>OW443330.2:3316666-3977500 GCA_937001555.2 Hypsopygia costalis
AGAATCAATTCCATAATTTTCATCCATTTTTATAGTAACTGGTTTTGAAAAATAATAATAATTATTTTTAATTGCCGTGTCTATTATTAAATTACGCTCGACAATCAAGCGAGAAAATGTGAAGTAGGTAAACAAACGTAATACCACCGCGTCCAAAAAGTCTTAGGCGCCTTGCAGAGAGCGGCGATTACGCGTCATTGACGCGATGCTCGCTCTTTAATATTAATATTTGACTATCGTAGCCGTTTACGTCTACGTTATCGTATAGGTTTGTATATATACAAACTAAGTTGTAATTGAGGTATTATCTGATTATTAAAAAAAAGACCCATATTGGCAAGTTTCAAGCATTTCTTCTTCGACGATGGCCAATACCGAAATGCTAGTAGATAAAAATATAGACAAAAAATAAGAATTACTTATCTATTAACAAAATAAGACGTGTCTAAGTGCACATAAGGTCCCAATGACAGAATAAATAATTTCATTTCTAGTTAGGGCCCCTAAAACAACGACGTCAGTTGCGAGTTGCGCGTCCTATTCGCCAGCGAAGTGGGCGTGCGGCATACGTGCATTCTTATTGACCTTTCGACGCCTTTGCCTGACGTAAGCAAAAAACAGCTGCACGTTGCAATTGGAAAATATCAAGTTCAATCCAACACTACACGTGTAAGTAACATGAATAGTCTAACATGAAATCGGCATAGCATGTATTTTAAATTGTTTTTTATAATTATTACTGGTTAATCCTACCTGCTGACAGGCCAAATCATACATGTTTTTGAAGAAGTCTCTCGCAGAAAATCGTAGTCACATAACAATAATACCCTACCAGAAATCTGGAGACATCGCTTACTTACAGGAGCACATTATTCCTGCGAATAAATGAGGAGATGAATAGCGAGGGTAGCAACTTGCAAATGTCTATATAACCTGGATTCTTACCGCTTTAGTAGTAGACCCTCAGATCACATGCTGTCATCTGAGAGTAGACCGCTTTAGTAGGGCCATATGCTTATTTGGCACCGAACGTGACGTATTCAGTATACAAATTAAGCGAAACAGTTAGGGTTGATCATAATGTATAAAACACTAAATAAGACTTGTACTGTTCGACGTTATTATCTTTCGTCGCTTCATACTCAGATATATAAATAATTACATAATTTATGTTTACTTGTAGTACCCTTCAGGTACTCGGCAATATTCGCACAATTTTAAAGAGTATGAAAACGATTTTCTTTATAAAATCTCACCACTGTTCACTTCCCACCATGTGACCTCCCCACCCTACCTTACTTGGTCAGCCATGCTTGCGAATTCACCTCATTCCTTCTTCGTGCGCGGCAGTGTTCGCACCTCTCACCACTCAACGGCAAATTAATCGAATATTTTTAAAATGCCACGTACAAAACGGTCAGCAGAAGAAAAACTGGAATATTATCGCAAAAAGTTTCGAAAATATGAAAATACTTTAAACAGTAAGTACGTTTTCCCTCTTTTGCGTCTAACACGCCTGATTTAAACTATCACCGGTCTGTCTAAATATCATTAAACTGGCCTAAGGATTAGCCGTGGGCTAATATGATGGCAAAGTAACGCCTAGGGGTTAGCCGTGAGCTAATACAATGGCAAAATAACGCCTAGGGTTGACTGCGGGTCAACACATGGTGTTCAATACTGATCTGTTCTATTTTTCTTTGTTTTAAGATCCGGAATGCTGTCCTGGGTCTTCCCCTAACCTTACTGAACAGACCTCAATTATCGATTCCTCCGATTGTGACGAAATATCGTTCATAGATCGTGAGATGATCCAAGTTGATCCTAATCAGGACGTAGATGCCGATAGTGGGGAAGACATCTTACCGGTCGACCCTGTTCTTCAGGGTACATCCGAGGCAGTCGAACAAGGAATGTCGACTGAAGCTACAAAAACGGATCCAACACCCCCTATCGATTTATCTATAGATCCCGAACTATTAAAAGCGTTGGGCGAGGCTACAGATGATAAGCCTGAATTTGGAGAACAAATTCAAGCAAATCTGGCCAAGCTATGGTTGCCCTTATTAAAAAAGGGGTTAGCTAAGGAAGCAAAAGAGAAAATATGCAATGAGTATCTGGTGCCCGAAAATTGCAAGCTTTTGCAGGCGCCAAAATTAAATGCCGAAATTACGGTAGCAGTATCAGAACTAGCTCGAAATAGAGATAAAAAGATGACAGTTAACCAACAACAGCTAGGTGTAGCCGTAACAGCTATTAGCAAGGCCATGACAACCTTATTGCAAAGCGACGACAAGGTGAAAGCGGTTAAACATCTTAGTAATGGATGTCGTTTGCTGTGTGATCTCCATTTCTTAAAAACAAACGAACGTATAAAACTTATCACGTCCAACTTGGACAAATCGTTCTGTCAGATTATCCAAGATGTAGATAGAGACGACACTTTATTTGGAAACCAGTTATCCGACAAAATAAAGGCCTCAAAAGCGATTGAAAGACAAGGCCTGCAGATAAAGAGATCCATTCCGACACCGTCAACATCTCAACTCGCTACCGGTCGTGCCACAAGCTCCAACCAGGGAAACTTGGCAAGCCGTTCTCGCTCATCGAACAGGGGGGGGCGAGGAATAGGCCGGAGACCCTACGGGAGCCGTTACAACAGAGCCTCACAAGCAGTACAGCAGCAGCCTCGGTCCCAGCATCAGGAGAGGCCGCACAAAACACGTGCTCCGCAAACGCAGGGACGTTAAATCAACAAAAACAGGTACATGCCGGTAGAATTCAACGTTATTATAATAGGTGGCTTGATATCACTAACAATATCGAAGTCTTAAAGTGGATACGCTATGGTATAGACATACCATTCACTAATAATAATATTAAACAGCATACGGTCACAAAAAATAAATGGTCTTCAAAAGAAAGACTAGATATGATTGTGGCCATAAATGAACTATTGGACTTAGGTGCTATTAAGAATTGTGAACCCTCTAACGACCAGTTTATATCACGAGTTTTCTTGGCACCTAAACCCAATGGTACCAAGAGATTTATTCTCAATTTAAAACCGTTAAATAACTTTATTCCAAAATGTCATTTTAAAATGGAGGATTTCAGAACAGCCTGTAAATTAATACCAGAAAATGGATTTCTTGCTACTATTGACCTAAAGGAAGCCTATTTACTTGTGCCAGTTTCGGAAAATTATCGTAAATAGTTACTTAAGGTTTGCATTTCCATATGAAAATTTAAGCACTTTATCTTACTTTGAGTTTACAGCAATGCCCTATGGACTCTGTATTGCTCCCAGAGTGTTTAGTAAAATCATGAAGGAAGCAATAGCAACATTAAGAAGTCGAGGTTTTAAGTCTGTAGTATACCTAGACGATATATTGTGCATTGGAAACGATTACTCTTCATGTATGTCAAATGTAACAGAAACTGTAAAGCTACTCGAGAGCTTAGGTTTTGTTATTAACTATTCGAAGAGTTCTTTAGAACCGAAACAAAATTGCAAGTTTTTATTATTAGGGTTCAATTTCAATACCAACGATTTATTACTTACTCTACCAAAGGACAAAAGACAAAGCATTAACACACTTTTGAAAAAATTTAGTTTACAGTGTAGTATTAGAGAATTTGCTCAATTAATTGGCACACTGGTAGCTGCTTGTCCAGCTGCTAAGTATGGATGGTTATATACCAAAATTTTAGAGAGACAGAAATACCTGTCCCTTACTAATGATCAAGATTACGATACCGTAATAAATCTCCCCAAAATAGTATTACATGACATAAACTGGTGGTGAATATTTTTACAACTTCAAATCTGATGAGACCATTGCCTTTCAAGTTAACTATCTTCACAGACGCGTCTCTTATTGGTTGGGGAGCGTACTGTGATGGTAAAAGAGCACACGGGGGATGGAAGCATGAAGAGTCTCAGTTTCACATTAATTACTTGGAGCTCTTGTCAGTCTTTCTGTCAATTAAAACATTTGCTAAAACTAAATCAAATATATCAATATTATTGCGTATAGATAACACAACGGCCATATCATACGTTAACCGTATGGGTGGCATACAGTTCCCACATTTGAGTGATCTGTCGAGGGCAATTTGGCAGTGGTGTGAGCAACGTAACATTTGGCTGCATGCATCATATATAAACACTAAGGAAAACCGCGAAGCCGATGAAGAATCCCGCAGAGTAAACCCTGATATTGAGTGGGAATTATCCGAGTCCGCTTTTATTCAAATAACTCAAACACTAGGTCAGCCAGATATAGACCTTTTCGCTTCCCGCACTACTGCCAAATGTATAAATTATGTGTCATGGAAACATGATCCAGATGCAATAGCTATATAGGGTGGGCGGGTATTTATATCTTTCGTATGAAGCGACTCAGATAATATCGATCGAACTTCACTTCTAGAAGTTCGTTTGATCTTATATTATATTTAACTGTTGCCCGCGACTTCGTTCGCGTGAATATCAGTTATCGTGGTAAGACCATAGGAAATCAAGTACTTAATTTAACCGTATAATTAAGAAAAAAAACTTATGGTAGAGTACCTATATTATTATGTGCTTATGGTGAATAATTTATGTAGGTACCTACTAATTTTATACCTGCTTTCATATTTGTTTGCAAGAATTAAGAATGCATTAATTGCAAACAAATTTAATTACCATAAAAAAAGGTTATAGTGAGTCAATCTTAAAAGATAGACATAATATGCTGTCGCGGACTTTTTTTTAGAACTTTTAAAGAGGAACAATTCCATCATACATGATTTTTACGTAACTTCAATCGTTTACGCAGCGCACGTAACTTAACCCTCAAAAGGAATATTTTTTCCCCATTTTTCATTGGTGTTCCGCTCCTATTGGTGGTAGCGTGATGTTATATAGCCTTTAGCCTTCCTTGAAATAATATTCTATCTAACAAAAGAATTTTTCAATTCGAACCAGTAGTTCTTGAGATTAGCGCGTTCAAACAAACAATTAAACTCTTCAGCTTTATAATATTAGTATAGATTTTATATATTTAGAAGGCATTTGTGTTTCTATATATTTTTATACCGTGCAATCAACAAAAAAAAATATAAAAAAAAAAATATCTCGATAATGCTTTAGCGGCGAAACCGGTCGGTAAAATTAAATATAATTACGTGGAAAAGTACAAGTGTTTTATTATAACATATGATAATAATGTTCCACCAAGTGCCAACAATCAACAGTATCAACTTTAGTTAGGGTTAACGTGTCTTGGAACTTTGACCGCGTTGAAATAAAATTCCCCAGTGACCGACTCAAATTACCTTCTTCCTCGTGATCAAACTGTCAAACACGGACCTACCGCGTGAGTACTGCCCACAGAACAAAAAAGTACTGCCTAAGCTGAAGCCGATTCTCATCGGGTTTTTTGATTGAGAAAATCGGACTTCTGTTTAAATTTGTGATATAAATATCATCAGATAAATCGGTAGAGCGCCTCTATGGCTACCTTCTAAGCTTATTACTATTACCACTAAAGTTAGATTTTCTCGCAATAAAAAAAAACGATCGTAATCGCCTTCAGCTTAGGTGGTAGGGCCTCTGAACGAGGAATTGTTTCCCCGTGGACTAACTTTGTACTTTTTCAGCAATCTGTATTTATGCAGTTTATATATGTAGTTACAGTCATCATCGAAATTGTATTTGAAAAAGTTCGTCAAGTTGGCTTTTCGCTTGGGAGTAGGACTCCAGCTTACTCTGCTTACTCTGGATTCTGAACGAGTATACCTGCATTCCGTCTGCTTGAGGCCAACCTTTTACACTAGACAATAACTAATAATTAGGGCTTGATTAGTATGATTCACCTTGCGGAGCGAACAATAAAACAACTACAAATATTAAAACATTAATTTACTTCATTATAAAATTTCCACACCCACACAATATATAATAATCTGAATTATTCCATAGGTATATAATATACTATATCTCTCATTATGGCCTCATTACTTTTTTGTACACACAAGTTATAATTACACACAACTATAATAATAGCTACCTACGCCATTGTAACACGCAAACACCAGAGGTCTCATTGACAAGAATTGTTAAAAACATATACTTTTTGCAACAGGCCATTATCGTTAATCTTATGAGTTGGTGAACAAAGTCTCGGGAAATCGGCTTAGCTCAAGGACAGGACAGTGACTAAGTAATTGTCAAAAAAATATTGCTTTGGCGTAGTCTCCGTGTTTATGTGAACTACCTAAGCCGAATTATTACGTAATACCGTCTTGACCGTGGACTCATAGCTGTGCTTTATAGCTAGGAGGCCGCGGACATTACATGGTACATTATAAAGCAAACAATAGATATATTTTATGGTGATGTGAAATGAAAATCTTAGAGAACAAAGATGGCCGTTAAGACGAAATACCTACCTTCTGTTATGTCAGGGACACTAAGCTAAAGATGATAGGATATATAGAATCTGAAATTTCTAATCTTTGGTGTAAATTAGTGGTATCTTCAGTCTAGTCTATCTGCTATCCGTGTTCTTCCTTTGCTGATAGAACTCCTGTTGCCAAAACCCTTTGAAAAAGTATTTTATTATCAGTGAAAACCCTATAAAAGAAAATAAATGTGAATCTTGTAATTAGATTTTGAGAAATTCAAGTATGAACTACTTGATATGGACTGAAAAAGTTCGGCCCTTCGTAAGTGGGCGTCCGGCGGTCCAAAATTTTCCGCATGCGTATAGATAAGCGCGGATAATGAACTTCACTATCAAGGAAATGAATTGGATAGTGCTTACATAAAAAGCCACATTACTTACTAATTACTTACTAGGTAGTAGGTAGCCGGTACATATGAAATCAAAGCAAACTATACTTTATTCCACACACTTATTTTGACATAAAAAGAGGTGTTCCTGGTAACCTGTCGGGGGCCTCGTAACCTGGTAACACTGGGGATGACAAGATTGAAAAAAGGGTTCTTTGAAAGAAATGTCATAGGTCCCGCTCGTAACGCTCTCTGCGTTACGAGCGGGACCTATGAGAGATAGGCAAGGTACAGTGTATTTGTAAACTGCACGACTGGGAAAGTGGAAGCCAACTTCACCTGCACGTGGTGCACCCTGCCGACTAGCGAAAGAGACTCTGGCAAAAGAGAAGTAAGATATAGCGTAAGATAGCAAGCTGGACTGGGGGAGGTATTTCCCTAGTCTCACAGAATATCGCATCCAAATAACAAATCCCCTCGAGAGTTGTCGTGTTCTTGCGAGTGAATGAGGTCACCAGAAAGGAAGGAGTTGCTTCGTTCATTAGGAGACCTTATTCGATTAATAGGTCAACGTTTAGATTTTTGATATGTATACATAATTAACTCAGTAACTATTTACGTATGTACGTAGTATTCGGGGGCGACATGCACCAAATGTGCAATGCGCCATGCACTTGGTCATTGGCTCTCGTCACGTAACGCATTGACCCGATTTCTGAATGTGTGCTTAACTGTCCAAACTAAATGTTTTTGAGCCCGATTTATGTAGGTACTATTTGTCTTGCTCTTCAAGATCTCATCTGTCGATTGAAATGAAAAAAATGTTTGCATATATATATTTGTTACAGTTAAAACCCGTTTGTCGTTAGAACGCGTTTTCCCTAGTTAAAACTAGTTTTTACTAAATGCCGTCGTCAAAACTAGAAATACAACATAACTTGAGGTGTATGATTATGTTTGTCGCTTCTGGCACTCGCCGGTCGCTACCGCGGCACGCTCGCTTCGCTCGCACACCTCGTGCGCTGTGTGTGTGTCAACCTAACCCGCTCGTCGCTTCGCTCCTCGCAGTCCTCGTTAACCAGAGGGTTTATGAGCGACGCTGTTCTATTATCGGAGTTGAAAAAGGTGAACTTTGGCGCATCCTGTTTTCGTCCCAATTTAGTTCTCTAGTTCTAGTTTTAACTAAAGCTCAGAGTGACAACCTAGTTTTATCTGAAAATCAAGTACACCACTGTTAAATTCTAATTTTTATTGTTATTTCTAGTTTTAACAACGGCGTTTAATAAAAACTAGTTTTAACTAGGGAAAACGCGTTCTAACGGCAAACGGTTTTAAGTTATGATTTTAGAAAGGTAGTCAAAACTTTGTAATATCATGGTGTAGCCGCTCACCACTCTAAAATATCTTGGCGGCTGCCATTACTGCTACACTATAGACATATTTTGGGGTGTAAGTGGTTCATCAACATCTTTGAACCAAAGCCAACTTCACCTGCACGCGGTGCTGACTGACAAACGAAGCTCTGGCGAAAAGAGAGGTAGGGAGCGTAATTGTAAGCTACCCGACTGGGGAATGTACCTCCACCTCACAGAATACCGCAGCCAAATAACGGTTCCCTCGAGGGCTGTTGTGTTCCTGCGAGTGAGTGAGGTCACCAGAAAGGAAGGAGATGCTGCGATGGCAGCGGGGGTGGCGGCGCGCGAGTGATATTTTATGTTGCGAGCGTTAATATGGCTACGGTAACCGCTTCGTACTAATATGGCTACGGTAACGGAAAATCATAACATAAGCCGCTAAAAATTACTAAATAAGCGACCAAAATACTAGGTTTCGTACGTTTATATCATCTTTAGTGGCCAGGTTAATTTAATAGTCACCCAGTTTTATAATTTTTACCCGCCCCAAAAAAAAGGAGAAGGTTCTCAATTCGGCTGCATTTTTTTATTAATGTTTGTTACGTAATTACTCCGTGATTTATAAACCGATTGATTTGAAAAACACTTTTTTTATTTGAAAGAGTATACTACCAGATTAGCCTCATTTTTTTTTTCACCATCATCTAAATATCATCAGCCTGTATATACAATATTTAGATGTTATGTAATGTTTGGAGTCGGTTTTTTTTTTGTTAAAATTACAGATGATCTGTTTATTACTACCCTAGACATAGTATGTAATATGGACGGTGTCAACGGTGTCCGTGTAATATCAATGATTTTGCATTGATGCATGGTGAAGCACATGCGGAATCTGTTGGGCGTGATCTTTGAGTGCTCTTATGTCGAGCCTAATTTGGCGTTAAAATCCTAAATACAAAACACATTTTTCCTCATTTATGTAAATGTTTTAGTGGAAATAATTTGTTTTAAAACTGTACATACCACTTCTTTCACGCGTTAAGCGGTAATTTGCATATGAAAACGCAACGTGAAGCATTGTTCCTATTGATTTGTAGGCACATAAAATCACGTTTTACTGGTAAGTAAGCCGAACAAAAAGTCGTTCAAACGTATATTAAGCAAATTAAAACCGTTAAGGGGCTACATCGTAGAAACTAGTGCTAGTGCCGTCCGGGTCGTCGCTGCTTCGTTAAATTAAATTAAATCCACCAACAGAGATAGAGAAAGTAAACACAAAGAATCCCGTAACATAACTAAACAGTACGTTACGTACGTACGTACTTATTTAAATGTTGGATAAGTAATAATGTAAAAATATTGTATCGCTTTAGATAATTCGGAAACCATGAATCTCGTTGTTTTACTTTACTTCTTCCTCAACCCTTATTCATCCCACTGCTGGGATACGGGCATTCCCTCAATCGAAGGGGTTTAGAGCGTACTCCACCACGCTGCTCAACTGCGGGTTGGCGGAGGCCTCCGACTTGGCTTAACGACTGTCAAGTAACGACAACAGCCGGAACCGACGGCTTAACGTGCCCTACGAAGCAAGGGGGAGCTGGAGATAAATAAACCCATCCATGGACAGGTTACGGCCGACGTCACTTGACTTGTGTTTTCGATTAGACTGACACGTTGAACGACGTCATCGAGCTCCTCTTAATTTACTTATTTATCAATATTATCTTCGTTCACCGTTTACGAACTACATATGCTATTTTTTTCAATAGCCGGCACCAGCTTCTTCGATATACGAGCAAGTCTATTCGACGAAATAAACGTAAAATATTTTATTTCTCATAACGACTTACTTGCTATTTTCTTAAAATAAACTATTAAATTGTACTGCAGAAAAAATTCACTCAAAGTTCATTTTGAAAATTTTCAAGAACATTTCCAGATGCATACTGCTTGATTGCCGCCGAAGTACATGTAGCAGATGGTGGTGCACTCGTAGGTGATCTCGAAGCCGTAGCTCTCGCCGACCACCACGTGGAAGGCGGGCCCGAACTTTTTGTCCATAGATTCTTTGACCATGCGGGCGGCCAGCTCGTTGTTTGCAGCGAACTTCTCACACGCCGTCACCGACAATTCCATTGCTTCTACGCGCATTTCTTCGTTCATGTCCGAGTGCTGAGGATAAATAAATGACTGTACTTAAATGATCATTGGCACTTTACATACAGAAAGAAACGGAGGGATTTAGCCATATTGTGAATATAGCTAAATCGCATAATTGGACATTATGCGATTTAGCCATATTCTGACATGCGCAACGACGTCTCCTTATCTGTTAAAATTACTCGCATCATATTACATCACAAAAGCTGTAATAATGCAGCCTGAAAGGAAATCGATTAATAATAAACTGATGGGGAATCAGTTCCACCTGCCAAAACAAACACCGCCGACCACCGCAATGATGTTTGTTCAGTAAAGTTGTATATGTATACACATTACACACCACACACACATCATCTCAAAACAATTTATAGGTGTTTGTGGCCACCGACTTTTGTTTAAGCTTTAATATTAATAGAATAACAAGACTCGGCGACCTGTCTTCATCTGAATTATGCAGTGGGTGGCAAACCATTCATTCCTGTAGGTATTACCTACCTACCATATTGTTCATATTTCTTGAATTTCGTGATCTCATGCCTTGCTATTATTTTAATTAATATTATAGACTTTTTTTACCATGTCCGCTTCGTGGGCTAAACAAGCATACCAGTCGCTAAGGCCCGGCCGCCACCAAAACGGAGCCGAGCAGAGAGCAATATGCTGCCTATAGACATTGGAAGCATATTAACTCTCTGCTCGGCTCCATTGTTTGGCAAGGGTGTCGACAGGCCATAAAGGTATATTAAGCCTTTCTTTTGGTGTTTCACTTGGTGGTTCACACGTGCGTGACGGCGAAGTTTGCGGGTAGTAAAATGATACGGAGCACACGTCACGCTACGCTTGACAGCGCGCGGCCTGTCGCGTCGCAGCCGCCGCGCGCCGCGACGTGCTACGTTGGTCTTCCCAACTGTCTGGCTGTCTCGGTCCTTGACTTGACCGAAATTTGATATGCTGTATAGCTTGCTTAGTTTGCTTTGCATGGAAATTGAGACGCAGCCGCAACTGATTAAATGAGATTTATATTTTAGCTATGGCGTGATGACACTGTGTTTCACATGTACCCAAAAACTATTTCCTAATCAAATACTATTGTATTTGGTTAGGAAATAGTTATTGGGTTATTGTTGAATTCTAAAATTATGAGTACCTGATATATAATTATGAGAACTGACAAATATGAGAAGGGCCACAAAATATGATTCAAGAAAATGTTAAGCCGTTTGAGGGATGCTGTTACGGGTGGATAGAATTAATAACACTGCAAGAGCATCGTAACTTTGGCCTGATTCTTCAACATCATCTGGAATCATCTACATACCTAGCGATGGTCGATATAAACCATTTTGGCAATCGCGCTACTAACTTTATATGTACTTGTATTAGGTAGGACGCCCGCTACTTCGTCCTTGTGGATTTCTGTACAAACTTCCATCCCCTATTCCCGTTACATACTTAAATCCCCAAACAACGAAACAAGCATAAAACAACAAGTGCGCTTGGCTGGCGTAGCCTATAATGTTAACGTAGCACTTCCTCAGGAGTTTCCTAGCGACCTCACACTAGCAGAAACACAACAACCCTCTTATTGTCTACGCAATTGTTATATAGATGCAATCAGCTGGTGTATCTATTTTTACGGCCTTATGGTGGTCTGTAGTTGTCCTTTAATTTACCTATAAGCACGAAATGTATCCGTGTTCTACTTGCCTAAATCACAGCTTAAGGTACCTAATAGTAAGTACTACTTATGTACTAAATTTAAATCTATTCAGCAAGCACGCCGACCAACTACTAAGCAACGAATATGAGGATTGTAATTAACGCAATAGATACACAAAATAACCAAAGTAATCATCAATATTTCTGAGCAAGTAATCAAATGATAATATAAATAAATACATAAAAGCTGCCCAAGTAAGGCAAACAACTAATTAGATTAGTTTACCTGCGAGTGCAATAGCAGTGAAAAATGCAGCACTCACCCTTATAAGTGGATACGTGTGTATCACTTTTTCGACTCCCGTCCCCGGCGCCGCTCCCTCCTCGGCCATGGTCGACACAACAAGAAGTAATCAGTACACAAAAACACAAGTTGTATTAAGGAATTCAATACAAATATTGAGACGCAGCGTTCGAGAACGACGTACCGTCCGCTCGGCGGCTCCCCACTGTTTACTAGTTGCCTTGGAAACCGGCGGAGGCGGGAAGATTGTGATTGATTTTTCTCAATGCAAGTGGGCAGCCAGTGCGTGGTGTGTGGCCATTGTATGTACAAACGCATTATTTGTGAAACTGTGAGCTGTGGAATGAACAATGAAACGATATAATTGACACAATTCCACTCAATTCCATGTTTGTAATTCTGTTCTAAGTATACTTTCGTAATTACAAATTACAATGGTGACAAATAAGCGTACAATACAATAACCCGCCTGATGCGAAACAATAGCTGAGACTAGCAAGTAACTCGCATATTCGCACATCTCACTATAAATAGATATTCCTAAACGAATTACACAATGCCATCTTGAAAGCTTGTACCGTATCTCCATCTACATATCTCACTTATGAAAGTATATCTCCATATATCACCTAGGGGTCTAGAGATATTATATCACTTTTTTTTAAATACATACGTATAATACAAAGATTATAGTTGCTAACATCGGGTAGCATAGTCCGCTCCTGAAAGCCCCACTTCTCCCAAGTTATAATTTCTTGGGAAAACCACGAGAGAGTTCTTTCTAATACAACCTGTAAGTTAGAATTACGTGGATTTTCTTCCAATGGCGAGTATGCAATTAATTTATGAGAAGTCTACCTATAGGTTAAATCAACAATAGTACAATCGGCACGTGGTTTCTAAATACTCCCGCGCAATGGTGAAAGCTGTAGGTACTCCATGTAAGATCGAATTTGTTGAACTTGTACACTGTACAGCAAAGATTACACCAAACTAAAATATGTAACCTTATATGTACGGCTTCGCTCTCTTAAGCACACCTTTTCGGCTTTCGTTGACGCTTAGACTCGCCTTAATCTCAAGGTGGCTTCGAAGCTGAACGTCGCTTAAAATTTCGTCACTAAAGAAGACAGGCTTATCATGAAATTGGAGAAATAGATTGATGACCTAAGAAGCATAGCAAAGGTTGTGGTAGTGGTAGCACAATTTTAGTAGGTTGTGGTAGCCAGTAAAGATGGAATTGAACCAGTTTATTCGACCCGAATTGCATGTTTTAGTCAAAATAGGAACTCTCTCTCAATATAGGTCGATTGTCGCTTTTCCCCGCATGATATCCGAGGGTTGTTGCGTTCCTGCGAGTGAGTGCGGTCACTAGACGTGAGGATATTCTGCGTTAGCAGTAAGGGCTCTAGTGCTCGAGTAGTATTCCTTGTATTGTAAGAGTCTAGGCTATGCGGTAACCGCTTTGCACAGGTGGGGCGTATACTTGCTTAGCACATAGCTTGAGGCCAGCGTACGTTAGACACCTCTAGCCGTTGCGCTTTAGCTGTAGATGAAATGGCACGACGCGTATTAACATTTTATCTATCTCACAGAATACCGCAGCTAACAATTACTTTCAGTGCTATTGTGTTCCTGCGAGTGAGTGAGGTTACCAGAAAGAAGGAGTTGCTTCGCAGAGTTGTTAATTGGCAGCAGGAGTGGCGGCGCACGAGTGATATTTCATGTTGCGAGCGTTAATATGGTAACCCCTTCACATCATTGGTCGTATGCTAGTCTGCCACCGACATGGAATAAAAAAAATCTTTAATCTATCTTCATCGAAAATAGCCAAAGTTTAGTCGGCGAAATGTTCACACTTATTACTTACTTACTTACTTACACTTAGCCGTGACATACTTATTTAAGCGTGGACCATGGCAAAATAGCATGTTAAATGAGAAAAAGTAATAAAGTGTGAGAAACAGAGGTAACTAGAAGATTAAATAGGTTAAAGAGGGAGGTTTAAAAAGAATTTTGAAGGCAGGGAGTGTTTGAACACTCCGAATATTAGGTGGCAAAGCATTATGTATTGTATTGCAAGGAACACAGACCTGGGATTTCTCTTAAATATCATCGGACCGAGGAGAACTTAGAAAAAAAAATAGTAGAGTGGGATTGGGATGAAGGCGTTTTATGTCGAAGGAGAAGAGTATTACGTACTTATCACGTGACCCTGAACCCCCGTGTAAAACGGTAAACGTAATTCGGAATGAAAGGATTAAAAAGATTTGAATAAGTAAACATGTGTCACTTGCAACGAAGTTTAAACTGGCCACTTGAGCTTCATGCGAAATTCTGAAATAGGTTCATATTTACGAAGTTCAAATTATATGAACTGGATTTTGAAGACGCTCAAGTTCAGTAGTAGCTCTTCAGAAAGATCGAAATAGCAAGAATCGGCATTGTCAAGGATAGTAATATAAATCAAAAAATGTCAAATCTTTGATTTGAAATGTTTAGATTGTCGCTGTGCAGTTGTTCCAAAAAGTAGTACAAACAGCAGCAAAATTGCGGTTTTGCTGTAGTTAATGAAAAATTATTGGATTTCTAACGATGTTTTTCAACCTATCCCTGAAGACGGGACGATGAAATTACACAAAACTTGATAATAGCAAAAAATATCTTCAAGTGAATGATGATTGCCAAAAAAAAAAAGATAATTGTCAAAGTCAAATTTGACATTAGCATTGATAAAAAAAATCAGCTGTGCTGTGCTTGCTCGTGAATGTGTGTTTTTGTTGCAAAAGTAAACTTTAACTTTTGCATTTTTACGATTTTTCTTAAATCTTCTCGCTAATATTTACACTTAAAAAATTATGGCTTCTAGATTTAGTGGTGCTTTACAACTTACAGATCTTGACGATTTTATTACGCCGTCACAAGTTAGTAACTAACCTTATTGTATGAGTCTAAAAAATTATAATTTTATATTTGTACTTTGAAGATATTTATAGAAAAGCTGTTGTGTCACTTACACAGCAATAATAATAGCAATAGCAGTAATAATAGCAATATAAATCAAAGAATGTCATTTAAAATTCATTAATTGAATAATAACACTTTTTGATCAGAAATTGTGTTAGAACATGTTAGTTTATTTTTAAAATTATTTAATGTCAAATCCCTATTGCATTTCGGTATTTTATTAAATATCCTGTTGGCCATTCCCATAACACTCCCACCAAACATAGTAGTATTGTGTGATATGTGCTGAATTTTATCTTTATTACAAGCTGAATCAATAAATTCATATTGTTGTAGATTTGATTTTACAAAAATTATCAATTCTTATATATACATACAAGTAGGGCGAAATCTACAAATTGCTCTAATGCATTTCTTTTGTGCCTTGAACACATTCTCCTTACCTGTGGAGATCTCAAAGTGAATGCAACGTAGTTATGATAAGCTGTTAGGACTGCAGCTCAGTTGACTACTTTGTTTTGCATATATAATGCGTATGAAAATTGGTTAAGTCTTTTGTGATCAATTTGTGATTTCCATGTCATATTTTTATCAATGTGTAGTCCAAGAAATTTCGTAACATTTGTCTCCTTGATTGATTTTCCTAAATATTAGATGTGATCGATATGGTTTTATCTAGGTTCATTATAAGATTATTGTGTTGCAACCATAGGATTACTTTTTTAAAGTGTCATTGATTTCCCTTTCAAATAAACTATTATTTTTACATTTTAGAATTTATGGTACTGTCTGCAAATAGTACTATAGACTTTGGGAGATCGTTAATATGTGTTTCGGCGACGTAGGCCTCCGTTGTTCGCAGTTCCACGTGCGCGAACTAACATCATGAACCAGGCACCATTTGTGAGAGCCCTGAGGTCACTTAACGCGATTGCTACTACTGTGGATGTATTCTGTTGCTCATTGACCGAGTTCACAAGGGCTACTTTATTTAACTTATGTTATGGTATAGAAAATAATATGTAATATTAACTACCTACATTGTTGCATTGGGGTAACCTGTAATAATAATGTAATGAATAATAATAAATAAATATATGACGAGCTCGGTGGCGTAGCGGTCTATGACGCGGCTTCGACCCCAACGCTCGTGGGTTCGATTCCCACACGGGACAAACATTTGTGTGCATGAACATGTCTGTTTGTCTTGGTCTGGGTGTTTTCTATGTATCATAAGTATGTATTTACAAAAAAAAATAATTGTCTAGTACCCATAACACAAGCTTCGCTTACTTTGGGGCTAGATGGCGCTGTGTAATTTATGTGACAATATTTATTTATTTATTTATTATTATTATATTAAAAATAGGAGTGGGCCTAATACACTCCCTTGTGGAACTCCATATTTTACTTCCTTTGCAAACTTAAAATCAATTATTTAACTTGTCCAGGAATGCATAAAGCCAGTCAAAATCGAGAAGACTAAAACAAAAACAGGTGCTAAAATCAAAATAGGCGAAGATGGATACTTCGACATATCAAGTGGTAAGGAGCAGAAACTGCAGAAGGTTGAGATCACCCTCGCAGACTGTCTCGCATGCAGCGGCTGCATTACTTCTGCTGAAAGTGTTCTAGTTACTAGACAGAGCCAGGAAGAGTTATTAAGGTAAGATATTATATTTATGATTGTTAAACATAATTATAATTGTGTCGTCACCTCATTAGGGGCCATCCATAAATTACGTCGCACTCCTCGCCCCGTCCTTGTCACAGCTGGTCACATTTGTGAGGGGGGGTCTCACAAATGTGACCAGCTGTGACAAGGACGGGGGGGGGGGGGGGGGGACTCCGTAGTGTGATGTCACATATTTCGCAAATTTACATCTAGAGTTTCAAATGTTTTTTGAGGTTTTAGTTAATAGTTCAAAGTTCGTGTTCACATATTTCGCAAATTTACATCTAGTTTCAAACGTTTTTTGAGGTTTTAGTTAATAGTTCAAAGTTCGTGTTCACACTTCAATTATAATAGATTTTGAAATGTCACCCAAATGTCAAATTTAGGACCCCTATGTCACACAATGTCACACTTCATCGCCCCCCTCCCTCCCCCGTAACGTGTGACGTAATTTATGGATGGCCCCTTACACAAAACTAAACTTATTGATTAAACTACACTGGTATATTTGTCAGAAAAGCTGACTAATTTCGAGCTAAAACACAGACCTTCCTCTGCGCGACGCGTCAACCCTCTCTCGATCGCAACTATGTGCTAATGCCCTCGCCTCGCCTTGCGCTCGTCTCGAAAGGGTGGTGCGTTAAATGGTGGTGCGCCATCTTCGATGATGACAAAGTGGCAGACGATAGACGATGCATACAAAGGGTGGCTACATCTCTGCGTGTAGGCAACTAGCCCGACCGGTCCGAGATCACTGGGTTACCGACATTCCGAACCGCTCTGTGGTGAGGTCTAAATAAGCAAGCAGGTACTGAGGCGCCCTAATAATGAAACTAGTAGTCAATATAATATTACTCTACCGATTTTACTCTATCCATGTACGCAAAATAGGAATCTCGCCTGGGGCGCTTGTGACACTACAGTCTTACGTATTTCATACTCAATCATGAAAATAACTCTGAAAATTGATTTATTTACAGAGTGTTATCTGAAAAGAAATACACAGACAACAAGGGTGTCACAAAGAATGTGGGTCTGGTGGTAATATCCCTGTCACCACAACCAACACTGTCCCTAGCTGCCCGGTACAAGTTGTCTCCAGAGGAAGCTACTAGGAAATTGGCCGGTAAATATTCTCACCATGTTTGTGGTCAAAAAATTACTTTTTAGGGTTCCGTACCTCAAAAGGAAAAACGGAACCCTTATAAGATCACTTTGTTGTCCGTCTGTCTGTCTGTCTGTCTGTCTGTCTGTCTGTCTGTCTGTCTGTCTGTCAAGAATTTCTATGTCGAGAATGCGTTGAGGTATCAAGCTGAAATTTGAACTGTATACTCAGGTCTACGGTCCCATGAAGTTGTAAAAAAATCAAACTGCTTAGTTTACGTAGAAAAAAGTTACGGCCGTTTATTCAGCAAAAAACGCATATTTCGACACACTCAAGGGAATCAAAACCTATAGGGTACTTCCCGTTGACCTAGAACTATGAAATTTGGCAAGTAACATCGTTATAGACTACAAGTACAGGAATAAATCTCAAAACTATACATTTGTAAATAGATCTTAAAAAATAGGGGGTCTATATTTTTTATAGGGTGTCGAAATTTCAAATTGAAACTACTAGTTCAAATGGGGTATCATATGAAAGGGCTTGATGTACACATTCCAAAATATATTTTATTTATTTATTTCGATGCATTATTTCTTATTTATAATGAAAAATATCAAATTTAATAATGATACTACGTACCTACGGAACCCTCGGTGGGCGAGTCCGACTCGCACTTGTCCGGTTTTTTTTTTTTACTGTAAAGACTGCCAGGCTGGGGTAGGTTCTCATCTAAATCTACATAATAACTTTTTGGATCACCTGATGTGTTGCAATTATCATACTATCTATATACAGGGCGGCGATTTATTCATCTACAATATTTAAGGAACTGTATCTGTAAGTGAGATACTACTGTGATACTACTCAAATATAATGGAAAAATACTAAGTTATTTTTCTTCCAATTGCCCTATTTTTTCAAAGCATAGTGTACACTTATTTTTAACTATCTGTGTCCGCCTGCCGCATGCCTTGCGTGTGCAAAATATTTTTTTTTTCACCACAAGAACACAATAATCCTCTAATGGAATTAGTATTTGGCTGTGCACTTCTATAACATGGAGGTACTTCAACAACGGTATGCTTACAGCTAACGCGCCTCTGTGCACAAACTTTCGGTTATATCACAGGATTGCGTGTCTCCCGCCCAGTAAACCAGCCAGGCGAGAGGACCTTTACCCGCACCGCCATTGCGCTCGGTAAACCAACCAAGCACTCAAGCAGATTAATAGCAGGATTTACTCCACCTGCAAGCAGGCTACTTGGGCACTCTTTAAGTCGAGTAGCTCGTGGCGACCGACGCTCGGTTTCCCAATCATCTAGGCTTGCTCTCTTCCTTACTTCTGTGCGCCTAGTGTAATTGTAGCCACACTTGGGCGTCAGATAGCTGGCTACCTGATGTCCATGAGGTACTTCATCAACAGAGGTAATACAGCTAATACGCCCCTGTTCACCAACCTTCCTATTATATCACAGGATTGCGAGTCTCTTGCCAAGCAAAGCAACCAGACGAGAGGATCTTTACCCGATCCGCTCTCGCGCTCGGTATACCAACCAAGCACTCAAGCAGAGTGGAGGTACTTCAACAGTCGGGCTGCTGGTAGTGAGCTGTTTGAAGTTAATCTTCTTTTTTTGAATTCTCATCTATTCCAGGTTACTTCAAGAGTCTCGGCGCCGACCTAGTCCTCGACATGACTGTAGCTGAGGACTTCTCTCTGCTGGAAGCCCAACAAGAGTTTGTGCAACGTTACCAGAACCAACAGAACGATCCAAATTCTAAATACCTGCCCATGCTAGCCAGTTCTTGTCCAGGTAACTATTATACATATTTTTATTTAATAAATACACATTTTATTGTTTCTTAGTTTATAGGGTGAAATTATTACATTAATTATACATGGACGAGCCGGGTGGAGGTCGCGGGTTCGATCCCCGCACAAGACAAACATTTGTGTGCATGAACATGTCTGTTTATCTTGGTCTGGGTGTTTTCTATGTATTATAAGTATGTATTTACAAAAATAATGTATTTAAGTTACATTTATCAGTTGTCTAGTAGGTACCCTTAGTACAAAGTTTGCTTAATTTACTATATGAGGACTAGATTGCGCTGTATAAATTGTCCAGAAATATTTATTTATAAATATTTATTATTTATACATTATTTTTTACTTTGTATCTTTGTTTCTGGTTACTGCCAATCTACGCCTGTGCTCGTGCCACGTGCATTATGTAATCAAATTTTTTTTTCTACCGCGTTTATTGCATACATCTTTAGTGCGCTCTTTAAACGAGCATATTGTAAAATAGTATTAAGTTCTCAAAATAAGTGAATTTGTAATTGATTCATTTATAAATAAAGAAATCTAAAATTTATGGGGATGCTAATGCGAGAAGGTGGGACGACTGGCAATGCCCATACACTTGGTAAACCTGAATACGCGTACTAAGCCGGATATTTCATATTGCATCAGTTCTAACGCCGGGTCATCCCAAGATTTATTTAAAAAAGTTGCATACTTTGAAAAGTAAAATGTGAAAGTGAAAACTTTGAAAATGAAGTCTCCTTTCAGTTAAAAATTCTACTATATATCTGTTTGTACTATTATAAATATTTTATAAATGGAAAATATTATAAATAGGTATTTTATAAATGGAAAGTACTATTTCAAAGCACTTCACACAGAATTATTATGACTAGGTATACTGAGACCTGGGACATCTTGTACGAGACAGGGTATGCATAGGGAGGGGCTATGCATACCCTGTCTCGTACAAGATGTCCCACGTCTCAGTATACCTAGTCATAATAATTCTGTGTGACGGAATGTGTGGCAAAATGGGTTGCCACTAATACCAGTAGTAGTAGTGACCAGAGGGGCAACTCTCGTAATTAAAATATAGTCAAAATTCAGTTTCGATCCAGTCTCGATCTCACAAATGTCACATTTGGTATACTCGTAACACTATATGTAACTTCAAAATTAAATTTAAGCGGGATTATATCGAAATATCAGTGAAAATTAAACAAAGTAAGAATGTTACTTTGCCAACAAATATAATTTTAGTCAATTTACAATTCAATCTCGATTCGGTCAACTTTCAATCTGCGATCGTAGAAAAATTACGAGAATTGGCCTTCTGTAACCTTTTTCGAGTTCAACATGAGTTCATGCCTATTTTTCAAACATAGGTTGGGTGTGCTACGCAGAAAAAACGCACGGTAACTTCATCCTACCGTACATATCGAGCGCCAAGTCTCCGCAACAGATAATGGGATCATTGGTCAAACAGCATTTGTCCAAGTGCCGCGAGGTGGCGCCCGGGGAGGTGTACCACGTGGCCTTCATGCCGTGCTACGACAAGAAGCTGGAGGCTTCCAGGGAAGACTTCTATAGCGACATGCTGAACTGTCACGACGTGGATTGCGTTATAACTGCCAGTGAGTTTGTGTGACCTTATACTTAAGTATATAATTTGTCCACATCAGTTTTGCACATTCCGCTTATTAAACTAAGCATTTTAGTAATTTTACTCCTGTCGTCGACAACCCTTAGGGTCCGTTCAAACAAGCCGGCTCGGAGAGGAGAGCAGATTTTGAATTCGTTTAAAATTAAAATAATAAATAAATAGTTTATTTCAATAACATGGTACATCGAATTTACGGCAGGTTCTGGAGTTACCTTTTAAGTATAAAATACTTGTATTAGATAACTCCGCTCTTCGGTAATTAAGTAGGTATGCATATTATGTTACATTCGATTGATACATGTTAAATTTAAAAGTAAAAACTACTACTTTGTCTTCAACTTTGCATGTTATTACGAGTATACAAAAAAAATAATTGCATTTCACCCTATGTCATATATTAAAATTTTATTTGTTATTATGTGCAATAAATACGTATGTGGTGTATTATAATAACTAAAGTTATAAATACCATACCATATCGCATCTATGAGAACAAAATACAAACACTGTAGCACTAAGGACACCTGGCAAATATGTCTAACTTTACACACTACAAATATAAAGGAATAAACTTGTCACTATGAAACTCCAATACTACATTACAACACAAAAAATAATAATAATTGATGAGGTGCATTACTCGCGGCTACCTAGCGAGAATTATATGTAGGGTAGTTTAAAGTATTGTCAGTTGTTAGCATGCAGCACTGATTCTGTTCCTTCATAGTCAAGTTTTTTCAACCATGCAGTGACCAGTTTTTTGCACTCAAATCGGGACATAGTATAATAGTTAAGTTTAAAATAGGGCTTTGTTTCATTGGCATAAGGTTTACTTTAACAATTCACATCGGCTCTCGTGCATTCTCATATAACTAAACAAGTGAATTTAAAAAATTTACCTTATACCAATGATCCAAAACTCTATTTTAAACGCCACCAAAATCTGCTCTCATCTCCGAGCCGGTCTGTGGGAACGGACCCTTATTCATCCCACTGCAGGGATATGGGTCTATGGGTCAATGGAAAGGGTTCTCAACTGCGGGTTGGCGGAGGAAAGTGTCTTCAAGCCGCCTAAAGGCCACTGACTATGCTTAACGACTATCACTTATTAACTACAGCCGACAGCTTAACGTGCCCTCCGGAGCACGCCTGCTCCTATTTATTTTTTATTAATTTCACATTTGTTGTAATATTACTGTATATATATACGAAACGTATTTAATTGTAATTATCTTGACATTATAATATTCTTATTAACTTCATTATATTAAATCGACAATTGTAATTTAATGACAACTTCATTTTATATACTGTTTATCATTGATGTCTTTTTTATTTGAAAGTTAGTGCTTTTCCTGTCGTTTTCCTGATGTTGTAATTCAAAATTCAAAATAATTTATTTGCAATAAATAGGGTAACATTTAAACAGATGTTATTTAAAACAAATCACCAGCCTATTTAGCCATTATAAATAGCATGCAAATTTAACAAATTTTAGCCTAATTAAAAATATTTAGAATTGATCAATTAATATTAAATTTGTCAATAATCAAATTATACATCACTAAGTCTATTTATTAGATAATTGTAAAATAGCATTCAATGTCCGTGGAATATAATGGAACTTAATTAAAAAATGTAAATAATATAATTGATTTAAAATTTCAGTTTAGTATTTAAAAAATATTAATAGACAAATATTAAAGTTCAACCTTTTGTCTCACACATTATTATAAAATATTATTAGTTAAGTAGTCACATTGTTATTAACATTGTTTACTATTTAAAAATTCCTGTATAGTGTAAAAACATTTGTCTAACTGCCATTTATTTAATTTTATTCTAAAACGATTTAATGGCAGTTCACGAATGGATCCGGGTATCTTGTTATACAATCGAACCACCATAAAATAACAGTTTTTTTGGTATAGTGTTGTCCTTGAAAATGGTAAAAATAGTTTGGATGGATCCCTGGACAAATATTTTCTATTTTCATTTGCTTTCCTAAACAGCTCTGGATGTTTCTTCACAAATAAACCTGCCTCCAAAATATATAGAGACGGTAATGTTAACAATCTTAGTTTTTTATGTAGTTTCGTTTAAATTTGATTAAGATTTGACCAGTAGTTTTTAAGTTATTCTAATGCATATTTAATTGATTTCGGTCGGTTTTTTTTTATTTTGAAAAGTAATTTAACTTACTAGTCGAGTTGGAACAAATGTTGGGCAACGATCAGAAGTCCCTCGCCGACGTGTCCGGCGTAGAGCTGGACTGGCCGTGGAGCGAGGCGGCCGAGGGCCCGCCCGTGCTGAGGAGGCACGTCGGCAGCGGCTCGGGCGGGTACGCAGACCACGTGTTCCTGCACGCTGCCGAACAGCTCTTCGGGCAGACCGACGCTCAACTCACTTATAAGAACTTAAGGTATCTAACGTAATATAATTTTATAATAATAATAATCATCATCAGGTCATTTTAGTCTCCACTACAGGAGCACGACCCTCTCGTCCGTCCCAGACAGAAGAAGGATTTGGCCTACACTCCCCACGCTGGCCAGACGGGTTGGGGAGGCCTGATCGATGTTTTATAATGTCCTTTAGTCGCCTTGTACGACATCCACGGGAAGACACGGAGTGATTCTATTCTAGTCTGCCGGAAACCACACGGCCAATTTTATAATAATACAATTTTATAATAATACCTCTTTGATACTATGGATATTTTAATACTCTCTGAAGTATTGAATCCAATTTTTCCATTCACGTATCTACTGGATATTGTAATCGGTTGAACACAGGGGCGCCGACTCCGTGGGTGCTCGAGCACCCATGAGAAATAAACAGTGGGTGCCGAGCACCCCTGAGAATAGACATCAAGAAACAGACCAGTAATCGCCTTTTAGGAATGGACATTTTTTCATTACCCGACGACCCGTTGAGCGCAGTAATTTAGAGTGCCGGTTGAGACGCAAGGGTCGCGGATTCGATTCCCGCACCAACGCAAATGTTTGTTGATGAAACAGATATTTGTGTTGGGTGTTTGTGGTTCGTTGTTTCTGGTTTCCATAGTACAAGGGAAAACATTAGTTTGGAACCAGAACAATGTATGTGATGTTGTCTCAATTTATTATTTTAGAGAAATGAGCATGAGCACCCATGAGGTTTTCTAAAAGCTGGCGCCCCTGGTTGAACAATTAAGATGTCGAAATCGATTTGAAAAACAATCGCGATGTCTATCTCAATAAGGCCGACCTTACACGGCCGGAATCCATAATGGAATTCAGGAACTGAATTTTAAAATCTGAATTTGCGGTGTGTGTGAGTTTGCTCCTTAAATGTATGGAAATATGTATGTTCGGAATTCGGATTCTTACTTCATACTATTTACTCTTCATACTCTCATACTCGACAGATTTTTTTGTTAAATCAATCCGTACTATCCGAATAGGTGTTTCGTACGGAATTCCGTGCAACCGGAATTAAAATCCTTAATTCAGTTTCTGAATTCCGAGGCGGATTCTGGCTTATCTAAGCTAGCCAATCTTCAATAACGGTTATGCACAAGGCATAACCGTTATTGAAGATTGGCTAGTAGAGAATGCTCTCAGCATTTAGTCTGCCTTTTGTATCCATGGATCGCTGATCTCAACAGAACGACCGGAAGCGGCTAGATATGGAAGGTGGAGGGTCACATATGGTGGAAGGCATTAGGGAACGCCTACATCCAGCAGTGGAAAGATACAGGCTGATGATGATGTAAGTTAAAATAAACAAATATCCAAAACGAAACCAGGTCGAGGAAATTAGTATATAAATAAACTGTTTTGAATGAATATTGCTTAACGTAGTAAATGGTGGGGTCGCGTCGCGTGGCTCCGTGACCCCGGCCGCCGGCGGTGGCGCAACCGGCCGCCGCGCTGGCGCAATACGGATGTTGGAATTTACTCGAATTCGAATACTTCAGCTGTCAAAACAGCAATTTAAAATAATATTTTATACTGAATCAGTATATAATCAGTATATTATACTGAATGGAAACATGTGACCGGATGTGACGTCATAATCTTAGCCTGCTTAGTTATACTGAAGTATTGCAATATATTATACTGAAGTATTTTTAATACGCCATGTATCAATGCGTAAGGAGAAAACTATATTGGTACACGTGGCGCACACCGGCGAAGCTCCGATTCGACATGTTTTTTTCTGACGCGACGTCTTCAACAAATCATCGTCATAATAACTTTTTAACTTTCACGTTGCATTATTTTCAAAATAACAACGGGCATTCACGTGATCACACCCCTAAATACCCTCTTATGCATGATCTGTAGAAATGAACAATACTGTAACCAAATTAAAGACAGGGTTATGTCTTTAATTTGGTTACAGTATTCTTCATTTCTACAGATCATGCATAAGAGGGTATTTAGGGGTATGATCACCCCTGGTATGCTTATGTATGGCAACCCTGGTAGGTTATTGTATTTCTGCGAGTGAGTAAGGCTACCAGTACACTCATGAAGAGCTGTTGCGATAGCAGCTCCCTCCCTGCCGACTTTACCCGAACGAGCGCTACAAAGCCGAGCGTGAGGGTTCACTCTCATTCGCTAGCCACAAAAGCATGAAGAAGTTTTTACTTAAAAAATGGCAAGTCTGAATACTATTGACCTATTATGCGGTTACCGTAGCCTATTCACAACCGCTAAACTTTTTCTACCGATTTACACAATAACCCATGCGCTTCATCTTAACTGCTGCAATTGACGAGTGAGCCTAACAGTTACATTTTCCTTATAGGAATCCAGATTTCAGAGAGGTGACTTTAGAGAAGGACGGCAAGGAAGTGTTAAGATTTGCGATCGCTAATGGATTCAGGAACATACAGAACCTGGTGCAGAAGCTGAAACGAGGAAAGTCGCCCTACCACTACGTGGAAGTCATGGCGTGTCCCTCAGGTGGCTAATATCTTCTTTTGTATACTCACTAGTGTATAAACAATTGCACAGACCGTTAGATGTGAAATGGTTGCCTCCGATTTGGTGTTAACAAACGTTTTTTGAGCTTATGTATATACTATATGTATAAATTTTAGGCACGCCCCAGAGCCTAAACCGCTTAAACGGATTTCAACATAACAACAACCACCTGCGAAATAACGTCTTGTGGAATGACGATCTTTTTTATACCAAGCCAAGTGCCAAACAAGCATGTGACCTGCCTAATGTAAAGCGATTGCCGTAACCGACAGTCAAAACAAGGGGCATTCTGCACGTGCTGGTACGCCTGTTAACGCAGGATTTCTTCACGTCTGGTTTTTCCAGCGATTTTTTTGCAAATTTTTATGAAGCACCATCGTCGACAAACCTTATTCATCCCAGTACTGGGATACGGGTCTCCCTTCAACAGACGTAGTTTAGTGCACGCTCCACCACGCTGCTCAACTGCGGGTTGGCGGAGGCCAGTGTTTTCAAGCCGCCTAAAGGCCACTGACTTGGCTTAAAGGCTGTCATCTAATGACAACAGCCGGACCGTCGGCTTCAGTCAAATACAGTGAGCTAGAAAAGGAATATTTATTCTTCAAATATGTAGGAACATTGTAAAATTTACAAAAGTAATAATATCACCGATAGAATACTTTCTAAGTTAAATATAAGATAGAATACTCTTCTAAGACGTGTCTAAGTGCTCACAAGGGCTCAAGGACAGAATAAATAATTTCATTTCAAGTTGGAACTTCAATAAATGCTATAGCCTGTACATACCGGGACTATAGAAGTATTTGAATAACTTCCAGGATGCTTAAACGGCGGTGCACAAATCCGGCCGACATCGGGCGAAAGCGGCCGAGAGCTCGTGATTCAGCTCGAAGCCATGTACTCCCAGTTGCCGCGAGCAAACCCGAGCGCTAACAAACTAGTACGGAAACTGTACGCGGAGTGGCTCGACGGCAGAGATTCGGACAAGGCGAAAGCAATGCTGCACACTGCGTACCATGCTGTAGAAAAATCGGATATAGCTCTAAATATCAAATGGTGAAAATAGTGATTTATTAAATAAAAATGTTACACTGAAAGTGAAGGTTCACAATGGGTTATGGTCTTGCACTTGACTACTTTACTATACACGAGAACACATTTTAAACACCATACAATATAAAGATCATATCTGTCTTGGATGATAAATAATGAAAGTGGAGCGACAGAAGAGGCGCTTTCTATGAAGTTTTAAATCAATGATTTATAACGTGATACATTTAATGCGGTGGATTAGACCGCATATTGATGGTGACGCGCCAATAATTTCTATGTTATTATTTTACTTTTAATTAATTAATTTCACTTTAAAAAAACAAGCAAAATAGTTTCTACGTTACATCTGTCAAACGCCTCTCGACTGTTTTTTTTTTGTTCAATTGTTATTGAATCAAAAGTTTTTAATTATTTTTGAAATGTGATATTAGTGAAACTCGAAATAATATTATATTTATGACGTACACTTAAGGGCGTATCCAGATTTAGAGGCGGAGCAAAAAGCAAAAATGAGAAGTCCAGATAGAAGCTTACTAAAAGATTAGTGATATCGTCTACTTAGGTAGTATTTCATTTTTTAGGTAACGTAACTAAAGTAACGTTACCTAAGCAATATTTTATTTGTTAGATAGATGTTTAGTTTATTTTGGCTACAAGACAGAATGAAACATAATATGCCCCAGTGCCCAACTTTGTCTTCGTCATAGCATCGTCTGCCGCAAAAAGTTGACATATAAATTTCTACTAGGCCGGATTCTAGCCCACGGGGCTGAAATCGAGGTTGAGTGGAGCGAGTAGATTCGCCGAGTGTATGTTTTCCATTGATTTCAATGGAAAATCTATTTGATGATCATTCCTCAAGGACATGATCGATCTCATTTTTTTTTTTCATAATGTTATAATAAAGCACTTGTACTGTTCCACGTAATTACATTTATTTATATTTTTACTGACCAGTTTCGCCGCTAAGGCTAATTATCAAGGTAAGCGGATGGTCTTTTGGGTTTCTACATATACTAGAGTAGAAACACGAACACCATCTGCTTACCTTGATAATGCCTTAGCGGCGAAACCGGTCGGTAAAAATAAAAATAAATGTAATTACGTAGAACAGTACAAGTGCTTTATTATAACATTATGATAGCAATGTTCCACCAAGTGCCAACAATCAACAGTATCAATTTTTTTTCGACGCAAACCTAAAGCATGTCTAGGTCTTTAATGTGTTTAGTGGTTTTGGAGCCTATTAATTTCCAAGAGCGACTTTTCGGCGTATCCGCTTGCTCCTTTCACTAAATAACCGTCGATTAGCTTTACATGTGTGAGTGAATGTCAAACTATATTTTTTGTAAACTTCGCGAACTGACCAGTGCTGTTTGTATATTAAAATAAAATATTTAATTTCCGTGCAATTTCCACGTTAACTGTACATAAATGTTATTAATTTTAAGGGTATCAAACAATAAAATTGTTTGGAAGTTATAGTCTATTTGTAATTTTGTATAGCAACAATCCTAATTTCCATCGACGATAAATATTTAATCAATTCTTTCTTTGCTCGCGGCGACCTCGGCACAAAAGAATGTTATGACATATGCACTGTCACTGACAGCGCGCTATAATTATAAACAATTTTATGTATATTCGTACCTACTCGTACAACATAGGTGAACCATTAGGGCTGCCGTACATGATGCGATTTTGTTTATGGAGCAACTTTTATGTCGCTGCATAGTCAAACAACTTGAATATTTATAAGAATATTACCTTTTGCCTTCGACTTTGTACGCCGGACTCGTACTTCGTACGGAAATCTGGTACACACATACCAGATTTCCAAAGGAATTTCAAAAAATCCTTTTTTAGCAGATGGCTATGTCAATGTGGTAGCTTTCTATCATTCTCGTTTTCTCTACCAAAGTCGGTCGTCTGGAAGAAATCGCTTAGCGATAAGACCACCTTTTGTACATTTATTATATGAATACGAGTACCTCTGTAAAATCATTTATTTGGTGCAACAAAGAATATTGTGTTATACACACACAATATTGTTTGTCACAACAGCTACCTGGGTGCCGAATTTCAGGCTGAAATATCCAGTAGTATGAGCTTGAGCGTTAATAGATCAGTTGGTGTGTTACCTTTTTATTATATTTTTATCCTAAATGTATGTACCTACCTACCTCCATGTATACACGATACCACTCAAGTTTACTTTAGTTCATTGGAGGCCGAGTAGAGCAAATTCATTTGGTCGTAAATGTTTAAAATTAACTTTTTACTTATTTTTTTTTTTAGTATACATTTTAATCTGACAGATAAAATGTATACAACTAGCTGATAAGGAGCTTAGAAGTACTTCGGAGTTAATTATTTTACGCTACAGTAATTAATTACCAATAAGACGGCATACGTCATTCATCATCATCATCAGGTCATTTTAGTCTCCACTACAGGAGCACGACCCTCTCGTCCGCCCCAGACAGAAGGAGGATTTGGCCTACACTCCCCACGCTGGCCAGACGGGTTGGGGAGGCCTGATCGATGTTTATTAATGTATTTCCCTTAGTCGCCTTATACTACATCCACGGGAAGAGACGGAGTGATTCTATTCTAGTCTGCCGGAAACCACAGGGCTTAGGATGGGATACGTATAAAGAAAATTAAATAGTCGTATGCGAGTGTCGCAGCGTACGAGCGGCCTTAAAAGAGTTTATGAATAATCGATGGTAGCGTATTGGAACGGGTTAGTGTTAACAGCGGCGCGGCGGCAACCTGCGTGTTGTTCAAATAATGTTTGGTGTTTACAAAACACGTAGCACTGCGGCCGCGACCCATTAAAACCATTTTTTTGTTACATATTTTCATGTGATAGTGTGTGCGATGGGCGATTTCCGGGTGAACGGCGGTCTTAGGATATATTTTCTACTGTTTTGTATAATCAGACCAGTGCTTAACACAGGATTTGGAAGGTGTCCCATCTACCCACAGTTACCCAACTTTGATATAACTAGGGTAAGTACTGTGTTTATTAATAACCTTGATTTATTAATATACTAGATTATTATGTAGATTAACGATGCAAACGTCGGGCGACATAGTATGTCGTCTTGGCCCGCGAAAAGCTATCAAAACGTGTCTCATTTAGATTCTACTTCTATCCGAATTATCCAAAACTTTTATACCGGTTTCGGATAGATTTTTATTTCGGATAATATAGTTTCTGTTTCGGTTACGGAGTTTTAAAACATCCTTACTAGATATCGCGCCTCTAAGTTTATTTTGTATGTCGGAATATGTCTATATCGCTCGTTGCCGAAATTAGTTTCTGTCGTAAAAACCAGTTTCGGTCGGACACTAATAATTATGACATTAGCCTTCAAGAACAGAGTCTACATTTCCATTGACAAGCTGGCAATGGATCGGCGACCCCTTGGTATAGCTGACCTCCATGGGCGGTGGTGATGGCTTTCCACCAGGTGACCCACATACGCGTTTGTCCCCCTCTTATATAAAAAAAAATACGTGGAATAGTACAAGACGTGCTGTATTAGTAACAAAATTGTGTTAAAAGATACTTGCGAATCAAGCGGTCGTGATTTCTAAATGGTACAAACTTCCATCTCCTATAAGAAATATCGGAATACTTTTGACTTAATTTATTATTGAAAATTTGCAATGAAATCTGTACAATGATTATTTTTGATTAGGTTAGCCTTGTGTCCCGCAAATAGAAATAGGAGTCCCGCGAAGCAATGCTCGGTCGATTTGGGTGATAAAGAATATATATAATGAATTTGACCTTAAATAGTTAAGCTTCGCGGGGCGGGGCTCCTATTTCTGTTTGCAGGACACAAGACAAGCCTAACCTAACTGAAAAATATTCGGCATCTCAAAATACCATGACAGCTTGTATCATCTTGTATATTGCCTAGACCCGGTCATTTTATGCAATACCACGCAATACATAAACAGGGCCCAACATTGTATAGAATGACTTAAAGAAAACTAGGTCCATACATTGTCTGAAAACTTTACACGTAACATACTTATTAATAGTTATATATAATCAGCTCATCGGATTTTTTTTTTATTTGTAAGGAAATTTTCTGTTGGTATTCTGGATATTGCATGAGATACCGGGATACGCGCGTGCAAGTCGCAAGCGAAGACTAGTTCTTAATAAAAGGTTGACTGCGGAATGGCTGTACCGTGTATCAAGTCTTGAACGATTATGGGGTGTCGAAGCTGCATGGTAGATAATGGCGGGAAATAGATAATATTTCGTTAGATGTTGCGTTTAATTATCTCTACCTACATAGTACTCGTATAAAACAAAGTAGTTTCCGCGTCTGTCTGCCCGAAATGCTAGTAGATAAAAAACAGAGGAAAAGATAAGATTTTGATTCAAAAAGTAGTGTAAGACATGTCTAAATTCCCACAAGAGCCCAGCGACATCTGCTAACTCCTACGGGACGAATTTCGCCGCCAATGTTTATTTAGCACAGCTCCGTCGCGAACTGATATTCCGCCGCGTCCAGTGCTGCACGCGGATTGTTTGATTTAGCATGACAACAAATTCGCACGTTAATTATAGTAGATTAGTCATTCAGCTCTGTAGGCGCTTGATAAAAGCGGAACTCGCGCTATGGCAGCCTTTCGAATTCTTACGCATCTTGCATGGCTGTATGCGGCAAAAAGGAGCAGAATTGTATAATTTATATTGCTAAATCGTCACACGAAATGCGAATAGAGCTAAGTAATGTAGTACGCCATGCGATAATTGAGTTAATAGGTACTTCACATTTGTATTCTACATAGTTCGATCATTCGTCCCGTCTGAAGCATAGAATACCGAAAGAAGACTAAAAACGTTTGTAATACAAGACACGCCCGCTGCTCCTAATACAGCAGCTATCCATGTTTGATGCTCACTCCCAGGAATACTACAATCCTCAAGGCCTGTTGTTATTGGGCTGCGGTATGTATTAAAAATTGACAAATTCAGTTTGTGATAGATGCGTTCATCAGCTGTGCGTCTCTCTAGTTCTCACACACCTATAACGTCACAACTTTTCATTCCATTTTGTTAAATAATTCCTATTAATGGTATACATAAAGAGTAGGAGAAAAAAGGGATGTGGCTGTGTCATTGACACGACCGTATGCTGAACGTGAATATGTTATATGCACTAAAATTATCTCCCCCTCCCTTGCACGCGATGTTTTATAGTCCTTACTTAGCGTAATTAATTCTTTGATCTTTCATCCATCCAGTGGTGTGATTGAATTTTGGATGTAGAGCATAGATTCGAAACTACAACGCCAAACTGTAGGTATCCCCCGAGTTTGTTATCATTAGATTTTTTGGATCGCCCCCGTATGGTAGCAAACATAAAGACGTTCACGTCAAAAATATGTAGGTATGATATGGTAAGGACAAGCAATAGATGGGAGGGAAGGATGGAACCAAATTAATTTCCAATTCGTGAATGCACTTAGCACTTTCATTACTCAAATAATGTAACACATACATTGTTCGTCGCGTAAAACTGTAATTGTTGTCGACATGTAATTAAATCGCATCCAATTACCATACATTAGGGCGTGTTTACCGGAATTGACGGTCGGCGCGACGTGAAAATCAGTTGTTTGTTCGCGATGTGAAGGCCTCGGCCACCGTACGATGTTGTTCCTCATAGAATAACTCGATGACTAATGTACACTTGTCACCAGAAATGTCCATTGTGTTAATGCGCACAAAAAATATAACTGACTGACTGACGCCATTTCTGTAGACAGAAAAAAAAAATACTATCACGGTGAGTTACCGCGATTGATTTTTGTATTTTCCCGATATTTTGTTTCCAGTCCCCTATATACAATAGGGAAAAAAATATTTGTAACTACTTGTCTATAGTTAAATTGTTTAACTAGAAATTACTTGCATCTGCTGACATATGTATTCCCGATTTCGCAACGTCCCCATCGTATCCATAACATAAGCAAAGAGTTAATTTTAAGGTGTTTCATATACTTTTAATCTGAATCGAACAAAAATTCTTACTGTCTTATTGCCTTTTTTCGTTTAAACGGTACAAGGGATCGACAATATATATCCTTATTATTAATTTAATTAGTTATTTCGGCCAACTTGCCACCTAGGCGGGAAGGTGAATATTTCATTTTCAAAATATATATATATATATATATATATATATATATACATATATATATTCTTGTCAACCAGAACACGGTCACAGAATAGGGTAGACTGGGTACGGTTGAAACGGTGGACGGTTGAAACAAAGTGAATATCTCGTGAATGGTGCGTGATGAGGTGAAGGGTACAAGGGGAGTACGTAGCGGGCGACAAGTCGAAACTTGAATTTTAGTATTGCGTCGCTCTTCGGGCGCTGTGTTTGTCTGTAGGAGGCCCCATTGTGTTTTTTGACGGAAAAGTAAGTATTTTTGTACCTACATTTTTGCAATTATTAAGATTTCGTTTATAGTTAGATGATTGAGAGTTCTGTTACAGTTGAATTGAAGTTTGTACAATATTGTAGTATGATAAGTTTTTATTTTAATTTACTATTATTCTTATTGTGAACCGTTTTATACTAAGATGGGGGGGGTGGGGACAGTTGAAACATTATTTGTGGGTACGGTTGAAACAGTTTATTAATTAAACTTTATTGATTTTTAGATGCCAAGAGTACGCCAAAGAAAGACTACGAAAGGTCGAACCGACTTATTAACGTACAAACAAGCCTATGAAGATGTGAAAGCGGGATCTTCGTTAAGAACAGCGGCAGAAAATAATGGACTGAACCACTGTTCCCTGTTCAGATATATACGTAAACGAGATGCGGCTGGTAACGATGAAAATCAAGAAATGGGATATAAGGCCCACAATCGTGTGTTTACCCAGGAACGAGAGCGTGAGTTATCTAAATATTTAATTAGATGTGCAGAAATCTACAATATACACAGACACACCTGAAAAAGAAGAGATAAGAAGAGAATATGAGATCAGAATGGAACGAACCAAAGCTAAGCAAGTTCAGAAAAGATTAGATGGAAGAAAGACTAAAAGAAATACTACAAACAAGAAAAAAACTAACACGCGACAAGAATCATCATCAGAAGAAGAAGAGTGCTACTGTGTTGTTTGTATGTCAGCATATTCAGAAAGCAGACCGAGGGAAAAATGGATACAATGTATAGTATGTAAAATGTGGGCGCATGAAGAGTGCACGAAAGGTAGCCTTACTTATGTTTGCCACAACTGTGACTCCGAATGATCTCGTAACGATTGAAGTAGTTTTGTTTAAAATTTTAATTTTAATTTTCATTGATAAAGTTAATGTCTTTGTTTTGATAGTTTATAATTAAAAGTGTTGATAGTTGAGAAATATAATAGCATGTTTGCTTGGTAACTTTATTTCAAAAATATTATCGCTACCAACATCTGATTATTATTTAGTTTGAGTTGTACTTAATATAAAACTTTGAAGGCTGATTAAAAATAATGTTAGATTATAAATATAGCCAAAGACTTAAATATTTCTTCATAAAAATATTTGTGATAGTCAAATGTGCCATTACCATTCGAAAAATGTTATTAGAAGATTAATAAAACATGATAATTGGTTATATTTTGTATTATTTGCATGTGTTTCAATTGACCCCAGACACTGTTTCAACCGACCCTGGGATGGGGACGGTTCAAACAAATGACAATTTTTTTTAAATTTGATTTTATACAGAAAATACTATACAGTGATCTTAAATAACATTGCCCTGTAGTAGACAGATATAAGGTCTTTTATTTAGTATATTTCCGACATCGCTCGCTTAACAAATCCCGATGCTATACATGATAAATGCTAAAATGTTTCAACCGTACCCAGTCTACCCGTAGACTGGGTACGGTTGAAACGGTGGACGGTTGAAACAAAGTGAATATCTCGTGAATGGTGCGTGATGAGGTGAAGGGTACAAGGGGAGTACGTAGCGGGCGACAAGTCGAAACTTGAATTTTAGTATTGCGTCGCTCTTCGGGCGCTGTGTTTGTCTGTAGGAGGCCCCATTGTGTTTTTTGACGGAAAAGTAAGTATTTTTGTACCTACATTTTTGCAATTATTAAGATTTCGTTTATAGTTAGATGATTGAGAGTTCTGTTACAGTTGAATTGAAGTTTGTACAATATTGTAGTATGATAAGTTTTTATTTTAATTTACTATTATTCTTATTGTGAACCGTTTTATACTAAGATGGGGGGGTGGGGACAGTTGAAACATTATTTGTGGGTACGGTTGAAACAGTTTATTAATTAAACTTTATTGATTTTTAGATGCCAAGAGTACGCCAAAGAAAGACTACGAAAGGTCGAACCGACTTATTAACGTACAAACAAGCCTATGAAGATGTGAAAGCGGGATCTTCGTTAAGAACAGCGGCAGAAAATAATGGACTGAACCACTGTTCCCTGTTCAGATATATACGTAAACGAGATGCGGCTGGTAACGATGAAAATCAAGAAATGGGATATAAGGCCCACAATCGTGTGTTTACCCAGGAACGAGAGCGTGAGTTATCTAAATATTTAATTAGATGTGCAGAAATCTACAATATACACAGACACACCTGAAAAAGAAGAGATAAGAAGAGAATATGAGATCAGAATGGAACGAACCAAAGCTAAGCAAGTTCAGAAAAGATTAGATGGAAGAAAGACTAAAAGAAATACTACAAACAAGAAAAAAACTAACACGCGACAAGAATCATCATCAGAAGAAGAAGAGTGCTACTGTGTTGTTTGTATGTCAGCATATTCAGAAAGCAGACCGAGGGAAAAATGGATACAATGTATAGTATGTAAAATGTGGGCGCATGAAGAGTGCACGAAAGGTAGCCTTACTTATGTTTGCCACAACTGTGACTCCGAATGATCTCGTAACGATTGAAGTAGTTTTGTTTAAAATTTTAATTTTAATTTTCATTGATAAAGTTAATGTCTTTGTTTTGATAGTTTATAATTAAAAGTGTTGATAGTTGAGAAATATAATAGCATGTTTGCTTGGTAACTTTATTTCAAAAATATTATCGCTACCAACATCTGATTATTATTTAGTTTGAGTTGTACTTAATATAAAACTTTGAAGGCTGATTAAAAATAATGTTAGATTATAAATATAGCCAAAGACTTAAATATTTCTTCATAAAAATATTTGTGATAGTCAAATGTGCCATTACCATTCGAAAAATGTTATTAGAAGATTAATAAAACATGATAATTGGTTATATTTTGTATTATTTGCATGTGTTTCAATTGACCCCAGACACTGTTTCAACCGACCCTGGGATGGGGACGGTTCAAACAAATGACAATTTTTTTTAAATTTGATTTTATACAGAAAATACTATACAGTGATCTTAAATAACATTGCCCTGTAGTAGACAGATATAAGGTCTTTTATTTAGTATATTTCCGACATCGCTCGCTTAACAAATCCCGATGCTATACATGATAAATGCTAAAATGTTTCAACCGTACCCAGTCTACCCTACAAGCTTTGTTTAGTTTGGTTTGGGCCATGTGTAATTTGTAATTTGTCCAGGAATAATAGATAGGTATTGTACATGATAATTATTTATCACTACAATAGATTGTATTTAAGTTTTATATGTTAAGAAAAAAAGCATTATTATTAGCACGTCTTATGACAAACTGTTACAAACAAATCAAAATCGTATTCCATGATAAATTTGTTGTAAGTGCCACAACCCCGGCCTATATGCTTCAGATTTAGCGTATCCTGTAGGTACGCTTGAATAATTTGTTTAAGAGTTCTGCCCCCTTACCATCAACTCTTATTGAGATTCAATAACTGAATAGATTGCTTATTCATACCAAAGAATAAGCGACTATATTCAAGTTGAAATAAAGTCGCTTATTCATTGGTATTTATAAGCATTCTTCATCATATTGAATCGCAATAGGAGTTGGTGGTAAGGGGGCTGGGCAATCAACAGAACCGTTATCAATGTTCGCGATGTAACAGGCATCACATTATACCCGTCGCACGTCCAGAAGCAGGAAATGAAAACGTTTACAGCGTTGGTCATAATCCTAATTCCTAATGCCTTCAGTCATAGAGCGTCTAAAAAGTATACACAATGGTATTACAAGTTCCTCTGCGCACTTCACGATGAAGACCAGGCCCCCTACCGCCGAAGCTGCAAGGGTTTCTACCAGCTGAGATAAACAAAGATATCATAAGCCTAAGCTGAACTTTGTTATTTGCAAACTGGCTGACTGACAGGTCGATCAAAGCATAACTGAAACAAACCGCTGGCTGAAGCAAGCATTACATTTTGCACAAATTTTGAAAGCAAGGGCGTCGCCAAGTGGGGGCAGGGAGGGGCACCCCCCCCCCCCCTCGGACTATTTATTTATTGTACAGTCAAGAACTCGTGAAGCTTTACACGTTGGACTCTGTACCGTTATTATTACAATCCCTGTAGATGTAAGGCTCGTACTACACTCATGGTTTCTCTAGTCCCTGCTACTACATAAAATCGTTCACGTCTGTGTACGTGTAACTTTGTGTGTAGATGCCCTAGTGTTGACTGCAGTATTCAACCCACACGAGTTAACAAAGTAAGTATGTACTGGTACTACGCACAAAACGTTAAACGTTATGCTTTAATTATTGTAATGAGACTGAATAAAATCCCGTTATGTTACAATAGTACACTAATTGTTCCGCGCGGGTTGTATTGTAATGGTAATAAAATAATCTAATCTTAACATAAAATAGTAAACCTAGAATCAATATCATAAAATTGAAAATTCAATGATTTCGACTTGAGAATTTGTAAAGCAATAGCTTTATAAATTCTCAAGTCTTAAGATTAAATATGATAAAGTGGAAAAGATAAATTGATTTTCCAATGAAAGAAACATATTCAATGGTACCTAATGATTACATGTAAAAATAATAGTAGATTATGCACCAAGGGGATAAAGCAATGTCTTACGTCACGGGCGGCATATTGAACTCTGAGCGTAACGAAGGACTCTGAGGGAGTTAAAGTTAACTCCCGAGCGTAGCGAGGGAGTTTAAAGTTAACTCCTGAGCGAAGGAGGAAGTTATGTAATAGAGTCCTGAGTGAAGCGAGGAGTTCAAGCCGCCCAAGATGAAGACAGGCCTTATCCCAGAGGATACTCTACTTTTCATACCTAGCAAGACAATAATAAACTTCAAGGTTAGAGAAATAATAGATTTAAATAGTATTAGCACTAACAGGGACTAGAGACACTAATCTATACCAGAGTCTGGAATATTTACATGCAATTAGTAATTTTATAAATAAAAGAGAAAATACTTCGACTTTTTTGCTCGATGAGCTTCTGATTTCTTCTTTAAAAAAAGCCAACAATCTGCTATATGCATTTATTTTTATATTTTGTTTAATGCTTATTGTAGATCTAAGCATTGAAAAATGCACCATAGGCTGCTTGGCTTCCGGGTGGATGCATAAGTGTTGGAAATAAACTAAAAGGACTAACTCTGACAATGCCTTAATTCCTTTTGTCGTTCTCCACATTATATTAAAGTAACATACCTAGGCTTTTTGGTATTTATCTTTTGATTTTTCTGGTTAGTGATTATTCATAATTCCTATAGCGTATACTTTAATAAACTCCAAGACGCTTGAGAATCACTGTCGCTTGACAACATTTTTTAAATAGAATCACCAAACGAAGGCGCTTAACTCTTTTTGTTTCTTTCGAACATTTTTTTTTTCGTGTCCATGGTCGTCCGTCAGTATGATTTCTCAAACAAAATATCCCTAATATTACAAGTTCTCGTAGGAATTTTACCGTTCCAAATTCAAACACAGGAAAATAATGTTGTTCCAAATTCAAACTGAGGGAGTTTCAGAGCCAAAGCCAACCACACTGCTATTAAATGAGGATCTGGTTAAAGAGAGGTGGGCATGTAACCCGACCAGGGTAGTATGTACCTCCATTTCACAAAATACCGCATCCATTATATTACCCTTGAGGATTGATTGTTTATTCTTGCGAGTGAGTGAGGTGACCAGACGGGAGGAGATGCTGCCTTAGCTGTGGAGTGCAGTGCCAGTGCGCGAGCGATACTCATGTATTGGTGAGCCTCTATAGGGCCGCGGTATCCGATTTACGATTGTTTGGAAGAGGCGTTCCTATAAAAAATCACAAAGACACGAATAATAAATAAATAAATATCCCTGGACAATTTGCACAGCGCCATCTAGTGCCCAAACTAAGCAAAGCTTGTACTATGGGAACTAGATAACTGATATGTACTTATAAGTATACATATTTTTTTATAAATACATACTTATAATACATAGAAAACACCCAGACAAAGACAAACAAACATATTCATGCACACAAATGTTTATCTTATGCGGGGATCGTACCCGCGACCTCGGAGTCAAAGTGGTCATTGCTAACCATTCGACCATCGAGCTCGTCAGTTTCTCCGTCTGTCTTTCTACTAATTGACGACTAATTTTGGGTGAAATCATATCTTCGCTATGTTATGTATAATAGATCCTGAGTGGGCTGTGCCGAAACAAATTAACGACTAATTTTTGTCTAGTTAAAACCAAGCTGAGACCTGGGCTATACCGAAATAAGGCACGCTTTACACTCACACCAGAGACATACTATGCTAGTGTAAAAATATCTACTTTCGCTTGACGTTAGCAAAGTAAAATAATATAATATTGCTATAAGGCAATCCCAACCATTTTTGTTCGCGGACCACTACGTGGTTTTTTCCCCCCAACTGTCATATAAATCCATTATTCTATAACTCGAGTTGTTAGTATTTTGTATAATAGTGCTCAATCTCTTGCATTATAAGTTTGTATCACGGACCATAATCTACCTCTCACGGACCACCGGTTGGGAACCTCTGATATAAGGGGAAAAAATATCTCCTAATACTAGTCATTCCAGCTTGTCGAACACTGATCGATGTAGGCTGCTAATTTGACAAGGAATACTCCCATTTGCGAGCCTATGGGAAGGTCAAACTGATTTATGAGTTTTGTGTAATACCACGCAGAACATAAAAAAATCTGTATAGGGATACATATACCAAAAGTTCTAAAAATGCTGAACAATTTCTAGGCAGAGCAATATACAAGGTTCGTGTTACTACTGTCCATGAGCTATGGTGATTGCTTACCATCAGGTGACTCACATGGTCGTTTGTCCCCCTCTATTATAAAAAATATATATTTAATCATTACCCTATTTATTTATTATTATTTATTTTATTTTATTATTTATTTTTTCAGTTTTAACAATGAACTTTACATATTTGTATCGTTGAAATCAAGTAGATAGTAAAAGTACTGTTCCTTAATCTATAATGTCAGTAAGCCGAGAAAATTTCATTTCTTTTCATGAAAAGTTAGGAAAATGGATGAAATCGACGATTTTGACCGTAATTCAGTAATAAACTGTTAGTCCCCTGGCTGATTTGAGGATTGTTGTCTTCCTCCGAGTGAGTGAGATGCCAGCTAAGGCTCTGGTAGGATGCCCTACCTCTTTTACCAGAGACTCGTTTCAGTCAGCAGGGTGGACCACGTGCAGGTGAGGTTGGCTTTGATTCTTTATTGACGAGCCCGGTGGTTGACTGGCTAGCAATGGTCACTTTGACTCGGTGGTCGCGGGTTCGATCCCTGCACATGACAAATATTTGTGTGCATGAACATATCTGTTTGTCATGGTCTGGGTGTTTTCTATGTATTACATGTATTTATTTACAAAAAAAAATGTATTTATGTACATATATCTTTGACTGATTATGGTTGACAGGTAGAGAATGCTTTTAGCATTAAGTCCGCCTTTTGTACCATTGGTCTTATTGTGGTCAATAAAGAGTTTAAATAAATATATCAGATATCTAGTACCCATAGTGCAAGCTTTGCTTAGTTGGGAAATAGATGGCGCTGCGCTGTGTAATATGTCAAGGAATATTTATTTATTCTGAAGATGGTGGTGAGCCACTACAGCCCAGCTTGCTCTGATATTGGTTTTCGTTGTAGAATCGTAACAGCAGCATTTTATTTGTGTAGATGACAGGCACATGGTATGAGGTGGAGAGATCCTTCTACCTCATGGAGCTCTCGGCGAGTTGCACGGAGCTCGATGTCACGTTGAACGACAAGGGGTACCTCCTCATCACTATCAACACAATTAACAAATGGTAAGTATTTCCAATTAACGAAACAAGCGCTGGCACTGGCACAATAACAATTAACTAAATTTACTGTTTTTTCTAAGCAAAAGCCATAAATCTGTCATATTCGAGGATATAATCACGTCCTAAATCACGTAGTAAGTAATAAGTAATAAAGAAGGAATACAATACTCTTTAATAAGAGGTAGTAACTCGTCGCTTAGCTTGCCAACGCAGCATTTCTTCAAGAGCTTTCTAATGACTTCACTCATTCGCAACACAACAACGCTATAGAATTATGATTTAACTGTATGTAAGTAGTCTTTTGTTAGGTGTTTCTTACTCAGTAACCACCCACTTTCCTCCATAACCTCGTTTGTTAATCGACAGGGTGCACCACTTGCAGATGTGGTTGACTTTGACCACACCATACAAATGTCGAGTCGTGAACTAGTACTACATAAACAATGGCGTCTGTGCAGAGCGTGAATGAGCGTGTGTGCGCGGCGGCATACAAACTGTTCGAGATCCGTCTCAGAGGGGAGGTGAGGTCGACACGAGAGAGCGGCAGGGAGTGGTCATACTGTACGTAGTACAATTACTTATACTGTGCCTTGCCTCTAAATATTACAGTTTATCCCTTGACTTCTTTGGCGGCGTAGGTTAGCCGTTTCTAGTCACACACGCAAAACAGCTATTTACATAGCCTTTTCTGAATATTCCAGGTTGGGTAACCCGTCAACCACCTACGGGATCGGCATCCCGAGCTTCAACGGGTCGTCGGTGTTCCGGTACAAACTGAACAACCGGATGCCGTACATCATCGGCCGGCTGCTGCCCGGCGCCGGTCTTTACAACGTGCTGTTCACAGATTACACCAGATTTGCGCTCATATGGTCTTGCACCAGCGTGAGCGTTGCTCACTCCGGTGAGTGGCTTAAATCGACTGTTATCAATTCTCGTAATTATTTTACTATTTGCAGAACAAAAGTTGATCAAATCGAGATTTAATTGTGAATTGGCTAAAAATGATATATCTACTTAGAGACACAAGGTTGTATCATTTGTTCTACCAGTAGTACTTCTCAGTTGTACTCCTGATCCGGCGGGACTTAGGTACTTAATTTTGTTCATTAACTAAAGTCAATTCAAATTATTAGCAAAATAACATTCTTAGTTTGTTTAACCTTTTAAACGCTTTACTTAATATCACTTGTCGTGCCCCCAGCGCCAGGCACAGTAAAACGATAAATAAATACCTACAACTAATAGAGATGTTCAGTATATATATCGATATTGGAAATGCATCTCTTTCGAATGCTTACAGTTTAATTTAAATATCTTAACATATGGAAAGCGTTACTTTGTAATTTAATAATTTTATTTATAACACAGTAGAACCTCGATAAGTCGAAAACCTCAAAATCTCGAAGAAATGTTCAGAGGCCCGATTCTCGTAATGAAATTCCCAACGGCACCGGAACGACTTGGTCTCGTCCCTCTTTGGTTTATCTATTTTACAACGTGCCAGAGAGGGAGCGGGCGAAGTCGTTACGATGCCGTTGAGAATTTTATTACGAGAATTGGGCCTCTGTTCCCTTCCCTTCAAACACCAAAACCTCCATTACCTACTCGAAATCTCAACCCTCTATTAGTCGAAATAATCACTGAGAATTTTGGGGTGTAAGTGGTTTATCAACATCTTTGAACCAAAGCCAACTTCACCTGCACGTGGTGCACCCTGCTGACTGACAAACGAAGCTCTGGCGAAAAGAGAGGTAGGGTGCGTAATTGTAAGCTACCCGACTGGGGAATGTACCTCCACCTCACAGAATACCGCAGCCAAATAACAATTCCGTTGAGGGTTGTTGTGTTCCTGTGAGTGAGTGCGGTCACCGGAAAAGAAGGAGATGCTGCGTTGGCAGCGGGGGTGGCGGCGCGCAAGTGATATATTATGTTGCGAGCGTTAATACGGTTACGGTAACTGCTTCACATCAGGCGGGCCGTATGCTTGTCTACCACACGACGTATTATAAAAAAAATAAAAAAAAAAGTGAGGGACTCACTTTTTTTTTTTTCCAAGCCATTTTGGTACCTATTTTCCCTCCATAACTCGAAAAATTACTTGTATTAGTAAGTATTTTGGTAAAACAATGAAACAAAAGCGTATAAAGAAAATTGTATCGATGACACTTATGAAACACGTATAATGCAGCACAACACTAATGGAAAATTCCAGAAGGCGGCACTCTTTTATGACGTCAGAAGCGAGCGTGTTTCTCCGCTCGTGGCTACAGGAATACATATAACATTCGTTCAAAAACATGCAGACTAGGGATGGGAATTGTCAATTCACTGACAGTTTTGGGCTTTATTCATTTAAAACAAAATAAAATAAACTCATTTATTTCTACAGTAACAATTGCTTTATTTGTTTTATAATAAATAAGTCAGTATAAACAGAAATAGTTTGATTTATGTGGATTTTTGTATCTGTCGATCATTGTTTATCCCTACTAACGGAATTTTCCGGCCGTGGCGCTAGACATCAATACACTTTTCTAAAAATACTATCAGTAATTTATTTAACTTTAGACATTAATTTTAAGTCCTATAATAAAGAAACTTAAGTGTAATCAATCACTACATAGTATAAAACAAAGTCGCTTTTTCTGTCCCTATGTCCCTTTGTATGCTTAAATCTTTGAAACTACGCAACGGATTATGATGCGGTTTTTTTTAATAGATAGAGTGATTCAACTGGAAAGTTTATATGTATAATATATGCATAACATAGTAGAAAAACACTGATAATTTAGAGGTTTCTAATGTGATGTCGTAAATAAACACATTTTTTTGCTCTTTCATTGCAAACGCTGGCTGAACCCAACGAGATAGATCAAAATAATGTAGTACAGTATTGTTCACCTTAAAATGGTCTACAAAAAAGTTCGCGATGGTATATGTCTATCTCTTAGTGGTATCAGCAGGTAGTATCAGCATTGCACCCGTGCGAAGCCGGGGCGGGTCGCTAGTTGATTTATCAAGTATAAACAAGCTATTTGAGAGATCCGAAAAATGTATTAGGGTTAAAGGAGAATATATTGAAAAGGAAAAATAATTTGGTGTTTAATTTCAACCTCCTTCTCTCTCATTCCGCGAACTTATTGACCTCCCCTCGTACCATCGAAAAAAAATGATTTGTCTTTGGTGTCAAAATAGGCCGAAATTGCCGACTTGACTTCATCATCGTCGTCAAATTTCTTTCCACGCAGCTCTTTCTTCATTTTTGGAAATAAATAATAGTCACTGGGGGCCAAGTCTGGACTGTATGGTGGGTGGTTTAATTGTTCAAAGCCGCATCGGTGAATGGCAGCCGTCGCAACATGGCACGTGTGGACGGGTGCATTGTCGTGCAAAAGGAGCACACCTTTTGACAGTTTTCCTCTTCTTTTTTTCTTAATGGCTTCTTTCAATCTTTCCAGTAAAGAAGCGTAGTACTGTCCCGTTATAGTCGCACCACGTTCTTTATAATCGATCAGTAAAATACCTTCTGTATCCCAAAAGATAGTCGCCATGATCTTTCCGGCCGATTCACTATGGTTCGTGTGGAACAAGTTAGCTGGACAATATTATTTGATTTGATTTTTATGTCTAAATGAGGTTATAAAGCATAGATGTAAAGTCCACTGTACTTCTTGGAGGGTTATTTTTCATTTGAGTGAAAAAAGAACAAAGTTCAAGAATATGTACAGAATATCTATATTTGTATCAAGATTTTTTTAAAATAATTTATCTCTAAATCTAACTTAATAACTAATAACAGTTACATAAAACACTCAGCAACAAAATCTATCTCTCATCATCATCATCCTCAGATGAATCATTCAATGAATTGTAATGATGATGATGATGAGTGGCAGAACTATGAAAACTATGAAAAACATTATCTTCCTTACAGCAAGGTTGAACTATGAAATCTAAGACTTCACATTCACTTCACATGGTCAGATATCAATAACACATTAAGTAAATCTCTATTCGTAGATTGTTTTTTTTTTGTTGTATTCACGAATTCTTCTGCAGTCCTTAGTCCGGCTCTGATGCTCCACTCCTGGACTGTAAGAAGTTTAAGACCTAAGTGGAAGACGGGAAGAAGAGGTCATCTACGCGACGTCTTTTTGTTTTGAGACTGGAATCTTCAAACTCTTTAGTTGGTCGTTCAGGTCCCGGTTGGGTTTGTATCGATGTCCTTGGCATGGATAAATAAAAGGACACGGCGAAACATATGTCAACACCCTTTAGGTACGTCGAAGTCGTCTCTAGGAAGCGCTGTCGGCTTCTTCCGCAGCAGCTCCATTTTTCAGCCATTTTGATGAATATTTGGAGATGATTACCTTGATGTCCCTCACAGATTACTCCGTAACACCATCAAAATCATGTCTCAAAGATACAAACCGATAAAGCTCCTCATTCCGCATTTCTTTCGGGTGTTTCAGCCATTCTTCGAAAAAATCTATTTTCGAGATGGTGAAAACTGTTAAAAGAAAAAAATTAAAAAAAAATAGTTGTGCAAATAATTCGCAATATTTTTTTTTACCAATAAGTACATAGATACTTAGAGAATCATAGATGATAGATTTTACGGAGTGGACATGAGTGGACATGTAATTATTTGTCCATTGAACTAAAAAAGACGGTTAAAAAACATCACTTTTATCTAAACATTTAATTTTATAAAATTATCGAATGAAGTTCCTGTGATAAAAACTAACTTAAACAAAACTACATACCTTTATGTACACAATCCATCATAAAAACACTATCACTAACTTCTTTTAGTAACGTAAATAATGCTTTCAATTATGGCGTAAAATTGCAAATGAATGCACATTCAATTATCAACATTTTGTATACTTACCTCAATGACGCTCCTATTGACGAAAGTAACGAAAATTCATAGGTGTATTCCTTACTGTATATATCTAATGAGTTCATCTTATTAAGTAATTATTAGAAATTTAAGGGTCGTTTTTGTCTAGCTAGCTTGTTCTATTCGAACCATAGTGCGATTGTGACACTTTGAACTTCTTTGGAGGAGGTGTGCCTTTTTTATGCCACTGCATCGACTCTTGCTTCGACTCAGGTTCATAGTGGTGAACCCAGGTTTCATCTCCAGTAACAATCCGGGCCATAACTTCTTCCTTTCTCTCTCCACAGAGCTCCAGAAACTGGTGAGAGCACTCGACACGCTCGCGTTTTTGAAGTGGCGTGAGCATTCTCGGAACCCATCTTGCACTGACTTTAGTCATCCCAAGATGATGATGTAGGATATTTAAAATACTTGATTCGGATACTCCAACCATTGCTGCAAGTTGCTTCTTCTTCAGTCGGGCATCTTCTAATACAAGTTTTTCTACTTTTTCGACGATTTCCGGTGTGGTGGCCTCAATTGGCCGTCCGGAGCGGGGGTCGTCTTCAATGGACTCCCTTCCTTGTTTGAAAAGACCATGCCACTTGTAAACCATGGTTTTACCAGGGGCAGAGTCCGCGTAAACCGCTAACAGCTCTTGAAAAATCGTCTGAGCGGATTTTCCTTGCTTGGTAAGAAACTTAATAACGGCACGGTGTTCAATTTTCTCCATACTGGCTGACTTCTTCCCGATTTAGTTGTTTGCAGGTCGATAACTCAAAAGTTAATGACACGATTAGGTTCAAACTTGGTATATATACTCTTAATGAGGTGCTTAACTAGTGCCTACCTGGACGGGTAAATTTATCCCCATCAAACCCTCCATTCCGCGAACTTATTGGCCTCCCCTCGTAATAATTCATAAAAGAAAGTTCAATCTAAACCCAAAAGCCTATGCACACGACTGTTCATAAATGTCAGGTTGGAATATGGGAACAAAAATAATTCTGATAATATATTCCCATCTTCCACCCTGCGATGGCTTGGAAGATGGGACAAACAATTCCCAACTTCCAACCCAGGGTGGAAGGTTAGGGTGGAAGATGGGAATAAGTCATAAAATTCCATGTTCTGCCGCCAGGGACATTCTTTTATATGAGTGGGGAGCAAACGAGCACCTCACTCACTCGCAGGGACAACAACCCTCAAGGGAATTGTTATTTGGCTGCGGTATTGTGAGGTGGAGGTACATTCCCCAGTCGGGTAGCTTACAATTACGCTCCCTACCTCTCTTTTCGCCAGAGCCCCGTTTGTCAGTGAGCAGGGTGCACCACATGCAGGTGAGGTTTTTGGTTCAAAGATGTTGATGAATAACTTACATAGGTACTCGTATGTACACATAATACATAGGTATGACAACAGCGCGAGCTTTCACACTAAGAGTTATGCTTGTGGACTTTCAGACCGGATCTGGGTGCTGGGTCGTGAGAGGGAGTTCGAGGCAGCTCTACGGGCGCAGATCTACGCGCTGATGGCCGAGCTACGGCTGGACCCGGACCGGCTCATCATATCCAAGAACAGCAACTGTACCGACACCAATATACAACTAACAATAAACTAATTTAAGCTAAAAGTCTATCTTTCAAAACTTTCATTAAAATATTACAATGTAATGTACAATGGGGTGTGTTCAGAAGAGTTGTTTGACATGATGCCCACGGCCTCCTCCTCCTCCAGTCGCACCGCTCGCCATTGAGAGGGAATTCATCCTCACACATTGGAGCCTAAGTGGTCACGTACTGTGCGGTTCCCAAGAAGTTTTCTCCCGCGTACTGTCAAGCTGTGGAATGAACTGCCTGTCGATATTTTCTCAGGAGACTACAACATGAGATTCTTCAAAAATGGCGGGAGGTTTACAGGGTCGCAACACGCGTGTGATGCCCCTGTGTTACAGGCTTTCATAGGCTATAGTAACTGCTTTCCATCAGGCGGGCCGTATGCGTGTTTGTCACTTTAGTGGTATAAAAAAATATGTACCTAAGTGACTCGGCTTTAGCGATAAACAGTATAATGACGATAAAATACAGTGAGTATAGCAATTGCAGTCCGACAGCCACTAAATACCCTACACGACATTAAAGAACTCCATAAAACGACTACAAGAAATGCCGAATTGATAGATAGATTTGACGAGCTCGGTGACGTAGCGGTCAATGACACAGCTTCGACACCAACGCTCGTGGGTTCGATTCCCACACAGGACAAACATTTGTGTGCATGAACATGTCTGTTTGTCTTGGTCTGGGTGTTTTCTATGTATCATAAGTAAAAAAAAAAAGTATTTACGTATGTTTATCAGTTGTCTAGTACCCATAAGACAAGCTTCGCTTACTTTGAGGCTGGATGGCGCTGTGTAATTTGTCTGACAATATTTATCTATTTATTTTATATTATACTTAAACACTTTTTTTTTAAATAGACATGTTCAGGCACACTAATATTTCCCTTATACACAAATAATTGGTGCATACGCATGACTGAGGGTAAACTATTAGAAATGTAGTATTTTTACAAGCTTTTATTTAATTGGACGCATAGGTTACTATGGCGCACTATACAAAAATAAAAATATAAGAGAAATTTTTAATCGTTATTTGGTAGTGAATCAGTTCCATTTCTTGATTATAAATATAATTTTTATGAATAGGTAAATATAAAACTATATTTTTCAATATTTTGATTTCTTCTAATGTTCAGTAGCGGGTTTCTTGGATATAATACCTACTCACAAATTAGTGTGACCATCAGTCATGGCCTCATGAATATGTTGAGCAGTTACACCAGTGCCACAGAACAGTGTAGCGATCGGTCGATCGAAGGGTAAAAAAAAGGTATATGGACATGATAATCTTATCATATTGAGCCCGTTTTATTTTGGTTGTAAGGCGAAACACAGTGGGCCCAATAAATTTAGGTCGACATTCGTTTTACTTCCATTACATTGCGGAGGAATTTTTTGTCGCGGTTTAGTTATAAATTTTTTTTTCTTTCTTTTTACTTCCTAAATTAAAAAGGTTTCAAATAAAATATAGATCAACCTGTTAGATTTAGTAAACATAGACCACTTTCTTGGCCGACCGATATGATTCTAGTTGCGAAATTTTAATTCTTCTGGTTGTTCGTAACTTTCTTCGTGACATTGTGTGTTGTTACATAAAAGAAAGCCTACCTATGGAGCCTGGGCTACCGCCTAAGCTGAAGCCGATTCCCATCAGGATTTTCAATTGCGAAAATCAGACTTGTGTATAAATTTGTGATAAACTTCAGTTTTCGGTATAGCGTTCCGTCCCTATCTGCTAAGCATATAAGCTAATAATTTAAGGTGAAGTTAGAATTTCGCAATCAAAAAATCCAATCGTAATCGGCTTCAGCTTAGGTAGGTAGGGCCCCCGTGTTTCATATGCTTAGGCCGCACTCATCGGGATAACGCGAATATTCGGGTTATTGCGATAGCCAAATATTCGCGAATACTTCGACACTTCGGGCGAAGCTTCGGGCACATCGCTCCACTGTCGGTAAACTCTCGCACATCGGGTTTTATCGCGATGAACTTCGCTTGCGCGGCCACACTTCAGTCGGTCCGCACCCATCGTTCATAGCGGACGTGTTAAATGTAATTACAGTGTATAATATAGCTGAAGTGTGTAACATGGATTGGAGTAACGATTATTTTTTTCTCCTTTTTCTTGCTTTTAATTTGTTTTTTAGATGAAATAAGTGCAAAAATAATTATTTGCTGCCATAAAATAGGTACAGAGTAACCGCGGCGACCATGTTGTTTTTTGCGTTCGTACATCGCGATGAACTTTACAACGCGCATTATGTGGCCGCGAAGATTCGCCGTAGACCGAAGACGAAGTTTATCGTCCGAATGTTATCGCGATAAGTGCGGCCTAAGCAATAGTGAAAGAGAGATTTAATAAGAGCTTAAATAAAATAAAAACAAAATTAGTTCCTTCATCATCACACTTTCTAATTTATGTAAAAATATTTTGTATATTACAGTGTTACAGAGTAAATGATTTTTTTTACCAAATAATGCGGAAAATGCGATGGCACTCATATTTTTCTCAACCAAGGAATGTGATGTACAAATTTAATTAAATTAAAACAAACATATTGAGGTAATTATTCTTAATGCATATAAAACATTGTGCTTCAATAAAACAACATCAGGAGATACTCTTTATGTATATGTGCTCATAATTAATATTATGCTATAATTATATGTAGTCCACTTATTTTCGTAATAGAACAGTTTGGTTTTGACATTTGGCATTGTATTTATTGCACAGTGGAATGTGCGAACACATGCACAAGCCGACCGCGCCCTGCACACGCAGACTGGTTGGCCTCACTCTCACAGAACATACAATAGAGATTAGAATGGCTACGTGGGCGTAGCAAGCGCTTCACAGCTATCTGCAAATGCTCATATTTCTGCCTGAGCATGGGAACCAGTGGCGTAGCTTACGCTAGCCGGCCATGTATCCGTCCATGTGTATATGTAGGCCCTTTTACCCATACACTTCAGAGCTGAGAGGGCTCTGCTATCTACTCGAACCGAACATGCTGGGGCCCTTGTAGCCCAGAGGCCCCGTATCATTGATACGGCTGATACATATATCATAGCTACGCCGCTGATGCGAATGTACCGTCTAGACGCTCGCGGATTTCATCACAGTGTTTGTCACGGTAAGTTGCGTGTAAAATATATGAAAATATCGTCTTGTGCAAAAATCACTTGCAGAGAAAAATGTCAAGTGTAATCTGCGACGAAAAGAGGAAGTTCATTTTACTGCTAAGTCCCAAAACCCCGTATTACAACAGAAATATAAAAAAAGGTGCTAAAACATGATAACGAGAGCAAAAATATATATAATTGCTGAAAATAAACATTGCTGGTAATACACAAGGATATCACTCATGATTGCTACGCCCCAATGAAATGTATACCAAGCGACACTCACTGCCGCTTCGACATTCTATACTATAAAACAAGCAATTCATTTATATAAAAATATGTAAAAATAATGCGGCGAGAACACGACCCTGGTTCCAAAATAAAAGAGGAATGATATCTCCATTCTATGTTCTATGCGAGACCTTGTAACACCAATCATTTCAGTGCTTCAATTCCCGTAAATGTTCAACCGCTACCACACCCCGACCACGTCATACAAAAGTTGCGTCGTTTACTACTACACAAACGTGGCGTCTGTGCAGAGCGTAAATGAGAGTGTGTGCGTAACTGTTCCAGATTCGTCTCAAAGTGGCCATAATGTACCTACATAGCAGGTACATAAACTGTGCCGCTACGCTACCGCAGCGACTCAGTCGCCGTAGCAGTTTGGATACGTTCACACAACGTTAACTCGATTGGATTTCTTCACGTTTGCCTACCATTTCTCCGTATATCGATACTGATTCACACAAATACATCAAATTCAATTGTAACTTATGGAATGGTTCTTATGTGAATAATCGTTACTGGAATATAATAATTTTCGTGTGTACGGAGCCAACGACCAAGTCGGTACTACAACTCAACGATTGAACATAACGGGAACCTGACGGTCGATATTTGACCGCTGGCACGAAGTGGTAGGGGAACCTAAAAGCTGGCCAAAAATGCGTTTAAAAAATCTATTGCCTACCCTATATTGTTGATTCACTTAAAGCTAGATAGTGACTGTAACAAACGCGGTGACACGCGCAAAACGCTAGCCCGTTGCAGCGCGACAGTCGAAAGTTACCATCATCAACAGTACAACTGTGAATTCTCGAAATGCTTAAACTTTCTTATTTTAAATAGTCTTATGGCTTTATAACTAAACAGTTTAGTGGTGATTTTTATAATGGCTTGTTCTAAGCAAGGAATGTACTTCTTGTAATACTATATGTCTCTAATGAACATCCATATTTTTTTTGTTAATATGGAAAAGAACTTTGAAGTAATTAACTACTGCAACAATAATTATTCTTAATATCCAAAGGTGTTGTAATATTTCTAAGCATTTGTAAACAAAAAAAACTACAATGTAGTATGAATGAAGTACTTGTGTAATTATCAATTATAAAAAATCAACCACATGATACCGCATATCTTTTTTAAATGTCGTTGCTACCTTCGATTTCTGATATAATTTACATTTATCGCACGCTGCCTGATGTGGATGTCTTGAAGAGGCTTTTTCTAATCTAATCCCTCTATAAAGGGCTTGAGAAGTAATATTAAATTTATTATCGAAAAAGTGATATTACAAATTGTTGATACTGAAGAACAAGCAGCGATGAATAAAGATTTTAATATCTAAATAGGTCCTTGTTTTGATATTTTTTCACATAGATATACATAGTTATGAGGTATAAAATATTTTTGGCCAGTTTTTAGGGCTCAATATTACTCCGTGGCCTTAGTCCTGGTGCCTGATTTATGGAAGTTCCACCTCTGGGCCATGCACTACATGCCCAACGAAATACTCTATCTGACTATTATATGTACACTAAAATTGTCAGACCAAAAGTATTTACAAAAATCTGGTGTTCCAAGCTCAGATTACAAGATTCAAATTTTCTGTCAGATTCTATCTAGTCTACCCGCCCACCTCCTACATTCTGTAGGACCGATAATCAGGTCGATTTTTGCGGCATAAATATTTCTTGACCGAATTTATATTGGTGTTGGACGTTTCAATATTGAACTCTGCATTTTTCATTTTCGCCGGCAAATTAATCGGTCACCGATTATCGGTAGTGTGCGGGCACACAATGTCAAAAGTGTGACTATAAACACCTACATAATTATATTTATAACAATAGGCCGAAAAACTTAAACTATCTTAACAAACAAGATATCTGATAAAAATCAACAATATTTGAATAATTTAAAAAAATACTGGTGCAAAACAAAAATAAAGTGCGTTAATACAAACAAAAACATTGTAAATAAATATAAACCATTATTTTAAGTACCTACATAGTCGCAGCATATCACATTGTATGTTGCAATGTAAGTTTCCCTTCGAACCAACCAACCCCTAATCAGTAAAAATGACACTTTATAAAAACATCATCACACAACACACATACAATGAATATCGTGAACACGTAACGATTGCTATGCGTCAACAGTCTGTGGAAATTTTTATAATACAAAACTCACTTTACAAATTGTTTTCTCTGCTGACAACATAGTTCCTAACTTCAGTCAATTTGAGGCACTCTGCATCTCGATTTCTGTAGTCATATGTGGACAGGGACGATATGCTGTCGACAGGGCTGTCTGCGTGGTTGGGCTGGTACTGACTATTGCACGTGTTCTGGTTGTTTTGCGAGTTGTTCTGCAGTGTGTAGTGATGCATCCAGAGCTGCTTCTCTTCCACTTCTTTGCTAACCACCACAAACAGTTCCTTCTCTTTGCTATCTAGCTGTTCCTTCAAATATGCTATTAAATCACTACACTGAAATATATATATGTTTTGTTAGTAATTGATAACAATTTCAAAGTATACTATTCTATTACTTAAAAAAATAATACAGCAGAATTACCCGTCCTATTAACTGGGGGCTGTCAAGCTTAGAGTCGAGGTTGTAGAAATTGCCATGTATTTGGCGAATAGTGATCCAGTGTCGACGTCGAAGCGGCAGCATCACAAAGCCCAGCTTGTAGTCGGATGGCACATTCAAAATGAATCCACATATATTCGACAGATCCAAGCATCCTGGATCTCTGCCAAAGAATACAAATATTATTTTACAAACATCAGTTGGATAATACAACATAATTAAGTAACAGGCAGACACACAAGTGATGATATAAGGGTTTCGTCGTGACATTATTTTTTAAGTGAAAACTTTAGGCGCGTTGGGCATTTTTTGTGATGGGGAAAAACCATTGAACTCGCAATACTGTTACCGTAACCGGCACCGGTCTATTTGGTGAGGTATGAGGTAGGGCGGGGCGGGCAGGTCGCGCTACGCATGCTTGCCTGTGCGCTATTGATTCGTCAGTCGACCTTTGTTCTCAGAGTTGTATCCACGTTACTCTCGTTACCGAAATATACGTACAATAATTAGAAAAAGGGAATGCTTTCAGTACTGCAAAATATTTCCTGACGATTCAAAAAATACACACATAATTGTTCAAGTTTTCACTTCTGTCTGCAGTCTCCTGGAGTGTCACTGTTTTTTTTATACCATTAAGATGCCAATCAAGCATATGACCCGTCTGATGGTAACCAGTTATCGCAGCTTGACCTTGAGTGTCAATGCATAGAAACATTATTTTTTATGTTACCTGCTAAGAGCTTAACTCAGCTTCCGACAGGGTGCAAAGAGGTATATGTATGAAGCTGATCGACACCACCTAAATATACTGAGCCAATTACAAAAACGACATATAAATGAAAACCATTTTTGTATTGTTGTTGTTTTAATCGAGGGATTCCCCATAAAACATAAATGAAAAGAGTTGTTAGTTGTTGAACTTAGAAGAATAAAATAAACATAATAGGGCAGTTGAAATAAATTATCATTATAAATTATCATTTTTACATTAATTGTGGCACAACAATTTGGGTGAACAACATAAAAATGACAATACAATCGAGGGATTCCCCTTCCTATATAACATTAATGAAAAGGATTGCCAATTTGAGAGATATAAATAAAAATGACGTACAATACAATCGAGGGATTCCCCTTCCTATATAACATTAATGAAAAGGGTTGCCAATTTGAGAGATATAAATAAAAATGACGTACAATACAATCGAGGGATTCCCCTTCCTATATAACATTAATGAAAAGGGTTGCCAATTTCAGAGAACAAAATAAAAATGATGTACAATACAATACAATTTCTCATCAAACATGAAAACAGGAAAAGGTTCCAAATTTGAGAGAACAAAATAATAATGACGTGCAATAAAATTGAGGGATTTCCCGTAAAATATAAACGAAGAGAGTCGCCCATTTGGGAGAACGAAATAAAAATTACCTAAAAAACAATCAAGGGATTCCCCGTAAAACATAAATGAAAAGAGTTGCCAACTTGGTAAAACAAAATAAAACTGATGTACAACACAATCCAGGGATTCCCCATAATACATAAATGAAAAGCGTTGCTAACTTGGGAGGACAAAACAAAATAACGTACAATACAATTGAAGGTTTCCCTGTAAAACACAAATGAAAAAAGTTGCCAACTTAGGAGAATAAAATAAAAATGACATACAATACAATGAAGGAATTGGATTCACCTAAAACATAAATGAAAAGGATTGCCAACTTGGAAAATTTCAATTCCCTAGTTTTTTAGTAACAAAAAAAAATGATGTAACAGATTGTTCCAATCCCTCTCCCACCCCTGTTATGCATTGTAACGTTTTAAAGACCCACCAAATTGCATTCCATAATTCTTGAACAGCTACTTAGAAACAATACTAATAGCATACCATGTCAACCACCATACCATGACAACCAAATAAATAAATAAAATAAATATTTTGGACAAATTACACAACACCTTCTAGTCCCAAACTAAGCAAAGCTTGATGTATTATGGGTATTATTCGTCTCATTCATCAACCCTTATTTATTTCACTGATGGGATACGGATATCCCATCAATCAAAGAGGTTTAGAGCGTACTCCACCATGCTGCTCAACTGTGGGTTGGCAGAGACCAGACCATAACAACAGGTTCATCCACATAAATATTTGTCTTGTGTGGGGATTGAGATTGTGACCTTGGAGTTTCAGTAATCAACCTCTAGGCTCATTTCATTCAAGAGAAAAAAATAGTATTTTCATAGCTAATAAACAATGGGTAAGAGCAATGTGTGGATTGAAAACTACCAATACAATGTATACCTGTGTTTAAATCACTAGTACTGTTGAGTTTGCCGTCAACACCTATACTGGAAATATACCATTTTGTGAAATTAAATTAGCATCGTTTTGTAACATTGTCACAAATATGAATGGGAGCAGCAAATTTTGTGAGTATAGCTCAGTCATAAAATTTGCTAAAAGTTGGAGGATATAAAACTTTATTGTTAATAGAAGTGTTGTTAGTGTAATAATGAATTTTCAAAAGAAATTACTTTGTTATAAAGGCAAGAGCTATAAGAGAATTTTATAATTAATATTGCCATTTTATTATGTAGATACCATTTTAAGCAAATAACTGATTCTGACTCTTAACTTACTTCCTCTTATCGAACCAAACAGCCTCGCAGCCTTTTTTCTGCAACGCTGCCATTATAACATTTATGTCATAATTCCCCAGGCCCAGCATTGAGCGGTGTGGGTTGATCCATACGTTCGGAGACAGTCGACTGCATATACTATCCAATTCTGATTTTGAAAATGTTCCCCGTGTCTAAAACATAATGTTATGCATACTTTAATAAAAATATTTATTTTATTTATACATAAAACACATTTGGCTAATGCTTACACTCATTAGTGGGCTGAAAATCTTACAACATACCTTTTATAAACATAAAAGTTTGTAAACATGAATGTATGTTGTTACACTTCTATATAAATGAGTGAATAGATTTCAATGAAATTTGCCCCACTTATTAATAGGCCTATATTCTCAATTTTTAATTCATTAATTTAATTGGTGAAGCATCCTTTGGGAGTGCCTGGACCAATTCAAACAATTTTATAAATGTTTGGAACGATCCAAACAAGGTTTTTACAGGAAGAAAAATATCTAGAGGTCCGCCTGATAGCTGGGTTTATTAGGGTGGGTTATTACACATGAGTTGCCAATGCTGTAAAAACCTCTCCTCTCTCTTTTTGAGAACTTCAACAGGCACTTCATTAGATAGCCATAGCCAAAACCTTGCTGGAATCATACAGTATGTGACTACTTTGGTTCTAATATGTGAGGATGCATTCACTGCCGATACTGAGCAGTGCAACTGTAAAAGGACACCATGGGTATCATGTCAAACAACTTCTAAACACTACCACACAAAATTTGAAAATATAGAAAACTGAAACTGTATTTTTATATATGATTTGAATTTACTTGTATTTGGACAGGATAACTAGGTCTTCTAGTATTTTAGGTCAACTAGTACGATAAAAAATGAAAACAAACATGTATATTTACTCAATATCAAGGTAAAGCATCTTCACGGTCAACTGTGAGTTTTAGCTTACGACATATAAGTAAAATATTTACCTGGAATAAATTGTTAAGTGCATGCAATGCGCACAGCTCTTTGACTTGTTTTTCATGGTAAATTGAGGGTTTCGAATTCATCTCGTTCATCGTGTATTCATCATCTTGCCTTACAATAAATAATGCATTTTTGTTTTTTTATAATCTTTATATTACAGATTTACACAATTTTACTTTCAATTTATAAAATGAGAAGAAAAATAAGTAGTTTATAAATTTTAAGGAAATCCCATTCCACTTGACAATTTAACGAAGTAGTGAAGTGACAACGACAACTGACAGAAGCATGCGATATTGCGAATGTCATGTCATGATTGTCATGACATGATTGACACAGAGTCACAGACTGAAAATTACGAGTTTTTGGCGGGATCTTTTTGAGTGTGATTGTACAGACCACAAGTGAAAATCCTAGGTCTGCAGTGTCGCCACTTTCACTGGGTGGTGCGGCGTATAGTGAGCTACGCCCAATTTACCTGTTCAGTAACTGGTGGCGCTAGTGGCGAAGAAACTGTAAATTCGAACTGTCACTTTAGTAATAATTAATTTAGTTCTAATTTTGTCCAAATGAATAGATAAGTTGGTAAAACTATATGCTTCTAACTACTTTTAAACAAATCATAACTCAGAGGAGACGTGACGTGACCGACCCGTCCCGTCCAAGTTGCCGTTGCGTATGCTGAGACTGATGGGCTGGGACGAAAATTCGGTTTTTTTATATGCGAAGTTCACTTGATTAGGTGGGTGAACGTGGGCTTTTCATTCAGCAGCCCCTGGGCTAAATTATTTGTCTAAGTAAGTACCATAAAGAAAATAAAACATTTTTTTATTCCACTAAGGTTAAAAACAAGCATAGGGCCCGCCTAATAAAAGCAGTTACTGTAACCTATATATGGATATGTGCAACGGAAGGGATACTAAAGGTGTGAAGAGGTTCAAAGGTCGGCAATTGCCGACGCTGCAAGAACCTCTTCACACTCTTTTAGGACAAGGCCCGAGTCGCTGCAACCAATGGAGAGCCTCAAGAAGATATTGTGCAAAACAGTCCCACCAGCATTGTAGACACGAAGCAAGCACCACACTTAGCGTATCGAAGGATAGTGTCAGCACAGGTAAAGATCCTAGCTGGTAGGACAAAGGAATGAAAGAAACATTCAAAACTAAAAAGGAACTGTTTAAAACCTAACAAATAAATAATTAGAGCTCAGTTACTCAACCCGACAACCCAAGATAGGCTATCTTGGTGCAGTATGGTGCCATAGGATAAGGAGAGCCAACCCACTTAAAGTGGAAGTGTACAGTGAAAAGTGTTTATTAATTTGCGACATATTTTACTATTTTTTTAAATTTGGCAGTTATTGACTTAGCAATAAACGTGAAATTCGGGCATATGTACCACAAAATATTTATCAAAATTGGATGAATATTTCAGTCGCTACGGTCAAAATTTAAAAATCAAAATAAAAGTCAAAATGTAAATACCATTACATAAATAAATAGGTATTTACGATGCAAAAAATTTAACCCTACGTTTAGGTTTCGCCATGCAAAATGAAATAACGAAACGTTGGGCCCAATGAGTCTAGTTTCCAGAGCCGTTAAACAATTAAAAGAAACAAAAATTAAACTTTTTGAATTTGTTTTGTATTGTGATTTGAATTGTGATCTAGGAATTTTATTTTTCGAATTTTAGTGCTGTGCCTGTTTCGAAAATGTTTGAATCAGACGAATTAGACGCATTAATACCGGAAAGTAATAATGAGAATCATTTATCTGTTCTAAACAAATCATTGTTGCAACAATACAAACTTTCGCTACAATGGTTAGTATTTTGAAAATCTTTGGTGTTTTGTTATATCTATCAATGAATTTGACTGAAAGAATGATAAATATAATATTATTATTATAACAGTATGGTAGGTACATAAATCTATATTATGTTTGTATATTATATATTATATAGTATATATATTATATATAGTATATATATAGTATATATCTATATTATATAGTATTATTTGTAATCACATCACGTACTGATACACAGCTACTGCGCCAAATTGGATGCAGTTTTCACAATTGTATTGTAGTTAATGTAATCTGGTTCATGCTTTGTTGTGATACGCCAAGTAGAAGCAAATTTTTTTTTTTATTTATAAAGTCCATGCCGAACATATTGTGGTCGTATAAAAGATCTATTTTGGTTTAGTTCATTGTAATGGGTTTTAGTCTATAATATAAAAATAAATCGCTGAATGTGTTGCTAAGCGCATATCTCTAGAACAGCTGAACCGATTTCGCTAATTCATTTTTTAGAATATTCCATGAATTACAAGGATGGTTCTTACATAGAGAAAAATTTAATAATTTGCCTGAAAATCTCTAAAACAATTGGTAATAATACTTAAAGTCGATTTTTGAACTTTAATACCATACCATAAAGTTCAAGTGGAGAGGTTCCGGGTAGGCAAACTAAAAAAATTAAGAATCGACTGTTAGGCGGTATGAAGTTCAGCGGGTCAGCTAGTATTCAAATATATTTATTTACCACTGGGCCTTTGAGGGCATTTCCTATGTATTTATACTGTGTGATTATGTATCATGTATTATACTAAATGATATGGTGAAATTTGTGTCACCTATGTAAATGTTCATTCACATGGGTTAGTTTACGGACTTTGTATGGATTATTCGTCATTTTCCTTCCCTGGACTTCCACAAATAGTTCAAAAACAAAATTTCCCACATGTCGTCAAAGCAAAGCTTGACGAGTTATGAACCAAAATCGAAAATGCAGCTCAACAAATAAAAAATACTTACGACTTCTAAGATGATTATATATCTCTAATATCTTCTAAGATGATGATTAAAAATACTTACGAAAAAATGAATTGCGTAAAAGAATGCGCACTTACATAGGATACAGAGGTGGTCATATAGAAAATAAATGTTTTAATTCATATGATTTTATTTTTTTAAATTATTTTCTGTATGTGCAAGTTTTTTACCTGTCCCTATTGTAGTCAATCCTTTGTCGATTTGTGATTATTATACCGCATTCAAAAGCTGATAAGATGCAGATGTTTTTTAGCTAATATGCACAGTAAATTCCTTAATGATTTTTTGTTCTGAACTTTAAAACTGAATTTACAAACTTGGAAATTTTTATTAGTTGTCGAATGAAGCTTGGTGTCAAAATTTGTGTAAATAATGTACTTTTGATGGCTGTTGTTTATAGTTTGGGATGTCACCAATGCAAAACTAATAAAAAGATATTAAAGTAAGGGCTGATTATTTTTTTTTAATTATTGTTCAGGAGTTAGGCGTTTTTTTTTTTTTAAATACTAAAATTTTAAATATCTCTAAAATGGTTCTTTTGGATAAGGCATTATATGGTTACATCGACTACATTTGCCCTCTTCTATATCCCTTTCAAAGAAATACATCTAATTACCAATCACTCTGTATAATACAAGATGAACATAAGTCGACTCAACAACTGAACATTCACTGTATTTTCCAGTGTCTTTAGTTTGACTGACTTGAATTCTACACCATACTGTATTTTACAATTTTGACATATATTTTACAGTGCATCTAATGCAGCATCTAATATTCTTCTTAATGATGTGTGGCGATCGAATCAAGAGCTATTTAATAAGGGGGCGGTCGCTGCTGATATATTACTTGATTCAGTAAATGGACTTTTGGAGAACACCGAGAGGAACTATATAGGAACTTGGAAAACTGGATTGAAGTATGAAATTAATTATTTTATTTTATTACCTCTACTTCACCTAGGACTGCAGCCAAATAACAATAGCTTTGAGGACTGTTGTGACCCTGTAACTGAACGAGGCTACCGGACAAAGGGAGATCCTACATTAGCAGCTGAGTTCCCAGTGCATGATCACCAAATTGTAATTGAAATATATTTATTTTTGCGAGCACTTTTTTGTTAATAATGAATTATCATGTATATGTCTTTGTTTTGTAAGCTACATAAGGCTACTACTAGTGACTGCTTTAAATCATGTGAGCGATATGCTCATTTGGCACCTAATACAATCATCATCATCCATTCCATCCAGGTCCATTTTAGTGTCCACTACAGGAGCAATGAGCCTCTCTCGTCCGTCCTAGACGGAAGGAGGATTTGGCCTACACTCCCCACGCTGGCCAGACGGGTTGGGGAGGCCTGATCGATATTTGATAATGTGTTTCCCTTAGTCGCCTTATACGACATCCACGGGAAGAGACGGAGTGATTCTATTCTAGTCTGCCAAGTACAATATAATTATTATACTTATGATTAGTCATCAACCCTTACTCATCCCACTGCTGGGATACGGGGCTCCCCTCAAACTGAGGAGTTTACAGCAATGATTAGATGACGATTAATTTTATAATGAGATTTGATGATGGAAATTTATTTCAGCAAATTGACAGACCCAGTAAATATATTTCAACAGGCATTGACAAGTTGCACTAGGTGCAAAGATGTTGATCATGCTCAACTGGACCAGTATTTTAAAAGCAATGAGTGCCAATGTGACATAGCAGTTAATATACAAGTGAATAAACCACAAAAGGGAGATTTAATTGAGAATAAGAGGCCACATTTTATCAGAACTTTGAGTTCAGAAGGCTCAAGTCAAGAAAATAGGTCCAGTGATGAACAAAGGCAGCTATTCAAGCCAAAGTTTGGATTGTCGAAACCTATTGGAAAGAGTATTCAACCGGCTGTGGTGTTCAACAAGAATCTTGCAGTGCCTGAGACTAATCCAGTTACAGAAGACGAAGAGAAAGCACACAAGAGCCATGTGGCAAAAATCACATTTAAAACTGCTAGAGAACAACTCTTAGGATCAAATCCAGCAGCTAAGAGAACTCTAGGAGCTTCTAGAAAGGCACAGGCTAAGTTTGTGTCACCTATGATTGGAGCTCAGTAAGTTTTATTGGTATATTTTTTTATCTGTACCTAGTTATATAATAGCATTTTGTATTCAAACACTGTATAGAATAATTATATATGTGTCGCATGAGAGGGATATCTCTCAACTTTGGGCGCATCATTGTTCATATTGAACAAGAAGAAGAATATCCACATAGTAGTGCTCTGTTTGCATTTATCTGTTCACACCACTTCGCGCCACCTCGTCGCAGCCGTCATCCAAGCCAGTGGCTTGCGTTCTAAGCACCAACAGTCAATTGAGTGACTTATTCCTCCCTATTGATTGTCTTTTAATTTTCAACACCAATCAGCGACTTAATTTCCGACATATATGTATACATAACTATTCTGAAATAATTTACTTTGGAACTACTGACTATGTTTAAGCCAATTTATGGCTTTTGTGATCTTTAAACATTTAAAACTGTGATAGATAGATGTTTGGAACTTTAATAAATAAATAAAATACGTAAGCTTTTGTTAATAGGCCACCTCTGTAGTGGTAGCTCCTGTTGTTGTTATAATTCTTCTGTGACCCTAGAATTATAGATTCCTTATCTTTTGTCACTATCAAGCAGATATAAAGGTGAGCTGGCACACAAAACTGATTATGTACACAAACTACACCAATCAAAGTTTAACATAATATAATTTATCTAATATAATAATTAAATATGATTTCAGACATAAGTTATTATATTATTTTTCTTGAAATTTTCACAGAGATAAACAAGAAGTAAACGAAACAGAAGTGACAGATGAGCGGCTAAAGCACATAGACCCAAAAATGATTGAGCTGATTGAAAGCGAAATTATAGATAAAGGAGCACCAATAGGTAACAACTAATTACAAACACACCCCGGCCACCCCATACAAATGTCGCGATGCTAGTACCACACCCTAGACACTCCATACCAAAAACTACTGCATAAACAGACCACGTCTGTATACATGCAGATGTGTGTATAGATAGAATAGCCCTAGGGTTGACTGCATACCAAAGTACAGATGGGGTTCCTAACTAACCATTAATCCAAAATTAAGACCAAGAAACCCAACGCAATTGCTACTACCAACATGCAAAAATACAATATTTGACAAGAATTGTTATAATATGATGATTAAAATATTTAATAAATTACCTGCAAATACTAGACAATAAGCGTTTTAAATCAAAATTTACTAAATGGTTATTAGAGAAATGTTTTTATGACAGTAAAGAATTTTTGTAATGACAATTAATATCAAAATCGACATACTTAATTAATATTTAATTTATGGACATAATTATTATTATTTTATTTGAATTTATTTGATAACATAACTATTTGTGATTATTATTTTCGTAATATTATATAGCATCATAATCTGTGAATTAAATAATAAGTGCTCAATTAGAAATCATTAAATATTTTAGTAAGAATTAAGCTTTTGCATGCCTTTTGTAACAACGGCGGACCATGCTGAAATAACTATAAAATTTTCTATCATGTTGTACCATGTATCCTAGCAAATAAACGACATTTCATTTCATAAGTCGAGTCGGGCGCAAGGAATATAGGCGTTCATCTTGAGTTCAGTATATCGATAGAACGATAGCGGATCAAAACACTTAAAAACTTGCTCATTTTGTACTATATTTCGCGCGTGACTCTGAACATAAACCCGTTTTTAAGGTATAATTTATAATTAAAGCGAATACACGCACACGTGTATAACAAATATCGACATGAAAGATAGCGGAAGAACTTATGTAGCGCGACACTAATGCGAGAGGAGGGGGGGGGGGGGGGTCGCTTTGTGAGAGCGGCATGGAGTGGCCATACTGTACATAGCAGTATTGGTTATACTGTGCTATTACATTGATGTCTATGCCCTCGGTGACGAATTGGTTTATCGATTTGGTTGCTTCAAGCCTAATAAACTTTTCCTATTTTGTAGAGTGGGATGACATAGCTGGTCTTCAGATGGCCAAGTCGGTGATCCAGGAAGCTGTGGTGTGGCCTCTTTTGCGACCGGACATCTTCACTGGCCTGAGAAGACCGCCAAAAGGCATACTGCTGTTTGGGCCTCCTGGCACTGGGAAAACATTAATTGGTAAAGGAGCTGTTTTTAGTATTACACGGGTGGAACCCGGTATTAGAAAGGCGCTATTTCCGGCAAAAAGAAAAAGAAATAGACTAGGAGGGTTTGTTATTTATAGGAATGGAAAATATTGTAATGTTAAAATCCTCAATAACAACTAACTAAACTAACAAACTGCTTAGTACCTATTTTTTACGTAGGTAAATGTGTGGCGGCCCAGTGCCACGCGACGTTCTTCAGCATATCGGCGTCGTCGCTCACCTCCAAGTGGATCGGCGACGGCGAGAAAATGGTCCGTGCGCTCTTCGCTGTGGCCAGGTGTCACCAGCCTGCGGTCAGTTCGCTTATCACATAGCATTTCTCCATTTATTTGAGAAGGATCCGTCTGCCAATGGGCTCAAAGCCAATCTCGTCTGCAGTAGTGCGCCCTGTTGATTAACTAATTTGCCTCTGGCTAAAGAGATTACGTAATGGGACGACGAAGCGTAGGGCGTACCCTCTCTAGATAGAAAGCGGAGGATCGCATGTGGTGGGAGGCATTGGGAAAGGCCTATATCCAGCAGTGGGTAGATACATCCTGATAATGATGATTATGAAAAGCGATGTAGATAGATAGACACCGTAACTATAAGTTCTTCGACTGGGGAAGTACCTACTTCTTCCTCACAGAAGACTGTACCCAATAATATTCTAAAAGCCTAGTGGGTAGTTGTGTTCCTGCAATTAGTGCTGCTGTGAATTAGTGCTGCAACGGGGGTGACGACGACTACGCGGGCCTATTATAATTGTATGCTTGTTAACCAAAGTAGGACGAAAAACGTAGAAACAATCAACTCTTTAAAAAAATAAAAAATATCTACTTATGTACATTGTAAACGGATACCTACGATTTCTAAAAAAGTGTAAATAAAAATAAATCGGCGTGACCAGAGAAATCTTAATAACAAGTGCCTTGTTATTTAGATTTAAACAACAAGTGCCTTGCCTGTTTGCCGCTGGACATTTGTCTTGACTAAGTTCTCTGTTGAAAATCGAAACTGGTCGGCTTTCCCAACAAAAATACGTCAGTGATCCGTTTAATTTAATTTATTAAATTACTATGTTGTTTCACGTGAGTTTTAATAGTATTAAAAAAAAGAATTAGCAAGTTTCTTTCAAGCATTTCTTCGCCAATGGTCAATACCGAAATGCTAGTACATTAAAAAAATACAAAAAAATAAGAGTATTATTAATAAAAATGAGTAAAGACGCATTTTTATTAATAATATTCTTATTAAGTACTTACAAGGGCCCAATGACAAAATAAATAATTTCATTATAATAATGATATTACATAATTATATTAAATATAATAATATTAAACAAATGTTATTTGTAACAGGTAATATTTATAGATGAAATAGACTCACTGTTGACTCAGCGCAGCGACACAGAACACGAGGCTACTAGAAGAATCAAGACTGAATTCCTTGTACAATTTGACGGCGCCGCCACTGGTAATTAATTTAATCAAGACAATGTAAATGACTAGTTAGACATTAAGGGTTAGGGTAAGGACCCAAATCTGTCAACTCGGACTTGAATTTTTCGTGCTCTGTCTTTTTCCGTCGCTGAGGAACGTCATTTCTTAGAGCGAGAAAGATAACGCGCGCGCCCCGCATCGCCTATGCTACCGCGCGCAATTGCATTGGCGTTGTCTTTCTTGCTCTAACGAATGACGTTCCTAAGTGACAGAAAAGGATAGAACACTACAAATTGCGCTTCTCTGCTGCTAGATGTCGGTCAACCTTACATGGCTCGCCCGGGCTCTCTCACTGGAGCCCATCTCCTTCAACTTAATCTTAAATGGGTTTTATATGTATGTGTGTTAATGTTTTGGAAACAATTTGGTACCTTGGGCCTACAAGTGGCTCACCACTATTTTAGATACAAAACCAAACTCACCTGCACTTGATGCACCCTGTCGTCTAGCAAACATGACTAGCCAATGAGAAGTAGGAGATCTCAAGGCTGACTGGGAATGTACTTACCTGCATCACAACCAAATTATAATACCCTCTAAACATTGTTGTGTTCTTGCGAGTGAGTGCGGTAACCAACTGTGAGACGACGCTGCGTATGTAGAAGTGCCATATAGGGCAACAATGGAAATCGCTGGGGTGCTTTGTCGGCAATCACAATAGTTTGACGCGCGAAGTTGCCGTCCTAATGATGAATGAAAAAATGAATCTCAAATCTTCTTTCGATATCAATTTTATTGAGATATTACACCACAAAATAGAAGTGACCCTGTCGTACATAATGAAGTAAAGGTTTTGATGACTACTTTGATGAGATTTTCCACGGGTTTTATTAATGTTATTATTTATGATATATTTAAAAAAGAAGTCGAATTCTGAATTGATTACCTATTTTATTATGTAAAATTGTTAGGAATATATTCAAATCAATCTTTAAAGAATTTCAAGTAATTAAAAGTTTCGAAGTGTATATGTTAAATCTCTTTGGTTGTAGCCGACGAGGATCGTATACTGATAGTGGGAGCAACCAACCGGCCCCAAGAATTGGACGAAGCGGCTAGAAGACGTCTTGTGAAGCGTCTGTATATTCCGCTGCCAGAGGCAGAGGTGAGTTACTCAGCCGGGATCATAATCCGTGATAGTAATATTCGTTGTCAGATGGCAAAAAGCCGGCCTGAATATTATAATTATTCGTCACCCCTCACTGCTAGAGGAGAACATCCTCAAGGAGTTCCTTAATGACATTACTCCCATGAACACAACTCTAGGGAATTATTATTATTTTCTAAGATGCAAGTACTTCCCAGTCAGGCTTTTTTTTTATACCTACTACGTCGGGTGGCAGACAAGCATACGGCCCGCCTGATGTAAAGCGGTTACCGTAGCCATATTAACGCTCGCAACATTAAATATCGATCGCGCGCCGCCACCACCGCTGCCAACGCAATATCTCCTTCCTTCCTTTCTGATGACCTCACTCACTCGCAGGAACACAACAACCCTCAAGGGAATTGTTATTCGGGCTGCTCCTAATTCAATATAATAAACTGTCTTTCGTCAAAACCTCGATGTTAATTAGCGTAGCGTACACCATGTGGAAATTTTGGATCTAAAGATGATGAAAAAATCAAATGGCTAGGAACCTAAGCAGGGTCAGTGATATCGTGGTAGGCAGGAACGAGGACCTATCTCACAAAAAAGCCAAAACAAATGCCACACAATAAGCGCTTTAGCCTTTTGCTAGTTGTTTCAGAATGTCCTTATGCACTATGAGTTAGCCCTCATGAGTGAAGTGAGTTAGTCTCAAAATCGTCTCTCATTATGAACTAATACGTCTAAACGCACCTACTTTAAAACCAACTGACAAAATGGTGGGGGGTTGCGACGTGGCGGGGGTGGAGAGCTCGCGTCGCATTCACTTCAACGCGTCCGCGCCGCGGCGGTGTTAAGTGCAAGCGCACTGCTACTTAAATCTAGATGCTACGCGGCCTTTACTATACGTAAAATGAATTCTGCCTAGTGTCTCAAGGCGCATTTTTATGTGTTCACCCAGGCACGTGGACAAATGATCAAAAACCTGCTGATGAAGGAGAATAACGACCTCACCAGCGAGCAAGTGGCGGAGATAGCGCGTCTGACCGAGGGCTATTCGGGCGCCGATATGAAGTCCCTTTGCTCTGAAGCGGCTATGGGGCCCATACGCTCTGTGCCCCTCTCGCAGATCATCAGCATTGACCGAGAGAAGGTAATATTTTTTTTATTTGTTTTTATACTATGTTGGGTGGCAGACAAGCATACGGCCCTCCTGATGTGAAGCGGTTACCATAGCCATATTAACGCTCGCAACATAAAATGTTGCACGCGCGCCGCCACCTCCGCTGCCAATGCAGCATCTCCTTCCTTTCTGGTGACCTCAGTTACTCGCAGGAACCCACCACCATTTTTGTATTTAATTGTTATTTGGCTGCGGTATTCTGTGAGGTGGAGGTACATTCCCCAGACGGGTAGCTTACAATAATTACGCTCCCTACCTCTCCTTTCGCCAGAGCTTCGTTTGTCAGTCAGCAGGGTGCACCGCGTGCAGATGACGATGGCATTGGTTCAAAGATGTTGATGAAGTACTTACACCCCATGATATTTATTCTTTCCTAGCTTCCGCCCGCGGCTTCGCCCTCGTGAACGTCGGTTATCGCGCCAAAAGGGATAGACTTTCGGTCATTCCTCGGAAACAGAGTATCTTTTCCGGATAAAAAGTGTCCTGTTATTATTATTTTATTCTGGTTATGTTATTATTAGTTTATTCTGGGTTTCTAATATGATGTATGAAAATTTCATGAGTAGTAAAGGTGTGAAAGTGGAACAAACAAACTCAATTTTGCATATGCATTTTGCATATTATTATTATTCTTTGACAAATTACCTTACCATCTAGTCCTAAACTAAGCAAAGCTTGTACTATGGGTACTAGATAACTGATATTATACTTAAATATTTTTTTTTATAAATACGTACATATAATACATAGAAAACACCCAGACCAAGACAAACAGACATGTTGATGCACAATGTTTGTCTTGTGAGGGGATCGAACCCGCGATCTCAGCGTCAAAGTAGCCATTGATAACCATTCGACCACCGAGCTCGTCATTAAGCTCCTAAGTAAGGAAGTCAGTATACTACTGTACTTACGTTAACCTAACTCCAAGCGATGATTGGAATCACTTAAGTATGGCAACAGATGTCTATAAATCTCAATTTATTATTGTTATACTTTCAGGTTCGACCTGTCTCTATACAAGATTTCGTGCACGCTCTGCAGCGAGTGAGGCCGAGCATATCCCAGGACGATTTAGGGCAATATGTAAAATGGAACAGCACCTACGGCCAAGGAGTTTAAATTTCAATAAAAAAATTAAATATACATATTTTTTTATTATCGCCATTAACTAACCTTAACCCGTTGATGGAGAGAAATACACTTATCGTTTCCACCATTCTGACATACTTTGATACTTGGTCTGTGTATTGGCTCCGATTCACCTGATGGTAAGCGAAAAGAGGAGCCCCAACCGCGTCGGCAACAGACAAGAGTCCTTGATGTCTTGTCAGTAGCCGCTGCCATGCTAACCTACAAGATGCTTCTTCACGCTTCGCTTGAAGGATCCCATGTTGTATAAATGAGGAAATACATATGCCGGCATCGCGTTCAACTTTTTAATGATGCGACATACGAGGGGAGGTCAATAAGTTCGCGGAATGAGAGAGAAGGAGGTTGAAATTAAACACCAAATTATTTTTCCTTTTCAATATATTCTCCTTTAACCCTAATACATTTTTCGGATCTCTCAAATAGCTTGTTTATACCATCGAAAAAAAATGATTTGTCTTTGGTGTCAAAATAGGCCGAAATTGCCGACTTGACTTCATCATCGTCGTCAAATTTCTTTCCACGCAGCTCTTTCTTCATTTTTGGAAATAAATAATAGTCACTGGGGGCCAAGTCTGGACTGTATGGTGGGTGGTTTAATTGTTCAAAGCCGCATCGGTGAATGGCAGCCGTCGCAACATGGCACGTGTGGACGGGTGCATTGTCGTGCAAAAGGAGCACACCTTTTGACAGTTTTCCTCTTCTTTTTTTCTTAATGGCTTCTTTCAATCTTTCCAGTAAAGAAGCGTAGTACTGTCCCGTTATAGTCGCACCACGTTCTTTATAATCGATCAGTAAAATACCTTCTGTATCCCAAAAGATAGTCGCCATGATCTTTCCGGCCGATTGTGACACTTTGAACTTCTTTGGAGGAGGTGTGCCTTTTTTATGCCACTGCATCGACTCTTGCTTCGACTCAGGTTCATAGTGGTGAACCCAGGTTTCATCTCCAGTAACAATCCGGGCCATAACTTCTTCCTTTCTCTCTCCACAGAGCTCCAGAAACTGGTGAGAGCACTCGACACGCTCGCGTTTTTGAAGTGGCGTGAGCATTCTCGGAACCCATCTTGCACTGACTTTAGTCATCCCAAGATGATGATGTAGGATATTTAAAATACTTGATTCGGATACTCCAACCATTGCTGCAAGTTGCTTCTTCTTCAGTCGGGCATCTTCCAATACAAGTTTTTCTACTTTTTCGACGATTTCCGGTGTGGTGGCCTCAATTGGCCGTCCGGAGCGGGGGTCGTCTTCAATGGACTCCCTTCCTTGTTTGAAAAGACCATGCCACTTGTAAACCATGGTTTTACCAGGGGCAGAGTCCGCGTAAACCGCTAACAGCTCTTGAAAAATCGTCTGAGCGGATTTTCCTTGCTTGGTAAGAAACTTAATAACGGCACGGTGTTCAATTTTCTCCATACTGGCTGACTTCTTCCCGATTTAGTTGTTTGCAGGTCGATAACTCAAAAGTTAATGACACGATTAGGTTCAAACTTGGTATATATACTCTTAATGAGGTGCTTAACTAGTGCCTACCTGGACGGGTAAATTTATCCCCATCAACCCCTCCATTCCGCGAACTTATTGGCCTCCCCTAAAAGGGAAGGAATTGTTGGAGAATTAGTTTTATTGTTTATGGTTTTATTGATGGCTGAAAAATATAGTAACATTGTAGGAATTTGAATTCAAATATGAGAATGTATTTTGTTTGGTTTGAGAAAATTTAGTTGAAAAGAAGTTGTCAAGAAGTATAAGGAAAAATATGTGGTAGATTGTGGTTTTATTGTTTTAAGTTTTATTTTGATGAAATATATTTTATTATGAGAAGATAAAGTTTTTAATAACATTTTAGACAGTGTGTTCCCAAAAGGTGATAGTGAATCAACCCTGAAGGAAACCCCTCTCAACACGTTGTGATTCCGCAACAGGTCATGGGCCTTGCAAAAAAATATTTTTTTTGATTAAGAGTTTATATTAATAAATTAACATGGATTCCGAAAATATGGGTGAGAAATTTAAAACTGATTTTTATCCTAAACTAAACAGTGACTGTGGTTATACCATATGGAAGAAAAAGATGCTTATTCTTTTACACGCTAAAGATTTGCATGATGTTTTGACTGCCGAATCAAAAGAAAAGGTATGTACAAAGAAAGACAATAAAGCAAAATACATAATTATCAATAGTTTGCACGACAAATATATTAATCATATTATAGAATGTGATACCGCTAAGGATATGATTAAAAAATTAGATAATTTATTTTTGGGAAATAAAGAAACACAGATTTGCACTTTATTGGAAGAATTTTATAATTTCAAAATTACAGAAAACATCATGAATGACATTAGTAAACTGCAAAATAAAGTAACAAAAATTAGGAGCCTTGATTTTCAAATGGAAGACCAGCAAGTCATATCAAAAATATTAAGCTGTTTACCTACAAAATTTGACTACTTTCGAACGGCGTGGCAATCAACTGGAAAACAAGATAGGAATTTAGATAATTTGATTTCAAGAATATTAGTGGAGGTAAATCATCAAGACAGAAAGGAGAATGATGAAAGTGAAACAACTGCAAACACATTTTATATTAAAGACTGTTACAACTGTGGCAAGAAAGGACATGTTGCTAAATTTTGCAGAAACAGAAATACACATAACAGGATGGAATACAAGGGAAATGCACTACAATGTTTTAAATGTTTAAGAATTGGACATAAACATACAGCTTGCAAAGAAGAAAATAACTGTAGTATTTGTAAGAATGACTCACATTATACAAAATACTGCTTAGATAGAGGATCAAGTACTGTAAGTAATGTCAAATCTTTAACATTCAGTTCACATGAAATAGTTGAATTTATAATGGATTCTGGAGCAAGTAACCATATAATTAATAATGATAAATATTTACAAAATTTAAGCAATAAACAATATAGAATAGCAACAGCTGATGGTAACATACATACTGTTAATAAAGTAGGAAAACTGTACAGTAGAAATAACAATTGGAGCTTCAGTGATGTTCTATATGTTCCAAAAATGATAAAAAATATTATTTCAATACCGAAGCTGACAGATTATAATTATGAAATTAAATTTTTCAGAAACCAATGTAAGGTCTACGATGATGGGGTCTGCTTTCTTACTGCGACCAAGGGCAGTGACGACCTGTACTACGTAAGAATTCCTATTGAATATGTTAACCACATAGGAAATTCAAGGTCAGTCAACTTTTCTAGAATATCAAAAGAGGAATTTTGGCATAGAGCATTAGGACATTCCTCGATTAATAATACTAAAGGCTTAGTACGTGGTATTAATCTTGATATTAAAGATAGTTTGGACATCTGCGAAGTCTGCACGCAATCCAAGTTATGTAGAAAACCTTTCAAAACAGAACGTCATAGGGCTACAAAGCCATTAGAAATTGTTCATAGCGACATCTGTGGGCCAATAGGGGTTCCAACTTTTGACGGATATAAATATTTTATCACATTTTTAGATGATTACACACACTTTATGAAAGTTTTTCTCATTAAAAGAAAAGATGAAGCATATTCTAAAATAATTAATTATATTAATGTGGCAGAAAATCATTTTAATACTAAACTTAAAACTTTTAGATGCGATAATGGGGGAGAATACTCTAGTAATAGATTAAAGAATTTTTTTGAAGAAAGGGGAATTCAAATAGATTATAATATACCATATACACCCCAACTTAATGGGAAATCTGAGCGATTAAATAGAACAATTATGGAAAAGACTAGAGCGTTACTATTTGATATGAGTTTACCAAAACAATTATGGGGTGAAGCGGTACTTACTGCAGCATATTTAACTAATAGGTGCTCGAATAGAATTAATAGTAGAACGCCGGCTCAAATGTGGTTCAACAGAATTCCAAATTTAGAACATTTAAATATTTTCGGTTCTTTGGCTTATTTTAAAAATAATAAACCTAATGTTAGTAAATTAGATTCAAGGTGCAATAAGGGTTTATTAATTGGTTATACGAATAACGGTTATAAGATTTGGGATCCAATTAATTTAAAAATACATTATTCTAGAGATGTTAAATTTGATAATAATAAAACAAAAGTTACTGAATTTTTAGAAGAATATAATTCGAGTGATAACATGATGGATTTATATAGAATTTTTTGTGATGAAAATGTTAATGAGTGTTCGGTGGATAGTGATTCTCACTTTGAGAGGGGAAATTATAGATATAGTCATGCAGGGTCGAATAGTGATGGGAATACACAAGTGATAGATATTGTCGATGATTATAATTTAGAAAATTGTGATGGAATTCGTGCGGTTAATAATGATGAAGAATTTTTATATAATAATGAAGAAAGTTTAAAGAATAATGATGCGGTTTTGAATAATAATAATATTGAAGAAGATAATGGTGTTTGTGCAAATGAAATAGTGGAGCCAGTGATTTTAAATGAAAATGTTCAAGAAAATGAAGATGAAGATGATGAATTATTTGAAGATGCAAATGAAATAATTAATGAACAAATTCCTAGAAGAATTTTGTCTAAAAGAGAGAGAAGATTACCAGAGAGATTGAAAGATTATGATTTAGAAAGTTCGTTTTTAACTTATGGTGAAGCAATTAAAGGTGATGAGAAGTTGTTATGGCAAAAGGCCATTGATGAAGAAAAAGATTCTTTGGAAAAGAATAAGACATGGGTTATTGTAAATAAGTCAGAAGCAGAAAATAGAAAAATAATTACAAGTAAATGGATTTTTACAATTAAACCAGGTGGAAAATATAAAGCTAGATTAGTAGCAAGAGGTTTCTTACAGAAATATAATATTGATTATAAAGAAACATATAGTCCAGTGGTTAATACTACAAGTATACGTTTACTGTTGGCAATTGCGGCTCAAAGAGGATACAAGATGAAGCAATTTGATGTGAAGACAGCATTTTTATATGGAGATTTGGAAGAAGAAATTTTTATGGAAATACCAACAGGCTATAATATTGAAAATAGTAAGAATAAAATTTGCAAATTAAAGAAGAGTTTATATGGACTGAAACAAGCACCACTTATGTGGAACAAGAGGATAACCGAATATTTAAAAAAGCTAGGTTTTATACAATTAAAATTAGATCCTTGTTTGTTTTTCTGTAAAGAGAAAGAAATATATTTAGCAATTTATGTTGATGACGGAGTTTTAATCGGAAATAATATTTTAGAATTAAATAATATAATAACAAAATTAGAAAAAGAATTTGAAATGAGAAAGTTTGATAAAGTTGAAAAGTTTCTTGGTATTGATATAGATGTTAGAGATAATTTTGTAAAAATATATCAAAAAACATATGTAGAATCATTAATTAATAAATATAATTATGAGAATTTGAAACAAAGTGTTTATCCGGATATTTTGATCGATACACATCAAGAGGGGAAAGGGAGTATTGATGATGTGCATCGTTATAGGACATTTATAGGTTCTTTATTATATTTAGTGAATAAAACTCGTTTAGATCTTGCTTTTCATGTTGAGTATTGTAGTCGATTTCAAGAGAATCCTAACTTAAATGATTTTCTAAATATCAAAAATTTGTTTAGGTATTTAAAAAGCTCTGTTTCGAATGGGATTACTTATTTGAGAGGGAGTGATTTAACTTTGAGAGCGTATTGTGATGCAGACTTTGCCGGTGATCCTGATACTAGGAAAAGTACGACTGGCTTTGTCATCCTGTACAGTGGTGGACCTATTCATTGGTGTTCGCGTAAACAGTCCGTGACTGCTCTGTCCAGTACAGAGGCAGAATACATCTCAGCTGCCGAATGCATTAAAGATCTATTATACGTTCAAAGATTAATTCATGAAATAACTGGTAAAATACCAAAAACGGAACTATTTGTTGATAATCAGTCGGCTATTGTATTAATTAAAAATGGAATCTTGAATAGAAGAAGTAAACATATAGACGTTAGATTTCACTTTATTAAAGAAAAAATTCAAGAAAATAAAATTGAGATATTCTACTGTCCAACAAATTCAAATTATGCAGACATATTGACAAAAGGATTAGACAGAACAAAGTTTTTAAGACTAAGGAAATATATAGTTAGTGACACTTAATTAAAAATGAACATAGTGAAGTGATTTAATGTAATGTTATAGATATAATGATAGGTTAAGGTTGTTTGGCTGATTAATTGGAAATTTAGTTTTAAGGTTGTTTTGATTGATTAATTTGAAATTTATATATTAAGGTTGTTTAGGTAGAATTATTTTAAATTAATATTTATGGGGTTATATTTATTTAGATAGATTTGTTAAGTGGGGAATATGTGTATGGGATTTAATAAGTTAGGTAATATTAATTTAAGAGGGGATGTTGGAGAATTAGTTTTATTGTTTATGGTTTTATTGATGGCTGAAAAATATAGTAACATTGTAGGAATTTGAATTCAAATATGAGAATGTATTTTGTTTGGTTTGAGAAAATTTAGTTGAAAAGAAGTTGTCAAGAAGTATAAGGAAAAATATGTGGTAGATTGTGGTTTTATTGTTTTAAGTTTTATTTTGATGAAATATATTTTATTATGAGAAGATAAAGTTTTTAATAACATTTTAGACAGTGTGTTCCCAAAAGGTGATAGTGAATCAACCCTGAAGGAAACCCCTCTCAACACGTTGTGATTCCGCAACAGGAATGATCCCAACGGTGAATTTCTGATATCGTAAGCCTGTACGTGTCGTTCTGTGACGTGAAAGAGAAGGAAGGGATAAGGGAAAACAGTTCTTCTGAGCACTCTCCGTGGTATAGGCGGTAAAATACGCTGTCATTGTCGGTGCCTAGTGTTATTAAGATTTTTTTACTAGAAACTTAAGAGAAACTTACTTTAAAATAATAGGAACGGGCGTGGCTCCACTCTCCTATTGAAATTTCTGATTGAACAAGGAAATGCTGCGTTAATAGCAGGGGTGTCGGCGTGTAAGCATAGTAGTTGGAACCGCTTCACATTAGGCGGGCCGAGTGGCCAGTTATGGGTCATTTCAGTGGGAATTAGTTAAGGACAATACTGTTGAATTATTATAAGTAATGCAAGAACAATAAGATTACTGACGATATTTTTCGACATGTCCCCGAACCCGGAAATACAAAGATGGGCTTTACGAATATTGATTCAGAGCCGTAAAGCCATTTAATAAATAAAAATCAGCTGTGTTTTGACATTTATGTCTAATGTCTATGTCTGATATTTTTTTGACATGTTTTGCTGATTTGCTATGCGCTGCCATGTATTGGCGCGTATGAGTTAAATATTAATCAGCATAATAATTAAATCAAAAAGCTGCATATTCTTTAATATTATTTCAATCATGTAATGAACCCGCGCAGAGAAAAGATAATCACTGTGTTTTAAACCATAATGGAGCAAGAAAATAGGGTAGTGGTGTTGATTGATATGGACTGTTTTTACTGCCAAGTTGAAGAAAAACTGAATCCAGATTTAAAAGGAAAACCTATAGCTGTTGTGCAATATAATCCCTGGAAAGGTGGAGGGTTAGTACATTTAAATTCCCGATATTTACATACAACACCCTATCTTCCGATTGCAATTTAGGGTTATGTTGATAGGGGCCCTCTTCATAGGCCACCGCTATGTAGATATGGATGATATCGACAGAACGCCTGTGGCTTCGCCAGTTTCGCCACTTACGCCACCCGGCGGAGCGAAGGAACACCGTAGTGGTTTTAGTAGGTATGTCATAATTATGCAGCTGCTGTATATATAAGCATTACAGCGTATTTATAAGCTAACTGGGGAAGTGCCTCTACTTCACAGAATACCATACCTAACTAAATAACAATTTCCTTGAGGGGTGTTTAAATGAAAGTTAATAGGAAGGATCAAGTTGCTTGATGTTGCAAGTTGCATTGGCAGCCGGAGTGGGTGGCAGCTTTTGAATGATATTTCATATTTCCAGCCTTTATATGTCTACGGTATCCCCTTCTCTTCTGATGCCCATTAGTTTTATGTAATGTTTCATACTATTCAGAAATGAAAACATATGCTATATTATTACTTTTCAACCTCTAACATTATTTAAAGTAAAATCTGCATTAACAGTTAGTTAAGGTCCGGCACCTGTTACTCATCTACATATTCATCTTATGGGGGAAACCCACTCAATTTTTTTGTTTGTTTGTATTTATTATCTTTGTTGTCCAAATTACATAATAAAGAAGTACCTGAAAACAAAAGAAGTACAAAGTTAACCTTAGAATAATTAATAATAAAATATTCTAATATTCTTGGACAAATTACACAGCCATCTAGTCCCAAACTAAGCAAAGCTTGTATTATGGGTACTAGATAACTGATATAATACTTAATTTTTTTTTTTATAAATACATACATATAATACATAGAAAACACCCAGACCATGACAAACAGATATGTTCATGCACACAAATATTTGTCTTGTATGGGGATCGAACCCACTACCTCAGAGTCAGAGTGGTTATTGCTAACCATTTGACCACCGAGCTCATCAATTGCAGGGAGATTTTGTTTATTGTTATTTGTGTACTTTGAGCATATTTTACTTACTCTTCATAATATGTTTTTTTTATTCATTTCAGTATAATTGCAGTTAATTATGTAGCTAGAGCTATGGGGGTGACTAGGCACATGAGGGGTGATGAGGCCAAGGAGAAATGTCCAGAGATACAGCTGCCATCTGTGCCTTGTATGAGAGGGAAGGCCGATACAACCAAGTAAGATCTGAAAGAAATTAGTCAGTTAGAATAGCAGGAGTCCGTGGGCATCATGTCAAAGTCAAAATTCTTTATTCTGTGGGCCCTCGCGGGCACTTAGACACGTCTTTTACAATTAGGTATATTTTTTTTATCTACCAGCATTTCGGAATGACCATTGACAAGAAATGCCGAAAGAAACTCTGTCAATATAGGTCTTTTTTAAATCGCCATACAATATTATCATTATACATAATACAATATTATCATAATACAATAAAAAAAAAAGGTATTCAACCAAAAAAAGAGAAAAAAAAATTAAAAATTAAAAGTAAAATAAAATAGAAATATAATAAATCATAGTATAGAGTGTATAGACATATTATATAAAAGTCTAAATATGAATATCCACAATACTATGTGTAAAGATAAGACTTCTGTGCTTCACATTCCAGTGCCGAGAATTTGCCATACATTTTTATCATTAAGGTAATCGTCGGTCCTGTAGTAAGCCTTTTTACATAAGGTGATCTTAATAAGCTGTTTGAATTTAGTGTCGGGTAAAATCAGGACCGCCTCCGGCAACTTATTGTAGTAGCGGATACATTTAGTTTTGTATGTTGTATACTAAGAATAAGAGAGGACCCAAAATTGAACCCTGGGACACGCCCATTTTTACATCAAATGCATTTGATTTTGTGCCATTTACATCCACCGTTTGAGTTCTATTACTAAGGTATGATTCTACCATTTGCAAAGCCTTCTCTTTAAAACCGTAATGATTTAATTTGCGCAGCAGTGTCTGATGATCAACATAATCAAATGCTTTGGAGAGGTCGCAAAACACACCGATAGCGTCCTGAGACGTCTCCCATGCCTCAAATATGTATTTCACGAGCGCGATTCCTGCGTCTGTAGTGGACATTCCGGCGGTGACCCGTATTGCTTCTTATGTAGAATGTGGAACTTATTAAGTCATGTCTAACAACTCGTCTGAAAACATTCCACTGGACCGTCAGATGTTGCAATGATTAGTGGCAAAAGAAGTTTAAAACATTTGTGAATGCAGAATAGAAATTTCTGACAGTATTAGCATATCATGAACACCTTCAAAGATCTGCGATGTATTCCTGCATAAATCAACACTAGTCTTAGTCAACTAAAACTTGTAATAGCTTTAAACGGACGTAACATCTGCCTGTGTACATGTAACATGCTGCTTTTGTGCGTAGGCGCGGACTTACAAATTTGCGGTACTGTGTATGTTATCTCATATAGGACTGAACAAGTCGAAGGCTCCGAACGCTCGTGCAGCGACCGTGTCGCGACTACCGGCGGTTACTGCCTGTATCTGCGCCCGATGTCGGCGCTCGGTCAACCGCGCGGTTACAGCGCGTATTTCCGTGCGCTGTCTGCGACGTATTCCTGCATAAATCAAAACTAGCACGACCGCCACCTGCCGCGGATGGCGGCTTACACTTAAGGTCTGGACTTGTAGAGTTGATTTGTGTCAGTCGTATTCTCAATAAGTCGTAGTAAATTTTCTCGCGACTACATGCAAATTGGCCTGTTTGTGGCGTATTGTACTGGTTTTGAATGCAGAACTCATAATATATACATAAACTCATGTTGGTTGTTTAATGTTGTGTGAGTTTGACACGCTCGGTTTTCATACGAAAGTAATTGCATACCATTTCAATTTGATTGCATTTCTGCGATTTGAACCCTAGTGTTGATTTCTAACCCTGCTGGCATGTTTTTCATTTAGAAGTTTCAATTATTAACAGTTTAGAAGCTTTTAAATGTCCCTAATTACATCTCGTAATATAATTTTCTTTTACAGGTATAGAGATGCTGGCAAAGAGGTGGCCAGAGTGCTGCAGAGGTTTACGTCTCTGTTGGAGAGAGCCTCTGTTGATGAAGCATATCTGGACATAACCAACCCGGTAAGTTTTTTTTTTGTTATAGTTGAATCTTAAGCGTGCTAATCTTATGTTTTTATATGAGAGCCCCTTAGCATATAAAAAAATAAGTTTAAAGTGTCACGGGATGTGATTGGAGTGGGGCCGACATAATGGGTGCTTGCTAAGCACTAAACTTACTAAATTTAGTACACACTTAAACTTTCTAAATATTTATACAAATACATTTCAGGTAGAAGAAAGATTGAAAACATTAAACGTGAACATGGTGGATACAAAGTTGTTACCAAACACATACGCGCTGGGATATGAAGATGTTAGTGAATTCATTGCAGATGTCCATAACTATGGGAGTGAATCCATAGAGTATGATTACGACCATTCTAAACGGCTGCTTATTGGCGCAGTCATCGTGAGCGAAATTAGAGCTGCGGTTTATGACGAAACCGGTATGTGTTGTTACTATCTTTAGCAATAGCTACATAATATATAGGCAATTTGATCTACACTATAAACATTTGTAGGTTGTTGTTCTAACCATTAATATCTACTCTCTCTATATAATATTGATCGCCTGAGGATGTCTCGCGTAGAGGCGAAACACGTATCGCAGACGACCACGGCAGTCGAGGTGGCGGCAGTCGCATGTTTCTTTTGTTTCAGATGTTGGAGATTCGCCGAGACGACCACAGCAGCTGGAGCAGAGACGACCAAAGCAGCCACGGCAGTCGCAAGCAATTACTAACGGTAGTGGATGGGTGCCGGCCGGCAGTAGTTGTAGTAATTGGTGGCGGAAGCACGCAAAGTAGTGTAGATCAAATTGCCTGTAAATTTGACTCCGCAAAATAACACCTGAATCAATTAACTACATAATATATTGTCATGAATCATCATCAGTAATGATCAGTGACGGATTAAGACCACTTGATGCCCTAAGCAATCCATGCCTGTGGGCCCCCCTATCCGTATGTCAACTAGAATCGGTGTTTAAACCTTTACCGCCTAAAAACATTAGTTTTTTGTAAAATAAGATGATGAGATGTAACGTACTTTAGAAGTGGAGTAGGTGCGACAACAATAAAAACCAAAGCATAATTTATTTATTTATTGAAATGCGCCTTACGGCTTTTCCGAGCATTGAATTCACGCAAGATACTATTAACGTCTAACGTTTTTAACATATCGGACTCTATGTACAATATCGATAAATTATCGAGCCTTTCTTGATCATCTTTGTCCTTTTTTCATTTTTTAACCCCCGACGCAAAAAGAGGGGTGTTATAAGTTTGACGTGTCTGTGTGTCACGTGTGTGTGTGTGTCTGTCTGTCTGTCTGTCGCATCACGTGCATATTACAAAATAATAAGTTCAATGAAAATCGCTTAAGCTGTGAAAAAGCTCTGGAGGTAAAAGTGGGGAAAATACCCAATGTCTTCAAATATATGTGGGGGGGAGAAAATGGGGATGGAAATCCGAATGTCAGCAAATATACCCAAGTAGGGTAGCAAATGAAATAGCATCACATGCACTTTACAATATCTATATATATAAAAATCAATGCCACTTTTCGTTGTAATTTTATAACTCAAGAAAGGGCTCACCTATCCAAACCAAATGTTTAGGGTTTATTCGGACTATTTAGTAGATGGTTTAGGTGAAGTTTGTACAAAATCGGTAGAGCGGTTCTTCATATATTACATTTTTTGTAACAAATGAATTCAATAAATGGCGGATCATTTTGGTAATGGGGATTTTGCTGTCAAATTGAAACTTTTTTCAGATGGGAATTGTGCTGTCAAATTGAAACTTTTTTCAGTGTTGACAGTACAAGCATGTTATGTTGCCTGTTCCAGAGTCGGTACCGCCAGCCGTTTGTTTATTCATGCTCAAAATGGAAAAACAAAAAAATAGTTTATCCAAATGTTTTGGATTAAGTTTTAAAATAGCTGGCAATTAATAAAATATTTTTTTGTTTAAATAAATGAATTTGGTGTTCCAATTTTTTTTTTTATTATTTCACTTTATACGTAGCGAAGCACGTACCGGGCCGCTAGTTAATAATATATTAAATGAAAAATATTAAAAAAATCGGTTGAGCCGTTTTAAGTTAATCTACATTATAATAAGTATGTAACTATAAAAAGTATAAAATAAAATATTAAATAAAAAATGAAAAAAACCCCCACACAATAACCAAAGTTCTCTTTAAAAAGTAAAAAATAATAAAAGAAACTCAATCTTAAAGTACCAAAGTACTCGTATGTATTAATAATTCTAAAAAAAAATACGTCGCGTTGGGGGACCGCTCCATACCTAACAATTTAATTACAAATAGTCTAACCTAACCAAACTAAGCAACGTAGATGAATCTAAAAATTTAAAAAAAGACATTTTTTTTATAATCACTTCAAAATATTGCATTTAGGATACGACCGTCAACGATGTCTGCCGTCGCAGCGGTCCCCCAACGCGACATATTATATACATATATTTCTTTTAGAATTATTAATACATACTTAGGTACTTTAAAATTGAGTTTCTTTTCTTTTATTAATTTTTAGTTTTTAAAGAGAACTTTGCTTATTGTGTCGGGGGTTTTTTTTAATTTTAAATTTAATATTTTTAATTTTGAAACAGAACGTTCCGCTGAGCAATTTGTAATCATAAGCGATAAAAATATACGCAGGGCTGTTTCCACATTAGGGAAAGCTGATTCAATCTTATTATCATGTATTATTTTATACAATTGTGCGTGTGAATCACTGGGTCTGGAACTTATTTTACTTATGACATATGAATGAAACTGTTGAATTTCTGTTATTAATTCGGTGTTAAGGTCTTCTGGATATGTGTTTACATTTATACTGTGCTGACTGTATTCTGCAGTTTGACGGGACACATAATTTTATCGGCATCGGGTATTTTATTCTAGAATGAGAATTTGTGATAGTGAGAGATGCCTTAAGGACGGATTTTTTTTGTGCTTCTTCTGGTGCCTCCTCAGACGTGATGCCCTAGGCAATTGCTTAATTTGATTAAGGGTTAATCCGTCACTGGTAATGATGAAGAGGAAAAGTTTATTGTTAAAATGTGGTTTCAAATCTTTAATTCGATAGGAAACTGTCTCCCGACAAACAAATTAAATAATTTACTCCTTACTTATAAGTATAAATGTTTCAGGTTACCAGTGCTCAGCTGGCATAGCGAACAACAAAATACTGGCCAAGCTTGTTTGTGGTATGAACAAACCCAATAAACAGACAGTTTTACCCAAACACTCTGTTAATATCCTGTACAGGTGCGCATAACATTAACATTTAATATTTTTAATAAGAAAATATTAGACTTACTGCATTAATTTTGTTAACAGGACCCTATCCCTGAAAAAGGTCAAAAACCTAGGTGGCAAGTTTGGAGACGCAGTATGCTCTGTGTTAAATATAAACACAATGGCCGAGCTGCAAAGATTTACAGAAAAAGAATTACAAGCTAAATTCGACGACAAAAATGGGTAAGAGATAAAATTGTAAAAGAAACAGCAAGATATTCCATAGCCAATGCTCAGATACGAAAACCAGAGCACAGTCGCTTTTTAGCCAACTGACGAAGAAGGGTAATGTTTCTCGAGCGTATGTATATCTAAGTTTTTGGCACACTATAACCTACCTAAGCCTTTTAAATTTTGAATTTTATATATATATATATTATATAGGGTTAGAATAATATTTATTATCCTCAGTATTGCACGCACGGGACTTAGACGCAATCGATTTTTATATTTTCCCGATATTTCGGCGACGTTGATGCCATGGATCACGCCTGAAGACAGCGAGTAGATGGTAGTCTGTTAAGGACAAACATATCTGTCTACCCTCTTTCTTCTTGTTCATTGTTAGGCAATTTACATGGCGTCTGCAACGTCGCCGATAAGTATATCGGGAAATTATAAAAATCGATCACGGTAAGTCTCGTACATACAATAGCGATGTAAACAACCATGAAAGTATAAAATCTTAGAAATTTATCCTGTTAACAAATAATTACAAAAGTTTCATGTAATCATTCACTTGTTGATAAGTATACCTATCAATGTGGAGTAGACTAATGTTGGTTAGAAATAAAAAAAAATCTGTTTGGTGTTTTAGGACTTGGTTATACAACATAGCTCGTGGCATTGATCTAGAACCTGTGCAAGCAAGATTTAATCCAAAAAGTATTGGATGTTGTAAGCAGCTGAGGGGCAAATCCGCACTGACCGACTTGGACAATTTGAGAAAATGGCTCAAAGATCTGGGTGACGAAATCGAAGATAGACTAGAGAAAGATGCACTTGAAAATAACAGAAATCCCAGACAGCTGGTTGTGAGTTACACTGCCCAGCTAAATGATGGTAGGAATAGTAGCAGTTCTAGATCATACAATTTTGTGGCAGACGATGAGCTATGTGGCGAATTATTCTCAACGAAAGCTTTGGAATTAATTATGGACAGTTTAGAAGGCATCAAACTCAAAGGTAAGACAAAAACTGGTACAGTTTTCTAACTCCATCTTTATACCTATTTCTATGATACTTAGTAATTATTACAATATTTTTAGATGGAGACACGAATAGAAGTCTAAGATCTCCGATTACATTTTTGGGAATTAGCGTAGGGAAGTTTGAAGACAATTCAGAGACCAAAAAGATAAAACGAATAGTTGACTATTTTGGTGCTGGTCCATCAAAAGATACTACTCAAAAAGTGAACAATAGCTTAAATCTAGATGAGATGAAATATCCTCCGGTAATTAATAAGGATAATGAGCATCGCGATGGTAAAGAATTTATTTTACAAAAATTTTTTCAAACGTCTAATAAAATAACTGATAAGAAAAATGAAGTTGAATCTGTTACTAACGTGAAAAGCGAATCTACTGAACGTTCAAAGAATGAATTTGTGATTGAGTCTGCATTAGACAAGCAGGAATCATTTTTTGCCAAATTCTTAAACAAAGAAAAAAATGGAAGAACACCTGAAAATTATACAACTGAAAGTACGAAGCCCGCAACTCCAACTTGCGAAATTGTAAATTGTGGAGAAAATAGTAACGACACCGACTACTCTGGCTCTACAATTAACAATGAAATTGATAAGAGCATTGCATTGTTTGAAGAGGACCCCGTAGACGTAATGCGAGTCAGTAGTATGCGGGAATTACTGAATACTTCTGTTACTATCGATAAAAAATCCGAAAAATTACAACAATGCGACAATCAAGAAACCATTGAATCTGCACAGTTCCTTGATACAAATGCAGCACCAATACCTATACAAACTTTTGATTGTTCAGATTGTGGCAAGTCTTTAAGTATAGACATGTTCGATATGCATGCTGATTACCACCTGGCGCTGAGGATAAGGGATGAAGAAAGGCAACAAAAACGCAATGAAATGAAAGAAAAAAATCGGAAGCCAGAGACTAACGAGGCTGCCAAGCAGAAGCCATCTGTGGAAAAATGTAATAAGAACGAGACTACGTCTACGTCTATCGCAAGTTTTCTTGTGAAAATCGATAATTCTGTTCCAACAGAAATGTGTCCAGAATGTGGCAAAAAAGTGGTTGTGGACAAATTCGCAGAACATTTAGATTTTCATGAAGCTCAGAAGTTAAGTAGGGAGCTGAATAAAAGGTCAACACCAGGATACTTCACCAGCAACAGTGTGAAGAGAAAAAGAAAATCGCCGTCATCTCCACTTAAAAAGACGACGAAAGTGCCTTGTAAATCTATCGATTCATTTTTTAACCAACATTTGAAATAATATTTTTTTTTAATTAAATAATTTTATCAAATGGAGGTCCATTATTTCCTATATACATCGCGAATAATTAGACTATAATAGATACTTATGTACAGAACACTAAGAATATGTCCCTCTTTATTTTTTTACCGAGACGTCTACACGTCTACACTGTACCCGAGACAACTACGTACTGACCAGGGCCAGTTATGTTCGAAGAACGTCGATTTTATATAAAGCTGCGCTATCTATCAAACCGTATGGGTACTAATTCGACGGCCATCTTGCCCCTCTGACCTACCTAACCTCTTACTATGTCCCCGTCGTGGAGTTACATTTCCTTGCTGGATATCCGACTAGATAGAAGTACTTTGACAGAATTTTGATAATTTTCAACATAATAAATATCTAAATTCAATCCAAGTACTTCTATTATTCAACTGAAGTTATGATAGTGTAAATATAAGAGAATCTATCAAGTGAAGTATTGGTTAAAACTGATTTTGGAGTTTCGAGTCGGGCATGTCTAGTCTAGCTAGCGAATTTGTGATAGGTAGTTGACCTTACATCGTGCGGGTTCTTACCTATAACAAATTGGCAGGCGAGACTAAAGGCGCCCGATTCTAAAAACTCTAAAATCAGTTTTAACTGATACTTCACTTGATAGGTACCTATATATAAATACGACATGGTATTATACCTAGGTACGTATAGGTATAGCTTTAGTAACCAAATGTTTGCCTTGGAGCAGCACTTTCCATACATGCAAGAAATTTTCAGAGTTGCCACTCTTTTCCACTATACTTACTTTACTCTTTGGTACTGACTAATCGGCGATGTGTGGACGCGCACACAATCATGGGCCAACATTCCTTTGATGTACCGACAACTTACCGATTATCGGCGATGACGCCCGATCACAGACAAACACTCACGATCACGCCCTCTACACAATCGTGCTTGTCTGTAATCGTCCATCATGGGCCATTGTGAAGAGGAGCCATGACATAGCTGTCGTACAAATTTCTGATTTGATGCATACAAATTACAAACCTGTGACGTCATAATTCGATAGTCTTTTGTATGGAGCGTTTTGGGACAGTCTAAAAATTGTGATTTTCAAATTACCATATCTCGAGAGATTTTTGTGCTATCGAAGTAATTCTTTCACCTATGGTTATATTATGGAGACGTCCCTACATTTCAAACCGAAAAAAATGTTAGTCAAATAGCCTATTGTAATTTAATGAAAATCGTTATAGCCGTTTACGAAATCGTCGTGCAATAAATCGAACAGTTTATATAATGAGTGGGACCTACCCATTTCCTTTCGTACAGTCATATTATATTGATTGAACAACTATACGCAGGTAAGCACAACGTGGTAGTACAGTACAAGTAGAGGTACCAAATCTGTCTATACAATGAACTAAGCTACATATTATTATATTGGTACACACTCGGTCCTGACATCAGAATGGCGGGTGTACCTTATTTTCAAAATATCGTTGTACAGGCATGGGTACACAGATTTTCGGAAGAGGTACGTAAAAGTACACAGAAGGTACCATTTATCAATAATAAATGTATGCCAATCTGGGAAATACACCCGCGATTCTGACGGTCATAGCAACTAGGTACTTCGTAACGTAGTAGGCCAGATTTTTATAATGAACGTTAGGTATATAAATAACAGTATATGGCAAACAAATAATGGACGGTGAACGTCGTGATTTTATATATCGAGCGCTATCATATAAGTAAGTTGTAACAGTCCCGCACATTATATTGTGCTTTCCTTTGAAAAATCGTATTGATCCGGCTCATTTTCTAACATGATGATAGCGTAAGCAAAGTTACTCCTTTTCTTGTGTGAATGCAATGAAAACTATCAACTTATCCAGTTTTCTCCGGCTACGGTTAGAGTGAAAGAACAAAAAAGAATGTCGGCGTCCGATCATGATGTGCCGAGGCAGTTCGTGATATGGCGCCCTTTCATAAAGATCCTAATTATCTCTCAAATTCGACGATTTGGCATCGTTCATGTATGGTGTACAATATTATAAATAAGTAATACTCGTGTTTAATTAAAATATTCATTTATTCAAATGACTTCTACAACGTATGCGGCGCTGCAGGCAAAGCAGCTCCATTATATATCCCTTGCGTAATAAAGTACAGGCACCATCTAAGCCGAAACTGCCTTGAACTGAGGCTATGCTCTCCCTCCTGTGGTGGTGCCGATTGTGAAGAGTAAGACCGGGGATGGAAGTGATAAAACTATTTTTTTTTTAGACTACGTCGAGGGCAGACAATCATACGGCCCGCCTGATGTGAAGCGGTTACCGTAACCGTATTAACGCTCGCAACATAATAAATAACTTGCGCGCCTCTACCCCCGCTGCCAACGCAGCATCTCCTTTTCTGGTGACCTCACTCACTCGCAGCAACACAACAACCCTCAAGGGAATTGTTATTTGGCTGCGGTATTCTGTGAGGTGGAGGGATTACACGCTGGTCGTCACAAACGCATTTCGTGACTTACGCATTATGTCACATACGCAGTTTTCCACCTACTCAGTTCGTCACCCTCAATTTCGATCCTATTGTACATGTTACATAATTGGCACATTCCCACTTGGGGGAGTTTGGGACACTAAAAAAAAAAACTTTTTGTACAACACAGCAGTATTTTTTTCGTGATCTGACAATCGTCCAACTTATGTAAAGTTACGACGAACTGCGTATATGAGCAATCGCATATGTGACGAACTGCTGAGTGCGTCAGAATGGCCGGTCACTAAACGTGTATATAATTGAACGTATGCCTAAACATTGCTGCCTTATTGTTTCTCTTTGGTTCCCATTAAGAAAGAATTGCTTCCATCGTAAATTCGAAGAAATAAAACATTTTTGGGTGACCGGCGGTTCTGACGTCAGAATGGCCGGTCACCTAGCCGTAGTTTCTTTGTTACGTGGAATTAAGAAAATCTTCGTAGACTAATCATTGCTGCCCGTTTGTTTCCGTCACACGTAATGTACGACAGTTTGAAGTTATCACCATAAACAGAAAAAATAAATATTACGCCTCAAGTTCCTGTCAAAATTTCAAGAGCAATAACACTTTTTTAATATGTTTTTTTAAACTGTGTTTTTTAATGTAGCGTTAATTTTTGTTTCATACAGGTACAAAATTCGATGCATTCACGTGTTTCCGAGATGAACGGTCTTGACAGACCGATGGTCGGATGAACAATAAAGTGATCCTTCCTATATGAGTTTTGTTTTTCCTTTTGAGGTGCGGAACCCTAAAAAATGGCGTAATTTTCTGTTGTTGGCGGTAGCCCCCTCTGGCTTCATCCCCTCTGGGGGGCAACTGGTTTTTTTTTGTGAAAATCTGCCAGTTGCGAAAGTAGTTATAGTTTTATTATTGCGTATTAAAAAAAAACAATTAAGTTATTTAAACTGATGTTGATGGCTTGATTGTTCATTTCTAAATAAAACATTTAAATAACTTAATTGTTTTTTTTTTTACACGAAATAATAAACATAAATACCTTTCGCAATTAGCCCCTAGTTTCCATTTTCTGTTCGCCATTAGGCAATCTTAGTTATATCCAATCCCACGGCATTTTACGGCAAAGTCCCAAGTGGGGGCAACTGGAACATTTAAAGATTAAATTCCGAATTGACATCCCCTCTCCCCACCGGTGATACTAGGGGCAACTGGGAGATTTTTACAAAAAAAAAACCAGTTGCCCTTCCAGAGGGGGTAAAGCCACAGGCTACATTACACATATACACCAAAAATTACGCCATTTTTTAGGATTCCTTACCTTAAAAGGAAAAAACAAAAGCCATATAGGAAGGATCACTTTATTGTTCATCCGCCCATCGGTATGTCAAGACCGTCCATCTCGGCAATACGTGAAGGTATCGAATTTTGTACTTGTATGAAACAAAAATTAACGCTACATTAAAAAAAAACAGCAATGTTTAAATAAAGCGTTATTGCTCTTGAAATTTTGTCAGGAACTTGAGGCGTAATATTTTTTTTCGGTTTATGGCGATAACTTCAAACTGTCGTACATTTCGTGTGACGGAAACAAACGGGCAGCAATGATTAGTCTAAGAAGATTTTCTTAATTCTATGTAACAAAGAAACTACGGCTAGGTGACCGGCCATTCTGACGTCAGAACCGCCGGTCACCCAAAAATGTTTAATTTCTTCGAATTTACGATGGAAGCAATTCTTTATTAATGGGAACCAAAGAGAAACAATAAGGCAGCAATGTTTAGGCATACGTTCAATGATATACACGTTTAGTGACCGGCCATTCTGACGCACTCGAACTGCTTGTGAGACGAATCGCGAAAGTGACCAATTACTTACGTAAATAAGATCGGCGATGACAAACTGCGTTAATGACGAAATGCGTTTGTGACGACCACCGTGTAATCCAGGTGGAGGTACATTCCCCAGTCGGGTAGCTTACAATTACGTACCCTACCTCTCTTTCGAATTATATACCAATATCAATAGCCAGTGGTCTTCAAGGTGCTTGACAGTCTGTTTAACTTTCAGTTGGACAGATACCTGAATATCCACCAATACCAGTTTGGTTTCAGGACCGGTCTGTACACGGAATCTGCAGTTTAGACGAAAAAGTCCAGTTTCTGGATGTTTTTTATTGTACCTTTCGAAAGCAGGTCGAGCCTGGTTTGATTTGTTTTGTTGACATCTTTGGCAAAAAACTGGATGATATCAAAGTAGCAAGTTATATAACATCATTAATTTCTGGTATCAAAATCATGTCAATGTCGTAAAATGATCTTGGGACTTGATTATTTGGAATTATATAGGTGTGTAGATTATGTGATTTGGAGATTTCGAAATTTGGATATTATGAAATACGAACGCCTGCAACCATGGTGTTATTTTGCAATTTGAACGATTAGAGACTCAACCCGCACCCATATCACACCCGATAGCTACATAATTTCACAAAATGTATAAATATATAGGATAAATTTCATTATTTCATGTTTTAAAAGAAAACCAAAAGTATGATTATGTTACAAATTTATTCATGTTTCTTCAATTGTTTTAAACACTGTAAATTTCGTTCTGCACTCTCCTCCACGAGTCGAGTGGGCCGTGCTCGGGGCGGTACCTCACATTGCACCCGTCATTCGCCAGGCGGCCATCCTCGCGCAGCTTCTCGAACTCTTCGCGTTCATACTTCGTGAAGCCCCACTTCTTCGAAACATAGATCTGGAAACGACACATTATTTATTTAATTTATCTTGCTTGCAAAATTAGATAAATGACTGTATCCTAAATAATAATGTTTATTTCTTTACAACCATACAAAAATAAAAGTTGGCTGATCAGTGTTCATGTTTATATTCATTTGTAAACATTGCATTATCTCATTATAGGATATCCATGTTTAGGATGGACATATTGCCTCGAGCCTGCTCGTCGAATGGTAACCGATAAATGGCTACTTTAGTGTCGAGTATCGCGGGTTTGAATAAATAAGCGAGAGAGGGGTGTGTGGCTGATATAAGAGACACTAAGTGCACGCTGACGAAGTGGCGAACACGGTCAGTTATGACTCCGCGTCTATTGGGCGTATATGCACTAGAATTAAGTTATACCTCCAGCAATACAACTATGGAATTAACCTAGCGAGGGGTTTATTTTTATCCTTGGCTGTAGGCTATATAATATCACGTGTCCATTAGGAGCATCAATGAAAAATGTTGCAAAAATAGGGAAATATTTATTCTCTCTTATGTGACGTATACAAAGTTACGCGCGTTAGTTAAAGCATAAAAAATTCCACTCTGTATAGGGTTTTTATAAAAACTGTTGCATTTAGCATCCATAGCAAAACTGAAATAACATGGCTTTCAATAAATTACTTTATATCACTTCAGAATTAAGAAAGAGATAAATATTTTTCATAGGTATATTCCCAAAACCACCAATCCAGATTTTTTTTTTTTTTTATACCACTAGTGTGCAAACAAGCATACGGCCCGCCTGATGGAAAGCAGTTACCGTAGCCTATGAACGTCTGTAACACCAGGGGCATCACACGCGCGTTGCCGACCCTGTAAAAACCTATTCACGCCCTTTTTGAAGAACCCCATGCTGTAGTCTCCTGAGAAAACCTCGACAGGCAGTTCATTCCACATAAGATAATATGTAATACTCTTATAAATACCTTCTGACGACCAGGGAACTTGAACTTGGCACGACGCAGAGCCTCGATGACCTGCGCCTTCCAGCGGTCGCTGGAGCGAACCGACATAATGGGTTGACCAATGCGCACGCGCGCTACGGTGCCTTGGGGCTTGCCGAAGGCACCACGCATCCCAGTCTGGAGCCTGGAAACGTAGTATTGAAATATGATCAATCTGTTTGGCACTAAGACTAGCCTGTATTGGCCACATAGGATTTTGATTTGTTTTGCACATCCTAACAATCACAATTCCTAACTACTCTGTTCCTAATGTTAATAATTCCGAATCATTCAACTTCATAATGCCTGCAACCATCTTATATTTATTATTTATGCTGCCAACAACCAAGATAATCACAACAAGCAAGTGTAAACAAAAAATTGTTTGAAAAATTCATAATCTAGAATTTTGTAAGTGTAAGTGGATTAAAACAGACAATTATACACTTTTGCAATGTTTACATTTGTTAAGACTATGCAATAGGATTTCATTAAGACAAATTAAGTTGTGTATAAAAAGAAAATAAAAGTCAAATAATGTGTCGTAGTCGTGTCAGATGGTGTTAATAAGACACGGAAGAGACGGACTTCTTAGCTTCCATGGATTCACCGTGCGGGTGCCGGGTCCATTGTGTGGCAGAGAGAGAAACCCAAGCAGATCCCGAGACTTGTGACACGGGTGTAGGTTTAAGGGGCCCCTTTCCGACGTACATCAACACTCACCTTCACTACTTGTGTTTCTCTCCCTGCCCTGCCAAATCTGGTATGAACCTGCTAATGCAGCTTTAGATACTCATTCTAGTATAGAACTTACTGCACTTCTGGACAAGCCAAGGTCTTTCAGCAGGTTATAGAGAGATTTTGCTGGTATACCTCTCGCTCCTACTTCTACAGCGTATTGATTAACTACATAGCCGCTTTTTGTTAATTCGTTTAGGAGGTCATAATATTTGTTTTGTTTTATCATGTGGTCTTTGGGTATGTTAGTTTCCCACGGTACGGTAAGCTCTACAAGTACTATACGTTTTGTAGCTCTGGAGAAAAGGAAAATGTCCGGTCTGGATGTCGAAACACCCACATGTATCGTATCATATATTTCGTATCTTCATACAAAACGGAGAATGGCGAGAGTTACTTTAGACACTATAGAGAGAGGACTATGGAGGTGTTTCGATAGACAGTGACATAGTTTCCAGATATTCCTGTATATGTACATATATACACTTGTATTGTATATATGTATATACGCTTTTACAATTATATTTTTTTGTTTGTAAATGTAAAACCATTAAAAAACTAAATTTTATGAAGTTGAATAGTACATGTGATTAAATTGGGTGAGCCAAAGTTGATCTAAAATTTCAACTCCGAGAGTACCAGAAGCGACTTTAGGGCGTTTCTCAAATTAGGGTACCCTATTATTGAAATTATGTTTAGGCATAAAAGCGTTATGAAATACAACTTTAGGAGTTGAAATATATTTATGTAACGTATGGGGTGTAAGTGGTTCAACTACATCTTTGAACCAAAGCCAACTTCACCTGCACGCAGTGCACCCTGCTGACTAACAAACGAAGCTATGGCGAAAAGCGAGGTAGGGAGCGTAATTGTAAGCTACCCGACTGGGGAATGTACCTCCATCTCACAGAATACCGCAGCCAAATAACAATTCCATTGAGGATTGTTGTGTTCCTGCGAGTGAGTGAGGTCACCAGAAAGGAAGGAGATGCTGCATTGGCAGCGGTGGTGGCGGCGCGCGAGCGACACTATATGTTGCGAGCGTTCATATGGCTACGGTAACCGCTTCACATCAGGCGGGCCGTATGCTTGCCTGCCACCCTACGTAGTATAAAAAAAAAAAAAAAAAAAAAACGTAAGTCTTATTATTAATTACATTTTCGGAAACATGACTGTTAAGGACATCGTCGGTAGTACTACAAATTTTATGAATGAAAACTTTAGGAAGAGTGATCATTTAGATTACAAATCAGTATGCAGAACAATTTCCAGTAAAAAACTTTAGGTGAGCTAATATGGACCTGATTAAATTACATCAAAGTGTTGATGTATGTTAATTAAGACAAGAGTATGTAATGCTAGTAAAATATTGTGCAATTCAGTATTATAATTATAAAGAAATCTTATCTAACACACTTGATTATTCTATTGATATTAAATTTTTTAGGATTTTGGAATCAGCTTCAGCTCAAGCAGTGTGGCAGACGAGCATACGGCCCACCTGTTGTGTTACTATAGCCAGATTAATGCTCGTAACATAAAATATCACTCGCTCTGCCAATGCAGCATCTCCTTGCTTCCTGGTGACCTCACTCACTCGCAGGAACACAACAAACCTCAAGGGAGTTGTTATTTGGCTGCGGTATTCTGTGAGGTGGAGGTACATTCACCAGTCAGGTAGCTGACAATTACACTCCCTACCTGTCGTTAAAAGTCGACAGTTAATTTAATCACTATATCCTGTTAGGTACTGGATTGTTAGCAGTAACAGTAAGCACAGGAACAGATAAGAGAAAGACAAACTTGACACTGACTTATGTTATACCAAAGTCAAGTATGATCAGCTGCTCTTAGCAGTACAAGTGATTTGATTGACAAAAACATATCAGATTCCAGAGAAGCCTATAGGACCTTTGAGGTAACATTAACTTTGATGACACCTTAATTAAATAATATGTTGCAAGATTTTGTAGTTTTACATACCTATCAGCTCCAGCGCATGATAACATTTTGTTGATGCGGATGACATGGAATGGATGCAACCTCATGCGGATGTGGAATTGATCCTTGCCGCAATTCTTCACGAGATATTTGTTGCAGCAAATACGGCCCGCTTCCAGCGCCTCCGAGCTCAGTTGCTCGTACTCATCTGATACCAGGTGCACGCAAAGAGGAAAGTCATCTACTGTCGCCTTCTTCTTGCCCAAGTCAAAGATACGGATTTTAGGATCCGGCACACCACGGCAGAACCGCGACTTGGGGTACGGTTTGTTTTTGCAATAGCGATAACTGAAATAAAAATGAATTCAATAAAATGCTAAAATCTCTCCAATAAATATTCAGAATTGATCGTGCTAAAATACTGGAAGTAAACTTACCACCTAGCTGGCCGGCGCCCCATTGTGATCTGAAATATTTAAATAAAAGCAACTTAGTTATTATTACCAACAATTTTTGTAAAGTATCTCAATAAAATATATTAAAATTACACAGATTGCAACAGATTTCACAATAAAATAAAATTCATGCACCTTCACAAAGTGACACCGTAACCTCAAAGAAAAGAAAGAAAGAGACACTAAACCTATTGGCTGTCAACTAATGTCAAGTCAATCAAATATATGTCAAATTGATTAACTTTTTTATTAGTTTCATGGCCCTGCAAAAAAGCCCTTTAAGGACGACTTATCTCGTGTGCGTATATGTAGTAGTAAACGACACGACATTTGTATGTAGTGGCCGGGGTTTGACAATACTTATATACATTTTTTATATACATACATAGAAAAAATTAAGACCAAGAAAAAAAAAGACATGTTCGTAGTTTCGTACACACAACTCGATATACACGATCGAACCCGCGACCTCTGAGTCAAAATGGCCATTGCTCGCCATTCGGCCATGTACGAATGTATACCATGTACCATTATTATACTATGTACTAGGTATATTATGTACCAATACCCACATGTAACGCAAATGTAACGTCACAGTAAAAGAAAGAAAAAAGCCGATTTGTAAACACCATCCGGAGAAGTTTACAGGGGTTCTATTATCCCATTAGAATTTAGAATCCGGCAGCGGCGGCAGCGATGGGCGATGAGCCGATGACAGTCTGGGGCAGGAAGCGGATGTTAATTTGAATTAATGTGGTTGCCAAACGATATAAAGAAAAAAAATAAGAAGAAAACTCTCAGTCAGACATCTGTGTCTGGTCATGTCATGTGTCATGTATTGTATTCAATCAATTAATCGAGAAGGAAAAAAAATGGACTCTGCTTTTTGGCTGAGTGCGTGATACACGTGCTCAGATTTTTCGCGTGATTTTCTTTTAAAAAAACGACTGTTGACGTGCCTTAATTGTGTATTTTGGTTGGTGGTGGATTATTAGTTAATCAGTAAGTGTTTTTTTGTGTATTGTGGTGAGGATGGACGAAGAACCGCCTGATCCGGGCGGTGGTTGTAATGACCGGTGTCAGACGCCGCCATTATTCACACAATTAGCTGGTTCTATCAACTCGCAACCCCATTCCCAAAATGATCAAAATGAGGCGTCTCGAAAACGCCCGCAAGTGACGGAATCAGGTAGTTCTCAACCCCCTAAAAAGTCAATTACACACCCATCCCAATCGACTCCCTCTGTACAGACTACATATTCTCATCCAGATTTTGTGAACAATAAACCATTTTACACTGAAACTGACGTTGCCCCCTTTATTGTTCACGTCAGCAGGCCCGAGGGCACCGCAACTGGTCCAACTATCCGTCCTATTCAGTTTGGACATTTTTTGTTCAACCAAAAAATTAAAAATGTTGTCCAGGATGGAGTTAAGCGTGTTGGACGGAATAGGATTTCAGTAGAGTTTAAAACAGCAGTAGATGCCAACTCTTTTATAAATCACACAGCATTAGTTACGGCAAAGTTCGAAGCCTCTATACCGTCTTTTAATATCACTAGGATGGGGATTGTAAGGGCTGTGCCGGTGGAGTGGTCTCTCGAAGAATTTGTGACGGCCATTGATGTACCCAGTGGATATGGTTCAATTGTTAAAGCACGAAGGCTAAATAGGCGATCAGTTACTGATACAGGCAGTGTGACCTGGATCCCTACACAAACCGTTGTTCTAACCTTTAGAGGTCAGAAACTACCCCCTAACATCTACTGTTTTTATACCTCCATGCCAGTTGAGACATACATCCTACCAATCATTCAATGCCATAAATGCTGCAGATATGGACATGTAACCTCACAGTGCAGATCTAGCCCAAGGTGTTTTGTCTGCGCACAAAATCATGAAGGAGTCGCTTGTACTAAACAATCTCCTACCTGTCTTTTCTGCTCAGGCAGTCACACTGCCAAAGATTCTTCCTGTCCCGAATTCTCCCGTCAAAAATCTATCAAACTTACCATGTCCCAAGACAATATCTCATACCTGGAGGCTTCTGCCAGATTCCCTCAGTCGAGACGGTCATTCGCCGATACAGCCAGATTATCCCCCAATCCTCCCCCTTCCCGGACCATCCATACCCCACTCCAGCACTCAAACTTTACTAATATGACACAGATGTACTCTCCGCAAACATCTTCATACAGAAAAACTGTCACCATCCCACGCCGCCCTGCATCCCCAGCATCTGGTCATGGATATGACAGACTAGCCCATGCTGCAATCATAGAGACACCGGTGTTGGATCGCCCTAATGGGTGCGCTCTCAATGAATCATCCAACGATAACCTTCTAGAACTTTTATTGTCCACTCTTACAAATCTCCTTGCCCGTTTCAGTGATGCCCAATTACCTTATAGTGTTAGTCAAAAACTTACTGAGCTGATTTCAATATCTGTAAACAATGCACACAATTCTGCAGTGGAATTGTCGGAGCATTAAACACAAGAAAACTGATTTATCTTACCTTATTCATAAATTCAACCCCATCGTTCTTGCCATCCAGGAGATGTGGCTTAAGCCTGATTCCCACTTTAGGGTTTCTGGCTATTCCTGTCTCCGGGATGACAGGAATGATGGACATGCTGGTGCTTCTATTCTTGTCTCTAAGTCTGTCATTTTTTCCCAAATTCCTCTTCATGCACATTCAGATGACCTCAATGTTGTTGCTATCCGCACCCTTAACATTTCATTCCTTTCAGTCTACATACCTAATCCTAATCACTCTGTCCTCAATGAACTGTCATCCATCATTTCTACCCTGCCTCCTCCTATAGTCATCCTTGGAGATTTTAATATACACCACACGTCTTGGGGATGCCATAATTGTGATCCCTTATCACCCATTTTTCTGGATTTAGTTGATGAATTAAATTTATGCATCCTCAATGATGGCTCCCCTACCCGCCGAGTTCTCCCTTCCCAAAATTCCAAAAGTGCCGTAGACCTTTCCCTTTCCTCTCCTGACCTGTCATCACTACTCTCCTGGAAAGTCTTACCCAGCTCATATGGTAGTGACCACCACCCTATACTTATATCTGTTCTCTCACCTGAAAATATACCTAAGACAACATTTAATCCGCGATTAAAATTCAGCACAGTTAGAGCTGACTGGCCCAAGTTTGCTGCTAAAACAGACGAACTGACCTCTCTACTTCCACCAGTAAACGAAAACAATGTCCATTCGGTCTACTTAAATTTTAAAAATAATCTTCTTTTGGCCGCTGATAAATGTATACCACTCAAAAATCCTCCAAAAAAGAAACCGTCACCTCCGCCATGGTGGGATCAAGAGTGTTACTCTGTAATTAAAAATAGAAAAATAGCAGAACGGGAATATTCAAGGAACATGTCCCTAGGCAATTATCTTAATTACCAGAAGACAGCAGCTGAAACCACAAAAATGCTTGCGGGAAAAAAGAAAATGGGGTGGCATAATTTTTGCGAATCATTATCACCAAGCTCAAAACCATCTCTGGTTTGGAGTAATGTTAAAAAATACCGTTGCTCTACATCCAATGAACTCAATATCAGTTCCAATGATTATACAGAATGGATTGAAGAATTTGCTCGAAGATTGGCCCCTCCTACAGTTCCATCCTTTGAGGAGGCAGCCAGCTTTCATAACCCTTCGCCTTCCTCAGATCCGTTCGATGCACCCTTTTCCTGTGAGGAATTCGATGCTGCCCTTGATGGTTTAAGAGATACTTCTCCCGGAGTGGATGGTATCCCCTACTCATTTATAATTAATAGCGGCTCTGCCACAAAAAAAGTATTCCTTGATATCATCAACCAATTCTTCCTTTCAGGCATTCCGCCTGACGAATGGAGATTCCAAGTAGTCATCCCTATCCTAAAACCAGGTAAGGCAAGTTCTGACCCCTTAGGTTACCGTCCTATTGCACTGTCCTGTACCATGGCTAAGATCCTCGAGCACTTAATTAAGAACCGCCTCGAGTGGCTTTTAGAAAGCAAGGAAATCCTACCCAAGAGCCAGTTTGGATTTCGTAAAGGGTTTAGCACCATGGATAGCTTAAGTATCTTAGTAACTGATATAAGGTTGGCCTTTTCCAAACGTAACCACTTGTTGGGCGTTTTTCTCGATGTGTCGTCCGCGTACGACAATGTTCTACTTCCGGTGCTCAGGCAGAAACTGCTCCAGCTGAGTATCCCTGTGAGGTTAGTGAACTATATCTCTAATTATCTTTCGGCCAGGTCTGTTTCAATTAATTTTCAAAATTACTCTGCCCCCCCCAGACAAGTATGGAAAGGTCTTCCACAAGGGTCAGTGCTAAGCCCCCTTCTATTTAGTGTTTATACATATGACTTAGAATTATCTGTCAGCTCTTTTTGTAGCATCCTTCAATACGCCGATGATCTGGCTTTATACATATCTACAGACAGTATTGCAGAATCCTCTTCAAGGATGAATTCAGCTATTTCTTACCTGCAAGAGTACCTATCTGAACACGGACTTTCAATATCAATCCCCAAAAGTAATGTCGTTATTTTCACAAGGCAAAGAGTTATACCCGATATTTCGATCAGCTATGAAGGGCAAATCTTTCCGGTAAAAGATACAGTCAAATTTCTAGGTGTATTTCTTGACACTAAATTAACAGGCACCCACCACATTAATTACATCCTTAAAAAATCTGAAAAGAATCTTAACATCCTTCGTTCACTTTCTGGAGTTTGGTGGGGTTCTCATCCCTATACACAGAAATTAATTTATAACGCCCTGGTCCGCAGTCACTTGGACTATGGATCTTTCCTTCTTGAACCGTGTAACAAGGCGGCGCTAAAAACTCTGGACAAGATCCAGTCCAAGTGCCTCCGGATCATTATTGGAGCAATGAAGTCATCCCCTATTAATGCCTTGCAGGTGGAATGTGTAGAATCTCCTCTCCAATTGCGGCGGCAATATCTGTCAGATAGGTTTCTGCATAAAGCTTTCCAGCTGTCTGGACATCCACTGATAGCCAAATTGCATGAGCTTTCAGAATATATCTCCTTGGGTGGATATTGGGCTCACAAAGAGTCGCCGTGCCTATTTAATAGTTTCCTTTCCTACCTACGTCTCCCTGGTCCAATATTCCAAAGCAGGCTCAACCCTCTTTTCAATACTTCGTATGAAGCCATTATTCACCGCCCTAACATAATCCTTGATATTGGAATAGAGAAGCAGTGTACATCGGCTGCAGTAAAATTAAAAGCTTTTATTGATGAGCATTGGAGTGATTTTTTAATCATGTATACCGACGCCTCAAAAATTTCTAATCAATGTTATGTGGGAGCAGCAGTTTGGATCCCGGTATACAAAATAATCCTAAATTTTAAATGCCCGGCTGTTTGTTCTGTTTTTACTGGTGAGGCCACTGCAATTTTGGAGGCTGTATTATATATAGAGGCACACAACATCTCAAAAACTATTATTTTTACAGATTCTAAAAGCTGCTTAGCCGCGATTGCCGCTAATCAGTTTCGTAGCAAATCAAAGGCCCCCGTCATTCTATCTATAAAACAAGCATTATATATATGCCGCCTGAAGGGTTTAGAGGTAATTCTTGTGTGGATTCCAGGTCATAGCGGTATCCCTGGAAACGAAACGGTTGATAGTTGTGCTAGGGAGGCCGTTCAAAGTGGCAGTTTGTCTCCTAGGTGTATGTCATATTCGTACGACCTACTCCCGCTCGCCCAAGAAAAGTTGACTGCTAGTTGGAACAGGACGTGGCGCATATCCAAGACTGTGAAGGGCAAATACTATGCGTCTATCCAAGAATACATCCCACCTAAGCCTTGGTTTTTTAAATATCGCGACATCAATAAACGGGCAACGTCAGTTATCTGTCGCTTAAGAATAGGACACGCCTGTACGAACGTGTTCCTAGCAAAAATTAGGGTGAGGGATAGCTCACTGTGCGAGTGTGGTCTGGACGAGGCATCTCCTGATCATATCTTTTTTAATTGTTCCAAAAATTCCTCATCCTTGTATAATCTCCTCCCTCTTTCTATTCCCCGGCCTATCGATTTTAGGTCCCTTCTGACATTTGTGAACTCCTCCCCTTTTGTGTATATTTTGTCCAATTATATTAACACAAATAACATTAGACTTTAAGTTGTTTGTCAAAACTATAATTAACTAACATTATGTGCTGTCATATATGTTGTGTCTGTCTTTGTTTTAGGTGTGTCAACAGATTGGAGTATTTTATTCAAATTAGTAATTTAATGTATAAATACACTCACAACGCCAGTTCTGAGCAGAGTCACCTACTAAGCATAGTCACGTACTCAGTTATCTATGCTAAAGATAAATAGCATTGTCATTGGCGAGAACATCACGATCGCCATAAAGAAGAATTGAATTGAATTGAAGGAAAAAAATATATTTGTATTTTATTTTTGTGTGGAAATGAGATTCTGCAGATAATACTGTAGTTTGTAGATTATAATTGTACCTATTTTATAACTGTATCAATCGGTACAAGTATTTGATAATGGGTGCATTAACAAGTCGACAAAATGCTGGAGTAGAGGAGGCTGATGTTGTTTCCAATCATGCCTACAAATATCCTCCCAGATCAGGTAAGTCGCAGTGTGACCTTATATTTTAATTTTTGTCAGACATCATTGGACACAGCAAGCAAATGGAACTCAATAACATAATTATAGAACAGAATTTCGATACTTCTGAAGAAAATAAATAAAAATAAACATAAATTCAAATGACAAGCTATAGGAAGTTTTCAGTTTGGTTGATTGTTATTCAGGTAATTACTTTGGCAGTCACTTCATAATGGGTGGTGAGAGATTTGACACTCCACAGCCTGAGGCATATCTGTTTGGGGAGAATGCAGATCTGAATTTCCTTGGCAGCAGGCCTACACCTGTGAGTATATTTAACATGTAGTCTTCTTCCAGTAAATATATTCAAATATTTGAATCATTGGTACCTAGTAATAAATAAATAAATAAATAAAAAGTTTTAGTATGAAAATTAGGTTAAATGAAACTTAAACCTAATTTTCATACTAAAGTTTATTTTTGTAGCAGCAAAGCAACCAACTAGCCATACTGCATTTTGAGACTTTATGTTAATATAATATTTGTTGCTACATGTCAAGTCTATGTTCATTAAATAAATAAATATCCTGGACAAATTACATACTGCCATCTATTTCCAAACTAAGCACAGCTTGTATTATGGGTACTAGATAACTGATATTATTTCTTAGGTATATACTTTTTTAAATTACATATTACATACTTAATACATAAATTCGTACACATAAAACACTTAGATCATGATAAACAGACATGTTCATACACAAAATATTTGTCTTGTCTGGGGAAAGATCCCATACAAGATAAAGTTAATGTGCATAAATCTGATTAATCATCGCGCAACTCGCAATAGCGGTGGTATTTAACCGTAATAAGCATAAAATGCGGTTAATTATAACCGTTTATAACAAAAAATACTTATTTAACCGCATGGTTAAAATCGTTAATAACCTGCTTCGCATCCATAATGCCAACTCAAAATGCCCTATCAGTAGTTATTATTTGACAGACTTTCCATTTCAGATCTCTTCTTCCACTTAGGTAACTAAACTTTCATAACCAGTTACAAGAGAAGAGATCACTTTGAATAAATTAATGTAGTTTACTATGGAAATAATATATAACCATAGTATTAACAATTTAATAATGTAAATGAGTCACAAAGATACTTAAAATTTTATATTTCATAATGAATTTCTATGTATGTGTGTTTTACAAAAAAATGTATTTAAGTATAGTATCAGTTATCTTGTACCAATAGTACAAGCTTTGCTTAGTTTGGGTCTAGATGGCAGTGTGTAATTTGTCCAGGAATAATCAATTTAAAAAGTTTTTAGTTAAAATTTTCATTTTCCAATTTTACCTTCTCAGTTCCCTTACCCGCCTCCACAATCCAACGAACCAACCAAGACATTGAAGAGTCTTGTCAACATTAGGAAAGAATCTCTAAGGTTTGTGCGGTGTCCAGAGCCTGTTGGCAAACTGGCAGAGAATAAAATTGGCGATGGAGTGATCAAGTCAGCCGATGGGAATGGAAAGGGAACATACTACAACATTGAGTTCACATTTGACTGTGATGCAAGATGTGCCATCACCATATTCTATTTTTGTACAGAGGAAGTTACTCCAGCTGGTGTTGTGTAAGTGCATATTTAACTCATAATAAAAATTTTTTATAAATTAAATAAGGAATAAAAATATTCTTGGATTGGAAAGATATGTGAACCAAATTATGACACATGCACATGAGGAATGTAATAATCTCAAAAAAAGTTAATTTTTATATTATTGCAAATTTGAGCTTATTATTAATTTGTGTTTTATACTACAACTAACTACCCAAAGGTCTTTGTAGATTACTTTAAAGTTCAAATATACTTTCATACAAACTCAATTCCTACTCTGTATATTCAAGTATATATGCTATAATAATCTATAATATTATTTTTAAAATGAAAAACCAACTAGACAGAGAACCATTTTTGTTTTAATAAAATTAAAAATACAAAAATTACTACTAAGCTCTGATAATTAAAAATGGCTCTCTATATGAACACTAATTTCCTTTTTGTAACAGCTACTACCCTCGCGACCCAGCCATGACGTCGCAGACGTACCATTACAAGAAGGGTGCCAACCAGCAGTTCTGCCAGATCTCGCACGTGTTCGACCCCTCCAAGCAACCGGAAGAGGACCTGGTGTACAACGCCGACAAGGAGATCATACCGATCGCCATTTACTGTGTTGTTGACGAAGGGCAAGATGGTACATAACATACATTTACCATGTGTTCCATTAGCTGTTTTTTATACAATGTAAATGTATAAAACAAAAAATATCTAATGTTTGACCTTACATTTAAGAAAACTTGTAATGAAATGCGTGCAGGAATTTTGCACTAAAAACTACTCTGTCACTTTAACTCCACTGACTTGCTTTATTTTTTATTCCAAAAATCATTTTAAGAGCGGTAGGATACAGCATATTTGTAAGCTGCCCGATTGGGGAAATACCGCAGCCAAATAACATTTCTCTAGAGGGTTGTTGTGTTCCTGCAAGTGAGTGAGCTCAACAAAAAGGAAGCAGTTGCTGCGTTACCGCGGGGGTGGCGGTGCGCGAGCGATACGTACGTTGCAATCGTTAATATGGTTAAGGTAACTGCCTCACATCAGGCGGGCCGTATGCTTGTCTTGACGCTACCTGGTAAAAAAAAACAAGATGTGTCTTTCACCGGTGGTTTTGGGTATGCGGTAACGACCTGGTGGAATAATATGCCTTTGTCTATAAGAAGAGTTAAGAAATTTGCTTTTAGAGCCTGTTGCAATGCAAATCTTTTTCTGTGAAATTCCATTTTCATTGACAATACTTGCCACCGTGCGTTTGATTACTTCACCGAAACTCTTAGCCAGTGTTCAGGTGTCGTTCTGAATGGCGCAAATTGACTGATGTCGGACCGATTGTGTAACTTATATAAAAAAATATCAAGTAATTAGGTGATTTTGGATTCTAATACCTGATGTATTGGATTCTAATACCTGGTGTGCCTAACTATTTGTTTTTCGTAGAAATTCGGCAATCTCACACAACTATAGCTATTGTGGAGAAGCATTCAGATGGCACTTACGTGTTGAAGGCTCTCAAACAGAAGCTGTTCGTCGACGGCCTGTGCTATCTGCTGCAAGAAATATACGGTATCGAAAACAAGAACCTCGACACGAAGGTAAGGTTGGGACTATTCGAAAAATATAAGCATAACTTATCGGAAAGTAATATGTTATGTCTGTACAGCCAAGTTCGGACGAGGAGACAGAAGACGGTGGATCCGAGTGCGTGATCTGCATGTGCGACGTGCGGGACACGTTGATCCTGCCGTGCCGGCACCTGTGCCTGTGCAACTCGTGCGCCGACTCGCTGCGCTACCAGGCCAACAACTGCCCCATCTGCCGCGCGCCCTTCCGCGCCCTGCTGCAGATCCGCGCGCTGCAGCGCGTCGCCGCCTCGCCCGCGCTGCTGCCGCCCGCCGCCAGCCCGCCCGACGTCAGTATATACACTGCCCCACTCCACAATCCCATTTTGGAGAACTTTCATTCATCTCAATTGCATCTCAGGAATCATTCGTTAAGTAGATCTTTGCATTACCCAGCTATGTTTGCCTTATTCGAAAATGTGTAAGACTTATTGTAGCCAGTGTGATGCAATTCATCGTTTAATAATTCAAAATAAATTCAAATCATGTAGGTATACATTGTATACTGCGTAGCATATGTTTTTATTTGTTGTAATGACCATAAAGTGATATGTTTAATATTCAGGGTAGCATGGAGAACATCCCGGCAGGGTACGAGCCGGTGTCGCTGCTGGAGGCTCTGAACGGGCCGGGGGCCTGCCCCCGCGCGCCCCCCTCCGCGCCGCGCCCGCTGCAGGCGCCCGCCATCGCCAGCCCCGACACAGACACCGCCTCGCAGGTACATACACACACACTGGAGGGAGCCTGCCCTCGCAGGTACATACACACACACTGGAGGGAGCCTGCCCTCGCAGGTACATACACACACACTGGAGGGAGCCTGCCCTTGCAGGTACATACACACACACTGGAGGGAGCCTGCCCCCGCGCGCCTCCCCCCGCGCCGCGCCCGCTGCAGGCGCCCGCCATCGCCAGCCCCGACACAGACACCGCCTCGCAGGTACATACACACACACTGGAGGGAGCCTGCCCTCGCAGGTACATACACACACACAGGAGGGAGCCTGCCCTCGCAGGTACATACACACACACTGGAGGGAGCCTGCCCTTGCAGGTACATACACACACACTGGAGGGAGCCTGCCCCCGCGCGCCTCCCCCCGCGCCGCGCCCGCTGCAGGCGCCCGCCATCGCCAGCCCCGACACAGACACCGCCTCGCAGGTACATACACACACACTGGAGGGAGCCTGCCCTCGCAGGTACATACACACACACTGGAGGGAGCCTGCCCTCGCAGGTACATACACACACACTGGAGGGAGCCTTCCCTCGCAGGTACATACACACACACTGGAGGGAGCCTGCCCTCTCAGGTACATACACACACACTGGAGGGAGCCTGCCCTTGCAGGTACATACACACACACTGGAGGGAGCCTGCCCTCGCAGGTACATACACACACACTGGAGGGAGCCTGCCCTCGCAGGTACATACACACACACTGGAGGGAGCCTGCCCTCGCAGGTACATACACACACACTGGAGGGAGCCTGCCCTCGCAGGTACATACACACACACTGGAGGGAGCCTGCCCTCGCAGGTACATACACACACACTGGAGGGAGCCTGCCCCCGCGCGCTCCCCTCCTCGCAGGTACATACATTTTCACTGAAACAGATAGCCTATCTGAAAATCATTATTTGAATGGACTGATATTAATTCGACATTTGAAATGATCCGTTTTATGTGTTGTATATTTTTAATAATTTCTAATACTGTTTCAATCTAATACTGTTCAGGCGGCCGAGGTGCTAAACCGCTGCAACCTGGAGCGCAGTTCGTCCACCAGCCTGGGCAGCAGCAGCAGCCGGAAGGCCAAGTCCGGCTCCAAGGACGACGTCAAAAGCATCCGCGATAGATCACTGGCGCAAACTATCACACCAGAGGTACTATTTGACAAGCTTTTATATAGTTTCACCAAGTCGTCTGTAATCAAAAATGTTGCTAGTTTAATTCGACCCAATTCCCAATGCTGTCACAAAATAGCGATTACGAACTTTCTCATTAGCCTCTATGATGAAATGAAAGGACTCAATGAACGAAACTCATGTTTCGTAACATAAACGTACGTCGTACGTAAACTTTTAATTATTTTTTATTTTACAATAAAATTTTGGAATATTATTTTTAAATACAGTATGTGACCAGTTAGGCTCCAATGTGTGAGGATGAATTTCCTGTCGACGGCGAGTGGTGCGACAGTAGAAGGAGGCCATTATTTCAAATAACTCCTCTGGACACAAAAAATAAATACACGTGATATCTTACTACACCCCGCCTCCACCCTTGTGATATTTCGCGATTTTTACCTAACCCCCTCCCCCCTCTTTGGAACCTCACGTGATTAATGGACGGCCCCTTATCAATCTGATTAATTTTATCTGAACAAAAATACCTCGACTTTTAGTTCCGCATGTCCGTGTTGCTGGCCCGCGAGGAGGAGGCCAAGCGCGCCGAGGAGAAGCTCGCCGCCCACAGCCCGCTGCTCTACAACCACAACGCTCTCAACGGAACTGACAAAATATCTAAGGTCAATTTCTATTTTTTTTTTTATCCTTCCCTCATATCGTCTGTCGACAGATGTGCTTAAAATTGTAACTGTTTGAATGCAGATTGCATTCAACAGTAACAGCATAGCAGTAACAAATTTAGGTCTGAAGCATTACTGGGTCACTCGATTAAAATTGCAAGAAAATTATTGCGTATTATTTTATTTTATTCGGAATACCAACAGCTGAACGTATCTTAATATAATTTTACAATAGTAATTTTAGAGCCAATTACAGGTCCTCACTTATAGAGCTATATTCGTTTACTAGTGATGTGAACAATATACACTTCTGGACACATCTATTGGCCCACCTTGCATTTTCAGTTTCGTTTGGTCCTAGCTAAAATTTTATATTAGGTCGAGCAAAAAGTTTTTATGCAGTTTTGAACCTGGCACATTCATAATTTCATTCAATAGTCTTTTTTTGAATTTCGAACACAGAATTTAAAGAAAAAAAAGACAATTTGGAGCCTGTTCGTTGATATCCAACAATTGAATACTAAGAAAACTTGATTTTATTGGTTTACTTGGATTTAATTCTTGAAAGTGTGATTTTTCTCTTTGGTTTTGCAACAAACATTACTTATTCTTAACATTAAAGTGAGGTTCTATCAATAATCTATGGATACTTCGCCTGAAGTCGCCGCCCAAGCTGTGGCACTTATCCAGGCCGGACACAGCCAAAGAAATGTGAGTGCTCAACTTAATTTAAGTCGATCTGCGGTCCGAAATGTTTATCGGAGGTACCTAGAGACTGGCGGCTTTGTTCGTCGCCAAGGAAGGCCACGATTTCGGGTCACAACTGAAAGGCAGGATCGATTCATCGTGACGACCAGCTTGAGAAATCGTCACCTTACCTCCATTGAGATACAAAACCAACTTCGTGACTTCCACGGAGTATCTGTGAGCGCTCGAACTGTTCGGAGAAGGTTAAAAGAACGCGATATGGTACCACACAAGCCAGCTAATGGCCCCAAACTAACGCGAGCCCACCGAACAGCGCGCCTTCATTTCGCGCGCACTCATTTAAATTGGACTCAGCAGCATTGGAGCCGTGTACCCTTTTCTGATGAGTCTAAAATTGTGTTACATGGCAATGATGGAAGGAAGAAGGTCTACCGACGTAAGGTAGAGCGTTTCGCACAATGCTGCTTTGAAGAGAGGGTTGCTTATGGCGGTGGCTCATGGACTGTCTGGGGCGGTATATCCGCGAGCGGCAAAACTCAACTTGAGGTTGTTACGGGACCACGGCTGGCAACATTAAATGCTGAAAGGTACATTCGTGAGTGCTTAGAACCTCATGTGATGCCATACGCGGACTATGTGGGCCCAAATTTCCTGTTTATGCATGATAATGCAAGAGCCCATATGGCCGGCATCGTCAGGGAATATCTTCGGGATGTGAACATCACAGTTATGGACTGGCCAGCAAGAAGCCCAGACATGAACCCCATTGAGCACATGTGGCACGAGCTAAAAAGACGTGTTAGGGCTCGTCAGCCAGTTGCCCAGACGATGCAGGAGTTGAAAACTGTCATAGAAGAGGAATGGGGGAGGATCCCTCAAAATTTCATAGAGCGGTTGATAAACTCTATGCCTAATCGTATGAGAGCTGTGGTAGTTGCCCATGGAGGCAACACGCGTTATTAAATTAAACTTTTAATTGATAAAAAATGTTTTTTATTCAAAAATCAACTGCCTTAATCAAGGCGCATACCCGACTTGTTAGGCGTAACTCCATGTCGTGTGGTATTCTGAATTCAAATTTAAAACAATATGATTGAAAAAGATGGTAAAATGTATCAGGTTTAAAACTGCATCAATAGTTTTTGTTCAATCTAGCAATCATATTTCGGTAGTGGCCATCGAAACCTAAACTCTAAGGTGGGCCAATAGATGTGTCCAGAAGTGTTGTTCAAACTCATAGAAATAATAGTTCTAGTTTGGGATAAGAGATGGCGCTGTATATTTTTATTGAGTTTCTGAAACGCGCTATGGTTTGGTTTGTATAGTTACATAGTATCAGAGCGTGAGTAATTAAATACCCCCTTAGCAACCTAGCATAAACCTGTGTGGCAAATGTGTGGTGACTAATGTATATACTTTAATACACGGTTCGTCTGGAGTCTCTGGAATTTTATTTCGAGTCGGCGAGTCCCTGTAGTTTTTGAATGAAGTACGGTCGTCGTACATTTGGTCCTTCGAGCCGGATAGTTTGGATGGGCTAATAACGACTCGGACCTCTCGTTCGCACCCACGGGCAACAGATTGTTGTCAAGGGCGGACACCATTGCTCGCATTGCATTACACGTTCAGTACCTATGAGCGTAGTCGGGACCAGGATGGGTGGTGCAGTACAACCGACTACACCCTAGAAAGAGTGAATGCAGTGCATCGGAGTGTGACGTCACATGCAGCGGACGAAGGCCGGAGTCAAATCAATGGATACACCTATGGATATGTGAGTGAGTCAATACTGGACATACAACTGTGAGTACTTTCTTTCATCAATTAATAGTAATCAGTGCTAATCAATATTGAGCCTTAAATACAAGAAGAAATTAACTTTGGATTTTGAAGCAATAGTTTGAAGAATTTGTAGGAAACTCGTAGACTTAGAATAATTTTAAGAAAAGTGCAACTACGGGGAATCCATGCCGGTTTTCGGAGCGGTATAAAGCGTGTTTTCAAACACTTGTAAAATTTTCGAGTGCGATCTTGGGCTTAGAAAATTTATTACAATATCTTAAGTACTGTATTGTGACTTTGGAATTTTTGTACCTTGTGTTAAACGCATTATATTACTGTTTTACTTTATTGAAATTGTTTGGTTTGAGTCATCCATTACTTTATGGTTACAATAATATAATTAGTACTCAATATAGTTCTTGATTATTTTATTTACAAAATCATTTACAATGGATTCTTTAATTAAAATTCAAATGAACTCAAATAAAGCAATTGCAAATGCTAGAACTAATTTTAAAAAATCACCTAGAGAACGTTTATCTCCGTCTTATATTGAAACAAGGCTTGAAGCCTTGGAATCTCAGTGGTCTTTATTTGTGCATAAACATAATTTACTTATTGGTGATTACGATGAAGAAGATTTGATAAAAACTAAGTATTTTGAAAATGATATTTACCAAGTTACAGAAGAATTGTATTTCGATTATAAGTCCGAATTAAAGGAAAAACTATCTCAAATTATGCCAATTGTTTCAACTGCTTCTAATGTAACAAATTCTTCGAATAATAATTCAAGTGATCATTCACATCATAGCGTAAAGTTACCTACCATAACGATACCAAATTTTTCTGGAAATTACACTGAATGGGCTAGTTTCAGGGATCTGTTCACTTCTCTTATACATACTAACAACTCACTTGATAACGTACAAAAGTTACACTACCTAAAATCACATCTATCAGGAGAAGCGGAACAACTTCTACGTCATGTTCCTATAACGGGTGATAATTATACTATTTGCTGGAATCAACTTGAGTCTAGGTATAATAATAAACGCTATATTGCAAACTCAGTACTAAAAAGATTCATGAGTCAAAGAAATATTACAACTGAGTCATCTAGTGCAATCAAGGAGTTATTGGATACCAGCAACGAGTGTATTAACTCTTTAAAAAATTTAGGTCTGCAAACAGACACTTGGGACATGATCGTTACTTATATTTTATGTTTAAAATTAGATCCAGAGTCCAGAAAAATGTGGGAAGCCAAATTAAGTGATCTTCAGGAATCTTTGCCTACTTATAAACTATTTACCGATTTTTTATGTCAACGATTTAGATCACTCGAATTTCTTGATAAGAAGTATTCTAAGGAGATTGTGAAAGCTAAGACTCTCCATATCGCTGAAACAAATAAAATTAAATGTCCATTTTGTTCAGATACTCACAAGTTAGGTAATTGTAAGAAGTTTGTAAAAGAGGAGCCAAACACACGTCGTGATTTCGTGCAGTCTAGGAGATTGTGCTTTAATTGTTTTGGCTCAAACCATTCGGTGTATTCATGTCGAGTACCATCCAAGTGTAGAATCTGTCATAGGAAGCACCATTCGTTGCTTCACATTCAAACTACGTCGACTCCAACTAGTAATGATTCGAAGGTATTACCAGTTGTCAGTAATGTTAGTTCTTTACCATCAAATATCAGTGATAAACAAGACGAACCTATTAAACACGTTACCACATGCCACATTAATTCCCAAAGCCAAGTTTTGCTTGCAACGGCTTTGGTAGGAGTAATATCTAAATCAGGCACATGCATAACTCTCAGGTCTCTTGTAGACCAAGGATCGCAAGCTTCGTTTATGACGGAGTCAGCAGCTCAATTACTGGGACTGCAGAAGAAACTATGCAAGAGTTATGTGTCCGGATTAGGAAGTGATCGGGATTCCGTAGTGACCTCTAAATATATGGTCAGTTTTAAATTACAATCACTCTCCAATCCTAGTTTTGTATTACAGGTTAGGGCTCATGTAATAAAAAATATTACCACATTGCTGCCAGATAAAGAAATTGTTGTGCAGAGGTGGTCAAACATGCCGGACATTAGGTTAGCAGATCCAATATTCAACACACCTAACAAGGTTGATATACTTCTGGGGGCAGAGGTATACAGCCAAATTATTGAAGAAGGATTAATTAGGTGTGGTCCAGATATGCCAGTGGCCCAGAATACGAAGCTGGGATGGATTTTATCTGGAAAGGTGCTTTCCGGTTGTAAAGATATTAAAAACTATCACAACTCTGTAGTCATATGCATGCATGCAATAGAAGATAATAAACTATTGCAAAAATTTTGGGAATTAGAAGATGAACCAAAATTGGAGAAAAGAAAAAGATGGACAGAGGAAGAAGAAAAATGTGAAAAACTATTTACAAGCACGACAACAAGAGATAGTGAAGGTAGGTATGTTGTCAAGCTCCCTTTTCGAGATTCAGATCCACAATGCCTATATGGTAATTCCTTAGGCATTGCCAAGAAAAGGTTAGATTATTTAGAAAAGCGATTGTTAAAAATGCCTGAATTAAAGATTCAGTATGCAGATGTGATCAACGAATATATCACATTAGGTCACATGGAAATAGTTCCTGAAAACGAAATGCAGTCATCAGCCGTTTACCTACCTCATCACGCTGTGGTGAGAGAGGATAAAACTACAACTAAGCTTAGGGTCGTCTTTGATGCCTCTTGTTCTGGAACTAACGGAGTGTCTCTTAATAATGACTTGATGGTAGGGCCCAAACTTCAACCTGACTTGCGTCATATTATAATGTGTTGGCGTGTTTATCCAATCAGCCTCAGCTCTGACATTATCAAAATGTACAGGCAAATTAAGGTGTCAGACAAAGACGCTGATTTTCAGCGCATAGTATGGCGTGAAAAATCTGACAAGGACCCTAAACATTTACGCATATTGAGAGTCACGTTCGGCACTGCATCGGCTCCTTATTTAGCAGTCAGAGTTCTTCAACAAACAGCTATTGATGGAGCGGCGGATTTTCCTGAAACGTCACAAAAGGTATTGAAGGATTTTTATATAGACGATTTGCTGTCAGGCTGCGAAAACGTAGAAGAAGGAAAGAAACTTTATACAGAATTAAAGGAACTATTGAAGAGAGGTGGTTTTGAACTCCAGAAATGGACAAGTAGTAGCAAGGCTTTAATGGAAGCAATTAATGAAAATCAAATAGATCAAACTTTAAATCTAAAAATTGATAATATAATTAAAATACTCGGACTCAAATGGAATCAGGATACGGACGTTTTCGAATATTCGGTACATCTTCCTCCTATTGATGAACCTATTACTAAACGCAAAGTTATATCTGACATTGCTAAAGTGTTCGATCCGCTTGGTTGGTTGGCGCCAGCGATTATAGTTGCCAAGATATTCATCCAGAAGTTGTGGATATCGGGAATAACCTGGGATGATGTGTTACCTGAAAATCTATTGATAGAGTGGACCGCTTACCGTAATGAGCTGATGAAACTACAGGATGTTACTATACCTAGATGGATAAATACTTACCGAACTGATGCGAGAAGAGAACTCCACGGATTTGCTGATGCATCCAACGATGCGTATGCTGCTGTTGTCTATTTAAGAGTTGTAAATGATGACGAAAATGTTTCTGTCCATTTAATAACAGCAAAAACAAAGGTGTCACCAATCAAGCAGGTAAGCATTCCTCGTCTCGAGCTATGTGCAGCTGTACTTCTGTCTAAATTATTGCAAGAGGTAGCAGAAGTCCTAGAAATCAAAAGGGAGTACATCTGCGCGTACACAGATTCCACGGTGGTGCTTGCTTGGTTGAGTTGTCATCCTGTAAAATGGAAAACGTTTATAGCTAACAGGGTTTCCAAAATCTTGACAGCAATGGATAGGGATCAATGGTCTCACGTTAAATCGCAAGACAATCCAGCAGACGTAGCATCTCGTGGTGTCAATCCATCTGAAATGAAGAACGCTACTTTATGGTTCACTGGTCCAGGGTGGCTGAAAGAAAAAGAAATTAAATTAGACAAGGGTAAAACATTCGAGACACAAATAGAAAAAAGAACATGTCATGTAGGAGTAAGCAATGAAAATGAAAAACAAGATGAAGAGAATAATATTATAACAAAATTTTCAACATTACGCAAATTAGTGCGAGTTATAGCTTACTGCAAAAGATTTATGAAGGGAAAGAAATCAAAATACACAACGTATTTAACAAGTCAAGAAATAAGAAATGCATTAGATACATGCATAAAGGAAGTACAGAATTGTAAATTTAAGGAAGATATAAAAAGCATACGAAAAACAGGAAATGTAAACAAAAGGAGTAAACTTACCCCGCTTAACCCATTTCTTGATGACGCTGGAATATTGAGGGTCGGCGGACGCTTAGAAAGAGCGCTTATTCATCAATCCATTAAGCATCCTATAATTTTACCGAACAAGTCACATTTTACAACATTGGTTATAGCTGATGCCCATGAAAAAACTCTACATGGAGGCTCTCAGCTCACCCTTAATTACTTAAGGTCACGATATTGGGTGATTAATGGAAAAAATGAAATCAAGCATTTCATACGAAGGTGTACGACTTGCGTTCGATATACCGCAAACACTAGAGAACAACTAATGGGGCAGCTGCCTAGTTCAAGAGTGCAGCCCAGCAGACCTTTTCATCAGACTGGAACAGACTACGCCGGGCCAATAAATATTCGGATGTCCAAAGGAAGAGGAAACAAGTCCTATAAAGGCTACATATGCCTTTTTGTGTGCATGGCGACGCGAGCTGTGCATCTGGAGGCAGTAAGCGACTTGAGTACCAACGGATTTTTAGCTGCCTTTAGACGCTTTGTAGCTAGACGCGGCCATTGTGCAGATCTTTATAGTGACAATGGCTCGAATTTTGTAGGCGCAGCCAGAGAACTCAAGTCTTTGTTGGCTGACGAAAGGTCTAGCATTGCTACTGAAGTAGCTAAAGCTCTAGCGTTAGAAGGTACAAACTGGCATTTTATCCCTCCTCATGCCCCCAATTTTGGTGGTATTTGGGAGGCAGGGATAAAGTCGACCAAGTACCACTTAAAAAGAGTCGTCGGCAACTCGACACTCACGTTTGAGGAGTTGAGCACAGTGCTTACTCAAATAGAAGCCTGTCTAAACTCTAGGCCAATTTCACAGTTGAGTAGTAACCCGCATGATCCTACGCCCCTGACACCTGGTCACTTTCTTATCGGGGAACCACTTGTGCTTGTGCCTGATACGAATTTTGAGCAGTCTAATGTCAGTAATCTTAAAAGATGGCAACTGACACAACGGATGGTACAGGACTTTTGGCGCAGATGGTCACAAGAATACCTAGCACAATTTTTAAATCGTTATAGGTGGGCCTATCAAAATCCAGAACCGAACACTGGAGACGTAGTTTTAGTAAAAGAAGACGGTCTACCACCAGGCAAGTGGTTTTTAGGTGTAATTGTCGAAAAGTTTCCTGGAGTGGATGGAATCACGCGTGTGGTTAGCATTAGATGTAAAGGCTCAATCGTAAAGAGACCTGTCACAAAACTGTGTATATTGCCCATTAGTAAGTAAGAAGTGTTATTGTTATTGTTTTTATACGAAAAGTTGTTATTTTAAGATTTTATTTACACTCATGCTCTGTTATTTTATTTTATGAAGTTATGTTTGGTTTTTGTTTTAAATTTTATTATTATTATACACTCACCATGAACTTTGAGATAATTTATATACAGTCCACTAAGTTTTGTTTTTATTATTGTGAGATGTCATGGTGGGCGGAGTAATGGACATTCTGTCCATGGTGGGCGGGATGTTCAAACTCATAGAAATAATAGTTCTAGTTTGGGATAAGAGATGGCGCTGTATATTTTTATTGAGTTTCTGAAACGCGCTATGGTTTGGTTTGTATAGTTACATAGTATCAGAGCGTGAGTAATTAAATACCCCCTTAGCAACCTAGCATAAACCTGTGTGGCAAATGTGTGGTGACTAATGTATATACTTTAATACACGGTTCGTCTGGAGTCTCTGGAATTTTATTTCGAGTCGGCGAGTCCCTGTAGTTTTTGAATGAAGTACGGTCGTCGTACAAGTGTATTAAATCATTAGAACATAATAAAAACTAATCCTCTGTAAATAATAACTAATGCAATATTTAAACCAATAAATGAATTACCCAATAAATTATAGGAAAAATGATGCAAAATCATTATTACTGTTACCAATTTGTTATAAATGTTTCTGATTTGAAGTCAATGGCATTGCTAACTTATTACGAATTTGTCTCATATCACACCCCGGCCACTCTACAAATATCGCGTCGTTTACTACTACATAAACAATGACGTCTGTGAAGAGCGCGAATGAGCGTGTGTGCGTGCGGCGCAATATAAACGGTTCCAGAATTGTCTCAGAGGGGAGGTTAGGTCGACACGTGAGAGCGGCAGGATGTGGTCATACTGTACGTAGTACTATTACTTATACTGTGCTCGCTCATATAGTACCTAACCGCTTAGCCTTTGTAACAGGTTGTGTTAAATAAGTCGAGTTCAACCGTTTCTTGATGCCTTGTTAAAACTCGCTCGCCCGCCAGAGGTATGTGTTTTGCCTATAATTTGTGAAAGCGGGAGGGGAGGCTGATGATGAGATTATTAAATGTATTTACACTCTCAATTATTGGCATTAACCTATATTCTAATCACTGTTGAGATCCGAGTCTACCCTCAGGCGAAGGAGCTCAAAGCTATCACGCTGCTCAATATCCGGGTTGGCGGGTGCAGTGTTTTCAAGTCCTCCAACAGGCTACTGACACTGTTTACCGACTTTCATTGAATGACAATAGCCGGAATGTGCTCTCCAATGTGGAGGAGTTCGAGATAAATAAAGATATCCATAGACTGGCAGTCGTCGGTTATCATTAGGCGAGCATGTTAGTGAGTGGTAATTGTTTGTTTGTAGTATCTTTATTGTACATAATAGTAGTTTATGCAACTGTCATATAAGAAGGGGTATTAAAATATGAGAGTCTGTTTATCATGAGGCGAAGCCGAATGCGATAATAGGTTGACTCGAGTGTTTTAATACCTAAGTTATATGCAGTTTCATATACTACTTTATCTTCACTCATAGGAAAAATTGAAATTAAACAAAGTAGGTAGGTTCTTTTCTGGCAGGAGACTTTCAGTTAACGCCGACGCCGCGTCTAGAATATCTGGCGGAGTGAAAATCTCGCCGTCACTACTTTCTTCTCCAATCATATTTTAATCACTTACAGGATTTTAGTAAACTTTTTTGGAATCCCGAATACAAAAACACGATCGGCAAAAAAATGTATGGGAAGCGCGGGAAATTAAGTTCAAACTACTCATGCGTGCGCCATTTTTTTCACAGTTCGAACTGCGCATGCGTGCGCCTTTTTTTTTTCATATTCAGCCTAAAACCATAGACTAGTTTAATGAATTAATAAACAAAAAAGATAGCGGTACTATAATGAGTTTTATTTTTAATTTTATGTATATGCGTTTATAAACTGCGTCTGTATAGAACCGTCTTTGAATTCGTAATTCGAATTTTTCGATTTGAGTGTAGATAAAGAATATTATATATATCCATAGACTATATAACAGTTTGTTGTGCAGTCGTCGCTAAGTTTGGAGTTGGGCGCGGAGGAGGGCTCGGTGCCGTCGGGCTCGTGCTCCGAGGACGACCCGCCCGCCGAGCTCGAGCCCGACGCGGAGCCCGACAGCGACGCCGAGAGACTCTCGCCGCTGCTCACACACTCGCACGCCTCCGCCAACGGGGTGAGTCGCAACGCTTCCGTCGAGGACCTCCCAATAGTAGCTCTGAAAATAATGTCATCAGTATAACATTAGTGTGTGATGAGTTTAGTATTAATCGTTGTATCATTGTATGTATTTTCGTCGCGATACCTACATCCTAATTATTACTTCTTAAATCCCCATAGTAATTCAAATAATCAATAACAATATCGTGTATCGAAGAAAGTGAAGTTTATTGCTAGTGTGACACCATATTTGAAGGGTTGGCGTTACCAGCTGCGTATTTCTATTTTCCGTACCGTACATGATTGATGCTTCCTCATTACATCTATATAATGGTGTGAAAATGGTTACTTCTAATAAATTCCCCGATAAAAAAGTGGTAAAAATGTCAGAGCAGAAAATTAACACTGTAATACCTCAAAGAACTCTTCTCGGAGAAGTTAATTATGATTAAGCAGGCGGCGGGACGGCGGCGACAGCGGAGCGTGTGTAAATATGATAGATTGATGATATATCGAAAACTGCTGAAATAAATTTCTCCACGTCTTCACGCGTTTTCGACTAAAAATAAGTTTTATAACGCTACTCTCGATCGCTCTCATTTCGCTGCCATTGAGATCGGTTCAATTTAAAGCTTTAAAGCGAAACGAATTTTAGATTTATTTATATGAAATTTAATGATATTTCGTACACTTATTCGCGTCGGATCGTCCTAATCAGGAAGGGCGGGGAAGTGTGCGAAGTGATATGACTTCATATAAAGAATTCTAAAATTTGGTTCGTTCGGCTCGGATAAATGTGCATTTAAAACTATGCATTTGAACGCGTCACTACCGCCGCCGCCTCGAAGCCCGTTGTCGGCGTTGTCGTTGAGATACGACCTAATGCCAGCTTTACGCACCCTGACCGTGAAATCTGTCACGGAATTCAGATTATTAAATTCTACATATTCGTCAGTATTTGTCAGATCATTTTGAAAAAATCTGAATCTAATAAAATTTCCATGTGTGTAGTTAATAAGTATTTCGTATGGAATGCCATGCGTCCTGCAGTTCCTGTATTCCTGCACGGATTCCGCCTGTGTATAACTGGTTTAAAAGTTCGAAGACCACTTTTGGAATCTATGCTCATTGCTCGTAGTTGTTTCAAAAAGTGTCCCTATATACAGTTGGAGAAGCAGCCGGCGGACGTGGCGGACGTGGCGGGGGGCGCGGCGGAGGCGGCGGGGGGCGGGTCCCCGCCGCTGGCGCACATCGACGACACCGACACCGACGAGCCCGACCCGCTGCACAACTGTCAGTATACACACTTATATTATACTAGCTGACCGGCGTACTTCGTACCGCTTAACAGTCGATCAATGCGTGTTACTTATTATAAAAAATAAATATTAAGTACAAAAATCAACTTGACCAAAACTGTTTTCAAAACAAATCACAACCAACTTTCAACGCGTAAAAATGAGAGCAATAGAGTTTTTAATCTAAGTCATATTAAATGAGCTTGATATACTTTTCTGAACGCACGCATACATTTGACGTACGCACGTCAACGTGTTGTATGAAAAAATGTTTTTTATTAATTTTTTTTTTTTTAATTTTCTCTCCGTAAGAACCATCCTTGTACTTCAAGGAATATTCTAAAAAAATAATTAGCGAAATCGGTTCAGCCGGTTCAGCGCGATAGCGGGGCGGGTAAAGCTCCTCTTGCCTGGTTGGTTCACTGGGCGCGATAGCGGGGCGAGTAAAGCTCCTCTTGCCTGGTTGGTTCACTGGGCGCGATAGCGAGGCGAGTAAAGCTCCTCTTGCCTGGTTGGTTCACTGGGCGCGATAACGGGGCGAGTAAAGGTCCTCTTGCCTGGTTGGTTCACTGGGCGCGATAGCGGGGCGGGTAAAGGTCCTCTTGCCTGGTTGGTTCACTGGGCGCGATAGCGGGGCGAGTAAAGCTCCTCTTGCCTGGTTGGTTCACTGGGCGCGATAGCGGGGCGAGTAAAGCTCCTCTTGCCTGGTTGGTTCACTGGGCGCGATAACGGGGCGAGTAAAGGTCCTCTTGCCTGGTTGGTTCACTGGGCGCGATAGCGGGGCGGGTAAAGGTCCTCTTGCCTGGTTGGTTCACTGGGCTCGATAGCGGGGCGGGTAAAGGTCCTCTTGCCTGGTTGGTTTACTGGGCGCGATAGCGGGGCGGGTAAAGGTCCTCTTGCCTGGTTGGTTCACTGGGCGCGATAGCGGGGCGGGTAAAGGTCTTTCTGGCCTGATTAGTTCCCTGAGCGCGATAGCGAGGCGGGTAAAGGTCCTCTTGCCTGGTTGGTTCACTGGGCTCGATAGCGGGGCGGGTAAAGGTCCTCTTGCCTGGTTGGTTTACTGGGCGCGATAGCGGGGCGGGTAAAGGTCCTCTTGCCTGGTTGGTTCACTGGGCGCGATAGCGGGGCGGGTAAAGGTCTTTCTGGCCTGATTAGTTCCCTGAGCGCGATAGCGAGGCGGGTAAAGCTCCTCTTGCCTGGTTGGTTCACTGGGCGCGATAACGGGGCGAGTAAAGGTCCTCTTGCCTGGTTGGTTCACTGGGCGCGATAGCGGGGCGGGTAAAGGTCCTCTTGCCTGGTTGGTTCACTGGGCTCGATAGCGGGGCGGGTAAAGGTCCTCTTGCCTGGTTGGTTTACTGGGCGCGATAGCGGGGCGGGTAAAGGTCCTCTTGCCTGGTTGGTTCACTGGGCGCGATAGCGGGGCGGGTAAAGGTCTTTCTGGCCTGATTAGTTCCCTGAGCGCGATAGCGAGGCGGGTAAAGGTCCTCTTGCCTGGTTGGTTCACTGGGCGCGATAGCAGGGCGGGTAAAGGTCCTCTTGCCTGGTTGGTTCACTCGGCGCGATAGCGGGGCGGGTAAAGGTCTTCTTGCCTGGTTGGTTCACTGGGCGCGATAGCGGGGCGGGTAAAGGTCTTCAGGCCTGATTGGTTCACTGAGCGCGATAGCGGGGCGAGTAAAGGTACTCTTGCCGGGTTGGTTCACTGGGCGAGAGACTCGCAATCCTGTGATATAACCGAAAGGTTTACAAGGCTAAGGCACAGGGGAGCATTAGCTGTAGGCATAGGGTCGTTGTCAGTATACGTACACAGACGCCACGCATACACACATTTTAATGCAGGGCATGAGCACCGAACATCCCGCCACGTATCCTGTGTAGCCAGGATTAATAGCGGCGACCATCAGAAAGACAATAATCAGTGCAGTTCACAGCAATCCCGTGGGTAAAACTATGGCTGCCCTGGAACTCGTACCGAATTTCACCACAAGAAATTGGTAGGATTAGGAAGCTTTAGAATTTGACATATTTAATTGTTAACTGATAGACACAGTATTATGATGACCTTTGAAACTGGCCATTGGATACTTAGGCAACTGGATTTTGAACTCTTAATTTTTATTCCGTTTTCGATCCGGATTTATACGACAAAGTTCTTCGGTTTCATGTAGGTATGCAATACCTACATGAAAGAAAAGGCAGTACTTGCGATTATTAAGTAAATTGCGATGTTGTATTTTCGTATCATTAAATCAAGGCCTTGTATAATTATAAAGAATAAAAGATACTCATTCTATTAATTAGGTATTATGTGAATTATTAAAGTAACTAATATGTCTCAAATTTATAAAGGGCTACTACTACTGCCCGCACCATGTTATAACTAGTCGGAAGTACTCGGAACTCTCGAGAATCTGTCTTGTTACAATGACGAATACTCCCGTCCCAAATAGGCATGACAAGCATGCCCTACAACGAATTTAAAATACGAAGTCTCAGTCAGAAGTTTGGAATTTCCAAGATACGACCTCTAATCGATTCGGTCAGTCGGTAAAAAAATTCCATACAACAAATTCCGCTAGCATTAGCTGTGTCGTCGAAACAACAAAACTAAGGAGGAAAATCCACACTGACAAGACTGTTGAACGACAATGATACTCGTAGACCATAAGTATATAAAAGAATGGTTCGGTTCGCGGTTTTAAGTGTACGTAAGCTCGGGAATGTTCACACAAATGCTTATATGTAAAGTGGACTCGTTGCTATCATTGGCTAAAAACCAATTTCATGATAGAAAAAAGCCTCATATTGTTTCGCTTGGGTGAAAAATGAAAATGGTGGAATTGATTTGTTTGAGTGTTGTTGAGATGTTCGTCTCCTATGTCAGCTTGTTCGATGCAGTAGTTTATGAATTTATACTTGTTTATACATTAGCTATGTTCAGCCGTACATTTGTAGTAATGCTTAGTTATTTTTTATCAAGTTATTTCCGATGCTAATAACCGGTCGAGTGCTCTTCTAACTCACCTAGCTGCCAGGAAGTTTTGTGATGGTGGCGATTTTTTGTATTTTATGGTTCATTGCTGTGAAGTCGCCTGTGTGGCGCCATCTACCTATTACACTACTAAACACCACCATCACAAATCTTCCCGGTAGCTCAGTTGGAAGAGCTATCAGGAAAATTTGTACCAGGAAGCGGTAATTGAGTCGTCGTGGGTGCAAATCCCACCTAGGCGGGGAGGAGAATTTTTCCATTTTTTTTAATATTTATGATATTCTGAAAAGTTGGCCGAAACTATTTAAATAATTATTAAGTAATGGAAAATAAAAAAAAAATGGAGCATTTTATTGGCTCGTGTGATAAATTGATAAATCCCGTTTGATAAAAACACATATAATTATCAAACTGGCATATATGCAGATTCTGAGATCCCATGGATTGCCCCTGTGCATTCTGTACATTCTGCAGGGGCAATCCATGGGATCTCGGAATGTAGGTTATTGTATCCGTCCTTGCTAATCAACGGGGGTGTCTCAGAAAGTTTTATTGGTCATAGTAGAAAAAATAGTAGTTTTTTTATAAAAACCAACTATATTTAAATGCGCACCATTTGCTTCTTCGCACTCATTTAGTAGTAATGAAATTTTTCTATCACTCATAGGGAGCCTTGCTGTTGCTATTGATTTCGTCTGCAATTCTTTGAAACATTCAAGTTAGACGGTAAGGGGTTACCAAAATTCAGTAGTCATTTTTGCAAACTTGTTCAGGCGTTAAATCTCGACTTATTGGTTACTTTCAGGGAAGGTGAAGAAGTAATTTGTGACGTGGTAAGTGGCTCCATCTTGTTGGAAAATGTGTTTGCGGTTGTAGTTATTTTAGTTTTCGCTTTTTTGGAGCCAACAGAGTCTACATTAATCAAAATAAAAAACATTCTGAGACACCCCATATGAAGCAATATGTAATCTATACTCTATTATATACATACAAATAAAATGGATCTTATGGGTATCCGGGATTACTTTCAGAACGACTAATCCGATTTTAATTGAATTCTCACTAGAAGGTAAATGATTATATAGGGCTAACTATGTATTTACAAAAAAAGAAATGTATTTAAGTATAATATCAGTTATCTAGTACCCATACAAGGTTTGCTTAGTTTGGGACTAGATAGCCGTGTGTAATTTGTCCAGGAATATTGATTTATTTATAGGATATTTTTTATGCCGGAAATATTTAAAGTATATTTGAAAACAAAACCATTTATCATCGCAGTGGTTTAGAAATTCAAATACATAGTTTTTTCCACGATATCGAATAGGTATAACTAGTAATTATGAATACAAAGTAATAATTCCGCCCCTAACGGGACCCTGACCAATGTAAGGAGTGTATGGGTACGAGCGTCAGCGCTAGTGTAAAGTGTGTGTGTGGCGCAGCGGGCGAGAGCGGGCGGCGGTCGCGCGGCTCGCCGGAGTCCCCGCCCGTGGGCGAGGACTCGGACTATTTCACGCCCGAGGACACCACCACCACCATCCTGACCGTACCCAAACCCGCGCGCCGACCTGTAAGTCGCTCTGCCGCATCGCAGCGCCATCTCTGCTCATCCATTTTGTGTTCGCCTCTTCTCGTTTGGTTTATTTTGTAGCTGCGTTCGGTTGTACTAGATACGGTCGAGGGGTTCCACGTCGGTTCAAACGCAATCTAGCAATTGTTTTAAGTAGGGACGGACGGAGTGAGACGGGATCTTTCGTTCCATCGCCCCTACTTAAAACTCTGATAACTAGAGCACGAATCCTTGTTGTCACACTCTTGGTCTAAGTCCAACTGGCATTTATATTTTGTGACTTTAAAATGCGCTGATGCGTATCGTAGAAAATAAAAACTGCTCAAGTTCCCTGAGATCACATCAGGCGGATTGTATGCTTGTCTGCCACCCGACGTAGAATAAAAAAAAATCTAATCAAATAAAATATAAAAAATACGTTATCGTGTGCACCATCATCCACCGCGTACGTATCCGTGATACGTGCGCGATCCAAATACGCATCCGCCATTACTTAAATTTTGTCGCGTATCCGCTCCTGGCTTTTTTTTCCATTTTCTGGCGTGCTCCACTTTGGACTTCGAGTAATCCTGATCTATTATAACATAATAAAGCTAGAGTTTATTGGTTTTGCCCAATCCTTGAGGAGTCATAGGTTATTTAAACATCAGAATACGACCATTAACGTGCCCGACTCATTTCATCTGAAGTCCCGTTATGTACTTATACTAAAACCCTAAAAGCAATTTTTTTTTTTTGGGAAACATTGAAAGACGTTTAAAATACAAAACAAAATGTAGCAAGCGGGTAAGTCGTGAGTAATGTATTCTGCCAGTTAAACTTGTCGACGGAGAGTGTGATTAGAGTTTTTTCTTACGGGGCAACACTAGACTAGACCGTTTGATGTTTTTGTTATTTCGCTTTTGTTATAATTTGCGTCCCCATTGTCATTATAACTGGTTCATTTCGTTATCGTGTTGGATGTGTTTCGAAAAAGCTGTAGGTAAAAGTGGAAACAATACTTCCAATAACATCGTGAAATCGATATATGTCTCACCTTCTCATTTTAACACATAAGGACTTTGCTACACGGGCGGTTCTCCCGCCGCGGGAATCCGCTTCTGAACCGCACTAGACACAATTAAATGTAGAAGTTTTATACTGCATACTACACTGCGCAGTTTTCCATCGCGGTACACAGGACGAGAAATTCGAAACGACCGTCGTATGCAGCGTCAAACCGCCACTGATAACCGGCACTTCAAACTACACGGTCGGTCTCCCGCTATTCCGTTAATCTGAATGATTAATGTAGAAATGTATAAAATACACCGATAAACCGCGTTTCATATGGCTTGATGGTCTGCGGCAGCTTTTTCGAGCAGATTCCTGCTGCGGGAGAACCGCCCGTGTAGTATCGCCCTAATACTGAGAAAGGAGATACTACATTCTCTGTCTAAAGTATGTATGTATTTAGAAAGAGATGGTGAGACCTACGTTATATTCAGTCGGAAGTGCGGTATCCGCTTTTCCCTACAACCTTCATGATGTGTTCATATTTTCTTAGATTGCCGCTTCATTTTATGCACAGATGGAATTATGCACAGTAGTGACTAGCAACGCGTTAACAATGGGTAATGCACTTTATAATATGTAGTACATAAAGTTTAAACTCGTTCGTTGCAGGAGACGGCCGGAAACACCGGGGAGGTCACCCCGCAGCGCTGGGCATTGCCACATCACGTTACTTCTTTACCTGGTACTCTACGCATTTCTTTAATTATAATTTTTATCCTTTTAAACTTCGGAGTATGAGAATGCAAGTCAGTATTATTAAAATTTTGCCATCTTTCTTTATACAATTTAACATTTTGGGATGTAAGCGGTTTACCATCATCTTTGAAACAAAGCCAAACTCACCTGCACATGGTGCACTCTGCTCCACCCTAAAAAGGTTCTGGCGCAAGAGAGGTAGGATGAGCGTAATTTTAAGCTGCCTGACTGGGGAACCGCAGCCATATAACTTTTTTTTTTTGGGTTTAAGTGGTTCATCAACACCTTTGAACCAAAGCCAACTTCACCTGCACGTGGTGCACCCTGCTGACTGACAAACGAAGCTCTGGCGAAAAGAGAGGTAGGGAGCGTAATTTGTAAGCTACCCGACTGGGGAATGTACCTCCACCTCACAGAATACCGCAGCCAAGTAACAATTCCCTTGAGGGTTGTTGTGTTCCTGCGAGTGAGTGAGGTCACCAGAAAGGAAGGAGATGCTGCGTTGGCAGCGGGGGTGGCGGCGCGCGAGCGATATTTTATGTTGCGAGCGTTAATATGGCTACGGCAACCGCTTCACATCAGGCGGGCCGTATGCTTGTCTGCCACCCAACGTAGTATAAATATATATATATATAACATTTATAGTAGCCATATAATATTTCATTGAAAAAAAATTGGTTGCCTGTAAAGTCGGTATACGGGCGAAAGTTTTACGTGACAACGACTTTGAGTGGTAAAATGTTTTCGAGTGGAAGGGACGCATGCCTTTCACTTGTCTGTCTCTCTCGCTCTTAGAAGGGACGCTCTTACAATGAGAGCGAGTGAAAGGCACGCGCCTTTCACTCGCTCTCATTGTAAGCGCATAACGTGAGCCAGTTTCTTGAAGTGTCACCCGGCTAACCAATTTATAAGACGTTGTCACGTCAATATATTTAAGTACATTTATCGGTAGTCTAGTACTCATAACTCAAGCTTTGCGCTTAATTTGGGACTAGATAGCGCTGTGTAAATTGCCAATAAAAAAAGTCCCGCTGAGTATTGATATCGGTGGTGCGTGTCCCCGCGGCAGGCACGCCGCTGTCGCAGTCGAGCGTGCGGTCGTCGGGCGACTCGTACAGCTCGACGTCGTCGACGCGGCAGCTGCTGGCGGCGGGCGGAGCGCCGCGCCCCGCCGACACGCCCTGCTAGCGCTCCGCCCGCGCCCGGAGCGCCCCGCACACCGCCCTCCACACCGCCACCGCGCACTACGTCGCCTACCCGCTGCCGCCCTTCTAGGGAACCTCCCGGACCGACGGAAACAACATATTATTTATAAAAAAAAGTGTAATTAGTGTCTAAGGGCCCGAAAGCACAATAAAGGATTTCATTTCAAAAAATTCTGACGATCGCCGCACGGCACGAGCTCGTGCGATGATTTAGGGAAGACCTTTATCCCAGCAGTGGAATGAATTAGAGTTGATGACGACATACACATGGTAAAAATAAAAATCATTTACGCCCTTTAGAATAATTATTGTTCACTTAAAACGTGTTGACGAGACGTGTAACTGCTTCTATGTTTACTAAATAGAAAATGGTACCTACGCACGTATAACTTAAAAGTTATTATATGATAGTGGTGCAGTAATAACGTGCATCAATTGCTTTTATAATTTAACGATTCCTAAGAATCTCTTGGCTGGGTAAAAAATAAGTGTTAAAAAATTGTGACATTTAAAACTATTTTTATTTATATATCTATAAAGGGTGTAAAATGGGCATGTGAGTCACCTGCTGGTATTCACCACATCGCATGGACATCAGAAATACCAAATGGTCTAAGATCCGTTGCCAGCCTTTTTAGGGAAATATACGCTCTTTTCTTGAAGATTCCCAAGTCGTATTTGTTCGGGAATTCTGTTGAGAGAAGTTGATTCCACAATTTCACCGTCTGTGGTAGAAAATGTCTTAAAAACCGTGCTGTAGTAGACGGCCAATCATGAACTAGAATCTAGTATCTTAATAAAATATCTATCTAGTTACTAGATAGATCATAATAACTTTTAAACTTTAAAGAACAGGAATTAACGCGATCATAAGGGTACCTATATAGCATTCTACATAGGTACCCTTATGCATGATCACGATAATTCTCGTATAGTGGACCTGACGTTTCCTAATTCCCGTTCTTACTTTTCATATAGGTACTCGATAGATCTTTTATTAAGAAAGTTATATAATCATAACTAGAGATGGGCATAATGCCAGACATTTATGATAAATACCCAATAAGTACATAATATATTAAATTCCCTATTTTTGCCCAAAAAATGGCCATTTCTATTTACTTATAGGGAATTTATTATAAAGGCTGGCCTTTTGCCCATCTCTAATCATAACTAATCTCAAGTAACTTTAAAATGCTTATGTTTAAATCACCTTATTTAATTAATAGATATAGTTTGTGAATAGTAGTATTGTAAGTTTTATAGTATTATGCTATTATTGTTCATATTACATTTCGAAGATTTTTAAATACCTATGATATCAGGCATAAGATACAATTGTTTCAATCAAGGGAAACTAATTAAGTGGAACTAATTATTGACAGATATCTTGGTCATGTAGATTATTTTATGGGAAATGATCTAATTTTGGGCAACGGCAACGCAACAACCGGCCTGACTCGCCGCATTAAGCCCTAAGATAATAAAGAAGATGGTTGAACAAATTATTTTCTGTTTCAGCATAGTCCATACATTAAAGAGTGAGATGGCATGTTTTCTTATAATACATATATTATAGTTTTGATTGATGCGCTTTAGATGTTTCACAAAAAATTAACTGTAAAATAGTTTCAATGTTAATGACAATAAATTTTATTTGATTGCTTCCTCCATAGTATCACCACGGTAACGTCTACATACGATTAGTTACGACGTACTTCATGAATTTCACTTTACTTCCGATTTGTGTTGTGCTGACGAGACATTCCCAGACTTTATTGAATCTCTTCCTAGTTTGTAAGTAGGTTATTGTATAATAAAAGTTATATTGCTTGTTTACAAGTATTGTAAGTAAAATAATATATTGATTGTACTTTATTGGTTGAAAATATAGTCAGTTTAAAGTTTAAACCTGAATATATTATTTCACCTCGCTACTATAATATTCAAAATATCGAACAGGTTCTGTTGATTTTTTCCATATTAATCAAAATTCTGTATAATAAATTTGTAATACCGTTTGTTCTGTTCATTATGTTAGTAATGCTAGTAATGCATTAACTTTATAATTAATATGCTTAATATTTGAAGTCAAAGGTCGAAAATGAAGCTTTTGCACTACTTGAGGCTTTAGATTTCAATTCTACCACAGATACATATTATATATATCACAGATACAATACACAGACCTCACACTTAGCATATTTTTTTATACATGGTGCAAATGTCTACTCATTATCACATACTATGTAGTGATTGCGGTTTTTTTTATACTACATTGGGTGGCAGACAAGCATACTGGCCGCCTGATGTGAAGCTGTTACAGTAGCCATATGAACATGAAGATGAAGTATCTCTCGCGCACCGTCACCCCCGCTGCCAACGCAGCAACTCTTTACTTTCTGGTGTCCTCAATCACTTGCAGGAAAACAACAACCCTCAAGGGAATCGTTATTTGGCTGCGGTATTCAGTGAGGTGGAGGTTCTTCCTCAGAAATAAGCTGTACAGATTACAGCTTACAATAAGCTGTACTCTACCACCCTTTGGCTAGTCGACAAGGCGCCATGTGCAGGTGAAGTTGGCTTTGGCTCTAAAGATCATGGCGAGCGACTCACTGATGGCATAATCTGCTCAAAACCTCATTGGAGAGTAGCCTTAATGTATTATCGTTAACAGGTTAACCCATTCTTTGCTGGCTTACGTATTACGAACTTACCCCCATGCCGCCATACTTACTATTTAGCCTAGACGCCGATGGGCGTCTTTGGCATGTAATTAATGATTTTTAGGGCGCCGAAGGGCGGCCTCGGCAGTCTTACTTCATCAACTTATACATTGTTACATAAACATATTCTAAGGCACACATCATTAGCTATGCATTGTGATGCATGGACAATGGACATAAGCACCATTGCAGGACCTAGCTTAATAGTTATCTGGCTCCTGAGTCATAGAAAATTGTTCTTAAAATCATCATGACTCAGTCAGTATTATTTATATAGTATTATTATATAGGCAGACATTTTTGCTATTCAAAGGTAATTTAAGTTACTTATCTGGGTATGTGTTGACGATGTTGTTCTCAACTGCACCTTAGCCTGAAGAATCCGTACTATTATGCACAAGAGTTTTGAACTAGATTTGCTATGAATATAAATTACATCCCGAGGAAGGGCATAAGCCACCTTTTGGCATAATACAACATTACAACCGATATACAGATGGCTACATCTGTATATCAGCCATATTATAGCTAGCATAGGCAAGGGATGAATTATATGGAAAAACAATCATTATTGAAGAAAATGCAAGAGAAAAAATGCAGTTACTATTTTACTGTACTGTATAATTGCACAAATCAATCTGCTATGAAAATATAGTATAGCTATACCTTACACTTAGTGATGCTTGAGACAAAATCATTAATCTTTGTTAAAAAAATACAATTTGATAACTTTCTATAAATAGTAGTATTACATTAGCAAATGAAACATATGTCATGTTATATAAATATAAAAAACAAATCTAACTTATATACATAATTCACTGCAAAAACTCATCTTATCCTAAGTACACTCCTTTGCAAAAGAATAATAATATTTATATGTATACGGTGCTTTTGATTTTTTTCTGCAATATTCTATACTAATTTTAAATTGTAAAATATACAATTTCTTAAAAACTGCTTACAACTTAGATAATGTTACGTTTTGTTAGAGTTGTAGGCACTATTATCATGCAATTTGATTACATTTATACAGATGTAGCAAAAAACTTGCCATTTCTTGAAATAGAGCTTTGGTTTCATCAAGTCATTTGAAAAGATGATCATATCTCATGTAAAAGTGAATTAAATCAGGCACATCACCCAAAGTCCAATGTAATATTGCACTGTAACATGTAAAAGGTCGTAACACGAAAACTCGTCATCAATAAACCAAATCTGTCAATTTTCTTGCTGTTTACAAAAAAGAATGTTTTCTACACTTGCATGTTGACTCATGCAATTTAATCATATTGCTTTCTACACTATTAGAGATATCTCAACTTTGGTTAGGCATAACATTTGTATGTGAGTTGAGGCTTTCAGGAACCTTGGGATTCATAAGTTTTTTCATGGCTTGTCTCCTGGCAGCATAAGCTGACATTCTTGCTAACCTCGCTTGCCTCTGGTCAGGTGTTTCTTTCGCAAGTCTGTTTGCAGCATAAGCTGACATTCTGGCCAAGCGTCTGGCTCTCTGCTCGCTTGACTCCTGTGATAATCTCTTGGCAGCATATTCAGACATTCGTTTCAGCCTCGAGGCACGTTGTTCTGGAGATTCATTTGCTAACCTCTGTGCCGCATATGCAGACATCTTAGCTAGCCGAGCTGCCCTTTCTTCCGACGTCTCATTTTTGGGCCCAGATCCATTACGTCGGCGTTTCATAGGTGTTTGAATCATGAGAGGATCCAACTCTTGTGTCATGGATTCCACTTCATCGTCAGAAATCTGCTCAATGTTATCTTCTCTTTCCGCCTTAACATTAACTACTTTAGCAGGCATCTGATCCTCACTTGAACTAAAACTAGAAATATTTAGGGTTCCATTCTCACCACCAACTTTTTCTGCTTTCATAGTTGAAATCCATTGGTTGTTTGCTTTAGCAATCACCATTTTTTTCCAGGAACAATCTGATGAACTGAAATCACCCATATTGATTGTTCAAGGATTGAGTTATCCACAGAATCATATTATGCAGGCAAATCACAAGTAATATTATTTCCAACGAAATAGAAATAAAACTTTATTTCATTGTTATTTAGAATATAAACTAAAGCTTTTATATTTTTTTTTACAAACAAATCAAAAGCTATTAACAAAAAATCGTCCAAACCCAACAACCTAGGGATGCACAATATCGAATAAATTACCGATATATATCGAAACCCAAAAATATCGAAATCTATGTTCCGCCGATATCGCAAATACTTAAAATATCGAAACAGTCCGACTAAAATCGTATACCCACAATAAATCAGTGTGGCAAATATAATCCTAATAGATTTATGTAACATACACTAATATACGAACTGAAATTCGTATTAAAATGTTCAACATCCCAATAATAATTCCAATTTACTGAGCATTGAGCAATAGCTAGGGATGTAAAGCGGTAAAATTACCGTGGTAAAATACCATATTTTACGTAAAATACGGTAACTTTCGGTAAAAAACGAATATTACACTCAATCACACACTTTCGTTTAACTGAGTGACTTAGATAAGCGAAACTGTGTCCATAAATTATAATTTGCAGATGATATCGAAAATAAAACTTGAATTTGTAGTACTTATGTAAGTTTAATGGTCTTATAGTACAATATTGGTGATATAATCATTACAAAGAAATAAATATTTTCTATTTACTGATTAGTAGTATGTAATAAGCAATATAATCACAAGGAATCATAATTATGTATAAGTCTGTAGGCAGCGGTAACCTTACCACCAGGCGTGTAACTTAACAACAGACATAAAAAAAAAGACTGAGTTACAATATTACATTAAAGGATCCACTGATTCGTCTTCTGTGTCTGATTGTTCGTCATCAGTGTCAAAGTCAAACATATCCATTTCAACAGATTCTGTTTGAGTGTATTTTAAATTAGCTCGAATCATTATTAGTTTGTTTATTTTGTCGTTAGTCAAACGATTTCTAAGTTAGTGGATCCCTATGCGGGCGGCGGCATCGTCCCACTTCAAAGTCGATGCGCTACTGTATAGAAATAGTAATACTGTGGTAGTACGTCGGTATTTTACAAGACTTTTGGGGAAAATTACGTAATTTTGCAATCCTAGGGCGCTTACATTCTATTTCGCAACAATATGCACGTGGCATTTCAAGAAATCTAAATTTTAAACATGGCAGTTACGTAACAAATTTTACCGTAATTTTCGTGAATTACCGTAATTTACCAGCGATTTTGGTAAAATTACGTAATTTTACAGCCCTAGTAATAGCCACACAATAGTCACGTACTTATTACATTCGGCGTTCTCAATTTCGCGGAACATTTTGTACTCGAACGGAACGATAACACTCACTGTTATCTACATCAGCGTTTACACCTGATGTTCTGAACGAGCATTCGCTCAGAACATTTGCTTTGTGCATTCACTCACTATTGCGTGTTCGCTCGCTGAAGTGTTTACATTTACACCCGAACGAACGAATACTCGTTAAGTTACACTTAGTTACACACGTTACACATAGTATTTACACGTTACACTTAGTGAAAATGCGGCTTATGACAGAAAACAGCATTCATTACCGTTCGAAATATAGAATGTTCAGCGATATTAACTTTAGAACTATAATAAAATAAACACCATTTTATAGATGCCAAAGCAAGAGTTTTATTTAGGATGTCGCCAACATATCATAGATAAGGAGTAATTAGTCGTCATCTCCTTACACACGGTTACTCAGTATTATCCATGGAAGTAATAAGTACTACGACGTAGTACTTATTACTTCCATGGTATTATCCTGTTCCTGATAACTAGGTAGCTAATATTGCATCGTGTTCTCGATCCCTTGACAGTCACTCTGACTGATCGTCAGACGAACCCAAAATTTCTCAGGGAATACAGGTGCTCAAATTTATTTTCGCATAAAAGATGTGTGTTTTGATAACCTGTTGATCTTAGCAAGACCATACCTAAAAAACTGAGATACCTGTATGTGAAAAGCTATAATTCCCGAAGAAAAGCTCGGAGCAACTTTGCGATATCTTGTTACTAGTAGAATTTTTTTATTGAAGACATGAAGTTTTCAGTAATTATGTCACCTGCTGCTATTTCTGAAACAATTATAAATACATGTCGGGCACTTATATACGTTTTACAGGATTATATATTGTCAGACAAATTACACAGTGCCATCTAGCCCCAAAGTAAGCGAAGCTTGTGTTATGGGTACTAGACAACTGATAAACATACGTAAATACATTTTTTTTTTGTAAATACATACTTATGATACATAGAAAACACCCAGACTAAGACAAACAGACATGTTCATGCACACAAATGTTTGTCTTAAGTGGGAATCGAACCCACGAGCGTTGGTGTCGAAGCCGCGTCATTGACCGCTACGCCACCGAGCTCGCCATATGAAAGTAAGTACAAAGCTAAGAGGAGCACGATGGCGTCGTTGCGCGTGTCAGTCTATTCGATCACTCACGCAGGTTAAGCAACGTCTACCGTAGCCAGTCTATGGATGATTTTATTTATCTCGAGCTCTTCTGTGCTTCGGAGCGCACGTTAAGCCGTCAATCCCGGCTGTTGTCATAAGATGACAGTCGTTGTCGTTAAGCCTGGTCGTTGGCCTATGGGCGGCTTGAAAACACTGGCCTCTGCCAACCCGCGTTAAGCAGCGTGGTGGAGTATGTTCTAAACCCCTTATATTGAGGGGAGACCCGTATCCCAACAGTGGGATGATTATGGATTGATGCTGAAGTACAAAAACAATATTACAAGTTATTTATCTAATTTTAGTAATACTTATTTCGGGATAAAATTGTCATAAGTTATTACAATTTTAAAATTCAGTTGTAAGTTTAAATATTCAGGTTTCATATGAGAAAAAAAGAAAGATATATTAAATTAAAAATAAACAGCAGGAGCATTTATACATTTTCGGGACGCGGTAGAAAGAGAGGGGGATAATTACTTCTTCTCCTACGCCGTGCCGGTCCGCGCTGGCCGGCGCCGCCGCTCCGTGTTACGAATTTTCGATCTGGGCCACATCCTGACCTCCTCCTCCATCCTGTCCTGACGCGAGTTAAACATTTTTTACCCACCCCAAAAAGTGCACAACACTCCAGAAGTTTTCACTTCAAAAAACCCTGACGATACTTAATAATTAATTGCACATTACATTATGTAACAAGCAATATCAGTAAACAGTCATTATCTTCAGTACGAATATCGACGAAGTTGATGGATTCAATGTAGATACTTTTATTTATTGACTGTTACTTAGCTATCATCTGATAACAAGAATGATATTATAATATTACTAAAGTGTTATATTCAATAACTCTCCTATCAAAATCAGACCTGGCTTCGAGTGTACTTATTTTATTAGATTTCAAAAATTAATATGCTAGCAGAGGATTAGCAAGTAGCCCACATGAAAACAAAACTTTTTTAGTTTTGATATCCATCATTCAGGGATAAACTCATTTCTTTCCATAATCCACCGGCCGCAGTAGTGTTGTCCCCCATTGGTAGACATCGTAACTTTTTCTCGATGTCCACCTGTGGAAGACAAATGGTCCCAGCGCGAATGAATACACAAATACGATTATTTCATAATGATGAAATCTAGGACCAAGTATGTGATACTTGCTCCTAGGATGAAATTGATAAATAATTTACATGAAGTGAAAGTAGTGTTTACATCCACGTTTCGGGCCATTACCCCCATCCCAGCCCCATCTCTACAAACAAATAGTGAGAGTCCGCGCCACCAAAGAAGTCCCGTGACGAAAAAATGAACTAAATTTGACAGGCAGCCATGTTGTTGAATTTTCGTGTGCGTCTGTGTGTAAAGTGGTGTTGATTTTTTATTGTGTTTATGAGTTTAGAACGTCGTTTACGATGCCTAAAGTGTTGCGAAGTGCAGCCCGACAAATAATCCTCAAGGTGAAAGATTATTGTGAAGAGGAAATGAAAAATAAAGGCGTTCTGATACCACTAAAAAATGTTCGAGCTAGAGTTGCAGCCATGACAGGTATCATTATAGGGTTGCCACAGTATTAATAATTACCCCGCATGTTGGAAATTTGGAAATAGATGAATACAATTTTTTTTCATAGTGTACAATGTTTATGTTTTAAATTAATATTTATGTTAATGTAATTTATATTGTTCTCTTCAGGTGTTTCTGAAAAAACTGTTACAAGAATTATAAAAGAAGGCAAGAATGCGGCTAATACCTCTAGTAAAATTGTCACTCCTGGGAAGAGACGACCACATCAAAAAAAAATCAATCTAGATGATTTTGATATTGGAGCTATTCGTCAGAAAATTCATCACTTCTACATTGTTAAAAAAGAATTACCAACGATCAACAAATTGCGCTTGGTATTACAAGAAGATATTGATTTTCAAGGAAGTAATACGACTTTACGAAGAGTATTGAAAGAAATGGGATTTCGTTTCAAACGTTGCCAGTCAAAACGAAAAGTGCTGATGGAACGTCACGATATAACTGCATGGCGTGGCAGATATATTGAGAGAATGCGGAAGAATAGACTTGTTGACAAACGCCCTGTTGTATACTTAGATGAAACCTATATTCATCCTACATATCACGCTCAAAGCTGTTGGCAAAGTAAAGAAGAAGAGGGAATGTTGGTTTCAGAGTCTGTAGGAGGGAGTCGCTACATAATTGGACATGCAGGTTCTGAGAATGGTTTTGTGGATAAAGCCTTACTGATTTTCAAATCACAATCCAAGTCATCCGACTATCATGATGATATGAACGCAACAAATTTTTTAAAGTGGATGAAAGAGAAAGTAGTGCCAAACTTGCCCGCAAGATCCATTGTCGTGATGGATAACGCTCCTTATCACTGCACTCAGATGAATAAAGCACCGACCATGTTCAACTTGAAGGCGGAAATGCAGGAGTGGTTGAAACAAAAGGGATTATTTTATGAAGAGAGTTGGACCAAGCCTGTTCTATATCAAGTAATTAAAAATAATAAGGAACAACCAGTTTTTGTCATTGACGAATTGCTTGCCGAACATAATCATGAGGTCGTAAAATTACCGCCTTATCATTGTGATTTAAACCCTATAGAGAAAATATGGAGCTTAATGAAAAGAAAGGTTGCAGAAAAGAATGTTGCTCAAGAGGCAAAACAAATAGTGCAATTAACAGAAGCTGCTTTTGCTAACATAACACCCGAAGACTGGTTTAAGCAATGCAAGCATGTGGAACATTTAGAAGACGAGTACTTCAAAAATGATGGATTGGTTGATGTAGAAATGGAAAGGTTTATTATTTCGACAGAAAGCGACAGCAGTACAGATTCCGACACAAATTTTGAAAACAGTGATAGTGATTGCAGTATGTCAGGTATTGAACCATTTAGTGATCATAATTATTGTAAACAAATAATAAAATAATACATGAATTGCCTATTTTTTTTTTTTGATTAGATTCCCACCGAGGGCAAATATTTGTGTGATGAGCATAAGTATTTGTTTTCTGGTCTGGGTGTATGTATTTATAAAAAATATAGTATGTATATATCGAACCCGCGGCCCTTCGGATGAAGTGGTCATTACTAGCCACTTGACCACCGGGTCTGGCACAATTACTTAAACAATAATATTTACTGGTAGGCAGATGAAGGGAATTACGTTGGCAACATTTTACCATGTGCTGACAGCGCCGCGTCTATGGGACTTCTTTGGTGGCGCGGACTCGAGTTGTCAATTGTGGCAAAAGTTGTCATTTACCAGTGCTGCCACTTTAGGGTATTTGTACTTAAATTTAGGGTATTTTTCTTTTTAAAATATTTAAGCAGATTTTTTTGTTATTGCACTCCCTGCCCAATCAATACAAAAAATTACTACATAAACAGATGTCGTCTGTAAATGTGTGTAGATAAAAACACACCATAGGGTTGACTGCATAACAAAGTAGGTACCTCGCGTTGTTACCTAAGACGGTATACTTTAAATATAAATATCAAATATTAGAATGCATTTATTTAACATGATTGTGAATAAGAGACTGGCATGTGAAATAAATATCAATATTCAATTTCCAAAAACGTCAAATCAACTTCGAACATACAATATGTAAAATTCTTCGTAAAACTTGGAAAAAAGAAATTGATTTTCCGATGAAAACAGTGAGTAAAGTTCTTCGACTGCGGCTGAAACAGGTTATGTTTTTTTTTAAGCTATATCTATCGCGGGCCTTGAGCGCGGGGACCGAATACAGAAATTCCGTAACGAAAAAACCTCACGCTCCCCACTCCGACGGGCAAGGAGGTGTGGCTTGAAGGCCGTGCATCGTCTAACGTCGTTTCAGTTCGGCAGTCTTCGACACGGCGTTGTGTGCGTGCGATTAGACGTATTGTACGACTCTACGAAACTCGTTTTATTTATTTAATAATAGAAAAATTTGTTTTGTTATCGGTCACCAAGCTCAAAAAGTGTAACTTGAATTAATATCAAAGAAAAAGCAATACTGCATGAATAAAATAAATAAATAAAATTATAATTGCATAAGTTGATACAAAATGCTTTACCGCGGCAGACCCCGAGTGCCACACGTCTTTTTTTTACAAATGTTGAGTATTAATACTTTAAGAAAAACATTATTGAATATTTTGATTTATCTAACGATATTTATCCAGAGTGTTTAGTTATTATTAATCAGAGTATTTTTCTACACATATAATATAACATGTAATATAATAAAACATAAACTTGAGTATTATTTTTTAGGAAAAAATGTCAAATGACAAGTTACGGAAGAATTGTAATTGAAAGGTGTCAACACTATGAGTAGCTTGGTTGTCTGTCAAAATGTTGGCAATAACCCATCTGTTGTAATTGACTGAAATCTATTTTAATAACATATTCAGTGATTATTATTGTTATAAAGAATTTTATTTAGTAACACTAAATTACTATTTCGTGTTTGCCAGCAGAGAGCGATCTATCTTCATTTACATTGAATATCAGTACTAGTACAGTATGTTATTGGCATAAATATTTTTGATAAAGTTCTCTTATTTTTATCGTAATCATTATTTTTACCTTATTTTTTGTTAATTTTCAGAAGGAATTGCTATGAGGTCATAAATTACATTTAAGCGATGACATAATGGTGTAATTGTTGGTGGTACAAATTTGAGATCTGATCTAAATATGGACAGCATTCTGGAGTCACCGATGAAGTCGAGCCCTCAGGGAGAGCCCGAGGGCTACATTGAAAGTGAAACGGACTACTCTAGCATTAGAGGCAAGGTAAGATCAAATTGTTCCTGTGATTTGTTTACTAACAATTTATTTTTAGATTGACTGTACTCATTCATCTGCACTTGTATTTATATTTCGTTGAAGTTGTATTTATTATGTAAAATAAATGTATTTAAAAATTATTGACTTCAGAGCACGATGCCACTTTTGAATGTAACACTTAAAATGTGCTATTTGTGTTTGTAGGCAAGCATTGAAATTATTTAGTTCCTTTTTAAATTATTATGACATGAAATATACATTTAAATTCTGATAATTATTTTGTTAGAATAAAATTATTCAGAAAAAAAAAAACATATTTTCTATTGTATTGAGTCACATTGGTTCATATATCATGCAATAGTAGTTGCAATAGTATTGCACAATTTTTACATAATCTGAAAGAATGACACCCTAACTAGCCATTTGTGACAAAAAACATTATACACTGCTTGATCATTATTTATTAGCAATGACATGTGGCAGTTTGTGCTTTGAAGATTTAGAGCATGACATGGGCTCATTTAATACAACATGACTTTATAACTTAAGCTGAATACACATTATTGAATTGCAAAAACTAAGTGAATGCTGACAATTATCTTACATTCTTCGCATATACATTTAACATAAAATGTATAAAATATTGTATCTGTGAGCACTTGTAATTATCATTAGTGATATTGCTAGTGAGTTTGTGCTCTGCCTAAAAATGCTGTGGCAAATTCAGCATTATGTCTGCCTCTACCTTTTTATTTGTAATTCTTACAATTGCATCTTTATGGGTAATAGATAAAGATTAATTAAATGTTGTATATTTTAAAAAAGAAACAATGTTTCTTTCAGTATTTTATTTAATCTGGTGATTTTTATACATATAGATAAGACTATGTTGTTGGATATAATTATAATAAATATTTTTGTAAATACATATAAAAAAACACAGACGATGATGATGATTTCGGGTTGCATGTAAATATTGCATAGCAACAAATATAGAAATTAGTGAACGAACTAGTATACAAAGGTGGGCTTATCTCTTCAAGAAATTTCTTCTAGCCAACCCGACTGTGCATAAATAAATTTTAAATGGCCGGGAGTCAAGCAAGCTATGCATAACATTTTAGTATCTTATTACAATAAAATACTAATTTAAACTTATCACTCGTCATGAGTAAGGTGATGCTCCTTATGCTTCTTTTTAAAAGTAGTGACAGTACAGTTATCTCAATATGCCATAAATATATACTGCGGAAAAAATAATTAGCACATTCCAGGAACAGGAAACACATTACAGGAAAGTACTTAATAAATATGAATGTCAACAGATGGTTCTGGTGAGCCCGACGGCAGATGAGTATGAGCTGCTCCGGAAGCAGCTACTCGAGAGGCTAGAGGCGGGCAATGGGGAAATAATTTATGATATAGGCCATGGAGAAGGTAAGTTCATCCTGCTGCTCTTATATAAGGCTTTATTAAGTGATTACATGACACAACTCAGTAAACATAAACAATGGTAATGTAGAAATTTAGGTGAAAGCTAAAATTCAGGCAATGTACCATCAACAGAGGTGCAAGACTGTATGATTAGCTTGCAAACAAATTTATACAATATGTTTAGGAAAATAAAGTTCAAAATGTAATGTTTCTTTTCTGTCTGTGTGCCTTTTGTTGTATGATGTAAGGAATGAATTAGCACGGACATGTAATAAGTAGCAATATCTAAATTGAATCTGAAAGGTATCTTAATTATGAAACGTACTAATAACTTTTTAGCAATTGTTGCATTATCTGATTATTTAACAAGAAATTATTAAAAATGAACAAAAATATATTTTTTCTAACAAACTTTATGAGTTGTTAATAAACAAAACTAGTTTATTTTATTTGATACCCATATCATAGGGGTTAATGTGGAAATTATAAATCGCCATTTTGGTGGTGCAGTCACCATATTGGATTTTAAAATAACGGCATTTAGAAAATCATGCATTGTCCCAACGAGTGTGCCAAATTCAACGCAATTGTACACTGGGAAGTTGGTCCAATTTAACTTGGAGGATTTTAGTCTCCTCCAGACTTTGGACTCCACTCTAGGACTTTCCTACCCCATCTGCCATCGCTTAAAAACTTAAACGAATAAATATATCTTTATCTTTACACACGAGAGTACGCATGCTTGTAAGAAAATATGTACGTCGGAGGAGAGACTCACTAGGTAAAACATAAAAATATTAGTGATAATCAATAATCTACAATTTTGATAAGCAAAATAGAAATTGCATAATTTTTATCTATTCAACTTGCGCTGCTTATCGCATTTATGTAGATGACGATTAAGCAATGAATGACTTTTACATAATTCACGATACCTAATGTTTCGCGCGCACGTTCTTATCGTTCCCACGACGATATCTGCACAGCGATGAGTAACATTCAAAGTAATATCTAAATGAAAAAAAAAAAGAGTGCACAAATTTATGGACACTCTTTTTTTCATTAAGATATTACTTTGCATGTTACTCATTGTTCCACAGACTTTTTGTGGTACATCTAGGAAAACGAAAATTTTTGGCGGGTATACCATACAATGAAAAACCATTTTTTATTTGTGGAAGTATTTTTCTTCCTTCTGTCTATTTAGTTTTATGAGATAACCTTATTTTTCCGAGGCACACCAACTAATGCCCACGGTACACCAGTGTGCCGCGGCACACACTTTGCGGAACACTGCTTTACGACTGAAGTAAATCTTCTTTAGCTTAGTGTTGAAAAAAATATAATTTAATCTTCCGTTTATTACCTTTGATTACATTCTGTAGTAATTACGATTACTTATAAATCGTTTAAATCATATATTTATATCTGGTCGTGTGGTTTCCGGTAGACTAGAATAGAATCACTCCGTTTCTTCCCGTGGATGTCGTACAAGGCGACTAAGGGTAATACATTATCAAACATCGATCAGGCCTCCCCAACCCGTTTGGTCAGCGTGGCTAGTGTAGGCTAAATCCTCCTTCCGTCTAGGACGGACGAGAGAGGGTCGTGCTCCTGTAGTGGAGACTAAAATTAACCTGATGATGATGATGATGTATATTTTTATTTCAATTAAGGCCATCAATTATAGAGCTAACCTCACTCACGTGGTGCAGCCTGCCACTTAACTAACGAGTCTCTGGCATCTGCCATCAGGAATTCTACAGGACATCGGTAGCCCGAATGTGGAAATCCCCTCCTCTCACCTCCCGGATTAAAACCAGGCACATACATGCTGGATAATGAACATCCTTGCAAAATCGGGATACCTTTTTGGGGGTGTAAGAGGTTCATCAACATCTTTGAACCTAAGTCAACTTCACCTGCACGCGGTGCACCCTGCTGACTGACAAACGAAGCTCTGGCGAAAAGAGAGGTAGGGAGCATAATTGTAAACTACCCGATTGGGTAATGTACCTCCACCTCACAGAATACCGCAGCCAAATAACAATTCCCTTGAGGGTTGTTGTGTTCCTGCGAGTGAGTGAGGTTACCAGAAAGTAAGGAGATGCTGAGTTGGCAGCGGGGGTGGCGGCGCGCGAGCGATATTTTATGTTGCGAGCGTTAATATGGCTACGACAACCGCTTCAAATCAGGCGGGCCGTATGCTTGTCTGCCACCCAACGTAGTATAAAAAAAACCTTTTAACGTTAGTAGGTACCTACGTTAATAGTACATTCCTTTCGTCATCCAGACGGGCGGGGTCTGACGGAAGACGAGTACAGCGCGTCGCTGGCGACGCTGCAGTCGCTGGTGAGCGGCGAGCGCGTGTCGTGCGTGGAGCTGCGCCGCTGGGACTGCGGCTCCGGTCTCACCGGCCAGTACCTGCTGCGGACGGAGGTCGACCACACAGACTTCATGGAGATCAGGTCCCACTACACTCCCTATGCCACTACTTAATGACATAGATATATTTTGTTAACAATCGGTAAACTAGGTTTACAGCGCCAATCAATAAAACCGCTCAATGGTAGTAATTTACTACCCATGGGAAAAGGCGAGTTAAATTTTTTGTATGTGGTTAAAGGTACACATTTGTTGTCATTGATTATGAATCATAAGTTTTAATTCCTTAAATAAACAGGAGGCCGAGGAAAGGGAAAAAGATGCTAGAGAGAAGAGACATTAAATTTGACTGCTGTCTTGGAGGAATGAGGGCTTCCCCTCATTGCAAAGAAATACTCAAAAGTTTACTCATTGCAAAGAAATACTTACAAAAGGCGTGAAGTCTCATGCACGTTTAAAGGTCTTACGGTTACAGTGAACACATCATGCGGGCAGGGGCAATCTTGCTTGCTACCCGACGTTGTATTATCATATCCTGATCGTCGCCAGGGTGGCGGTCGTGGGCAACGTGGACGCGGGCAAATCGACGCTGCTCGGCGTACTGACGCACGGCGAGCTGGACAACGGGCGAGGGTATGCGCGGCAGCGGCTCTTCAGGCACAAGCACGAGATGGAGAGCGGCCGGACCAGCTCCGTCGGGAACGATATACTCGGCTTCGACACCATGGGTAAGTGTGACGTGTAGGACTGCACTGGCTGATCGTAACTGCAGTAGAAATTTATTGAAAACGTCTAGTACTACATTCCAAAATTCACCACTGGCGGAGGATATAATTTTTGTACTCTCCTGTGTCTGTTAATTACTCTCTCCTTCTTCTGCGAAGCAATATTATGTACTTGAGTATATTTTTAGGCCGGAAGTGACTCCTCTTGGTTGAAATTGGTTTCTCCAAGAATTTACATTTGTTCACTAGGAGGGGGGCATAGACACATTGTTTGCCCTAATTATAGTTTCAATTCTGCCAAACTTTGCAAGCCCTACAGTTTGGCTATCAATTTATTTTTACACAAAATAACATGGAACATTAAAGTTCTGCCAAATGTAAACCAGTTTATCGGCAGTAGCTCTCGTGGGCAGTTTGACTTTTACAAATCAGGGAGCCTGCACACTGTCACACATATGCACAAGGATTACTATGGCTAAAAAGAATGAGTTGCAGATGCAATAGTGTACACCTACCATACACCCTTATTTTTCACACACGCACACTAGAATATACAAATTACATCTTAAACACTTGACAATGATATAACATCATTAGTACAATGTGCTTGGTTTGGAAAGGACCACTAAGTGTTGTAGCGTTCAATGGTTCCCTTCAATAGGCTATTTTCCAATGTTTAAAAATTGTACAAATAAATTAACAATATTGTACAAAACTATAAAGATCTGCAAACTTCCATTCTAATATCTTCAGTCAGACTTTTTTTTAGCGTCGATCAAAGTTTGGCGGGAAAGTCCATTTTAAAAGTATGAAATTATTTAAAAAAAAAAATCCGTTGGTGAAGCAATAAAAAATGCTGACTTATGATACTAATTACATAAACGTAATATTTAACATAGCTATCGTACAAATTTCTAATTTAATGCATACAAAATACAAACCTGTGACGTCATAATTCGGTAGTCTTTTACATGGAGCGTTTTGGGGCAGTCTAAAAATTGTGATTTTCAAATTACCATATCTCGAGAGATCTTTGTGCTATCGAAGTAATTCGTTAACCTATGGTTATATTATGGAGACGTCCCTACATATTGTCGCGGTCCTGTCTCGAACGATCTAGAATGGAACCTTCTAGAATAGTCGCCGCATACTTCGCTGCAAGCAATAATGACCCGTATGTCTAGTGCCATAAGGTTCATAACACTTTGACATGAAAATGTTCGAGATGTGTCTCGAGACATTACGATGACTTACCGAAGGGAAGTACATACATATATATACGAGAACATTCGAGAACCCTTGCCGGCGAATATAAATAGCGACCGCCGCGGCGCACAGATGAGTTCAGTTTGGACTTCGGAAGAGAGAACTTCGAGCGAATCTACCGGCGAGACAAGCCTACGACCTCAGCGATACTATTGGACTTCGATTTGACCTGCGATTTGGAATCTTAGTGTGAACTTCGTGTTGTGAAGACCTGCAGACCAGACCCTGCGTGAATAAATCCTTGCAAGTTGTCATTGGCGTTTTACATCCAAATCCGGAACCCTAGCTCGTAACAATATCAAATCGAAAAAAATGTTAGTCAAATAGCCTATCAGCGACTATCAAATTACTACTTATTTCATAGCACTTATTTAGAATATACAGCATCCAATTATATATTTACATACATAAAGATAGTCATGTTGAAACTTTTTATTTATTTTCGTGGTATTTTTTTAGACAATTACTTACACACAACTGGTTATCTCAACTGAGTATTGAATTACACTGATAGACTAGTACATTAACTACTAAGAGTCAATCTATAAATAACGTATGTAAGAAGTGTACAAATAACGTCTATAATAGAAGTGTTGTTAAGAAGTGAGTCACAACAGTAAACTTGTTTCCCCGGGAAGGGACAGCATTCCTTGTTTCACATATATGAATATCTTTATTATTGTTTAAAACTCACTCGGAAAATGTAATACACAAAGGATTATTCTTAGTTATCTTTATTATCGACAAAACTTCCCTTGTTTGTGATTCAACAAGCACATTATTTTGAATTTTAATACTTAGCTGAGATATCGGAGCCCTACTGAAGAAAAAAATAATTTTTGGATGGTTGTTGACTTTTCATCCAGCAGAGCTTAATTTATTGTCTAAGTAATACAGTAAATATGAAACATTGATATTTGTTTTATCGAAGACGCTACAAAATGTATTAAAAAACTGAAGTTTCGGAGTAGGCCCCCAGGACATTCTCTTCAATAAAATCGTAGATCTCAGTTTTTTTCACCATCACCTCCGCTGCCAGCGCAGCAACTCCTTCGTTGTTATTGTGACGGTTTTAACTGCAACCTATTGGTATCATTCGTTCTGGCCGAACTTATTGAATCCGCTATACAATTAACGTTTGTTTCGCCATACACACGCAGTAAACTATAGAAAAGATATCTAACATTTGGCCGATGTTACATATTTTCATTCGCTCATGTTTCAGAGTAAATCCCAAACACTCCAGTCTGCATTGCGTTGCGAATGTTTCTGATTTTATATGCAGAATGTATTATACTAAGGCAAAATTTACACCGCTGCGAAATGGAATAGAAGCGACTTTTTCCAACGAAATTGTTTATAGCATAATGAACTTTATATCAATTGTATAACATATAAACTTAAATATGAATCAAAAAAATTCGCGCGTCTTCCGAGGAATCATCGCGCATTCTCGAGAATTCCCCTTGCTACGGATAGCATATACAAGTATACATGTTATACAATTGACATAAACTTCATTGACGAGCTCGGTGGTTGAATGGTTAGCAATGGCCACTTTGACTCCGAGATCGCGGGTTCGATTCCCGCACTAAACAAACATTTGTGTGCATGAACATGTCTGTTTGTCTTGGTCTGGGCGTTTTCTATGTATTATAAGTATGTATTTACAAAAAAAATGTACATTTATCTGTTGTCTAGTACCCATAACACAAGCTTTGTACTTAATTTGGGACTAGATGGCGCTGTGTAAATTGTTCAGCAATACTTATTTATTAATTATTATGCTATGTACAATTTCGTTGGAAAAAGCCGCTTCCATCCCATTCCGCGGCGGTGTAAATTGAGGCTAAGGTTGAACTGAATGGCATTCAGTAGATGTTCATGCGTACAATAGGTAACGTGGTGAACAAGCCGGACCACGGCACGCTGGACTGGGTGAAGATCTGCGAGAAGTCGTCCAAGGTGATCACGTTCATCGACCTGGCCGGCCACGAGCGGTACCTCAAGACCACGGTCTTCGGGATGACGGGGCACGCGCCCGACTTCGGCATGCTTATGGTCAGTACATGTTATTGTGTCATAATACAGTTGAACAAATATATATTTTTGATGTTGCTGTAGTCTCCTGGGGAAGCCTCGACAGGCAGTTCTTTTCACAGCTTGATAGTACGTGGGACCACTTCAGCTGTAATATATTAAATGTGATGAATTCTCTGTCGATGGCGAGCAGTGAGACTATAGAAAGAGGTCTTTATTTTCGCTCTCAAAAATAATAATAGATTTTTTATTTTTTTATACTACGTCGAGTGGCTGTCTGCCACCCGACGTAGTATACGGCCCGCCTGATGTGAAGCGGTTACCGTAACCGTATTAACGCTCGCAACATAATATATCACTTGCGCGCCGCCATCCCCGCTGCCAACGCAGCATCTCCTTCTTTTCTGGTGACCTCACTCGCAGGAACACAACAACCCTCAAGGGAATTGTTATTTGGCTGCGGTATTCTGTGAGGTGGAGGTACAATCCCCAGTCGGGTAGCTTACAATTACGCTCCCACCTCTCTTTTCGTCAGAGCTTCGTTTGTCAGTCAGCAGGGTGCACCACGTGCAGGTGAAGTTGGCTTTGGGTCAAAGATGTTGATAAATCACTTACACCCCATAATAGATCAACCTTAGCAACATTTTTTGATGGTTTTTTTTATGAACATGGTTTATAGAAATCATTTTGTCAAAACTGATAGACCATTTGTTCGTACTTGCTTCAGAGATCGCGTCGAGCCGAATATTGACATTGAAATTGTAGACATACATGATTATTGAAATCATTGAACGCAGTTTTGGTTACTTTTAAATTTTTAACCTTATTTTTTACTTTTTAAATTTAAACTTACTTTTAAAAATAAGAAATAATTTCTTTAGTAAAAATTGCAATATAATATTTTATTGCATTGCCAGATCGGGGCGAATGCGGGCATAGTAGGCATGACGAAAGAGCACCTCGGGCTGGCGCTGGCGCTGTCGGTGCCGGTGTTCGTGGTGGTGACCAAGATCGACATGTGCCCGCCCAACGTGCTGCAGGACAACCTCAAGCTGCTCGTGCGCATCCTCAAGTCCTCGGGCTGCAGGAAGGTGCCCGTCATGGTCAAGACCAAGGACGACGTCATCGTTAGCGCCACCAACTTCGTTTCGCAGAGGTTACTTCTTTACCAATAATGTGACAATCGAACACATCACCCATCTAATAGTAAACAGTTGTTATAAATAAATAAATATTTCGGCACAATTTACATAACGCCATCTAGTCCCAAATTAAGCGCAAAGCTTGTACTATGGGTACTAGACAACTGATAAATGTACTTAAATACTTTTTTTTTGTACATACATATTATTATCGAAAATACGTAGAAAACACTCAGACCAAGACAAACAGACTTGTTCATGCACACAAATGTCTGTATCTATCTATCTTGTGCGGGGATCGAACCAGCGATATCGGAGTCAAAGTAGCCAATACTAGCCATTCGAGCACCGGGCTCGTTCGACGCAAGTCACTTGCGCGTTGTCTACAAAAACCTCTCCGCGCCGATTTTTTTTGGTTGCATCTTATAGTAATATTTAGTCAATAATATTATGTATTTTTATATAAAACATTTTTTACATATAAATCTCAAAATACATTACCAATTGTATTTTAAATATAAAAAGAATATTAATTATAATCACATAACCACGAAACTATGTTATAAATAACATAATCTATTATAATCTCTAATTACATTAATATAACCGCATGGTGTGTATTTATTAATTTAAATAATTAAAATTAATCTATAAATATACATTATGTACCTACCTATCTGTATTACGTTATTTACGTTCAACAATTATTATTATTTTTATTATTCAGACTGTCTGAATACCTCGCAATGTAATTGGCCTTTATGTATAACAACACCATTTTGTGTTCCATCAGGCTATGTCCGATCTTCCAAGTGTCGAACGTGACCGGCGAGAACCTGGAGCTGCTGACGATGTTCCTCAACCTGCTGAAGACGCGCATGCCCGCTCAGGACGACAAGCCGGCCGAGTTCCAGATTGACGACACTTACTCTGTGCCCGTAATATTATCTACTAAGTCATTTATATATATAAAAATTAATGTCTCCCTGTGTCATCGCATCACGCGTGAACGGATGGAACAATTTCCCTAATTCTTTTTGACGTGACAACGTCTTATAAATTGGTTAGCCGGGTGACACTTCAAGAAACTGGCTCACGTTATGCGCTTACAATGAGAGCGAGTGAAAGGCACGCGTCCCTTCTAAGAGCGAGAGAGACAGACATAAAAAGTGAAAGGCATGCGTCCCTTCCACTCGAAAACATTTTATCACTCAAAGTCGTTGTCACGTAAAACTTTCGCCCGTATACCGACTTTACAGGCAACCAATTTTTTTGTTGTATTTGTAATTGTCAGAAGGTTCTCATGAAAGAAAAAAAAACAGGAACTGGAGCAGAATATTAGAGAATTTAAGAAAACTGAATCACCATATTAACTTTTCTAATATATCTAACTTCTTGGCGTTTGACAGAACTGTCAGTCATTTGGCAGCGGGCAGGAAACAAATTGGAATTAAATATTCATAGTTAGGAAGACAGGACAACGTCTGACGTCAGTCATTTATAAAGTCATATTTTACAGAACAAAAGCTAGTAATGAAAGCAAGGCAATATAATATTGTGAGCTGTAGCATATGGAGTTAAAGCGTTCGTCTATTCGTCAGTCACTGATCCGGCGTTTTGGCGGACCAAAAAACGACCGACCAAAATGGACCACGTAAATGGATAACTGGCCGGATTCTAGCCCACGGAGCCGAAATCGAGGTTCAGTGTAGCGAGTACATTTGCTGAGTGTATGTTTTCCATTGATTTCAATGGAAAATGTATTTGATGATCATTCCTCAAGAACATTATCGATCTTAATTTTTTTTCGAGATAATCCTCAAACATGTCGAGGTCTTTCATTGTGACAAGTTTCATCTATTCATCTCCAAGAATGATTTTCGGCGTATATAAACGTTCCGCTCGCTCCACACAAATATTACAGTTTACAGAATATAATTTATGTCAATAGAAAAGTATTAAAATAATAATGATACAAATTCTGACAGTGCAGTCATATTAGTTCAATTTACAATAATAATAGTGATTCAATTACAATTATTCTAAAGATGTCAGGCAAAAAAATATACAATACATTATGTGATTCTAAAATGTATAAAAATGCTGGTGCGCGTGCGCAGGGCGTGGGCACGGTGGTGTCGGGCACGACGCTGGCGGGCGTGATCCGGCTCAACGACACGCTGCTGCTGGGGCCCGACCCGCTGGGCCGCTTCTCGCCCATCGCCGTCAAGAGCATCCACCGCAAGCGCATGCCCGTGCCCGAGGTGCGCGGCGGACAGACCGCCAGCTTCGCGCTCAAGAAGGTACCCGACACTGCTCTGTACTCTCTCAGACACACCTACTATACTGCCCGAAACTAGAGCCTTAAGAGTCATAGGAGAAAAACCCCTCGCTCGCTTGGTCAATTTATTGGGATTTTTCCTAGGCTCCCATCAACAAACCAGCATCAATGGGGCGAGGGGGGGGGGGGGGGGGCATAGAGGATATGATCCACCCTTGGGCGTAGAATCCCATACTCTAGAACCAGTTTGATAGGGGGAGGGCCCGGAGGGGGGAAGATCTTTATTTGCATATTTATCTGCTGAAAGCACCATAGATATGATAGATGGTACTATAGATGATGAAATAAGCAAACGCTAATTCAGTAACCCCATTATTATCGTACATCGGACAAGATTACAACTGAAAATTGGCTGAGTTTTGTTTATAAAAATCATTTCTTTGCATAAAATCGAGAGTTTGTTTATTACTGACAGTGTAATAATTAAATTAAAATGTGTATTGCAGATCAAGCGTTCCCAGATCCGCAAGGGCATGGTGATGGTGTCCCCGGCGCTAAACCCGCAGGCCTGCTGGCAGTTCGAGGGAGAGATCCTCGTGCTGCACCACCCCACCACCATATCATCGCGGTACCAGGCCATGGGTACGCACGCTGTTAATGCTTCTACTTCACTAATTTACATATGCTTCATCTTTTGATCGTGGCAATCACTCCTCAGCACTTTATATTATTGTATGTATATTACGCCATGAATCAAAGACGGTGTCTTGCCAGCAATATAAATGTTTTGGCAGAACATATCGTTAAAGTTTATAATTTTGACTTGTGTGTCATGTAGTGCACTGCGGCAGCATCCGGCAGACTGCGTCGATCCTGTCGATGTCCCGCGACTGCCTGCGCACCGGCGACAAGGCGCTCGTGCGATTCAGGTTCATCAAGCATCCAGAGTACCTCAAGAGAGGACAGAGGATGGTGAGTATGTTATGACTGCACTAATTTTATGGTCATACTTACATAGTTCAGAATTATATTGAAATTATTGTACTGATTCACTAGAGGTAAAAAATAATAACTGTTAGGTACTATAATAAAGTGACAGCGAGACGAAAGGTTCGTAACAAGTCCCGCGCTTTATTAATCGTTCACATGGACGTGGACGCTCGATGTTTTAACCGTAGGGTTCGAATCCGGGTTCTAGTAAGAGATCAGTCTACAACTAGACGACGTCGATGCATAGCCATTTCTATGGACTTATTTAGAGATTTAATCACCGATCTTAAACTTTGTGTCGAGACACATCCAAGTACACATAAAAACTGAGGCAAGTTCGGAAGCTTATCTGAAATCATTATTTTTGGTGGATTATGAGAGACTGGCCTATTTTTTACATCTATATTGGTAATGTCTTCTTTCAGTGAAATTTCCTATGTATTTAAAGTAGTCGTTCGCACGACATAGCGACACCCCGGTTCAGTCTGGACAGGTGCACAGTCGTTTGGAATAGTGTATCGTTGTGTATGAGGGTCCGTCTCTCCTTGTGGCAGGTGTTCCGCGAGGGCCGGACGAAGGCGGTGGGCAACGTGCTGCGGCCCGAGCCGGCCGCGTTCAAGCCGCCGCCGCGCGCCGCCGCCCGCCTCGACCGCCGCCACCCGCAGCCCGCCGCCGCCCCCGCCCCCGCGCCCGCCCCCGCCGCCGCCCCCGCCGCCGCCCCCGCCGCGCACCACGACAACCACGTTGTAACTATCACTATTCATTATATTTATATCATACTAGGACGCCGTAACGTAGTTATGGCTCTGCCGTAACGTATACCCTCTAAGGACGATATCACACTCTGTGTTCGCTTGATATATTACGTAACCAATAAAAGGCGAATCGCGGGAGTGTCGAAGCGCTTTTAACAAGTACTATATGTGCTTATCAGATGTATGTATCAGGATGCAAATCAAAAGTGATCCAGGCCTCCACATGCTTCATTAGAGTTGTGAAAAACTATCCCTCCATAGACTTAATTCAGCTCAAGAAAGGATGTATTAGTGCTGCACAAGCATCAACACTTAAAAATACATTGAGAATATAATCTATTTCCAGAACTCCATCACAGGATGTATCGGTCGGCTCGTTTCCTTATCTCATATTTCGTCAGACGTTTGTGCCTCGTTACAACATAGGGTGTGGTGTTCAGGTGGAGAGCGACGTGACGGCGACGGACTCCCCGTTCGAGGTGCAGGGCGACAAGCGCGGCGCGGGCGGCGCGGCCCGCCGCAAGCGGCACGACAAGCCGCCCGACCAGCCCGCCGTCGCCGCCAACTGAACGACAGCACGCTCGCACGCTCGCACGCCGCCTAAACCGCCCGCTCTCGATACAAACGATCGTCTGCCGACTTTAGAATCGTCGACGGTCCGACGTAATTAGATCGATGTCGGCGGTAACGAATTCAGGTATTTTTGTGCGAGTATACACTCGCGAAGTATTTTCTGCCTCGCTCGGCCGGTCCGGCTCTTGTTATTTGTAGGTTCTAAGTCTCTCCGAGAGTTCCATATTTTTTATCAGTGTTCTTGCATCTTTGCAGATTGGACGTTTACGTCGTGATTCTTTCCATTGTAGTGAAATATAGCATTAATATTGTAACTTGACAAATATTCTGTACATTTTTTCCATATATGTATATATAAATTACACATAGACAGGTCATGTAACATTTAAGCTTTAAATACAAAAAGTACATTGTCATCGTGGAATTTAATAGCACAAGAACAAAATTTTTGAAGTAAATTCACAAGCTTGTGATTAGGCGATTTAAAAAATTTGCAAACGGAAGCAATATAGATGTAAGATGTGTTTCAATTTATATAAAAAAATGCAACATATGAGTAGGGAGGAAGTATCTGGACTTTCATTGTTATTTTATTTATTTTTTTATCAAACTATTATGTAAATTTTACACAGGTCGTCACTTCTACCGGCTGTTCTAACTGGTCAAATTTCTTTATATAATAAAGAAATTTAAAAAGGTCTCCGGGCCACTGTTTTGTTAATCACTGAGCGAGAAACATACAAAATGTCCAAAGCATTATTGTTCAATGAAAGTAATTCACAACAATCTCATTTTTATTACTTCATTTATATGACTATCTGTGTTGAAACTCATACAGAGTATTATATTTTTTGTTTTGTTTAAAATATACTTTATTTTACAAATAAGATTTTTTTTTGTCTAAAATTATTATAATTTATCAGTTCCTCATTACTGTTGGTTGGAATAAAAAAAATAAGATTGTATTTTTGTGTTTGTTGACTTTGCGTGTAAATAGTTGATGCTCGTTGAAGAAGTCTGTCCTGAGTGTTCAGGCCGAGACCAAGATATAGTGCCGCCTTAATTTTGATGCAATAGAAACTGTTAGTAAGGCTAGCTGCGGTTCTCCATATCATATTACAATATTCACTACTTACAGTACCAATATTAGATTGTGATTTTTCTAGATAAGTAAGAAGATATTTTTATTAATGATTTGTTCAGAAGAGTGAGAGAATTAAACTAGCTACAAATATGCAAATTGTTTTTATTTTACCATAATTAAATTCATCTACATTACTGGAACACTAAACTTTAATAAGCTAATTTAAATATGTCTATCATTTCTTTATTTGCTTCTTGGCATCTTCAATGCCCTCTTTTAGATTTTGACTGAATTTCCTAAAAAATGATGTCCATCTATTAACCTGTTGAGGATCCATTTCTGTCAGTTTCTCCTTGCTACGGTAGAACAAGGACACTGCCAACTGTGCAGCACGCCTCACGGGGTAAGAATCGGCAATTCTCTGGACAAGCTGCTCATTGTTTGCCAAGTACTTGAGTAATGTGCGAAGAGGCATAATTTTAATATCACTTGAATGATGTTTCAAATGAACACATGTTTCGATACTTCTGTAGCAGTTCACGTTTCAATCGCAATTGTGTGCGAAGTATTTCAAACTGTTTTAGTTGGTCCTGTTTATTGTAATCTATTCCAGAGAGACGTTTGATCTGTAAATGACATAATAATGTTATTTTCAATATTATCCTCATCTAAAGCAACCAGCACTTACCCACCACTGTGTTTCCTGTGTAGCCAGGAATAACAGTGGTGACCACCAAAAAAGGCATTGAACAATGAAGTCCATTGTAGTCCCGGGGGTTATGGCTGCCTTGGAACTGACAAATAATTTAATTGGAAGAAATTAGTAGGAGTAAGAAGCTTTTGGAATTTGAACTTCCCATCTTAACAATGTGAGAGCCAAGACAGCAATATGGCCAATAAGGCATTAAAAGCCTAAAGAGATGGCTAGTCAAGTGAAGCTCAACTGCCGTGCACCATGGATTTTAAGTATATAACATTATTAAAAAGAGTATTTTTCTGAATTTGTATCTATGCTGATGCTATATGAGAGAGAGTGGAGATAAGGGAGAGGTGTAGGTTTCAAACCTATTTGAAAAACCTGTCACCATTTGAAAGGTACATTATTCCAGATGGACATAGTGTGGCCCGCCCTCACTTTTCTGTGACTCAATCTTCCCATTCCCATCCAGTGGGTTTTCCAAACAAACCTTGGCCTGACAATATCACCATAATTTCTTTTCGTTAATTTTTCTATACAATATGAAATACCTATTCATATTGTATAGAAAAATTATGCTATATATAATATATGCTATTCGGTATGACGAAAAATCCAACAATTCAAAGATCATAATAATCAGTCCAGCTGTTCCGAGTTGTAAATGGCGTAACTAATTAGTCTTTGTTTTATAGTATAGATTATAGTACAATAATAAGTATAAATATCTATACTAGTATACGCCCGCAGCTTCGCCCATATATATACTGACCTATGTCCTATTCAACTAAATTTAATTCTAATCGATTAGCTAATTAGTTGTAAAAACGTAACAGACAGACAAGCCTTTCGCATTTATAGTTTTAGTATGGTAATATGGACATGGTTCAATACTATAAGGAAGTAAACTTATTAATGTGGCTATGTTTACGTCGTTTGACATGACGTGTAACATATGTAGTAAGGAGCATTAAACCTTACCTGGGTGCGCGCAGTTTCAAGTCTCTTCTGCAGCTCTAGCACCTTGTGGCTGCAATCTGCAGATTCGCGCGCTTTCGCAGCGTTATCGTGGAAATCACGTTCGACACTAAACAACAATAATATCAAAATATATTTACGTAATCACAAATAATAATCAAAACAACGATGAAATTCTAAAAATAGATGATAAAACGGAATACCTTCGTATGATTTCGTACACAATCGGTAAGAAATCAACATCTACGTCTTGCACAGTCAAAGTGTTGTAATTGGTTGGATCAGAATGATCAGTGTTATTTTCCATGATATGAGACAAACAAACGATAAAAACCACTTGCCTAAAACTCAACTGCTAACACAGAAAATGACACCAATCACAGAGATTAAAACATAATTTTCATTTTCCATCAAATTTCCATTTTGATTTGAGGTTATATATTTTTTCTTTATCAAATAGCTTTACAGCTCTGGAATCAATAGTCTTTAGAGCCCGTCTTTATATGACGTGGACGACTTTATAGGGAACGTGGCGGGTATTATATAAATTAGGATTACGTTACCTATTAAAATATTTACATTTGAAATAATCCTGACTTATATTGATCTGTATTTTAAATAAAACTAACGTAGCTTGTAAGTTTCTGTTAATAACAAAATATGGACCACAAAGTCTGCGATAAAGTGTTTTTTTAAAACTCTCGTCTCGAAAATTATCGTCAGGAACTCAGGAGTCTTCTTATTCCACCATTACTTGTAATAAATCAACAGTAAAACCGATAGTTTTTCTGTAGTTTTGCACGATTTCTTGGAATGTCCGGTTCTTTGTATAAATATGTTACGTTTGTTTGTTTGTTTGTAAACTTTATTGTACTAAAACATACATGTAGATAATACAAAAGAAATGTCATATACAATGGCGGACTTATCCCATGCAGGGATTTCTTCCAGTCAACCATGGAATGCTTGATGGGGAACATTAACATGGGTTTGGTAATTGGTACAGAGCATTTGTACAACATAGAGCTTTAAATTATAAAAATAAGAAATAAGATAAAATAAAAAGAAGTATTAAAAGAAATAATAATGATACTAACAAAACATGCAAATTGTTATTATGCAAAATGTACACATTTTACATACCTATTTTATAAACAAATGAAATACATACAATAAATAGCTCAAACATCAGGAGTACAACCAAAATGCTTCCGAAGTTGTGATTTGAAGGAGTAAAGAGAATGTAACATTTTGATGTTCACTGGCAATTTGTTCCAAAGGCGAGCAGCGAGGACAGCAAAGGATTTAGTATAGCACTCAGAGCTGTGCTGAGGAATTACCAGGTATGGTATTTTGCTTGAACGAAGCCGGTCATCAGAGACACGAAATTTGAATTTTTCCCAAAGATACACAGGCGCTGTTGGATGAAAGAGAACTTGAAAAAGGAGGGAAAGAATATGAAGATTTCTACGGAGTCTTATGGGCAATAAGTTGAGTTTTGCGCGATACTCAGATATGTGGTCAAACTTACGTAAACCATAGACATATCTTATGCACATATTCTGAATACGCTCCAGTTTATTTAGAATTTCTTCAGAAGGGTCCAAGTAAGCTATATCCGCGTAATCTAAAACTGGAAGGAGTAGGGTATGAACCAGCAGTATTTTCGTGCTGGCCGGAAGGAAATTTTGTAGTCTTTTCAAAGAGTGAAGTGATGCAAAAATCTTCCGACTAACTTCGTTGACTTGAGGTGCCCAAGACAAGGTTTGGTCCATGATGATTCCCAAGTTTTTCACTGTAGAGGAGTAGGCAATAATGTTACCATCAAAAATTACATTGGGGCACATCATATTGGACAATTTGGAAACAAAATAGGGGCTGCCAATAATAATTGCATTTGACTTAGATGGATTGACCCTTAATCCGAAATTTCTAGACCACTGTGCAATGGCACTGAGATCGTTGTTGATAGAGCTGACCGCACCTGCAAGGTCCTCCAGCGACGCTGCCGTATAAATTTGGAGATCATCAGCATAGAGATGATAAGAAGAAGATAGTAACAAAGTAATGTGATTAATAAAAATTGAGAAAAGAATGGGAGATAACACTCCCCCTTGGGGTACACCCGCAGTAAGACAGCACCAGTCAGATATGGAGTCACCAATTTTCACAATTTGACGGCGATCAAATAGGTAAGACTTGAACCACGATAAAACCAATGGTGATAGATTGAGAGCACGAAGCATTCCAAGCATAATGTCAAAATCAACCGTGTTAAAAGCGTTAGAAAAGTCTAGTAGAACCAGCAGTGTTAATTTTTTGTTTTCGATACGTACGTTTTTCGTTAGAACGCATTTTCCCTACTTAAAACTAGTGTTTACTAAATGCCATTGTAAAAACGAGAAATAACTAGTAAAAACTAGAATATACAAGTAGGATACTTGATCTCAGATAAAACTAGTTGTCACTCCGACCTTTAGTTAAAACTAGAACTAGAGGGACTAATTTGTGCGCTACGCAATTATTAGAGATGCTTTCTGCACACCCTGATTTCCGTGACAATTTAGTTCTATAATTCTAGTTTTAACTAAAGCTCGGAGCGACAACTAGTTTTATCTGGATATCAAGGATACTACTGGCAAGTTCTAGCTTTTACTAGTTATTTCTAGATGTAGCAATGGCCTTTAGTTAAAACTAGTTTTAACTAGAGAAAACGGTTATAACTGTAACATATAATATATTCATTCAAGTCGAAGAAAGTCTTCTTTTTGTCGTTGCTGACTACTCTTTAGTATCTATGATTATTCTTGCCTTATAAAGATAAAATTTCCAACTTTAGCAGCAAACCTGAAATTTAACTGAAAATTTGACCAGGCAAAGCACTTGTTTGTCACTTGCACAGCGTAACAGACGAATTTGGTGGAAAGTTTGTTTGTTTGTAAAACTTTATTATACAAAGACATAAAATTACAAGTACAGAATATCATAAACAATAGCGGACTAATCCCAGAAGGGATCGCTTCCAGTCAACCAAAGAATGCTTGCAAACACAACTATAGAGACAAAATAATACACACAACCTACAATAAGATATAACTAAGGTTATACAATGAATTCAGGTGTCGGAAACATCACTAAAGTGCGTTCTTAAATGGCTCTTAGAAGAATTAATGGATTGAGCCATCATAACAATACTTGGAAATCATAACATAATAATGGGTCAAAGGCTCCTGCTGGTAGTGCATCATGCAGATCATACTGACTGAAGTATACCTACGCAACTTTAGGGAATGATAGAAAAGCGCAACTTACAGTATGAAGTACGAAGTGCTTCAAAATACTTCAAAACAAGCTACTTTAGCTTACTTTTGAGTAACTAAAATCGCCCAATTTTTTTATAATCATAAAATAAAAACGGTATTATAAATAACTATATTATTGGGGTGTAAGTGGTTCATCAACATCTTTGAACCAAAGCCAACTTCACCTGCACGCGGTGCATCCTGCTGACTGACAAACGAAGCTCTGGCGAAAAGAGAGGTAGGGAGCGTAATTGTAAGCTACCCGACTGGGGAATGTGCCTCCACCTCACAGAATACCGCAGCCAAATAACGGTTCCCTTGAGGGCTGTTGTGTTCCTGCGAGTGAGTGAGGTCACCAGAAAGGTAGGAGATGCTGCGATGGCAGCGGGGGTGGCGGCGCGCGAGCGATATTTTATGTTGCGAGCGTTAATATGGCTACGGTAACCGCTTCACATCAGGCGGGCCGTATGCTTGTCTGCCACCCAACGTAGCATAAAAAAAAAAAAACTAAAAACCCAACTGCCTTTCTGTGTAATTTGGAATTGAAAAACCCCTAAAACAAGAAAACACGTAGCAGTCGGGACCCATTCTAGAAATGGAGGCTTAGTGAATTTCAAGCACATGTAGGGCCCCGACTGCTACGTGTTTTCTTGTTTTAGGGGTTTTTCAATTCCAAATTACACAGAAAAGCAGTCGGGTTTTTTAGTTTTTTAAATTACCGTTTATATTTTATGTTTTTTAGTTTTATTTATTTTGATATATGCATTGTCGCTCTCACAGAAAATACATATCTAATAATGACACCCCTCGAACTAAAATCCATTGAGCCGTCCAGACTGCGGCGCGCATTTGCATTTGAACTTGGCGCTAAAAATCCGCCATTTTGGTTTTTTTTCATTTTGATGTACCCAGTGTCACTCTCACAGCAAATACGATTCTAACGACACCTCTCAAGCTAAAATCCATCCAGCCGTTCGGGCTGCAGAGCGTGCCAAACAATTATACATACATACATACTCCCGAAAAACATTACCCTCCTTCTGTCGCAGTCGGGTAAAAATTGGGCGATTTTATGCTACTCGGAGCAAGTTTTTTAGCAACTTTTTACCTAGCTGTATCTGGCAACACTGAAGCCTGTCAAACTAAAAAAGTATACATCTAAACAACCAAAATTTACAAAAATCGCTTTGTCAAAAAGGAGAAATGAAAATATATCTCGGGATACATAGCAATCAGTGTAAACATTATTACCGTTAATGATATTACTTCTTCTATCGGGAATTGTGTGTACAGTAGCAGGAGGCGATTCTATTCTGAATATTCACAATGGATGAAGTTGCTAGATTAGAACACCTTTCTCTTGTTTCTAAAGTTTGTACTGAATTGGACAATCATTTAGGTTTAAATGATAAAGATTTAGGTAAGCTAATTTTGTATCTAAAACAGACACAAATAATTTGATTTGGTCATGATATTATAGTAATGAAGCCTTTACTTCGTTCTATGTCAATGCAACCATTACGTCGTTCTATTCAATTTTACATGGTATTTAATTTTAATATCCAATGATATTATTTAAATGTAGTAAATATCATTAGTTCTGTCTGCTATATTTGTTATAATATTGTTATAAACAGTATCAATAGGCTTTCAAACATTGTTTTGTTAAGTTTGAAAAAAAACCTTATTGCAACATTGCACAATAAACACTAATTTATATACCTACCTATATATATATACATAATATGCAACTTAAATGTGTTCCATTTACCTCCTCCAGTTAGAGGGAATGAATAAATTTCTTCCATGTAATCATATGTAAATAATATTCATATTTTAAAATATTTCAGGAAAATAGCGAGGTATTAGGTCTATGGTTTCACTGTTATGCTGTTGACCAAAAAACAATTCAGTGAACAGATAAAATTACAGTTAATTGATTCATGTGTTATTTTGTGGAAGACAAATTTACAGGCAATTTGACTTCCACAAAATAACATACCACTACTTTGCATGCTTCTGCCACCAATGCTGGAGGTGGAAGCAAGCAATGTAGCATAGATTAAATTGCCAGATAAAATATGTCTTAAAGTTTTATGAAAGTTTAAATAAAAATTTTTTATTTAAACTTTCATAAAACTTTAAGACATAAACAAAAAAGAAGCATTTTTATTAAAAATGCTTCTTTTTTGTTTATTTGGATTCTGTTTATTGTTATTATCATAATGCTCATTGTTGTTATATCCCATATAATAAAATGACACTGGACTGCCTATGGATTATAACATGAATTCAAATTGTTTCAGCTGAATTTATTATTGATTTGGCGGACAAAAATCCAAACTTTGAGGGATTTAAAAAAGCCTTAGTAGAGAATGGAGCAGAATTTTCAGACTCTTTTATGACAAATTTGCTGCGTATCATCCAGCATATGAAACCTGTTAATTCCACTACTAACACGAAAGAGGTGGAAAATCATGCTAATCCATTGGCCAATAAGTTCCCAGGATTAGCAATACCTAATGAGAAACCACCTGTATTTTCTGATGAAGAGTCTAGTGATAACGAGAAGGACGATAAAAAAACAAAACGACTGACTGCAAAAGATGTGTTCAAAGACCAATCAAACAAATCAAGTGATGCTGTGGTTGATCAAGCTATGGCTGAGTTAGAGGCTCTGGCACCTTCTAACTCAAGTGCCAAAACAGATATTAAGAAAGAACCATCTAAAAAGGATGATATAGTTAAAGATAGCAAAGATAGAAGCAGGAAAAGAGAAAATTCTAAAGATAGAAAAAGTAGACGCAGTAGAAGTAGAGACAAGAGAAGTCGGAGCAGAGACAGAAGAAGTAGGAGCAGAGATAGAAGGAAAAGATCTAGGAGTCGTCATCGACACAGATCTAGAGATAGGCCTAAATCTCGGTCGAGAGAAAGGAACAAGTCGCGTTCGAGAGAGAGACATAGGTCTCGGTCAAAAGAGAAACACAGGTCTCGCTCAAGAGACAGGCGTAGAAGATCAAGATCAAGAGAGAGAAGGTCCAGATCACGAGGCAAGAGGTCACATTCCCGTGGACGGGAAGACAAGTATGGAGACTATGCAAAGAAATCTCGAAAACACAGCCCTGAAGTGGAAATGAGTGATGATCCTGAACCTGGCAAAGTAAGCACCTAATTTATTAGTAAAAAATAGATTTCATTCATGCTGTATGACTATTTATATAATTTTATGTGATAATTGCTCCTTCAAGCAAGAATTACTTATATACCTTCTCAACATTATTTAATTTTATTTGTAGTTTTTTATTATTATTTCAAAGTTGGTTCTATAGTCTTAAACTTTACTTCTAAAGTTGTTATTGCAGTGAGTAGAATCATCCTCCTTAGCATGATATCTTCTACATAATTTACATTTATTCAATCATTCTATGTAACTTAATTTTTACAAATGTTTTTTTTTCAGATCTACAATGGTAGAGTAGCAAACTTAGTGCCATTTGGTTGCTTTGTACAAATTGAGGGTGTCAGGAAGCGTTGGGAGGGACTTGTCCATATTTCTCAGCTGAGATCGGAAGGTAGGGTGACTAATGTATCAGACGTGGTCTCCAGGGGTGATAAAGTCAAGGTGAGTTAAAAAAATAATGTGATTTATTTAGGACAAAGGTCATACATATTTTGCGTATTATCAAACACCTATGAAATTCATGTCTCTGTTGCAGGTGAAAGTATTGTCGGTGACTGGCCAGAAAGTTTCACTGACTATGAAGGATGTCTGTCAGGAAACTGGTAAAGATCTGAATCCAACATCACACGCACATTTAGAGGTGATGCACCTTAGTATAATTCATTTTCTCTAAGCAGTCTACCATCGTATTAAGTGATTTTGCATGTTATGAATTTTACAAGTTAGAGTCAAACTGGAACATTCTGTGTTATTTCCAACAATGGTTCTACTATGAATTAAAACTTAATACCTATATCATCACATAAACCAATACATGAGGAGTCCAATATAGCATCCATCTAATTGAACCTTAATAAATTAAGTAACATCGTAGCCTGTCTATATATCTTTTTTTTTTCTTTGAGTTGTATCTGCAATCAGCAATAATGTCTGCTTTAAGCAAATGTGGTGAAGGCTGCAGTCACATTTTGAGTGTGTCCTCCATTTCTCATCAATCAAGATATCCTTCCTTTTGAGTCGCCTCCGATAAGACCGTGTTGTCAACTTAGCACCCAGTTCATTAGGGTGGACTTCTAGTTTTCTCCGATATCTTTCGGCAGGATTTCTTCCTTCACAGTGTTCATTTGCAATTCCTTATGTATCTGGGCATTAGTAACAAACCAAGGAACATTACATTTTGCAATCTTTGTAGGATTGAGATATTTGAATTACTACAACTTCCCCACAGCTGTATGCCGTATGTCCACACAGGCTTCAGGATTGTATTATAGATTAATATCTTATTTTCAACAGTAAGTGTACTGTTTCGCCCGATCAGCCAATGAAGGTTCTTGGACCGAATGTTGAGTTCTTCTCTTTTACTTTTGATATGGTTTTTCCAAGTGAGGCGACGGTCAAGATGAAGACCCAAGTATTTGACGCTGTCTTTGTGTGGCAAGGTTGTGTTGTCAAGTTGTACTGGTGGGCAGTCGCCCTTACGCAGCGCGAAGGTGACGTGCACTGACTTGGTTCCGCTGACCTTTTATGTCTATATATAAAAAACATTTTTTACCTTAAATTATTTAAAAATAAGCGGGAGCTATTGGTATGACAAAGGCCGTGAGTTTTTAGGGCGTAAAAATATGGTCTCATCTTATATCTCGGTTTAACATGTGTACACTCTTTCTTTCTATTTTAAGTGTATGTTGTGTGCATGTATTAGAGTGTGTCCGATGGTTACAGGCGGAGCGCGAGGGCCGCAACCCCGACCGGCCGCCGCCGGCCGCGGCCGTGCTGGCGGGGCTGCAGCCGGCGCAGCACCCCGACGACGACTCCAGCCGCAAGCGGGTCACCAGGATCTCCAGCCCCGAGCGCTGGGAGATCAAACAGGTAAGTTTAATCATTCATCAAAACTAATATGCAATTGATTTTCAAGTATTTTTCTTAAGCTTTCCATAAGGTTTGTGCTGATATTTTGTGTTTTTTGTAGGTCCTTTGTATTTACCCTTTGTATATCTTGTAATGTGATAACGAATATGAATCATAACGAATTATTTTTTCGTTAGGCTATCGTATAAAACGTTTTGGCTATATTATTTAAGTAGGAGCAATATCTCTTAAAAACATAGTCTCTGTCTAGTCAAGAGAGTGAAAATATCCATGATATCCTTCAGCACTTACATACTTATAGTAATTAAATTCTATTCGCAAAATGCGATCTGTGATTAACAATATGATTGGAAATATTTATCTTTATGACTTTTCCTTCTTTTGCAGATGATCTCGTCAGGGGTGGTGGATAAAAGTGAATTACCAGATTTTGACGAAGAGACTGGTCTACTGCCTAAAGACGAAGACGGCGAGGCTGACATAGAGATTGAGCTGGTAGAAGAGGAGCCTCCCTTCTTACAGGGCCACGGGAGAGCTTTACACGACCTGTCACCTGTCAGGATAGTTAAGAACCCCGACGGATCTTTAGCTCAAGCTGCCATGATGCAGTCTGCCTTGGCCAAGGAGAGAAGGGAACAGAAAATGATTCAGAGGGAACAAGAGATGGAGAGCTTACCGACCGGACTAAATAAGAACTGGATTGATCCATTACCGGAATCTGACGGTAGAGCGTTAGCAGCAAATATGAGGGGCACGGGCATCACTCCTCAAGATTTGCCAGAGTGGAAGAAACATGTAATCGGAGGAAAGAAATCTTCATTCGGCAAGAAGACTAACTTATCTCTCCTGGAACAGAGGCAGTCTCTCCCCATTTATAAGTTGAGAGATGAGTTGACGAAAGCGGTAGCCGATAACCAAATCTTGATAGTCATCGGAGAGACGGGGTCGGGGAAAACGACCCAGATCACTCAGTACTTGGCGGAGTGCGGGCTGACGGCGCGCGGCAAGATCGCGTGCACGCAGCCGCGGCGAGTGGCCGCCATGTCGGTCGCCAAGCGCGTGGCCGAGGAGTTCGGGTGCCGGCTCGGGCAGGAGGTCGGGTATACTATTCGATTTGAGGACTGCACCAGCCCTGAAACTGTTATCAAGTGAGTGGGATGCACTAATTTTTCAAACATTGTATAACGGGATACTACGGCTGCCTTGGAACTCACAATGAATTTAATCAGAAAAAATTAGTAGGAGTAGGAAGCTTTTGGAATTTGACTTCCCCTCTTAGCAATGTGAGAGACAGCGATATGGCAAATAAGGCATTAAAAGCTTAAAGAGATGGGTAGTCAAGAAGCTTAACAGCCGTGCACCACGGATTTTAAGTATCTAACACTATTGGGGACCTAAAACATTGATCAGACATTGTATATATGGAAATTCAAGCTGTACTTTAGGAGAATTAATAAATTGTAGTATAAATAATACTCAACATTTAATTGGCTTTGCAAGTCTAGTGGTGAGCTAGGTAGCGTAGCTTTAAACAACAAAGTTACTTCAAAAATATTTTTTTTTACAGATACATGACGGACGGTATGTTACTTCGCGAATGCCTCATGGACCTGGATCTCAAGTCGTACTCTGTTATAATGTTGGACGAAGCACACGAGCGTACCATCCACACCGACGTGCTCTTTGGCCTTCTTAAACAGGCCGTGCAGAAACGGCCTGAACTCAAGCTGATAGTCACGTCCGCTACCCTGGACGCTGTGAAATTCTCGCAATATTTCTTCGAGGCCCCGATCTTTACCATACCTGGCCGCACGTTCCCCGTTGAAGTGTTATATACGAAAGAACCTGAAACGGATTACTTAGACGCGTCATTGATCACAGTGATGCAAATACACTTGAGGGAGCCACCCGGTGATATCCTGCTATTTCTGACGGGTCAAGAGGAAATTGACACAGCTTGTGAGATTTTATACGAGAGAATGAAGTCTTTAGGTCCCGACGTGCCTGAACTGATCATTCTGCCGGTGTACTCCGCTTTGCCGTCAGAAATGCAGACGCGTATATTCGAGCCCGCGCCGCCGGGCTCCAGGAAGGTGGTGATCGCCACTAATATTGCGGAGACTTCGCTAACCATCGATGGGATATACTACGTGGTGGATCCAGGTTTCGTGAAGCAGAAGGTTTACAATTCCAAAACGGGGATGGACTCGCTCGTTGTGACTCCTATTTCACAGGTAATGATGGGTGTGGTTCTTTTTATATTTAGAGAGATAGATAGATATCATTTTATTTGCACACTACAACACAACATACAATTCATCATACACATTTCAATATATACAGGAACACAATCACTAAGCAAGTACAAAAATAATAAAAAAACATACTGTTCGCTACTACAACAACACTTACGCACTGAGATAAATTTATACTAATAAAATATAAATTTATACTAATATAATATAGTATTAACAATTAACAAATATTTAATATCATTGACAAAGATTTTTCACTAATAATTCAAAATTACAATAATATTGGATATCCAAATGTATTGTTGTGTCGTGTACAGGCGGCGGCGAAGCAGCGTGCGGGTCGCGCGGGAAGGACCGGCCCCGGCAAGTGTTACCGACTGTACACGGAGCGCGCCTACAGAGACGAAATGTTACCTACTCCCGTGCCGGAGATACAGCGCACCAACCTCGCTACTACGGTATGTATACCATTACTTAAAACTTGTCACATATGGAGCTATAGATACTGTGTAACATAACATGATTTTTCACTTTCATAAATTGATTAAACATGGTGAAACAAACGATTTACCTGTTCAGCATGGCTCGTACATAACAGTAAGAAGTAAGATATCTTACGATATATTATAGCACCATGTCTTCACTTCATCATCATCATCATCAAATTCAAATTATTTCATCATTATCAACCTGTATCTGCCCACTGCTGGATATTAGTGGATATGATGCATGGCCTTCCCCAATGCTTTCCGCCACTTTTCGCGTCCACTCGCTTCCGGCAGCTCTATTGAGTTTGTCAGTCCATCTAGAGAGGGCGCATCTCACACTTCGTCGCTCTATACGCGTCCTCCACTATTGGACATTGTTCCCGCATCGATACGGTCATGTCATGTGATACGGCAGATGTGGCCGGTCCGCTGTCATTTAAGCTCGCAGACTCTGAGAGCTATAATCAACCAGCTTGGTTCTCGAATTTCTTCGTCCCGATCCCTTAGAGAAACTCCAAGCATCTAAGTATATCCCTCTCTATCGCTCCCTGGTCGTCTTCACTTAACTACATAATAATATTATTAATTATCAAACATCAAAATTTACAGAAGCCATAGAAACCATTCTGGCATTCATGGCTGCTGTGATATACTGTCTTTTTGATTTATTTCATTATTTTTATATTTGTACAATAGTTAAATTTATTATCTTGTCGGCATCGGCATTGGTGTTGTCACTTTTGGCCTGCACTGCAAAACAGGGTTGAGATCACTCTGTGATCCTAGCAATGTTCCTCGAGGGCGGGTGAAAATTTCAACATCACATCCAATATATATGTGATATGTTTGTTGTACTTATGCATTGTGATTGTATCTAGAAAATCTCTTAAAATCTTATAAAGTTGTAATATATTTTGTTTTTTATTTTTATTTGTGCCACCCTGACTAAAAAAGCTCTTGCCGATGCCATGCCAAGGCTGACGCCAAGCACATGATAAGGAATAAGAGCTTCCAAGTCATGTTCTTCGTGCATCGGTTAACTTTTGTTGTGTCACTGTTTAACTGCTTTTTATTTATGGCGAGACGTGAGATATAATCGATGGTGTTCCTTGGCAGGTCTTGCAACTGAAGACCATGGGCATCAACGACCTACTGCACTTCGACTTCATGGACGCGCCGCCCGTGGAGTCGCTGATCATGGCGCTGGAGCAGCTGCACTCGCTCTCCGCGCTCGACTCCGAGGGGCTGCTCACCAGGCTCGGCCGGAGGGTAACTCGCTCTATACCTACATATCTATATAAATAAAAATGAATCGTCGAAATGTATGTACGCGCTTAACTTCCGAATGACTGCACGAAACTGGATACTTTTTCTTTTGTGTGTTTGTTATTGTCAGGACAAAATTTGTATACTTAAGAAAAGCTCGAAATGGTTTTTTTTAAATCTCATAATCGGCGATACGAAGTTTGCCGGGTCAGCTAGTCTTTTTATAAATTAAAATAAAATATGAAAAACAATTTATTGCCTGGATCATTCTAAGCATTTGAACTGAACCGTTTGTTCTAAAGCAGGCTGACTTACAGAAGATTGTAGAAAGAAAAATAATCTTTCAGATCAATGGGAGTATTGTTGACTTCCACTTATATTAAAATTATCTTTTACATCTTGCAACGCACAAAACCAGTATCTTGCGGGTTGCTATGTTTTTTTTTAAATTCCCATAGCCTAAAGGGTATCGCTTCGACTCGCTTCTTAAGTCACTCACCAACATCTTTAGAAACAAGGCCAGCCTCATTCATACGAGGCGCCCTGCCATTAAACAAACTACCTTTGTGTTCCTGCGAGTGAGTGGGGACACCAGACGTGAAGAGACACTGCGGTAGTAGCGGCGGCGCCAGCGCTTTAAATACTCTTTTAATAGCGAGCGTCCACGGTAACCGCTTTATATCAGGCGGGCCGTACACTTGTTAGGTACTCGGTGTCGTATTAAAAAATCCTTTCTTAATTATATCTATATATTACGGCTAAAGGTGGGTGTGAACATAAACTTAAGATGAGCCGGCTAATGTGCACATTAACCGAAACGAAACGGCTAAAAATGTATTCGATGGACGCGCCGGGCCGGCGGAGGGCTTGAGGGGGCGGGAGACAATGCGCGTACATGTGGCAATGAAACTTCCGAATAGAATACTATTTTAATGAATTACGACGTAGAATGCAAGAGCTAGCGAAGGGCACCTCGAGGTTAGGTTTTGTTAGGTTACTTTAAACCCTTTACACAGAAATAGGAGCCCCGCGAAGCGGGGCTCTGTCGAAATAGCACCACAGTCTATGAAATATGAAAGGTAATTTAGCCGGCTAAAGATATAAGAAACTAACATTAACACCTCCTCGAAGTTAGACCTACGTTTAGCCGGCTAATCATAAGTTTATGTTCACACCCACCTTTAGCCGTAACATATATACTATTAAAAACGAGTGTGCTTTAGATACAGCACACAATTGAAGTAAAACTTCTACTTATATTTACTATCTATCTACTCCTCTCAACTTCCGTTCGCCTCGCCCGATCACAATTTTGGTAACGCTTTCGCCACGCATTTACCTGCATACGCCCCAAGTCAAGCGTGCGTAAAGAAGTTTTAGTTCAAAAACATTTTGTCATTCAAACTGCTTTTAAATACATCATAGATATATAAATCGAGGAATAAATTTTCAGATGGCGGAATTCCCCCTGGAGCCAAACCTCTCCAAAATCCTCATAATGTCAGTGGCCCAGCAGTGCTCCGACGAGATTCTAACAATCGTGTCCATGCTAAGCGTTCAGAACGTGTTCTACCGGCCCAAAGACAAGCAGGCGCTGGCTGACCAGAAGAAAGCCAAGTTCAATCAGCCCGAGGGCGACCACCTGACCCTGCTCGCTGTCTACAACAGCTGGAGGAACAACAAGTTCTCGAACGCGTGGTGCTATGAGAACTTTGTACAGATCAGGACGTTGAAGCGGGCGCAGGATGTGAGGAAACAATTGCTAGGGATTATGGACAGGTGAGTCACTGCATACATATATTAAATTAACAGATTTTCCGTTAAAAGTTATCTATAATCTATAAAATAAAAGTTAATTAGTAAAAATTAAAAAAAGAAATCTAAAAGGAAATATTGAACAAATATAATATAATTATATAATTTTTATTATAATCCATTTTGACCGAAAAACACTGTCCTTCAACATTATTCACTCAAGATCTCTACATAACATAACAGCTCAAGGTTTTTGGTCCAATTTACACACTAGTCACAAACTTTGCAGATACTATGGGTATTAAGATAACTGATATTATAATTAAATACCTTTTTTTTTTCAAATACATACGTATAATACATAAAAAACACCCAGAACAAGACAAACACACATGAACATTTGTGTTTGTCTTGTGCATGAACATGCACACAAATATTTGTCTTGTCCGGGGATCGAACCCGTGACTTGGTAGTCAAAGCGCACATTACTAGCCAATTAGACTACTGGGCTCTTTATTCATGTACAATATTTTATTTTCAGACATAAACTGGATGTGGTTTCGGCTGGTAAGAACACAGTGCGCATCCAGAAGACCATCTGCTCGGGTTTCTTCAGGAACGCCGCCAAGAAGGATCCGCAGGAGGGCTACAGGACGCTCGTCGACAGCCAAGTGGTGTACATACATCCGTCAAGCGCGCTCTTCAACAGACAGCCAGAATGGTAAAATATTATGACTATCTTTTATAATACCTACTGAATTAATAAGACATACTAATAAAAAAAAACTAAATCTTATTACGATTTCATTAAAAAAATTGTATGTATGTCTGTCCTCGTCGTCAATTCTTATTCATCCCACTGCTGGGATACGGGTCTTCCCACAAACGAAGGGGTTCAGAGCATACTCCACCACGCTGCTCCACTGCGGGTTGGCGGAGGCAAGTGTTTTCAAGCCGCCTAAAGGCCACTGACTTGGCTTAACTGCTGTCATCTAATGACAACAGCCGGGACCGACGGCTTAATGTGCGGCACGCGGTACTTGTAGCACGAGTATCGCACTGACGTCTTTCTTGCTCTAGCAAATGATGTTCCTGAGCAACGGACAAGGACAGAGCATGCAAAATGCGAGTCAGATGTGGGGCAACCCTAAGTCCTTACTCCTTTTCAATAAGGCGTGCCAAAGTGCCAACAAATAGCCACTACATTTTACTGCTTGAAGAAGTCTTATTTTTTTAAACGTAAAATAACTCGCATATCTGTGGCAATAAATATAACCTACATTTTATTTGTTTCTTTGCACATTATCTACTATATAAAAATAAGTCGGGTTTTCCTTCCTGACGCTATAACTCCAGAACGCACGAACCGATTTCCACGGTTTTGCATTCGTTGGAAAGGTCTCGGGTTCCGTGAGGTTTATAGCAAAGAAAATTCTGGAAAAATTTGAAAAGAAAAGCGGGAAAATATTGAAGCCATCTGGTGGCGAAACGGAGTTCGCCGGGTTAGCTAGTCTACTATATAAAAATAAGTCGGGTTTTCCTTCCTGACGCTATAACTTCAGAACACACGAACAGATTTCCACGGTTTTGCATTCGTTGGAAAGGTCTCGGGCTCCGTGAGGTTTATAGCAAAGAAAATTCTGGAAAAATTTGAAAAGAAAAGCGGGAAAATCTTTTTTCACATACAGCGCCATCTGGTGGCGAAACGGAGTTCGCCGGGTTTGCTAGATAAATAGTAAATAGTTCGTGGTGGACAGGTCGTGGTGGACGCAAAGAAACGGGTTAGTGCGGCGCGTTCGTCTCGAGTTCAATATATCGACAAATCGATAGTGGATTAAAGCACTTAAATATTTGCTTAGTTATTATATATTCTATGTTTATTACTATAATTCGCGCTTGACTATGTATATAATGACATTTTAATTTAAGGTACATTTTTAATAATACGAACAATACGAGAACCAAAAAAGGCACAATGCTCGTGTATAACAAATATCAACATAAAAGATAGCGGGAGAACTGTGGTAGCGCGGCACTGGTGCGCGGGCGCGGGGTGCTTTTAGCATGACTCATTGTCACTTTCCGCCTGAGCCGAGCATGCAAGGGAGAGCGCGGCTTGTGAGTTGTAACTCATCTATCTCTCTTCCACTCCATCGGCCGATGTTTTCTTATGACGTTATCACGTAAAGTTATCGTCCGTAAACCGACTTTACAGACAAGCAATTTGTTTTTCAGGGTAATCTACCATGAGCTGGTACAAACCACCAAAGAGTACATGCGAGAAGTAACAACCATCGATCCCAAATGGCTAGTGGAGTTCGCGCCGGCGTTCTTCAAGTTCTCCGACCCGACCAAGCTATCCAAGTTCAAGAAGAACCAGAGACTAGAGCCGCTCTACAACAAGTATGAGGAGCCCAACGCGTGGAGAATATCAAGGGTCCGCAGAAGAAGAAATTAAATTCTATCCGGAGCTCTAGTAAAGGATAACTATGAAATAAATTATCATAAAAATCTTGTATTTTTTGTAATTTCCATACGTCATCCATCGTCGTCGTCAACCTTGATTCATCTCACTGCTGGGGAATGGGTATCCCTTCAATTGAAAGGGTTTAGAACATACTCCACCACGCTGTTCAGCTGCGGGTTGGCGGAGGCCAGTATTTTTTAAAGGCACCTGAAGGCCACTGACTTGGCTTACATTATAGTGACTACAGCCGGGACCAAAGGCGTAATGTGCCTTCCGAAGCACGGAGGAGTTTGAGATAAATAAACCCATCCATGGACATGCTACGGCCAACGTAAGCAACGTTGGCCGATTAGACTGATACAAGCGAAGTCACCGAGTTCCTCGTGTCGAATTTGTTTTGTTTTCATACATTGCCTCGATTTAAGGTCCGAATGTGTCGTGGTTGAAGCGTGTACCTGTAATACTTTCAGAGAGTATACCTTGATGACTTTGAGATGATGATGAGAAATATTATTTTACACAACGCCGAATACCAAACAAGCATACGACTTACCTGATGTAATTCAGTTGCCGTAGCCTATAGACGTTCACAAAACACGTAGCACAGCTAACCCGCTGACACCCTCGCTGCTGATGCAGCATCTCTTTACGTCTACTAACCTCACTCGCAGGAACACAAGAATCTTCAAGGTTATTGTTATTTGGCTGCGGTTTGTCCTCTGTGAAATGGAAGTACTTCTCCAGCCGGGTTCGCTTTTACCAGAACTACCTACGTTAACAAGTCGGCATGGTTTCGGCTACATACAGATGTGGTTAGATTAGGCTTTAAAGATAAGGAAAACCTCGTGCTCGGGACTACCGTTAGGTCGTTTGTCTTGCTGGATACGTCCGGTGATGGCGTTGGCGGCAGCCTGGGCCTAATGCACTCTGGACAATAACGGTCAGTAACTTCTCCTGCGATGAGAAGTTACTGACCGTTATTTTCCAGAGAGGATATCTCTGAGCGTTGACCAATATTCTGGCAGTGAAGAAAAACGTAGTGCCTGCGCTGCGCTTTGGGGCGTATGTCCCTCCCCTTCCTCTGAACTAGCTGAGGTCATAGTGAGACGTTCAGTGTAGGAACTCTCCTCCCCTGTGCGTCTCAACGCCTTTGAGTATAAATTTATACTCAAAGTCTCAACGCACCTGAAATACCATACCCGATTATATTCATTTTTACCTTCCGGGTATTTACCAGCTGCCCATCTCTAACCGTGGGTAATGCAAGCCTCTAAACATGCATGTGGTATCGACTAAGGTATCTAAGTACATATCGCTTTCAGAAAATTGTCTTTATATAAAAGTAGCATTAGTAGTGATGGTGCGTAGTCGCTAAAAAAAATATGTTCTCTATTCGCATGCAATAAATAGTTTTATCTACAAGATAAGTCCAAGATATTATTGATCTATACATGATTTTGTTTATCGTGTACACCACACAATGTTATCTAAATACGACGTGTGCATGTACAACCCTATTCTCAATGTAGAGCAAACGTCAAAATGACAAATTGAATAATTGACAAACAGACAATCAGTGCCCTTCTTGTGCCTGTTGTGATATGAGTATTTTTGGCTAAAAATAGTAAACTAATTTTCCCAAGAATTAAATAATAAAATGGTGTAACGAACCCCTCTGTACGTGTGAAGAATTAATTAAATTTCTTGTTATTAAAAACATATGTAAGATGGAGTTCTTTTCTGAGATAATCGGCGAAACAGTGATACTGGGTATAGATTCACTCGTCTTGGGCTTCTGTATAAAACAGCTGAGCAAATGTAAACATATACTGAATGCGCTACAGGTAAAATTATTATCAATAGCAATAATTAGAGAGTCGCCTTATGGAAGTAATTTATTATAAGGTTATTGAGGTCATATTATACCTATTTTGGGCAAAGGCGCTTCACACGGCAGCAGATATTTGCGAAGCCGCTCTGACCGATTTCTACTGATAATTTTCCTGTGTTAGTCTTAGACAATTTATGGTGCCCGTAGCTCCATACGCCGATTGACATCATGATAGTAATTAGGTAGTAAAACTTTAATACAGTTTTAAAAAAAATTTCACCATTTATAACAAGTTTACGCCATTGAAAGTGTGACCACTCAGTTCAGAGGTTCACTTTGTAAATTGCTTAGTACTGTGGTATGTATTTATAATTTTACAAGAACTTGAGTTTATAGTGGCAACTTGTTTGGATAATCTCTGAGTCGCAGGTTTTGGTGCCTATTATATATTCATACTACTGCAGGCTAATTACCTAAAGGGTTACTGTATTCCTGCAATTGAGTAATATCACCAGAAAGCTCTAAAAAGAGTTTTATTATCTTCATAGTATTTTAATGATCATCATTCCAAGTATTGTTACTCTGTGCACAAGAATTCATATTTTTGTACATTTACTGTTGGACTATGTTTTTTATTCTATCATTGTCTCTTACAATGATAGAATAATATAGCCCCTGCAAAAGAGAGACCTGTGAAGAGAGAAGTGAACAATTGCTTGGCTTGGGGTGTAAGTGATCACCATAATCTGCACATGGTGCACCATGACACTAACACTAGCTATCGAAGATATGGAAAAAGAGAGGTAGAGCATGTTGCACTTGACTGGGGACGTACTTCCACTTCACAGAAGACAGCAGCCAAATAGCAAAACTCTTGAGGATTGTTGCAACATTGTCAATAACATTGCAAATATGTGGAAGGACATTCGGATCTAGACATATTATTTTACACTTCAATCAACGTCTCCTGGCTCGCTCGACATGTTGACCTAACCAACCTAACATAGAAAGTTTATGCAATCTGTTATAGACCGCACCGGTATTGGACATAGATGGGACATTGAACAAGGAAATCAATAAGTATCCTAACAACACTATCCCGTTCGTGGTCATCCGGGGTCTTGTGAAGCCTCTTGGGACCCCAATCACTAGCAACTACAACAATTCTGTCACAGGAGTCATTCAAAGGTTATAATTATGATTAATTTGCTATTTATAGATAACTTATCTAATGCCATTACGTGATAATAAAACAGTGCAGTACTCCATATTATGATAATAGTTATGCTTAAATTTGTAAACCTCTTTTACAAATATTTTTGCATAATAAATAAATACATAATTATTTCTGGACAAATTACACACTGCCACCTAGTCCCAAACTAAGCAAAGCTTGTACTATGGGTACTAGATAACTACTACAACAATTAATATTATACTTAAATACATTTTTTTTGTAAATACATACTTATAATACCAGACCAAGACAAACATACATGTTCATGCACACAAATGTCATGTGGAGGGATCGAACCCGCACCCCTGGAGTCAAAGTGGACATTACTAGTCATTCGATAACCTGTCTGTTATGGCTTGTCATAATAATAAGTTCCTTTGTACAATTTATTATATGATTTTGATTGATTATAAAAATGTTTCAGGTTAACAATTAAAGAGCATGTGATCGCACGGACCTCAGCGGGCTTCTGGTCTGACCAGACCCGCACTATACATGAAGTCTGCAACTCCTCACCGTTTGTGTTGAACAGTGGGAAATACAGCATTGAGGTTATTGATGCCCTCGCTGCAGAATTGCTAGGTAACATGTTAACTATTTTAGGTCTGATGCTAAATGACGAAGGAATATGCTGGTATTATACCCAAAACAAGCAAACGACCCACATGATGGTATCACCCACGCATTTCCGACTTAGTTCAGTAGGTGCACTAAGCATTCTGTTCCTAATAAATTTTCTATTATATTGAAATTTGTTATGTACCCACTCTGATTTCCCTTTTGTCACATAAATGAATAATATGCTATAAATAAAACACTTGTATAGGCAGTCAGATGAATATACAATGGGAAAATTCCATGTTTTATTTTTTTATGGTCATGAACAAGCGTAATCACATACTCAGATAACTCAGATGTCTATGCTGAAGATAAAAAGCACTTTCATTGCAAGAACATCATAAAGAATCCCCATAAAGAAGAATTGAAGTATTTTCTCAAAGAACAGCATGCTATAGTTTGAGATTTTCAAATGGCGTCAGTAATCGCACCTGGACTTTCGCTTGTGCATTATTACCCCGCCGCCACACTATGCTCCTCGCGCTGCTCATCGCCTTGCTCCTCGCGCTGCCGCGATGTTTCCCTCACTGCCCACACACTGCTCTACTCGCGCAATTATTCGCGACGCTCCGCACTTGGACATTCGCCTTTGCTATACAATGGACGTTGAAGCTGTGACAGCGTCCGCGATATGCATTTTTATTATAGCGAAACGAAGCTTTTTTTTATGGACTAACGGTCTAAAAGATGCCATCAAACATTTCTTTTTTGCTACCAGCTCTTATAGGGAAATGTTCATGACAGACATGATTTTAAAAAATGATTTAAAAAATATGACGCGTGTTACGCGCCCGAGCGCTCGATGCGGAATGCGTCTGAGGCGATTGTGTAGCCGGCCACTCGCGCTAACATTGCCGGACCTTTGACTCGCGCCCAAAAAACCGACAAAACAGGGAATGATGGGCAAGGCGAGGAGCAAGACGAGCGGCATGACGAGTAACGTGGCCACACTACGTTCCTGCCTACTTCCCTCGCCACTCGACGAGTGTATGGCAGGGCTATAAACACAAAGCATAATAATGCTGTAAAGCATGAAACCGTCTGACACAGAAAATAAATAGTCAGTAGTGGAACTGAAACCGGAACGGAAACTGGAATGTTAACAATTACTATAGATACGCCACAAGCGTCAAAAACGTACACCCGAAAAGTGAGATAATTGTCTTACCTCGCAATTAGTTCGCAAAAGCAAGCCGACGAAACTGACGTTTGTTTTTTTTATACTATGTCGGGTGGCAGACAAGCATACAGCCCGCCTGATCAGCAGTGAGTTGTTAATGGTCATAGTCTTTGCTGAAATCCCTTCCATTATTTTCAGATATGGATGTAATTTCTGACAAGTTTGAGCCCATGTCTCCAGGGGTGATTGATCATGTTTGGGGTTTCTTCTCTGGTGTGAGACAGCGTGGACTTCAGACAATGGAGGAAATGTTACGAGATGGCTCCTACATCACTGCCATTGGAGAACTGAGCAGGAGTAGAACAGGAGAATTAAAAATACAGCCTCCCAAAGATGGGTTGCCATTGTATTTGACTACGTCCACAAAATCCAGCCTACTAAAGCGACTAGCCAGCTCTAGAGACTTTTTAAGGTAAGACAGTAGATGTAAATATCTTTTGGGCTATATGTTCATCTAGGTTTAGATCATACTCAATCTAGACATGGGTCAGACTGCGTTACGCCGCGCAATTGCACTAGCGCAGTTCACTGCTCTGATAAGTTCAACAGAAGTGTCAATGCCTCTGATGTGTCTTCATTATCTCACTCACTCGCTGAGTTAACGAGCCAACACACTGCGCGTGGTGCGCAGCTGTGCGCTGTTTATGTTAAGAGCGTAGTGCCGCGCATACAGGTACGCCGTGGCGCAGTGCGCCGCTACACATTTCCCTTGGCGGTCGGAAGCGCCTTCGATCTTGTTGCGCCATGGCGCAATTTGGAGGCCAGTGTTTTCAAGCCGTCCAAAGGCCACTGACTTGGCTTAGCAACTGGTATCTAATTATGCGCTCTTATGCACGCAGGAGCTTGAAATAAATAAATTCATCGATTGACAGGCTACAGCCGACATTGCTTAACTTACGTGATCGATCAGATTAAAGCGCAAGTGCAAAGACGCTATCGGGCTTCACTTGACTCGGTCTGAATCAAATCAAATCAAAATATCTTTATTCCTTGGACTTTATAAAGCACTTAAAAACGTCATACAAATTAAATATAAGCACATGTATCTAAATCATTACTACTCTAAATCCGCAGAGCTTAGATTCACTTTCATCACACTATCTTGAATGTGAAAGTGAATTTAAGTGCCATAAAGGCTTTAATCACACTATGCTCACTTTATAGAAATACTGCTTATTATTAGGTCTTTACCTATGAAATTGCCGTTTTGTATGAAAAAATTTAAACAATTTTTTTTCATGTATTTTTTATTTGTATTAATCGAAGTAATCACCCATGCATCAATGCATCTTTGCCAACGCAGTGGCAGTTTATTGATGCCCTTCTTAAAGAAATCAGCTGGACGGGAGGCAACAAATTCTTCAAAGGCATTTTGTACTGCCTCTCGGGTATTGATTTTTTTTTCCCGCCAAGAAGTTATCCAAATTCTGGAAAAAGTAGTAGCCTGTAGGCGCAAGGTCTGGCGAGTTGGGCGGATGACGGAGAGCTTCCAACCCCAGTTCTTGCAACTTGGAGACCGTCTGCTGTGCAGTATGAGGTCGCGCGCTGTCGTGCAGGAGCAGCGGAGACGAGCGATTGACCAATGCTGGTTGCAGATGTGCCAGCTTCTCCATCATTGTGTTCAGTTCTTCACAGTACACATCTGCAGTAATGCTCACCCCGTTTGGTAAGAAGCTGTGATGAATCACACCGGCGCTAGACCACCAAACAGTGACCATCACTTTTCTAGGGGTAAGTTTTCGTTTAGGGCATTGTTTAGGTGCTGAACCAGGATCCAACCAACTTGCTGAGCGCTTGCGGTTATCAAACAGAATCCATTTTTCATTGCAGGTTACAATGCGGTTCAAAATTCCTTCATTTGTGTGTATGTTGAGCAGTGCAAGGCACGTCTCGACGCGTACTTCGCGCTGGCGATCATTGAGTTCGTGGGGCACCCATTTGTCAAGCTTTTTTTGCTGCTAATTTGACACGTGTCAAGTGCAGCACAAGGGCTCAGAGAAAAAAAAAATGATTTTCATTTCTTTTCGTTCCTTGAATTTTGAGGAATTTTAGTAAGTATGTAGAAAAATTATACACAATGTTTAGGTTCATTGAACATCAATATCATTATCAATATTCTGAGTAGATACTTTTTAGGCAATATTTTCATGCTGTCTAAAACGACTGTACCTATTTTGTGTAAGTAAATATTTTGTAATCCGTTATTGTTTCGAAACATTCATTTTTTGTACAATATAAAAGTGCTAAAGAACGCCAATTAACACCAATGTTGAGCGCAACCACGTCTGTGAAATCTTAGCTAGTTTGATAAGTAAGTTAGAATGAGGCTACACGTTATCGTCACATTATATACAAATCTGTTATGACCAAGTAAAATCATGATATATATTGGAGAAAATACTAGGTACTTTGTGGCCCTAATGAAGTAAACTGTAGTCAAAACAAATGTCTTGCGGATATATTTCAGGTAACATCATAGTACCGTCGGAACCCTTAACTTCGCCTGGGTTTTGACACTTTTTTAAAAATATTTTTCAGATTTTAAAGTATTTTGAGTAACAATGAATGAAAAACAATTTTTCGTATCTGTGGCTAGTGGAATAGACTATTGACGCTCTAAATTTCATTGTCTAAGTGGCAACAATTTGGTCACAAATATAGTAGGCGAAGTATGGATATTTTCCCCTAACTTTGCCTAGGTATGCTGCAACGTCAATAACAAACATTTTGTTGATTTAAAAGAGTCTAAATAATGTAGTATGTGACAGGTGAATAAGCACCTTACTTATAGCATAACATGGTCGTATTTTCTTTAAAAAATGTATGGCAGGCGGAGATAGGTAACTGTCTGAAGTTAGCTTCATACGTTTGATGAAATGTTGATAGGGCTGGCAAAAATCATGTGATCTTATCACACCTAACTGCAAAATAAAGGAGGATAACTGTTTTGTGAGTAAAAATTAAATAAGGTTACATAAACTATTTATTGTATTTATTTTGTATTTATTTATTTTAAAAAGTCAAAAGGTAGGTATATTTTTCAATAAGTAGGTACAAAATTGTAGTCTAAAAATATATGATTCAATTTAAAATCGTATATTTTGGACTGCAATTTTGTACCTACTTTTTTAAAAATTACAGCAAAAAAAGTTTGTCTTACATTTTTGAACCAACAATTATCTTATACATTAAATCAGTCTCATTTATGTCAAGTCAGCCCCAGACATTGGAAATTGTTTTTGGTAATTATTAATTAGCTTTTAGTTATAGGCAGGCGTCCAAGAAAACAGAATTAGTGATCGACCTTTAGTTTCCGAAATATTCGCAATTCTGTAAAGGTTAAAATAAATATGGCATTCCATGGTATAAATTGATTATACCTATTATTTAATTGGGAATCATCTGCAAGTATTAGTATATCTATGTCACAAGTAGAAGTGTTTATTTTTCTATCAAGGTAAATACTTTATTTCCACTTTCCGAATTTAAAATTTGATTGTATAAAAAAATATAGGTATACGCCAATGTTTTTTTAATCTTTAATGTTAACTGATTATTCTACATTTAACTCAATACTACCAGACCTTTTTGCAAAGATGATCACATAGAAGGCACAAAAAAACTTAGAACAGGAATTGACAATTTGACAACCCTAGGGATGGGCGAAGTTTGGCAACAAGATAGCTGCTGCCATCACCTGAAAAATATTTTAAACAATTAAGACATCTAGACACAACTTAGGCATAAAATAATAATGTCATATGAAAGGAAATTAGTTATAGATTACAACAAAATGAAAAGTTCAGCATTACCTGTTATATATCACTGCTTAAAACTGAAGTTACAACACCGCCAAGAAAAAACGTCACGACAATCCCACGGATGAAATGCATTGGTCGCCAGTAAAGTGAAGTTAGCTACAATTTCTCTACAAAATGTCGCTATACACGAAAATTACTTAATAATTAGGATTTTTATGCGCCATTTGCGCTATAAATCTTTTGGAAAATTCAACATAATTGAAATTAGGCGAAGATAGGTAACACAGGCGAAGATACGGGCTTATACGGTAGTTATTGTTATAAATAATATTTTAAACTCGTGCAAGTGGAATGAACTGCATGCCGAGGCGTTTCCAGGAGATTATTATATATATGACGAGCTCCGTGGTCGAATGGTTAGCAATGGCCACTTTGACTCCGAGGTCGCGGGTTCGATTCCCGCACAAGACAAACATTTGTGTGCATGAACATGTCTGTTTGTCTTGGTCTGGGTGTTTTCTATTTATTATAAGTATGTATTTACAAAAAAAATGTATTTAAGTACATTTATCAGTTATCTATGTAGTACCCATAACACAAGCTTTGGGCCTAGATGGCGCTGTGTAAATTGTGCAGAAATATTTATTTATTTATTTATTTTTAGGGGTTCTCCAAGTAGGACGTGAAAAGATTTATGCAGGGTGTGTTTGTATTTCCAAGTGTTCATAGGCAGTAACTGTTTGACTTCTTATTGGTATCGGGACGGGAGCTCACCACACATTCCCACTACTATGTTTCCTGTGTAGCCAAGATTAACAGCGGCGACCACCAAAACGGCAATGAACAATGAAGTCCACAGCAATTCCAGGAGTAAAACTATGGCTGCCTAGGAATTACAATGATTTCAATCAGAAGAAAATAAGCCGGAGTAGGAAGCTTTTGGAATTTGACTTCCCGTCTTAGCAATGTGAGAGACAACAATATGGTAAATACGGCATTAAAACACTAAAGAGATGGCTAGTCAAGTGAAGCTCAACTGCCGTGCACCACGGATTTTAAATATCTAACACTATTGGGGACCTAACTATGCGCAGAGGCAATATCGTAACCAATAAGGTTAATCCGAAGTGCGATTATTGCTAGTTGAAACTTCTTATTAGAAGCTGGATGGCGTCGTTGCGCGTGGCACTCTAATCGGTCACGCAAGTTAAGCAACATCGACCGTAGCCTGTCTATGGATGGGTTCATTTACCTCCAGCCGCTCCGTGCTTCGGAGGGCACGCTAAGCCGTCGTTCCCGGCTGTTGTCTTTAAAAAACTATCCTGAATCCGAGTTAGTGGCCTTTAGTGGCTTGAAAACACCGACCTCCGCCAACCCGCAGTTGAGCAGCGTGGTGGAGCATACTCCAAACCCCTTCAATTGAGGGAACACCTGTATCCCAGCCGTTGGATGAATAATGATTGACGACGACGACTAAACATCTTATTGGTATATTAAAAAAAGTGCATGGTCATACATAAAAAAAAAATACGCGTCGACTTGAGAACCTCTTCCGTTTTTTCGTCGGTTAAAAAATATGTTCACTGTTTGCATATGAGTCAATACTTTTTTGTGGATGAGTGTAGCATTGCCGAGTCAATTCGGATGGTATGTCTACATATTAATTTAGTATTACTGCAGCACAGTGGCGTGCTGACCTGTACAATTGGCTATTTTCCAATGTTTAAAAATTGTACAAATAAATTAACAATATCGTAAAATACACAAAACTATAAAGATCTGCAAACTTTCATTCTAATATCTTCAGTCAGACTTTTTTTAGCGTCGATCAAAGTTTGGCGGGAAAGTCCATTTTAAAAGTATGAAATTATTAAAAAATAATATTTCCATTGGAGTAGCAATAAAAAATGCTATAACTTTTATTATGATAATAATTACATAAACGTAATATTTAACATAGCTGTCGTACAAATTTCTGATTTGATGCATATAAAATACAAAACTGTGACGTCATAATTCGGTAGTCTTTTGTATGGAGCGTTTTGGGGCAGTCTAAAAATTGTGATTTTCAAATTAATATATCTCCAGAGATTTTTGTGCTATCGAAGTAATTCTTTCACCTATGGTTATATTATGGAGACGTCCCTACATATCAAACAGAAAAAAATGTTAGTCAAATAGCCAATTGAACATGTCAATCAATTGTTCAGGACTCGTATTAAGAGTAGTTGTCCCATAGGTACAGAACGCAACAGATAATTATCGGTATATTATGTTTATTTCTCTCTTGTAAGTTGTATTCTTTAACTTTATTTAACAGTTCTTTATACTAACGCCGCCTGGCTGTTAACATTGCTTGTGTTAGTAGGAATCATTCATGAGATTGGCGTGTAAAAATAGGTGTAAACTGTGTAAAGGCTTTGAAAATAGCTGAAGTATACCAACATACCTACAGCGGGTTAAGATATGGACGCTTCGGGCGTGCGTGATGTGTGAATTGGTTTGTCACAGATTCACTGAAAACTTGTATGTTTTCATAATTTTATTATTACTTTAAAAAACTAAATGACAGATATTAGTTGTGGACACATGTTGTAAGTTGGAAATATTCGAATATTGTATCTTATTTTTTATATTGACAACAAATACATTTTTAATAGTAGTTTAATTAACACTGAGAACAATATTAGTACAGTATGCACGCTCCGCCCGCGCAGTGTCTACCTGATCTGATCTCTCTGTGAGATGAATTTGTGTCTGGTTATTCCACGGCGCGATTGTTTGAGCGGTGTGGAATAACCAGACATGAATTGTGTCTGGTTATTCCACGCCGCCGGTCATACAATCGCGCCGTGCACAGACGTAATTTATTTGTATAATAATAGCAACATGGTGTTTGCACGGGACTGGGCTAAAGGTTAAATTTTGTTCTAGGGTTCTCCTGGTGGTTTTTGGATCAGTGGCGGCGGCAGCGTCGTGTCGTATCGTGTACAAGTACCTGAAGCGACGGAAGCGGCGCGAAGTCGAGGAGAACATGAAGAAGCAGCTGGCGCTGGGCCGCCGCGAGCGGCGCGCGCACGCCCGCGAGAAAAACCTCAGCGAGGTTCAGCTGTGTGTTGTGTGCGCTGAGAACCCTAAGGAGGTGCGCTGTCATGTTTCAACATCAACTTTTTTTACCATTGCTGTGGCAAACAAGACTATATGAGAATAGGCTATAATAGAAAAGGCTCTCATGTTATAACTGGGAGTTTTAATATTTACTACAAATAATAGTGACATTGACTATGTAGGTATAGCTTAAGAGGTGTAGTTTATAATTTTTCAAGTGATAACTTTTTTAGGTGCCCAAATTTGTGGCTGTTAAATGACATTGAGCCGTCCACGGAAATGAAATGAAATGGAAATGGTTTGAGACTAGATTTGTATGGCACCAAGCGTGCCAAACTCGAACAACGGCTGACAAGCAATATGAGTACACTACAAATAACTACGTGTTGTAATTGGTTGAATTTGGTCATATAGTTGTGCCAAACATAAAGCAGATTAAAGCATATAAATTAAATTTACTGATAGAAATCCATACTAAGCTAAGCGTTCGGATGCTTAGGTACTGTTGACTAGCTCCCCACGCATACATCCCATGTATACTATATACTTGGTCTGTGGAGCCGTCACACTCGGTTCTGTAACGCTCGTTCAGGTAAAGTCGACAGGGAGGGACCGAGACAGAGCAAGAGATGAAGTTTTCACTTCTGATGTGTGCTCAAGCACACACCGTTATTTTGGTTATGTTTTGTGATAACCGTTTTATCGATTTGAATAAATAATATTATGGGACTTGCTGTTGACCACCTATTTGTTTATTTTGCTGATATAATGGCCAACAAGCGGGCTATATGTAGGCACATCATCATCTTCATCATCAGCCTGGATCTATCCACTACTGAACGTTAGCCTTCCCTAATACCTTCCGCCATATGCGATCCTCCGTTTTCCGCATCCAGCTGCTTCTGGTCGTTCCCTTGAGGTCCATCTAAAGGGAGGGGGCGAAGCTTCGTCGCCTCATACGAGGTCTCCATTCCTGCCCCATCTGCCATCACTGACTCGGCAGATGTGGCCGGCCCACTGCCCCGCTTCAGCTTGCTGACTCTGAGAGCTACGTCGACAACTTTGGTTCAATAAAAAAAAATCGGTTGTCTGTAAAGTCAGTTTACTGACGATAGTTGAACGTGACAACGTCATAAGAAAATACTGATGGAATGTTTGCATTTTTCAAAAGAAAATTTTAATGAAACGCATCAGAGCGAGGTAACGCCGCATGAGTCATGTTATTTCGTGCGTGCAGCCGGCTCCGTCGAATTATAAGACGTTGTCACGTCAAAATGTAGGGACGCGTGCGCCCATCAGACGACAGCTGAAAATCAGTGTTTTTTTGCGCGATGTGCAAAAAAGTCGCACTGAGCTGTGGCCATTTGCTTGCTGCAGCACATGCATGCATCTTTTATTCTACGTTCTGTTTCCTAGTGTATAAGTTCTCTCCCTGTTATTTTTTTAATTTAATTTTTGTATGTTTGTGACTGTAGTTTGTAATAAACGTATCTATCTATCTATCTAAGGCAGTGTCGTAACTACAGGGAGGCAGAGTGGGCAAAATGCCACGGGCCTCGAGAGCTTAGTACAAAAATAGTATTTTCTTAAGTTAGGCTATAAATATACAACATGCAAAATTTTAATTGGTACATTATCATGCTTTTTAAAAATAAAATTATAGATTATTAACGAAAAATGTACAAAATACTTCTTCAGTGTTGGTTACTTATATGATTTATTAGAGAGGGCCCCATCCTCTGAGGGCCCATCTGATGAATTTCCCACGGGCTCCTGCTGGTATAGTTACGCCACTGGTATAAGGGTAAACGATTACCGTGACAAATATTTGCATCGCTACTGTTCCATGCGTTGTGGAGGGCCTACCTTGCAACTGTTTTCAATGTTGTTATTGTTTCAGATAATATTGTTGCCGTGCGGCCACGTGTGCCTCTGCGAGGACTGTTCAGACAACATCACGGACAGCTGCCCCATCTGCCGCGAGAGGATAGAGTCGAGAGCACCCGCCTTCATTACGTAAATAGGAAATTGTTGTAACATGGTTTACCTTGTACAAATTATATATATATAGATAAGTTTTAGGCATTTGACAGAGTTGACGAATGGTCCTTCGATCCCGCTGTGTCGTACAGTTAAGAGCAGTTCATGCTTGACAATTACAATGCGATTGCAACTCTCATTATGTACGGCATAAGAACTGTACAAAGGTCGAAGCGTCAAGGTTGAAGTGCTCTTAGCTGTACAGATGACCCAAACTATAATTAGTGCGGTATTTACCAAAAAAGTTTACCCAAAGTAGAGAATTTTTTTGCCGCCAATTAAATTGATATAGCGCTCCATAGGTTTCGATAGCAACATTTGTATATTTGGCGTGGCGTTGAAAAGGTTAACAAACACAGGCACGCACTGGCGATGAAGGAGGCTCGAGTGTTTCAGTCGTTTATTTTCATCACAGAATGAAAGTTAACTGGATCGAGATTGAATTATGAATTGTATAAATAGTTGATTTCTTTCATGAATTTATATCAATTCTTATTGCGACAAGCATAACAATCTTAGTTTGTTTAATTTTCAATCATATTCGATGTAATCACACTTTATTAACACTTTGAAGTTTCATGTTGTGATAGGAGAATACCAAATGTGACGTTTGTGAGATCGAGACTGGATCGAAACTAAATTTTCTTACGAAATTACGATTCAATTTAACTCACATACCCATGGTTAAAAGACTGGAATTAAAAATGTACAGAGTCTTGAAAGACTTGAGTCCCCTGCATCATTATTTGTATATGGTATTGTATTATCCACATGGTCGTGGGACTGTTTGCCAGATAGGCCTTAGGATATTTATTGTATTGTTTGCGAGCGGTGAATTGGTAAATGTCAATTGTAAATAAATAGCTAATAAATGAGTTTTTATTGTATAAGAGTTGTTCTTGTTTAGAAAATAACTAGTCTCCTTCCTTGTTTCTTGTGTTCACTTGAATATTTGTGACGTATGATATATGAGTAACTCGAAAATATCAAATTTAAAGAATCATGTCTTCCATCTCTAAAAGTGTGAGTAAGTTACCGATAGCTACCAACTATAAGGTGTTAATGTTAAGTATGAGCAGGTCTGGCCGTGTGGTTTCTGGCAGACTAGAATAGAATCGCTCCGTCTCTTCCCGTGGATATCGTACAAGGCGACTAAGGGAAATACATTATAAAACATCGATCAGGCCTCCCCAACCCGTCTGGCCAGCGTGGGGAGTGTAGGCCAAATCCTCGTTCTGTCTGGGACGGACGAGAGGGTCGTGCGTGCTCCTGTAGTGGAGACTAAAATGACCTGATGATGATGATGATGAGCACAACCCGCCCACTCCATACAAATGTCGCAACGTTTACTATTACATAAACAATGGTGTCTGTCCAGAGAAACTAGCGTGTGTGCGTGCGGCGCCATACAAACTGTTCCATATTTGTCTCAGAGGTTAGGTCGATACGAGAGATCGGCAGGGAGTGGCCGTACTGTACGTAGTATACTATTGCTTATACAGTGCTGAGGGGGTTACTTATACTATGTGGTATGAGCCCAATTTTAGGGAGTCGACTCGACATCAATCAATAATCATCCTACTTTTGGCATACGAATCTCCTCTCAATCGAAAGGGTTTAGATTTAGAGCATACTTCACCACGCTGGTCAACTGTGGGTTGGCGGAAGCAAGTGTGTCCAAGCCGCCCAAAGGCCACTGACTTGGCTTAATGACTGGCAACTAATGACAACAGCCGGGATCGACAGCTTAACGTGCCCTCCGAAGCACGGAGGAGCTCGAGATAAATAAACCCATCAGTGATTGATTAGACTGACACAGGCAACGACGCCATTGAGCTCCTCACTTAAATTTAACACACTCATTTCGTCCTCGTGACAATGCACGATTACCCACATCTAACAAAAATAAAAACTGACATGTTATTTAAACATTGGACTTTTCCACGAAATCTTAAGGGTACACAGAGGCCACTTTCGGAATAGCCGATTTGGGGATGAATCAGATTAAAATTATTCTATCTTACAAGATGAACGAAATTACACACAATCTGCAAAATTAAGAAGTTTATCGCCAACAAACATTTTAATATCAATAAGAAAGAAAGATAGTCTGGTTATATACAAACTGGGCAATAGGATAAAATTAAAAAACAGGTATAAAATTAAGAGTTATATTATTATCAGAAACCAATCTGTAGAGACCCCAGTTTTCCACAGGAGGCAGAACAACCATCATCTTCCTCTGTGTTGTGAAAGGACTGTACATTATCACCATCATCATCAGATAAATCTAGATTCTCATCACCATTTTGAACTTTATTTACAATTACACATGAGTCTAATTGATCTGTTTCATTTAATCCATACTCTTGTAATAATCTATTGATTTTAGAATTACTGATATTTTCTTTATCTGTAGTTTCTATAGAACTGCTGCATTTTCCTAAACAGCCCCCACTGCTACTGCAGCGTGTATTATTGCTACTTGACGTATTATTTTGGGATTTATTGCATTTGCTTTTAAAGTTCTTTACTGCAACTATATTACTTGTGTCGTTAAGATCTAAAATAACTTGTCCCATTGAGTCATTACTATTCTGTTTTGCATTATATTCTTCTAGCATTTTTTTAGCTTTCGAGCTCTTTCCGATACCGAGTTTAGGCAAGCCTTTGTTCAAGCCTTCAAGTAGCACACAAGCCTTGCAGACTTCCTGTGATGATACAAAATTGCATCTCACACAAGTCCTTTGTGATGGTAGGGTCACTTCTTCTTTAACAGCCATTGTTTCACCTGGAAATTATACAAAATTTAATGACAATTAAATATTTCAACATCAACCCTTACTTATCCCTCTGTTGGTATATGGGTCTCCCCTAAATTTAAGGGGTTTAGAGCATACTCCACCACACTGCTCAGGTTTGCGGAGTTAATATTCATTACGCGGAGTAAATATTTCACTAGGCGACAATTCATTATGCAAAAAACATTCCTTCAGTGGTGGACTAAGGCTAAAGCGGGCCCTAGGCAACATTGTATTTCCGGGCCTACTAAAGAAGTTTTCACTTCAAAAATTAAGAACCTAATTTCTGGGCCCCAAAAATTACGGACTCTAGGCACATGCCTAGGTTGCCTAGGCCTTAGTACACCCCTGGTTGCCTTAGTAATATCTTATATCTGGTTATAATTACCAGAGTAAATAATGTCCATAATACAAGCAGGTCTAATCTTTTCCATGTCTTTGAGCAGTGCCCTGGCATGTCCTCGGTAGGCATTTGGAGCAAATACACACTCTGTGGAGAAGTAGACCAGTTTCTTGTAATGTGCATACATTACTATTTCTTTTTCATAAGTATATTTGAGAGGTTTTACCCTTGGGATTGTGCCTTCACTGCCCTGAAATTAAAAGAAAAAGTAGTCTAATAATTACATCGATTTCAACACACAAATGAAAATGAAATGACACACTTTGATCTAGCACCAAACTAAGCAAAGCTTGTTTCATGGGTACTAGATATATAGTTTTTTTTTTTGTACATACATACATTGCCTGAAGGACAAATGTAATGACTTCACTCTTTAATAAACTTGATTTTATTTCTCATCCAGTATTCATATCACAGGTCATATATGAAAAACAAATTATAAAGTAGTAAATCTCAATAATATTTGTCATCTCTTATATAACAATTGAGAGTATGTAGTTTAAATATTATTTAAAAACATCATTTTAATAGTTATTTAGATACATACTGTTGTTATTGCAGTACACCTCTTCAATCTAGCAATGTCGCCTCTAAGCACATTCATAAGAACAGTTTCTGCAATATCATCAGCATTGTGACCCGTGGCTATGCATTTCACGCCGAGCATTGCAGCTCCTCGGTCAAGAGCTTGTCTCCTAAATACACCACAAAATGTACAATTATTCTTTCTGCCAATCTGAGCTACTATTTCGTCCATAGTCCAACCATACAAATCCTTGTATGAGAGGATTTTCAAAGGCATTTCATAGTCATCTCGATTCTGTTTTACTGTTTCGAGGCTGTCATCCCGGTATCCTGTAATACCTTCATCGATAGAGAGCAGCATGAGGTCCAAACCGTAATCATATCGCTGGTTGAGTGTTTTCAACACGTGTGCCAGTACTGTCGAATCTTTCCCTCCAGAGGCAGCCACTGCGACGGAGTCGCCTTTACAGAACAATTCGCCTTTGGTAATTGTATAATGAATTTCAGTTTCAAATGCCCAATAAAAACAATCCTTGCAGAGAGCATCTCCAGTTTTCGGACGCTGGAATAAAAGTATCAAATTATATCTCTGAAGTCGCAAAATACATACACATAACCTGAAAGGACAGGCATGTACTACTGGACTAACCTTAAGTACCGCGTTTTTCCCACAGCCTGTTTTGCAAGTCACAGGCATTCTTCTATTGCACTGATTATTTATAGTTTTAATACATTTGAATAAATAAGAAAATGTATTTCCTAAAAATTGATTACCTAGAACACGTAGAGCAAAGCAAATAAAATAAGATGGAAAACATTTGACAGTGACAAACGACAACGAGTTGACAATGTTGATATTTGGCTGTCAAAACAACATTGTCAACTCGTTGTCGTGTGTCAGTGTCAGTGTTGCTAGTAATCGGAATCACAGATCTAAGCATAGTAAAAAGTCCTAAAATATCGAGTTCCTAATCGCCGTAGTCGGCAGAGAAGACGCCCGCCGCTCCCCGCGCGGCTCACATCGTGCGACCCCCGTGCTGAGCTGCGCTGGCATTGCTTTTAGTTAGTCTAAATTTGGCGGTGGTTTATTATGGATGCATTTCAGTAGAGCTCATAAAGGAAGCCTGTCTAAGCATTCAGCGGGATTTATTGGTTAATCGAATATGATTGGTGGTGTGAACCATGACGTGAACGTGTGTGTTATTTGATTGGCGGTGAACATTAGTAAGTACATAGATTTTTAGTATCTATTTATAGTCTAACGGGTTATAATCGATCTATATGGTTACTATGGTGTCGCATCTGATGTTTTTTTTATCTATTCGCCATTGCAAAATACACAACATGAAATTTTTACCTAATTACGTCAGTTGTCGCAATCATCACATGAACCAGCTTTCTTGACGCAAACTAATTGCGAAGAGTGACAGTTCGGGCACCTATCATATTTAATAACATCATTAACTACAACTAGAGATGGGTAAAATGCCAGGCATTTACAATAAGTGCCCAGTAAGTACCTATAAATCTGTAGCCCAATAAATGCCTAGTTGTGGGCATAAATAGGGAATTTATAAGTACTTCTTGGGCATTTATCGTAAATGCCCGGCATTTTACCCATCTCTAACTACAACAGAATAAGCACAAGAGAACTTCATTTGAAAAATATGATTTATTGTGAAAAATATTAAAGAGTAGGATTACTATTCCATATTCTATAACTAAAGTGATCATGATAGACCAGAGACTATCGTGGCAATCACACATAGACCTAGTGACTGGCAGGATTCGTAAGCTAATGTGGATGTATAAGACTTTAAGACATGTGACTTCTAAAAGACTACTGAACCGAATTTACGAGGCCCTTGCCCAATCAATACTGATCTATTGCATACCATTGTGGGGTGGTGCTCAGAAATCAAAAGTTCTAGGATTAGAAAGAGCCCAAAGAGCGTTATTGAAAGTCATGTACTTTAAGAAACGGAAGATTTTCGAAACGGAGATTTTCCACTACGGCTCTCTACGAAATGGCAGAACTCCTATCCGTTAGAAAACTGGGGGCTGACTTTTGAATTTGATTTGATTCTGATTTCGATTTTGATTTGAGTTCGATCTGATTTCAATTCGATTCAAGTTTTGTACTTTTGAACGGAATCGAAATCAAATCGAAATCGAATTTAGGATCGTATTAGCATCAAACGCTGACGTAACTTCCGGCATATGGGCAAAAGTTAGACTGTTTTCGTTGACAATTTCTTGTAAAATAATTTTATCGATTTACCGAAATTAATAATAATTAAATTGTATTAATACGTATTTCTCTAGACTCGAAGAAAATAAGTTCACTTATAGTGCATAAGTCACGTAAGAGCCTTTTATATTCGAAAAAAAAAATGTACAACACACGGAAAATGTGAATTAAAAACAAACAAATGTCATGTTACGAAATGTCAAATTAAAGTTTCTTTCCCGCGAAATTTTAATTTCTTGTTTGTTTAATGTTTGGTACAAGTGTATAGTGAGCTTTTGTAAAAAGGTAATTATTTAGTTATTGTAGTTATGATCTCCATTAAACTTTTAAATTGGGATATCTTCAATGTTAATATTTCAATAAAACATATGTTTTTTTGTAGAAAATGCAACCCACCCAGATACAAATGCAATCTTTGCTGGAATGCTTGGAAACAAATCGTGGAATTTCTAAAGGACATTTGCGCACCGCGATGGGAAAGTAAGAGGCAAAGAGGGAATGGCAGGAGTTCTCCAAGGTCTAGAATTCATTAGGATGTGCAGTGAAAAATGGGGCGAGGTGAGCTAAAGTAAGTTCATTTAGTAGACTATCATATTTCTCTCCATTCCAAATGGTAGACTAATACAGAATGCAATTACCATATCTTCGTCTATCGTACGGTTGGTTCCCTAAGATAACTGACTAGGATGGTGAAGTGGTCCGTTGTCTTAGGGAACCAACTGTATTAACTGACTTCGGTTAAAATAATCTGCAAGTTTAATGAAATCTATTAAAAGCTTTAAAAGTGTGCGAGGATGGATGAATCCACTAAAATGATTGAATGAAACTTGGCGCATAGAATGAATATACTCTGGATTAACATGAAGGATCCTTTTTATCCCAGTAGTGTCAAAAGATAGTTAATATATAGGTATTCATTTTTATTGAACATAATCCTAAGTTAAAGACCGCTTTCCTTTGCAGTTTTTGGACAGACAAAAATTATGCTGTAAACTGGCCGAGGAAAGGACTTTCTTCCCACTATAAGCCCAATCGAGGAGCGGATGTTAGCTTTGTTGTGTGGCAGTTGCTTTGCCACTACGTGATATGGGATTTTCTGTCCCTCTTGTTGTAAGTAACTCATACTTTTTCAGGTATAATATTTTTTTATGCTTTTCTCTTCTTTCTTTATCTTTTGATACATTTAAGTTTCTATTTATTAGAGCACCCAGATACAGAAGATATTATTCACCTGTAGTTCCTTTTGAGGATAATGGAACTCTTGGAAGGCAGTTTTTTTTTATTTAATACAGTGGAAATAAAAATAAGCAATGTAGCCTGTCCATGGATGGGTATATTGATAGCGAACTCCTTCGTGCTTCGTAGGGCACATTAAGCTGTCAATCCCGGCTGTTCTTTTAATGATAGTCGTTTCCCCCAGTGTGTGAGTTACCAGGAAGCCTTCCTGGAGGAGGTAGCAGATAGATAGATAGATAGATTCATTTATTCCTCAGAATACGGTATTAACATGATCGTACAAGGCTGTATGGTGCAAACATATTCTGCCAATGTTGGCGTAGGAATTATTACATGATTACGTTACATGTAAACTAGCATACTTACAACTTTATAGTAATAGTGGTACTACTAATTGATATTTATTTTGTTAACAGATTCTCAGCCCGGTAGTTCACAATGAACTGTCGACCTGTCTACCAAGACCTTTGGGTTCACCAATTCTTCCATTACTCAGCAACGCATCGACACCATCCCATCCTACAAATATTACTTGACGTCTTCAGCAGCCCAACAGAGCACAGAGACCTGCTACATAGTCAAGAGAAAGGGCCAGACAAGGGTGTGAGACTGGTAGACATTGTACATCAGTGGCCGCTCACATCTGCAAGATGAGTGGGATCGCCTAGTAGATATTGAGGCAAAAACAATAATCGCATGTGCTTAGTGTGTTATGCACTTTTGAGTGCATATATGATATAGTGCGACTACAAGGATAAGAAATAGTAATTTGTTTTTAGCATAGTAATTTTGTTAAATAGTATTGATTCTATCAACAACTAAGATGTATGATTGTTAATATGAAAATAAATAATGCTATTACAAAAAATATTGATTCTGTTAAAGGGTATATTAAATGAGTTAATAATAAAAACATAACAGTAGTTTGAATATTTATTTATGTATTAAACCGTTTGGTCTGCCATAACGGGTCCATGTATGTGCTCTAGCAAGATTGCCACTTCTTAACTCATCAGTTTATCTCTGCTGCTGACGCAAACCGCTTGCATGACATATTGTGTGCGACTCCTGCATAAAAAGAGGTACATCTCTTTTTATGCAACACAGTGCAAGCATTAATAATTTTTTCCACTCGGTCTGGCTTATAATGCATTACGGTTGTTTCAATAGACATCACCGAGCATTAAGAAGATCGATGGTCCCCTTCACTCTATTACAAGCAGACAAGTAATGCTTTTGTGTGATGCTTTTGGGATCATCATAAACTCTCTTTGTGCATAACCAGAATCACCTGAAATGACGAAATTATTTTTGTTAGTCAAGTTAAATATTCATTGTAAACTTTCTAGTTTCAGTTGTAGGAATAAAATAAAATTTTATAATGAAGATTATTAAACAAAATACACATTTAATAAGAATTGACTGATAAAAAGTATATACATATAACACATAAACTCACCAAATAAACACACCATTTCCTCTTTGTCTTGTCTGTGACTGCAATAAACTTTTCACTTCATGGTTGATGGTAACTATGAATCATGCGTGACACCAGCTTGATATGTACCTATGCTGATTATATTTAAATCAAAATCACATCTGTAACAAGAAACAAGTTATTAATAAAAAAAAATTAAAACTGATGTTTAACAAATTCTAATCCAAAAGTAAATTCAAAGACAACTATGCGATTGCCATTTAAAACTCTTAATAGGTTTGTAAGATATTTTTCTTCGTGCTGCAATATAAATTTATTGAATTAAGTTTAAGGCTTAACTTTGTCCATGTAAACTGTTTCACATATCTTATTAGCCACACAGAAAAAATATACAATCAAATAACAGATGCAGTTAGATTTGTTTAATAATAAATTTAGTGACTGTTAGTTCACAAGATAAATTTTATAGCCCAATAAGGGAGTTGCAATACAAAAATAATTACTTACAATTTGAACATTTCGAGACTGGTAATGTTGTTTATTGAAATACCACTCATCATTTTCTGATGGCCGAACCATAGCTACTTGGGTTCCATCAATACACCTAATAGTTTCTGGCAATTGGTATTTTTCATAGAACCTGAGGCATAAAGCAAAATAAGAAAAAAATAAATATAATTACTTAATATAAAGTGTAATTTTGCCAACTTCTTTAGAAAACATTATAATTACTTAGTAGACTGAAATCTAATATGTAATAAATCAAAAGGTGTAGAAAAAAATATTCTTATAAATTAAAAAAAAAAATAGAAAAATTCACCTCCCCCGTCTAGGTGGGATTTTTCCATTTAAAAAAATATTTATAATATCCTGGCCAGTTGGCCGAAACAACTATATAAAATAATAATAAGAAAATGTTCTTACTTCAATTTAATTGCATTGTTTTCTCAAGTGCCAGGAACCTTAATAATTTTAATATATCAGAATGATTTAGTGCAACCGTAACTTCTCTTGTGCATTTTGAGACAGATTGCAGAGACATTGTAGTGCCATTGCTGCCTGCCTGTGGCTAAAATGATACCTGTAAATAAACAAGAAATATCATGAGAGGTTTTGACTAAATGCTGCTAGATTACATGAAGCTCAAAAATGAGACTATAATGTAAATTACTAGAAAGTTACAAAAACAGAGATTTAGCTATTCTATTCCTTGCTTAAAAGCATGCAAGTACAGATACTATTTTAATACGTATCCTATAGGAAAAGTGCTAAAACTTAACTTACTTTGTACATAATTGATAGATCACTTGATATTTTCGGTCATTGTAAATAAGGTGTCAAGTATCTCACTAGAGTCCAAAAGAGGCTTTTGTTTAATCTGTAATTCTTCACAAATTCACAGTCATCCATCCAGTCCAACACGCTCACATAGTGAGCTTTAATCATAGCCTTCCTGCGATGTCGTTTGTCGAGACGACAAGCTTCTTCAATCAAGATACATACTAGCAAATCTTGCCATTTTAATTTTTAACGCTATATAAATACACTTTACTCAATAAACAAGCGAAAACTTAATAAACTTTGAGAAAACTATGAGAATTAATGAGAAAACCACACAACACGATACCAAGCGCGGAATCGAAAATTTTGACAGATGAATTCGATCTCATTCTCGATTTTGGCGCGATCTCAAACTTCAAAAGTACCATTCAAAAGTGACATTTGAGTTCAAGTCGATTTCATTTCGATTTGATGGTGATTTCAATGTCAAGAGTGCCATTTGACATCTATTCGATCTCATTTCGATTCGATTCTATTTCGATTGCGTCAAAAGTCACCCTGCTGTTTGTATTACACGTAATTAAAAAAAAACATATACTCTTAGCTTACAACCCGGGCGTTGCTCTAAAGCGACGACGAGACAGAGTTGCTACAATACACAGTGCCTATAGCTGTTTTGCTCAACATCAATTTCCTCGTATGTCATCGCACCTTTACAATAGGATAAATAGGATTATCGAGATCTATCCCTTAACCTACCGCGAATGTAAACGCAAACTATGTGTTTGGTTACATAATATGATGATGTGGAACGGTTGCTTAAATATGACACCTGAATTCACAAGCATGGGCATGTAACTCCTTACCTCATACACACACCCACACACACACACATCCACACCACACACTCACACACACGCACGCGCGCGCGCGCGAGCACACACACACGCTCACACACACACTCTCTCACACACACACACTCACACACACACTCACACACACTCACACACACACACACTCACACACACACACACACACACACACACACACACACACACACACACACACATACGCATACACACACACATACGCATACACACACACTACATACATATATATTTTGTGTCTTATTATTTCATAAGCCATAATATTATCATTATTAAATTTATGTACTTATTGTCTTCTGATTTAAAAATGTAAAACTAGTGAAGTACAGTGCTACAAGGATCTAATGAACGTGGCAGAAAACGGAACTAAAGCCGCCATCTTGTAAGACGTCACTTTTGACAGTTTTGACAGTTCTTCACAGTTGAATGTTGTGGTGCGATTTTAAAGTATATTTGTATATTTTGTTAATATAGTACGATTATCATGCCGAAAGTTTTATGAAGTGGTGTCAGGGAGGTTGTGTTTAAGGTGAAAGAGATTTTTGCAAAAGAAAAACAAAACAACGGCCCATTAATTCCTTTTGAAAAGGTTAACGAGCGAGTCGCTGCTGCTACAGGTAAATGTTGCCAGACATGTCTGTTTACCTTAAATTCCCACTTTGTTCCACAGTAAAAAGTTTTATTTGGTTTATTATGTTATACGTAAATATTTAAGAATTTAAATTATTTTCAGGTGTTACTTTACACACTGTATCAAACATTGTCAAAGAAGGCACATTGGCTAAGGCATCATGCAGTAAAATTGTTACACCTGGTAAGAACAGGAAAACAAGAAAAGATAAACTCATAATGGATGATTTTGATCTTGGAGTTTTATGAAGAAAGATTCAAGAGTTTTATAAGACGTGTCTCTTCATAAATCCTTGTGGATTCTAATAAGTTCCATTCGTGCAAAATAATTGTTCTTAATGAACAATAAATAGATAAATGATTGATGACCATATTTTAATAAATATGTATGTATCCTATGTAATATATAAATAAAAGCTAAATTGTATATGTTGTTTTTTTATTTCACATATTCATTCCTTCATTTCACAGATCGTTGTTAGATTTTTTATTTTTTATTTGAGGAGGTACTTCCCGAGTCGGTCTGCTTAAAATATACGCTTTGCTCTACCTCTCTTTTCGCCAGAGCCTCGTCTGTCAGTCAGCAGGGTGCACCACGTACAGGTGAGATTTGCCTTGGTTCAAAGATGTTGATGAACCCCTTACACCCCAAGATAGGTACGAAATGACTATAATCATTTTAATTAACTTTTTATCTAGGCCGTATCGTTATTTAATAAACTTAACTAAAATACTATAATATGGTGTTCATTACAGAATTAATTTAAAGTAATTAACTTCTGCCCAGCTAAGATTGAGCATTTTAAATGTCTTAATTAGGATATGTAAAAATTGCCTTGAAGTAAGGAGATTTTCCCTAATTGGCAACCCGAAAGTCACAGTAACGCCCTCCTACAAATGTCACTCACGTTCATTTAGATCCTTGTAGCACTGTAAGTCTATTTTCTTTGTCGATAGGGAAGAGCGGCTCCGTCTGACACAGGTGTGTTAAGAGCCATATTACATATCGACTGTGATTTTTGCGTAAAAAGGCCAATTTCGGCGTTCTTGATCTCGGAAACAAAAATACATTAACAATGTTGACTTATTGAATAGTACAGAATAGCTATTGACCTAGTACATAGCGGCCTCGCTTTTTGTAAAATTTGCTTAACTTTTTAAATAAACCCAAAATTGCAGAGAAAGATTTTCATAAAATGCGCGCAATCACTTTTTTGAGCTCCTGGATTGTACTCCTGTTCCAAACAAATGAAATAAAAAAAATATAATGTTATTTCTTATATAGTCGTATAGTACATAGCGGCCTCGGAATTTTGAAATATCATTGATTTAATATAGAAAAAAAACATTTCTTTAACCCAAAAAACTTCGAAAATCGCTTTAGGTAAACTGTGAATTTATCGAATTCACGATAAAATTATTGAGCAAAATTTATACCAGAATAATTGTTACTTCATGAGGAATAAACGATGTATAAATTTGGAGCATGAATTTATTATCTTATGTATATACAAACGATAAATATAACTTCAAAATTACTACAAAATGCGATGCACCGGCCGTTCAAATTTAGTACGGCGCGAGAGCTCGTCAGCGTGAGACCTATGTCGAATTTCGTCGCGCCAATATCGACCGGGCGTCAGAGTATAGTACGACTACCAAGTTTTGATCACGTAAGTACAATTCTTTCTAGTGTTTGTTTTCTATGGAATCTACATAGCTTATCAACAACATATTGTTGAATTATTCTTAATATTCATTTCATTATTTTCAGCATGGGTCGAAAAGCTCGTAGGTATCAATGTGCATGAAAGTAAAGATGTACATTTACATAAGAAAATAAAGCAAGGTACTTCTTTCCTCAATCATCATCATCATCAGCCTGCATCAACCCACTGTTGGATATAGGCCTTTCCCAATACTTTCCACCATATTGTCTAAGTCTGGGTGTTTTCTATGTATCATAAGTATATATTTACAAAAAGAAAAAATGTATTTACGTATGTTTATCTGTTGTCTAGCACCCATAACACAAGCTTCGCTTACTTTTTTTTTATACCACCAGCGTGGAAAACAAACATAAGGCCCGCCTGATGGAAAGCAGTTACCGTAGCCTATGAACGCCTGTAACACTAGAGATAATATAAGAGGCATCACACGCAACGCGCGTGTGATGCCTCTTATGTTATATTTAATATAAATTATATTAAATATAATATAAGATTATATTATATATTATAAATAAATATTGTCCGACAAATTACACAGCGCCATCTAGCCCCAAAGTAAGCGAAGCTTGTGTTATGGATACTAGACAACTGATACATACGTAAATACAGTTTTGTCAAAATTCATCCTCAACCCCACGGATCGAGAAGCCGCATTGAGATCGTTTAACATTCGACTGAGATCCTCCAGCGATTCAGCCATTTTCTTTCCTCAATACACCTATTTAATATAATACTCTGAACTCGGAACTGTTTCAGAATTAATAACTACTCTGCCAAGAAAACATTACGATGGATAAAGAAAATATTCCGACATCATCGATTGAGGTGCGGTATGATTTTTTTTTCTCTTACCATCTATCGACATGGGAATCGTTTTCGAGGTAATTTGGGGTGCAGATCACGAGAATGAGCTCAATTCGTTTCGGTAATGAGATGACAAGATTTTGAACACATCTGTTCATCTCATCATCATTTTCTACAATCAATAGTGGCTAATTCACACTACATAGTTCGAATAACATTCTGACTGATGAAAAAGCGTAAGGAACTTTGTTTTCGTCGGGGATCCCACGACGAAAAACAGAAATTTTTTTTTTCTTTAAATAGTTATCCTGGTTGCATCCCAGGCTTCGGCATTCGAGTCTGGCACATCAGATTAGGTTAAGTGGCAATCGTACATCAAAACTCACCCCGGAGTTAAATCACACAAATCAATGAGATTCACATATCTCATTGATTTGTGTGATTTAACTCCGGCCGCCACTTTTGCCGCAGCCTCATTAGCTTATTAGCAGGGTGCACCATGTGTAGTCGAGGCCAGTTTTAAATTTTGGAAAACCCTGAATCACGTTTTTTTATTATTTTCATTTTTGACTTAACATTATTTTTAATTATTTTAATTTAAGACTTTTTACTTACCTAGTTAATAAAAGATACTATTTTTAGTTAATAGAAGATTTTATCATTCGAGGTTCTGAGGTTTCGACTCTACGATGATCAGTCAGCCAGACTCTCTCTTTATATGAAAGTATAGATATACTAACTGTCAAATTCATAAATCACTGGTGAATTGGCGTGGTTTAACTTAGTTTATTTTTATTTTAGATACCTAAAGGCCACGACGTTCTTCTTCGTTTGAAAAATTTAATTAATATAGACGAAACGACCAATACCAGCACTTGAGGAGATAGATACGAGGACAATAGAAACAGAATCTGGGATTGTAAGTATGAACAAAATCATTTAGAAGCTGAAGCTGTTATATTCATTTCAGATTTTATTAATAATAATAATTGTTTCAGGTATCAGACTACGTAGTTCAAGAACGGAGAATAATTGATTTTCATTATTTTTTAAACAGTTGTTTGATCATGGTGGAACATTTGGTGCTTTTTTACACCAAAACCATGGATTGATTTGATAGAAATTTGGCAAATAAGTAGTTCTGATTAAAGTTGTTTTACACTCCCATGTAAATTGTAACTAGTTTTATTCTTATCTATAATTTTAATCTAAAACCAAAAAGTACCTAGATAAATAAAGGATTAGGTAATAAAATAAATTTTATTTTTAATAAAAATCATCTGTCTCATTTATGGTAATCTGTTTCGTCCCATACTAAATCCATGACACTCTAAAAATGTGTAGGTACAACTATAACAAATTATTTATTACTTCATAAGTAGAAATACTAAAAAAATACGAAACTAGAGAGAAAGTATCAAAATCGCTTATTCGTAATTTCAACATAGAAATTATGAGGACTCGTGACCACGTGACCGTCGGGACGCTTCAATACCGAATCTCGCATAGTGCAAATGTGTAATAGGGCTCTTAAACACATAAAAGGACCTCTGTTTTTGTATGATTTTTAATTTTACTGAAATAAACATTTTTGATTTGTTTTTTTTTTATATTCATTTATAATAAAATATGACGACGATTAAGTATATGCTATCATCAGATATCATATAAGTTTTCATTTAGCTCCTTTTTACGGAAAAAAATGTGTAGCTCTCTTTTTCCCAACTCTTAGCTTAATTTCCAAGTTCAGAGTTGGCAACACTGGAATAGACTGACACCACGATCACTTCTACAGTTCTTACTTCGTTCTTCGTTCAAGAATAGTTACTATATCTGCCGTTTCTGCAATTGCTGCTATATAATAAAATCGCTCAATTTCTTTAATTTTATCGGTGTTGTAGCAAATATTTCTTAGATTCCGTTATTCTTTCCCATTTGTTGTTGGTTACAATAGAATAAGCTATAACTTTCATATCATATAGCAGAAATGTTCGGGTGTAAAGTAGAATGTTGATTTGTGCACTCGATAATGTTGAATCTGTAATGTTTATGCTCGCAAGAGAAAAGTGACCAAGCGGCATCATGCACGAACTCCTGAAGCACGTGCTGAATGAACGAGATTTGACTCGAGCTGGTGATATCTTTGCTATCCCAGATTCTGAAATCGTAGATGACCTGAATGAAGTGGTAAGTTATGCCATATAATTTTATCTTAGCCTTAAACACCTGATGCCTCCCGGTATTTAGAACTTCCTCTCATCAGAAAAGATGGAATTGTTTACAAATTATCTGTTCTCCAAAACCATGTTTTTTTGTAGTTATACAGTTAAGTATACAAAACGCACAGCTAAAAGGGGACAAAACGCGGCGTTTCATAAATATTCTGACATTCAGCAACAGTAATGTACCTAACACCCATTTATTAGACTGGCAGACCCCATGCAGCTGAATGCCTGGGAATTTAGAACCCGCTTTCTGATAAAAGCACAGAATCAAATACAATTTGTCTATTCTCCACACACATGCTTTTATTTTCAGATTCTCAATTTAACTTTTTTAAACAAATAGGAATTCTAAGTGACATTCGATCTGTATCAGTCCATCGATTTCACTTTGGCAGGTCCCCTGCCAAAGTGAAATTGATGGACATTATAAATGGTCCTGAGTGTTAGAATTTATGGCACGTTTTATAATTTCTTCCACCTTCTAGATCTACAAAAAGGGTCATATTGTGTCTTCCTTTATTTGTTCACCAATGGACATTTCCGAACCCCAGTAGGTAAAAAAAAAACAAAAGATTAAAAATATGATTTATTAAAAGAAAAGTGCAAGACATGTTTAAGTACTCTCACGGTCCCATAGAATAAAGAATTTTCATTTTCTGATTTACTGAGCTGAGATCTTAAACGGTTCTTGAAATCAATTTCAATAGCAAAACTACTGAATTAATTATTTTCAATGAATACATGAGTTGTGTAGAGGTTTGTTCAGTTGTTTATAAAATCGATATTGTGCAAAGACAGAATATGACATGTACAGAATACAAAGGCAGACTTAACCCAGCAGGAATCTCTTCCAGTTGACCATTAAAAGCTTGAAAGTTAAGATTCCAATTATAAATTTGTAATTCAATATCTTTGAATGCCTTATGTACTACACAGATACCTAATTCATATCTCGAATTCCAGCTCATTGCTGCAAACTGTAAAAATCTAACTAGAGAAAGAGTATTTTGCTCACACAGAATGAACAGAAAATTGATTTTTGAGTAAATGGAATGAAAAAAATGTAAATAACAGTTGTCATAACATAGATGATTGTGCAGGTGTGACAAATTGATTATGCAGGTCAAATGGTCACCTTGAAAGCAGGTTTTTTTTCATAGTTGCATGGATAATGCCACTAAATCATGTCAATTATAATAAATTTATTGCTTTCTTGTTAAAATCTTAGGAAGCTTAATTTTAGAGCATAATTAATGTTCTACTATTATTATTGTCTTATTTTTATTTTTATATGAAAGGGGGCTAACAAGCATGTGGGTCACCTGATGGAAAGCAATCACCATCGCTGATGGAGATCAGCAACACCAAGGTGTTGCCGAACCGTTGCCAGCCTATCCTCCTTCCTTACTGTCTGGCCACGTCAGTCACACGCAGGAACGCAATAACCTTCAAGGATATTGTTATTTTGCTATTCTGTGAGGTGGAGGTATTTCCCCAGTCGGGCTTAAGCTGCCCTACCTCTCTTTATTATCTATATTTTTATCTAATAATTTATAATAATATTTCGTTTTATAATTTAACATTGATATTCTTTTTCCAGTTAAAACAAATAACTGAAATATCATCCCGTCCAGACTACTGCCGTAACGATCGCGATCAAGCTCTGATAGAGATATGTGTGACGAAAGTGACATCTTGTGTGCGGGAAACGGGCACCCTGGAGAAGTACTGCGGAGCTCTAATAGCATTGCTCGAGTCCTGCTTGCACCACAACTTGATGCCAGTTGGCCACCTGCGGGATGATGACCCACCACATGCCAAGATTGCATCTGATATCATTGCATGCATTGTTTTGGTATGAATTTTTGTTGTGTTTATTTATTGAGTAGAGCGAGTGAGACACTTTTATATGCCGATAAGTCACTCTTGGAAATGAATAGGCCAAAACCACTGAACCGATTTTGGTGAGCATTGTCACAATTTTTTTTTTTTTTTTTCTTTTGATTTCTATCTGCAATCAGCAATAATTTGTGCTTTAAGCATTGTCACAATTAAAAAACGTGCTGGAAGTTAGTGTTGAAAAAAAAAATGTTAAAAATTTAATTTGAAGCCAATTTCAAGTGACACAACTCATTGTTAAGATGGCAAAGCTCTAAAACAATAATTGTTTTCAGCAAGCTCCACTCAACCTAGATTTCGGCCCCGTGGGCTACAATCCCGCCTAGTTATAATTTTAATCAAATTAGTTTTTATGTTATTGATTCCTACTTGTTTATTTATTTCTAGAAATAATTATAGATTAATTCAAAAATTGAGAAAAAAAGAATGTGATGCTATTTACCAATAATTACCCTCCAACTCCTAGTTATTACGCGTAGAACTTAAATTCAGGTCATTGAACGCTTTTCTGACATGCTAATCATCAAATGTAAACTACTAATACTGTGATTTTATTACTATTTTAGGTATCATTCCCAGTGCAGGCAGATAAAGAAAACTATGGGAATAAGAATGTTATGGAATTATTCCTCCCTGTCGCCGTCCAGTTCCTTCACAAAGGCAATCGCGAGATCTCCCGGCACATGGCCAGGTACCTGTCCCTTGCTGCCGTGCACCACGCCATTCTTCTCAAGCCGCACGTTCAAACCATCATGGACTCCATAATGTCCGGTGAGTAGCAAACTGTTCAATTTTAATTATGTTGTCATGTCTATTAGAAATTATTTGATGGAGTTTGAATTAGAATTTTGAATCTTAAAATATTTTTTTTTACAGGAAACTATCCTCTATGTCGTATCTTGACAAACCTGTACGAGGTCTGCCCTGAGCCCTTGGAGGATCACGCCACAGCTCTCGTCTCTTTGCTGCTCCATGCTGAACAAGTCGAGAAGAACTCTCTGTTTTCGCTGTTTGAGCAGATAGCTGTAAGGAGGCCTGAAGCATTGAAAAACTGCGTGCCCCAACTGCTTTCATATCTGTGCCCGCATACTGCGACCCAAACGGACCCCGGCTGCATGTGTATTGATATACTTCAGGTTAGCACAAAGTTATTTTCATACCATCAGATGAAGGTGTTAGTAATCGGTTCAGGGTGTTAGTTGTTAGTTTTCACGTAACAAAAAATATGAGGTCTCAACACAACAATTTGCTCAAATCCCATTCATACCGGTTTACTCATTGTAGCAGGAGTAGTGGCTCCAAAATCTATTCTGAAATCTTTAAATAGAAGAATTTTAAAGTTCATCGCTTTTTCTATCATAAACCAATATCAGTGCAGATAATGGCAAGTCTAAAGCTAGTTTCCCATAGTCAGGATGGGTCTATTCATCAAAACTTTACTCGTCACAAAAAGTCAAATGAAAGAATATATAGCTGCAGAACATAATATGTACTACTCGCGGGGAAAAGAAATATATAGTCTGTGTGATGAGCCGAAGCCGAAAGCTGCCACTTATACTAGATGTTTTAATGTGTATTGCAGCTGATCGTGTGCTTGAGCAGGACGCGGCCGTCGCTAGTGACGGAGCACAGCGCGGCGTGGCGCCGAGCGGTGCGCCCGCCGCACGCCTCGCCGCACGCCGTCGGGCTCGTGGCCGCCGCGCTCACGCAGCTCGGCTACACCAGCAGGGTGAGTAGCTCGCCCGGCGCTCATCTACTACGTTCTAAGTGAAAGGAACACCTATTCCATGAAGAGCCACTCTTTGTTAACATGACAATAGGTCGGTAAACAAAATAATAGTAATTTTTACAATTCTTACAAAATGTACGTGGTGTACATCGTGTGTCGTGATGTGTGTGCAGGAGCGCGCGCAGGAGGCGCTGAACTTCATCCTGGAGCGTCTCCCGGGCGCCGAGCGCGCGCAGCAGGCGGCGCTGCTGCGGGAGGCCACGGCGCTCTGCAGCGCCTACCCCGCGCTCTTCACCGACCGCCTGCTCACCGCCGTCCGGGCCAAGAATAGGTACCGGCGAATGATCACTTATTGCTTTTTTATGTGTACCGACATCGGATGATACCCTTTTTAAAGCAAATAATATTTATTATCATTAATTATCATGTGAACGTGAAATTTTGCATGACAATGTTTTCGAAAACTCTCTCGGTAGACCAGGATACGCATGCAAGAACGAAGTTTCGGACGTCAACTTCATCTTATTTGCAGCCACTTTTATGTTCAATTGCCGAGTTTAAAGATGAATATTAGATTATCAATATTGCCTTATACTATTAGGTATGAGTTATATATAATGTTTGTATAACATATTTCCAGTGAGGTAAATCGAACTCCTGGTGGCGTAACAATCGTGAAGCTGAGCGGTACACAAGCTCCGCCGCCGAGCTCCGCCCCTGTGTCGGGCGGGGCCGTCGTGGGCGCGGCGCCGGCGGCGGGGGCGGGAGCGGGGGCGGGGGCGGGGCCCAGCACGGGCGGGTACACGCGGCGCGCCAAGCTGGGCGACTCGCGGTCCACGGGCCGCCTGCACCCCGGGCCCAACTCGCACCGCAGCATGACCAGGCTCAACGTCGCAGGTACTCGTGTGTGCCGTGAGATGCTATGTCTTTTTCATTGACGTTAGCCTAGAAATGGGGCTCGAAATCAGGTTTTGTATAAAATGGCGTGGCGATACGTCGCCATGCGTTCGTAATCCTATGATTCTCGGCGATAGCCGCTCTCACTGAGGATACTTTCTGTACAAAATAGTTTCGTCATTGTCAGACGTCCCTTAAGTTTTTTTTAATGGATCACAGCTTGCCTCTTTTCTGCGATTACATCTTTAGCCAATCCTCAGTACGCGCTGTTGGCAAGAGATACTGGGTAATGATGAGCCATTTGTAGCCTGAAGCTTTTATTATAATCATTTATTATGTTTGTTCTAGGCGGATCGGTGGGTGGTCTACATAAAAGTATGACCCGTTTGTCGTCTTCGCAACAAAATTCGCAGCAAAATGTAAACGCTCCTCCTGGTACCGGTGAGTGAACTACTACAGAAATACAACTATCAGCTAACTTAACATTAGGCACATGGCTTTAAGTGTATATCGAACTGGTTTACTGCGAGCGAAGCATGTTAAATTCTCGACTTTAGTAGTTTGACTGTTTCTGGAAATTTATTTGCGAGCAGGCAGCAAGCCGTCGAGTAGTAGCGCGGTGGCTCCGCCGGGCGCAGGGCCGGGCTCGGGGCCGGGCTCGGGGCCGGGCTCGGGGCCGGGCTCGGGGCCGGGCCTGGCCGGGCCGCGGGCCAAGGGCGTCACGGTCACCACCATCTCCGGCGGCCGCGGCCGGCCCGCGCCGCGCTCCAACCACGACCACCACCACAACATACTTATCGGACCACCACACAACGCGGTAAATACTCCCTACACGTTGACTCTTGAGATTCAGCACTGGATAGTGAAATAGTTCAGCGATTTATTTTCACGAGGGATGTAGACATTATCACCACTTTAATTATTCTACACAACAATCGTTCAAGGACAGTGTGCAGTGATGTGGATCACTCACTACACGTGGGTGTAGAGACGTATCCCATCACTAGTTCACTACCTTTATATGTCGATATAGGCAGCGGGAGTGGGGGCGCGCGATATTTCTTCTTGCGAGCGTCAAAAAGGCTACGGTAACCGTTTCACATCATCCCGGCTGTATCCTTGTCTGCCAACCAATGTGGTATGTGGTATACAAACTGTTAGAAAATGCATTTACCTACACTGGACTCCGACGACAAATCAAAACAAGAATTTTATTCCAATTTATCCCAGCATTAGTGGTAGTACTTCGTGAAATTACAATGTGTCCACGTTTGTTACAGAGCACCGTGCCGACGCTAGTGTCGGGCCCCCCTCCGCTGCAGAGCCAGTCGATCTCGGTGAGCCCGCTGTCGGCGGGCAAGTCGTCGGACGGGCTGGGCCCGCCGGCCTCCTCCGTGTCCACCCAGCACTCCAGCACGGCGCTCGGACACGTCACCGTCACCGGGCCCAACACCGCCACTGGCTCAGGTACACTTCTATTTATCAATGATTCTTTCAAATATAAGTTTAAAACCCGGGCTAGCCTTACTAAAATATCTGTTGATCAAGTATAACCTACTTTTAAAAAAATCGAGCTCCATTATTCACCAAAGGCAATAGGCACCCTCTCGCTCACTAATCAGTTGAGAGATTGTTTGTCATCTTGTGCACATAAGCGGGCTTGCAACTGGCCTTCGTTTTCAGCATTTATATCTCTTTCTAATTAATTTATGGAAAACCGTCCACAGTGAGATTTAACAACAACAAGCCTCAAGGGAATTGTTATTTGGCTGCGGTATTCTGTGAGGCGGACGTACTTCCCGTGTTGGCCAGCTTGCAAATACGCTGTATGCTCGCTCTCTTCCGCCAGTACCTCTTTCGCTAGAAGGCAGGGTGCACCACGTGCAGGTGTGGTTGGCTTCGCTCGAAAGACAGTGATGAGTCCCTTACACCCCGACCAAAATCGGTGAAAGGTGATGTGTCGCGTGCAGGGTCGGGCCCGCTGGCGGCGAGCGGCGCGGCGCTGGGCCCCGTGACGGTGACGGCGCGGCGCGCGGACAACACCAGCGTCACCATCATCAACAGCTCGCACTCCGCCTCCAACCACCGCATCAGCGTCTTCGAGCCCTACCCCATGCGGGACACGGTGCAGCACTTCTGCGAGAAGCACCTCGACAAGATCAAGGCCTACATGGACAACGTGTCGCTGAGGCTGCCGCCGCCCGCCAAGTGCACCATCGAGGGTGAGCCACCTGCCACACCTTTGTTTTGTGACGCACTAATCGGCCAGTTTGTAGAAGTTGGCCGAGACGTTATAGACAGTTATAGAGAGGCACTTCGACTTACTTTGTTATCCTTGTTTCGGTATTCCACTTCTAATTCGAATTAGTTAACATCTAAATAGGTCTCGTGATCAGATCAATATAGGACAAATTACATAGGCATAAGAAAAAATAATATGGTGGAACACATTTGGAAATTAAATTTAATATGCTGAAGTATGATATGAAAAAGACTAAAAAAATGTTGTCTAATATCACGTCTTGCGAGTTGAGCCATTATCTTTAGAGTAGTTTTTGTTTTAATTTTTGATATAATAAATTGGCCAAATATATTATGCTAGACTACCATTCAAACACCTAGAGGTCTACTACCTCAATTCCTGTGTTTCGAATTGCAATGCCTTTCAATGTGTTAAATGCCATTGTAAAGTGTGTGGTTGCGCAGAGCGGCGGTCTAAGAAGCAGGCGCGGCTGGTGTTCGCGTGCGGGCGCCGCGGGCCGCACTGCCTGTACGCGCGCGCGCTGTTCTCGGTGCGCACGCGGCTGCCGCGCGCCTGGATCCACCTCATGTTCCTGGCGCTGCAGGCGCGCCACGCCTCCGCGCTGTCCTCGCGGGACCCGTCCGTGGCCAGCCTCAAGCACTGCTGGGACATCCTCAAGTGCGAGAACAAGACGTTCCTGACGCTGGTGACGAGCGCGTTCCCCGGCGCCAAGGAGCAGGAGCTGCTGCTGAACGAGCTGCGCGCCGCGGGCTTCTTCGACGTGTTCGAGCTGACGCGCGCGGCGGGCGCCGGGCCCACGCACGCCGCCTGGGGCTGCTTCCTGTGCACGCGGCCCGAGCGCGCGCTGGGCTTCCTGGCCGGCGACGGCGCGCCCGTCATCGAGGGCCAGCTCAAGGAGAAGAAGGGCCGCTGGCGGCTCTTCCGCCGCTGGCGCACGCGCTACTTCACGCTCTCCGGCGCGCACCTCTCCTGCAAGGGCGCCGTGAGTACGCGCACGCACTACGCACTGGCCGAGCGATACTCCTACCAGTCGATGCTTTGAACATGTGTTCGTTTGCCATCCCAGTGATATCATCATCATCAGGTCCATTTTAGTCTCCACTGCAGGAGCATGACCCTCTCTCGTCCGTCCTAGACGGAAGGAGGATTTGGCCTACACTCCCCACGCTGGCCGGACGGGTTGGGGAGGCCTGATCGATATTTGATAATGTATTGACCTTAATCGCCTTGTACGACATCCACGCGAAGAAACGGAATGATTCTATTCTAGTCTGCCGGAAACCACACGGCCAATACATTCCATATCATCGCACTATTAAAAAGTGGAACGCGTTGCCGGCATATGTATTTCCTCAATCATACAATATGGGATCCTTCAAGCGAAGCGTGAAGAAGCATCTTGTAGGCCAGCATGGCAGCGTCAACTGACAGGACATCAAGGTCTCTTGTCCGTTGCTTTTGCGATTGGGGCTCTTCTTTTCGCTTACCATCAGGCGAAGTGGAGCCAATATGCTGAGCAAATATAAAAAAAAAAAATATATACGCAATATATTTCATCACACTTATAGCTTTTTATTATGTACTCTCATCAGAGATAAATGAAAGGATTGATGGTCATTATCCGTGTACGTTGTGTGTGCGCAGAGCGGCGGCGAGAGTATCGACATCAACCAGATCCGGTCGGTGAAGGTGTCCCGCGGCGCGCGCAACATCCCCAAGGCGTTCGAGATCTTCACGGGCGACCAGACGCTGATCCTGAAGCCCACGGAGGGCTCGGACGCGCAGCAGTGGGCGCAGTGCCTGTCCATCGCCGTGGCTCACTCGCACGCGCGCGTCGTCTCCGCCAAGGCCAACTCGCTGCCCGCGCGCAGCCTCACGCTCAAGGGATTCTAATTTGCCTGCCGCTCTTGCTTACGTAGAAATAAGTGGTTGTAATTCGCGCTAATACTCACTGAGGACGGACACAGATATGGAATAAATAAACTTACGAAAAGGTAAGTGAAAGATTCTGTAACGGACTTTAGAGAAATAATTCTTATACATAATGGTTGAGGATAACTATCCACGCTATAATACGCCTCGAAAGCATATTATGAATACACCTCCAAAATGAGCTTATTCACTTTTGCACGCCTACAGGCCTGCCGAATGTTGACTGAAGATTTCTTATAGACCTATGTATGTACTTATTGTACTTAGATCTCAATCAGTGAATATAAAACATTTGATAATTATATAAAATATCAAATAGGTAGTTATTATTGCATAATCATTTCAACAATAACCAAAAAAAAATATTAACAAAATGACATCAGCATTTAGAATTTAGATAGTAGTAGTACTTCCAACGTATTAATGTGAAGCTTCCCTATTTACTTAATGAAGTACGACTGATGACTTAAGACTTGTTGAAATTTTTGCATTTTCTAAGTAAGCACAATATCATAGAGCACTTATATACTCGTACTCTAAATCGTATCGTAGTGTGCTAGCAGTTCTTCCATATCGACAAGTGTATGCATACCAGTAAGTAGTACTAATAACTATATACTGAACTAATTTTTTTTTGTACTGATTTATTAAAGTTTTTACTATTGATTTGTAATTTGAAAGACAATGCGCTTTTGCTTCGGCTCAAGTTTTAAAGGCGGATATAAAGTGCCAAACTTATAAACATATACAGTATATTTATACATATTCGATAGTGATAAGTTCTAAATCATTACGGCGTAAAAAAATGTACTTAAAATACAATCTCTCGGTATATTTAGCATAAAGGAAATGTATCGAAATGTGCTCATTTAATATATATAAAGTAAGTACGTGATATAGCACCAATCACATTCCCATTTATTTGATATCGATGTAATATGTTGAAATTATAATCTATATAAATCGATATAATAATGTACTTAATTTTTATGTGTATAAAGGTTGTATATATTGATGTGATATGTATATATTATGGGCATATAGGTATGTATATGTATATATATATATTTATACTGCTTTGGATGGAAGGCAGATGTAAATAATCACTCAAAAATAAATTGGTTGTCTGTAAAGTTGGTTTACGGACGATAATTTTACGTGATAAGAAAACATCGGCCGATGGAGTGGATAGATGAGACAAAAGCCGAACGCTGCGGCCGATCGTGCCTCTCTGTCGCTTGTTCCGCGCTCTAGCTTACACGCTCGGCTCAGGCGGAACGTGACAATTAGTCATGCTTTTTCATGCGTGCAGCCGGCGCTCATCGATATATAAGACGTTATCACGTCAAAAACAAAGCTCATTTCGCCTTGAATAAGTAGTATTTGGAAGAATTTAAATTCTGGCAATTATTTTGAATTATTGATATGGCATTATAATAGCCTGTTTGATTTATCAGGTTTCACACTAGTGTTGCATGGCGATTGAGTCTATCGATAGTACTTTTGGCAGTGTATTCGACGAGTCAGCCAGCATATGCTCAACAGTATCAATATCAATACTATAAATATTTTAAAAACGGAAAAATTCTCTTGCCTAGGTGGGTTTGAACCCACGATCTCTCGATGACCGGTCGAGTGCTCTTCCAACTGAGCTACCAGGAAGATTTGTAATGGTGACGAATTTTTGCATTTTATATAGCTAAACGGGAGAGGTGAATTTTTCTACTTTGAAATTAATTTAATATTCTGGCAAGTCCGAAATCAACTATTTAAATAATTAGTACCAATATTAGTATTGAATCTTTTATTGGTAACTACAATAACATTATTGATATTATCGATTGACAAAAACTATTTCACGCAATACCTAATAGTGTTGGCGAACTATCTAAAAATACCGTACTATCGATAGGTCTATCGATATTGTCGAACTGTCGGACGCCTTGAAGATCAACTGTCGATAGTATTTATTACAAAACTATGGATATTGTCGATAAAGAAAACTGTCGATAGTGTCGATACTATCGTTAGTTAATGCATTATTGTACAATAATATTATCGATAAATTATACGTTTTCAATAAATAATATTAACCATAATATCGGTAGTATTGCTATGTACTGATAGTGTTGTTGTGTTTCTTATTGATATTGTTGTATTCTGTTTAACTATCGAGCGGCAACACTACGCCCTGTTCCTGTAGATATAAAGGATTTGTCACAATGGTTGCGTATTGCGTCGCATCTTGTGTGAACATCATTTGCGGTTTACATATAATTTTGTGAAATATGATTTGACCGTGCGATCACTAGTAAAATATGCATCGGTCAAGTAGTCGGAGAGGGAGGATTTATACAGGATGCGGGCTGCGTTCGTTTGAGTGAGTTAACCAGCTGTAAAGAAATGTGTTAGCAGTGGGGATACCCCATCACGAGAAATTCTCCTTGAAAGCTCCGGTAGTCTACGGTAACCGATTTACATAAGGCCCAATATTAGGAGTTTACCGCGTAATACTATTGCTATGGCTTTCAATTTTACAGGATTATTATTTTATATACTGCTTTTAATGTTTCAACTTCGAATTCAATTTCGGCCTAAATCATATTAAGATAATAAAAAACCTGTAACCAAAGCTATGATAAAATAAAAAGGTTATAAAATCAATAGCTATAGGGCTTAATAAATTAATAAATAAGGTGTTATGCGGTAGCCCCTCTCTGGTTGTTACTTCGCGTTTGATTATATATAGCGTGTGCCTTATTCGTAGTTATACATATATATGTGATAGACATTGAGTTAAAGTACAATGACCATAATTTAATCACATTTAATAAATAATACGTGTAATCAAGGCGTCCGTCTGCGGTTTGCCTTCAATTCAACATTATAGTTATGTACAGTGCCACAAACTTATCTGGCCCGGTGGCGGGGGCGGTATGATCGACTTAAGTGTTGCCATTTAACGAAATGCTGCCCGTTTTAGAGGAAACATTAAAATCAAAGAAATATATACACTGATAAAATAATAGCATTGATACACTGATTAATTGTGATGTGTGGTGTTTCAATTAAATATCAATTTCCTTCTATTTTTTTTTTGATTAAAAATGCACCACGTTAAGTCGCGATCATAGCTATTATATAATATTAGAATTATAATATTGCACAGAAACAACTCCTTGACGATTTTTTTATTTTATGTATAGAAAAAGATATTTAAATATTTTATAAAATATACCTCAATGGAATGTGTATACGTAGTAAATAAATAAATTGTACCTGGCAATACTAACATTTCAAGATGGCGGCTTTAGTTCTAAATTTGGCCACCGGGTCAGATAAGTTTGTGGCACTATAGTAGTAAAGTATTTGCTTCTTAAAATATAGCATTGGCGATCTCATAAAAGATGAGATTAGTAGAGTTTTGGCGTATTACTAAAATACGAAGTGATAGGCTAAATAGCGCTGCCGTCAATTTGTGACAGAAAGTAGTTAAAACTAAATGTAAATTCGACAAAATTACATACTTCGTTTATGTTGTTTTTTAATTGCTGCATAAGTAAATAGTTACGAATTTTGCCTAACCAGTTAGATTTTAATTCAGAAATACGACCAAATGCAATAATATTTATAAATTCCATACCATTACGTTCCTAGTTCTCACCAGTTCGTATTTTTGCCTCGTGTTCTTTTTGTCAAAGTAGTAGTAGTGTAGTAAGGTGTCGGCAGTCGCATTGAGATTGAAATAGCTCACGAAGACTGAAACCTGGTCATAACTATTAACATTACTCGAGACCGCTATACATTGTGATCCAAAATTAACATTCCCATCCTGGTTGACAGACGTTTCGTAGATGTGAAATTATCGTGGTCTCAAATTATCATTATAAATGGTTGTATTAACATGAATGACATTAGTATAAGTTACTTTTAATTATAGTGAAGTTGTACAAGTAGTGAACAAAGTAAATTTATGGCACAATAATAGTTTGTGCTATTTAATGAAGTCACAGGTTAAGGAAGGTCTAATGAGATTCTAAATCATATGTGCAGTGCAGTTGGGGGCCGTGGGAGGGTTTCTATACCAACAGCGGAATGCGAAAGACTCATCTCTCCACTTACCACATTGGATTTAGGATCACGAGACCTAAATATTTCGTGTTAATTGTGGAATAGTTCATAGTATTTATTCCAGACTATTCACAATTGCTGTAAAATTAAGTGAGCAAGTCTTTTAAACATGCAGCAAACATGTACGAACCAATAGCCTGGTTCAGAGGAGCCTTGCCATTTTACATATTATAACATGTGTTGCTGTATTAATATATTATTTACTTGTAATTATGGTTGTCTCCTACCTGCTTTTAGATTATTCTGTTGTGTTCTTTGTAGAGATAATTCGCTGATTCCGCCCTCACCAAATGCCTAGTGTTCATTGTTTTTACAAACCGTGTTCTTTGTTATTAAGATTGTGAACGTGCCGTGTGAAGTCTTTTTTGTTATTTATTTATGTCATCAGAAAATTATGATATAGGGTTGTTGTAACAACTGAGACTTAGAAAATCCTGGGATCCTAAAGAATGCCAACATATCATTTAATATTTTCTTCAATAGTTATGGTGTGAATTAACCTTCACCTTTAAGTGATTCTTTAGTTATACGAAAACTATAAGGGGTTTGGATAAGACAGATGCGTACTTTTGTCGCGCCAAAGAGTCACTATTATTTATGATGTTAAATCACACAAGGGGCGGGACAAAAGGCTGAGCTACTCATCAGATCCAGACCTGTCTAAGCTGCTGGCGAATCAGAAAGGCTTTTTCTATCCCGAAAATCAAATTTGCGCTTAGGTTAGTGGTAATCGTGTTTTGTTTAGCCGATAGTGACCCTAGAGATCTACCGAATGAAATGAAAATATTTGTTATTTACTTAAACGGAAAGAACCGATCGACTCGGTTCAGTTTAGACGGGAGAACCTCTCTTTTAATTTATTGACATTTAAGGATTCCCAGTGTTCTTTAAATCTTGAAAATATCCTCGTTCGAAAATAATAAGTATTGAAAGATTTCGCAGGGCGCCGCGCCGTCTAGCGGCGACTTATTCGTTGGTGTAGGTGCTTTTCTCGCAGTCTTCTTGTCTTGTTTAAAATAGTGTTATAGTTGTTTATGTACTTATTGTTGACGTCCATTTTGTGATTTTATAATCTTATTTAATAATGTAATTTTATTAGAAATTATTATGTGGTATGTGTTAATTAATATCATATCGAATATCCTTATCCATATCATTTGACTTCTGAATTGAAGATTTTTTTTGTAAATTATGAATAATAATGAATAATAGTTACTTTACTTAAAATTACAAATAAGTTGTATGAAATCTTTCTTAACAATATAAAATGTTTGCTGCGTTGTGCCGGATTACAAATTTCATGTAAATGTAATCAATTTTCGCATTAACTGATTTTTATTGTCATCGGCGAAAATAGCGCCGCCGGAAAATTCAAGCTCGTGAACGAAGACAAATATGGTACTATCCTTTATCGGCACTAGGCGACCAAAACCGCGACCATGCGCTGCGAACAATAGTCGCGGTTTTGGTCGCCCAGTGTGCGGGCTAAAATAATTGGGCTTTTATGTGTTCTTTAGTGTTTAATCGAATATTTGGCATGACAAGTTACTGTTTGTCTGATAATAATGAGGTATTTCAACTAGGAATTTAGGCACTTGTATCACCGTCGGCGAGAAAACTCAATAATCCTACAATAGATACAGATCGCGTATGTGAATGAAAGAGATTCATACATGACTTGGCTAGCGATGCCGGCGCGACTTTTATATACTGGTTCTATTCGTTTCTCGCTCATCGCCGGTGGTGGTACATGTGCCTTACGAATGATGGCGTCGACCGACTGGACGACTCGTCAAGTTAGAATATCTGCTTGTTATCAAAAAATATATTATTATAAATCATTGTACAGACAGATATTTATAAATTTTTATACATGTTGATTAAGTTTAAGTTTAGCTTTAGCCTCAGAGAACTTATGAATTTGGTGCTACAACATAAATATAATAACATTGTATGTATAGGCGACTATATACAGAATATTGGCTCCAGTACTTAATTGCCTTATTTATTGTCAAATAAATAAATTCTGTTCTTAAAATGTATTTTATTTCAGAAGTTCTAAATAAATCTACCAGGTGGCAGGGCCATCAACTGCTTCTTAAAACCGGCGTTAGGTTGAACACAAGGCCTTCTCTCTTTAACAAAGTTGTATGCATCTTCAAATTGCATTTTATGGTAACACATTAAGTATCCTATAGCAATCAATGAAGTCCTCGATACTCCTGCGTTGCAATGCACTAAAACATTCTCCTGATTTAAAATAGCATCACGAATAAACGGCAAACATTGTGCCAATACTGGCTTAATATCTGTCTCGGGCAAATCCAAACATTCCACAAACTTATGATTTACACTCGTTTCTACATTTATACCTAAGCTAAGCACATGCTTTATATTATACGCTGCCAATACGGCACTATTAGTACAATCTTGTGAGCCTATATACAAATAGTCTACAATCAATACAGGAACATCATCGGGCTTAGTGTCTACAACAAAGCCGTAGGTAGAACCTAGATTTGTTGTTTTTGTATCACCTTTCTCTATATATCTTTGGCCATCTACACACGTCACTACTGTTTCTGTCTCTTTCAGTTTTTGCTTTTGCTTCTTCAGTTCACTTAAAAAACTCATGTTCACTCGCTCGAGTCACAGACCAATGAATCGTCTTTAGTTTCTAATTGATTAGTTTCAATATCAGGATTGTATATCAAGTCCTCTGGGTTGTACTCTACATTGCAAAGGTACAGTCCGTCCGGAGGGCAATTGTGTATGAAACTGTACCAAGAGTGTTTGGAGGGCACTTGTAACATAACCTTTATTTCTTCTGGCGGTAGTTTTCCTGTGGCTACACTGAACAATGTACCCATCATGCGTCGAATCTGAAACAACAGGACTACATGAAAAAGTGAAGTTTGTAGCAAATTATAAGATGCATTTTAGATGGAACTAGACCAAACTGCAAAAAGTATCCCTTGGTACCAGACAGAGATACACTTTTTCGGGTTAGTTAGGTAGTAAATATATTGTAGTATTCACCTGCACGTGGTGCACCCTGCTGATAGACTAACGAGGCTATGGCGAAAGAGGTAGCGTATTTATAAGCTATCCGACAGGGGAAGTACCTCTACCACAGAATACTGCAGCTAAATAACAATTCCCTTGTGGGTCCTGCTAGTGAGTGAGATTACCAGGATGGAAAGAGTTGCCGCGCGTGAACCATATTCCAAGTTACCAACTTCACTGCTTCACATCAGGAAGGCCGCATGTTTGAAATACGAAGTGTAAAAAAAAGCTGAAATTCACCTCTTAAAGATTACTTCACATACATCAAATAAAATAAATCAATTGATGATTGCTTGAAAGATTACGTAAATAAATATACAAGTACTATAGGATGGTAACAGTGTGATTTTTTTGTTTTTATTTGTCCAGCTTTTACTTTTGCTAATCTCCATATTTTTTTCCACAGACTAGCTTTTGCCTCTTACTTCGTACGCGGTTATCCTGGTATCCCATGGGAAATATGAAAAACTCAGCCTTATTCTTTGCTTGCATCATCAAGAGAACATGGCAAAATTTCAGGTTTTAGATCCAGACCGCCCAGCTGGGCGTTACTGCAGGTTTGTGAGCGAGTGTAGAAGGACTTTTTATTATATACCTGATTATGGACGAATGCTCTGCCTTTGATTTCAACTTCCCAATAATCGAAGTAGTTCTCCTGGTTTCTAGTACAGCTTGTGACTAGAGGAGTGCCTGGCTTGACTTCTATGGAATACAGGAGTCTACGGTTGTGCTTATGCGGATTGGCTTTGTCGAACTTTTTGAACGTCGAAAAGTCATGATACCCTGGGAAGTACCTAGCACCTTCTTTCAGTCTCTCTATATCAAAATTTTCCAAACTGTAAAAAAAGAAAGACATTACAAATAATCCAATCTATGCATACATAATGAGGTAACTGTACCAGTAATGGGCAGCGCACTAGTGGTGGTAATTAGAAACAAAAATCTACCAAAATAAGAATTATTAATGTTTTAGGGAACATAGCAACACTACAACAAACCCCTGATATTTGGCAAAAAAATACATACAGTGCGACACAAAAAAGTACACATAAATAGGGGAACCACTTTTTTCATAAGAACAGTTCTCACATGGCAAACCTTGAGCAGTTTTGTGTAAAAATAAAAGACAATGTTGCTATTATTAATAAATTTAGTTCCCTTTCTACTCTTTAGTGTTCCACAGTATTATGTATTGATTGACACTGTATTACCATGAGAAAATGATGTAGACTGACGTCTACGTCATATTCTCATTCTAACTTAATCGTTGGGAGATATGTTTTTCTAAAAGGCCTAGAAAATTATTCCTTTCTTGCGTTGTAGTGATATGATAGTTCCCAAAATATTTAGCTCTATTCAAAATATATAGCGGTGAAATAAATAATACTATATCTGTAAATGGTGTTTTTTTTTTGTTAAGGTTAGGGTTATCTTGTGATCCAGTCAATTTAGGTGGTCAGATAACAACTTAGGTGATTATGTTATGATGATACTGACCACCACTCTTCATACATAAGTAAGTATCGCCTATTCTTGATGCATATCACAATGAATGTGTGCTATTAAATAAAATATTTGATGCCAATATTTTATTTCTATTGGCATCTATATAATATTTATATATTTTGGTAAAGTCAAAAAGATTTCTGCCGTATAAAATGATTATGATTAATATTTAAGGACTACCCACGTTACGACCATAATTGGTTATTCTTTACTGGGGTTGATAAATGGTGTGCCCAATACTATGATTCACCCTGACCACTATTAGTGGAAAAACAGTAATTTTCCATAAATTTATAATATTATTTATTCTAATAGAGATAAATAACAACTTGATACATAGTTAACATATAGAAGGTTTTACAAAAATCATAAAATAATACATATATTTAATTAAAAATATTTAATTAAAATTCATATTTTAAGGTGGTAGATGTTAAACCAATATTCTTCTACTATTGTATTAACCACTATTGGTGCGTTTACCTTATGTGTCATATAATAATAATTACTTACTACTAGTTCTGTAATCAATCTACTCCTGAATATACAATGTTAAGGGCCTCTTTCACCACTTGCTGATAAAGTCTCTGATAGCCTATCAGCAGGTTATCTGACAGATAGCCTAAACTTTTGTGTTTCACAAGTTGCTGATTGCCCTATCTGTCAGATAAACCGCTTGATAAACTAATTGGAACTTCAAGTGGCTGTTATTTTTTTATCTGTTAGATAAGAATTTATTTTTTGAATTTTAACGCGGGAATATTACATTTTTGTGTGAACTTTCTTCGGAATAGCAATGTTTTCTTTTGAAATGGATTTATTTGAGTTCTTAGAAGACGAATTCGATGATTTTCTTGACCGTATATCGCATTTTTTTTAATACTATTTCGGTTGGCAGACAAGCATACGGCCCGCCCGATGTGAAGCGGTTACCGTAGCCATATTAACGCTCGCAACATAGTATCCCCTACTGCCACCGCAGCATCTCCTTCCTTTCTGGTGACCTCACTCACTCGCAGGAACACAACAACCCTCAAGGGGATTGTTATTTGGTTGCGGTATTCTGAGATGGAGGTCCATTCCCCAGTCGGGTAGCTTACAATTACAATCCCTACCTCTCTTTTCGCCAGAGCTTCGTTTGTCAGTCAGCAGGGTGCACCGCGTGCAGGTAAAGTTGGCTTTGGTTCAAAGATGTTGATGAACCACTTACACCACACGCATCGCATCCACGGGCACGTAAAAAAGACCTAAAAAGACCAAAAAAAGAGCAAAAGACCAAAAAGACCAAAGGACCAAAAGGACCAAAAGGACCAAAAAACAATAACAAAAGACAATAAAGACCAAACAAAGAAGACAAAAAAGACCAAAAGATAAAAAAAAAAACAAAAAACCAAAAGACCAAAAAGATCAAAAAACCAAAAGGACCAAAAATACCAAAAGACCAAAAAGACCAAAAAAAGCCAAAAAGACCAAAAAAAGAAAAAAGTCCAAGAAGACAGAAAGACCAAAAAAAGAAAAAAGACCAAATAGACCTAAATAATTTACCTACTTACTGAATAAATAGGAACGCAACAATGGAAGTACGCTATAATATGCGACGTTGCCGTTCCGACTCCCTGTTAACTCGCTGATAGTTATCTGTCAGATAATTTATCGGACACTTGGGGTGTGAAACACAAAAATATTATCTGCCAGATTTATCTGGTTGTTTATCTGTCAGCTTACTATCTGAAGCTTTATCAGCAAGTGGTGAAAGAGGCCCTTAATGTCTTATAAATAAATATGTTTTTTTTTTTTTTTTTTTTTTTTTTATTCATTTATTTTTAATAAGGGATTTGGCCCAATATTTGAGCATGTCATCCCTATCATAGCTTATGAATAATTACAAAAAATATGTATACAATAATAAAAGTAAATAACTCACAACGACCTTTTAATACACACTGTGAATTAGAAGGTCATTGGAAAATAACAACATTAATCATTTTCGTTGTCAGCATGAAGACTTATTGTCTTTCTTTCATGCTGTCAATGATGAACCGGAGCAGCATTCTACCTTCGGCACTAGCTGGCTCTGCGGCGAGACCAAAAATCCAACCAATGTCTGTATTTTTGGTCTTAGTTTTATCCCTAAGAACAGAAAACAAAGGCTCTCGCAAATGACGATTGCGTTCACACTCCATTAGAAGATGATGAGCGTCTTCTATCTTATCACAAACTGTACAGTTAGGGGAGTCATTTTTACCCATTAGGTGTGCGAATCTGTTCAATGGCATGTGACCCGAACGTAATCGAAGAGCAGTTGTTAGTTCTAGTCTGTTCAAACCTATGTTATCAGACCATGGTATACGAGGAGGCTTATTTTGTATTACTTTATACCAAACTCCTTTGTCCAAAGATTTATTATTGAAGTAGGACTCCCATTCATAATGACATTGGTTTTTGAATTTAGTTATTATTTCTGAAGGATAAGGTTTAATTATTTTATTTTCTCCCGCAGTCATAGCTAGCTTAGCTAGCCGGTCAGCCTCCTCGTTGCCTGACAACCCAATGTGTGCCGGCACCCATTGCAATTTCAACATTTTATTCCGATTGTTAAACTCATTGATTTTTTCTAGTATATCATAAGCTATCGATACTCCTCTTGAACCAGAAGCGCATCGAGCTATGTGCTGAAGACCGCTTTTACTGTCGGAGAGAATAACAACTTTATCGATTTTGTGTTTAAGAGCGAATGTTAAGGCTTCAGAAATTGCAACTAGCTCACCAGACATTATAGATATATTAGAGTTAATTTTAAAACACTTTCGTTTCTTTAACATAGGGTCAAAGAAGGCAGCACCTACAACGTCAGCACTCTTTGCGCCATCACAGTATATTCTGTGCCATCCGCTGTATTTTCTATTTAATTCTAATAAAGTGTCGGATTTAACATTATTAATTTCGTATGTTTTTTTTGCATTTATAAGATGGTCTAGAGATGAAGTAATTACATTGTCCAATCTTATATTTGATACCCATGTTTTTAATTTGTACATTTCCAGTGGATACATAGAATGTATATTTTCATCTTTTGTGTTCCTAAATAACATGGCAAGAAGAGGCTTTTTTTTCTTTTCCCAGTATCGCGCGCAACAAAGAGTGCTGAGTTCATGCAGCATTTCTATAGTCTTGTTATCTGACCAAGATTGTGCCTTCAAACAATATTTAATGCCTAGAAATTTACGTCGAAATTGAAGTGGAAGTAAGCATAATTCCGATTCCATAACATGAATGGGTGTACTTTTAATAAATCCACCAATAATTCTTAATGCTTGGTTCTGTATACGGTCTAATTTTGAGGTGTGATTATTAGCAGCATTATCATATAAAAAGCTTCCGTAGTCCATACGACTACGAATTAGTGATATAAATAGTCTGCGAAGGTGTTTCGGATGCACTCCCCATCCCGAACCCGCCAAGATTTTAAGTAAAACCATGAGTTTATTAGTCTTATTACATGTCTCATTTATATGCTTACCCCACCTCAATGATTCATCTAACCACAGACCAAGATATTTCGTTGTTTGTACAGGTTCGATTATGTTTTCACAGACTGTAAGTCTATGCTGATGTCTTCTCCGACCCTTGCTAAAAGTACAACATTTAGATTTGCTGGCAGATAATTGTAAACCAATTTGCTCTAATAGACAAATCATAGAATTTACACTATTTTGTAAGGCAGAAAAACCATCTTTAAGATTGTTTGTTGTTGTGAACAGAACAAAGTCGTCTGCGTATTGAGATATGTGAACCTCTGTGATCGCTGAACAAATTTTTGACGTAACAATATTGAATATAAGAGGTGAGAGGGGGTCACCTTGTGCTATCCCCTTATCTGACCATCTCATGATCGCTTTTCCGCCTTTACATTCTGGTTTTATAATTAAATGTCTTTCCCTGAGGAATTCCCAGATGTACTTACAAATTGTTCTACCAACTTGGATCTCGTCAAGAGTGCACACAACCCTTTCGATATTTACATTGTTGTATGCATTCTCAATATCAAGGAAGCATGCAACTGTGGGAGTATCTTTAGAAAAGCCGACTTGTATCTGTGAAATTAGGCGAACTAATGCATCCAGGGAAGAATGAGCTCTTCTAAAACCCGTAGAATTTCGAGACAGAATTTTATTCGATTCCACATGCCATTCAAGTCGCTTACATATCATATCATGAAAAACTTTACATAAAGAAGACATCAGCGCAATGGGCCTTACTTTTTGTGGATTATTTAGGTTTGAACCTGGCTTAGGGATTGGAACAACTTGAATATCTCGCCACTGGTGAGGAACTTCACTCTTTTTGAAAATCAAATTATATAAGTCTAGAAGAAAAAGTTTAACAGTTAAAGGTAAGTTAGTAATCATAGAGTATGTAATTGAATCAATTCCTGGAGCGGTGTCTTTCTTTTTTCTCTGTAAGCTAGAGTTTAGTTCCTGAATAGAAAAGCTCTCCTCTAGAGCTACATTTACTGATTCAAATGACTGTGGACGAATTAAAACCGAGTCAGGCGCTAACTCACAAAGCAGTTCTTCTTTCTTTTTGTCAGATAGACAGTGTTTATTTGCACAAAAACCCTTCATCCAGCGCATTCTATGCCATAGTTCTGGAGAGGACGTTGTTTCGTCTATACTGGTACAAAAGTTTTGCCATGATTGTGACTTTGCTCGTCTAATTTCGCGACGAGCTTCACGTATTTTGTTTTCTAAAATTTCTAGATTCTGAGGTGTTGGATTTCGCCTGAAGCGTGTTTGGGCCAATCTACGTTCTGCAATTACTTTGGACAGGTGAGGGGACCAGTAGGGTTTTGGCTTAAAATTATTTTGAGGGCTTTCACAGTATTTTGTTGTGGGAATATTTTTATCGGCTGCTATATTCAATTGGTTAATGAAATAATTATATAGGAGGGATATAATTATTTCATTAACCAATTGAATATAGCAGCCGATAAAAATATTCCCACAACAAAATACTGTGAAAGCCCTCAAAATAATTTTAAGCCAAAACCCTACTATTAAAATTAAAATTATTTTGAGGGCTTTCACAGTATTTTGTTGTGGGAATATTTTTATCGGCTGCTATATTCAATTGGTTAATGAAATAATTATATCCCTCCTGTACAGTTGGAAAATGTGAGATATTCCAATGTAATTTTAATAGAGACTCTCTGTATCCATTCCAGTCTGCATTTTTAAAGTTCCGCTTATTTATAAACTGGGGACTATCCTGATATTGGGAGCTAATTTTAATTACTAAATGATCGCTATTTAGGTTTTCATTTGTCACATTCCATGTAAAATTAATTACTGTATCAGAGCTAATAAAAGAAATGTCCGGGGCTGTTTGTTGCAAAGTATTGTTAACTAATTTAATTCTGGTAGGCCTGCCGTCATTTATAGCAATAAAACCGTTATCTATTGAACTATCGAATAAGTTTACGCCCCTGGAATCGGTTCTATTGGACCAATTGGTGTGATGCCCATTAAAATCTCCTGCTATGAGCGTCTTTTCGGTAAATATTGAGAACAAATTATTCCAATCCGAAAGTGTTGTGTGCACCGATGATGGGCAATACACGGCCATAACATTACATAAGATTTTACAATTTAGAATTTTGATACAAATAATTTCTATACCCGAGTTCTGGATATTAACTGGGTGAAATTGCACTTTTAAAGATTTGTGAGTAATTACCGCAACACCGCCATATGAGTCTGTTCTATCATTTCTGTAAATATTGTAGTCACTTAAATATAAATCACTATCTCTCTCTAACCAAGTCTCACTTAGTATAGCTATGTGTATTTTTTCATAGTTGAGTAAACTTTCAAAGTCTGTTAATTTTGGGCGAATACTTTGAGAGTTCCACTGCACTATATTTAAAAATGAATGATTTTTATTGAACCTAACCATTAAAAATTAAATTAAGAACCGTTTTCACAATATCTCCGTTCTTCAAGACTCCTAGTATTAATGTTGTAATTTCTTCATATATAATTTTCATTGCGCTATATATTTTTTCTTCTGTGTTCATGTTAGACATTAATATATCTTTAAATTTTCTCAGTAGACTCTTCAAGTTAATTTTTTTCCGGATTTCTTGATTAGGTTGCTTATCCTGAATTTCTTCTGAATTTTGTATACAATCATCACTACTTTCTGTAAATATTTCTTCATCTATGATATTCTTGTCTCGAGTGTCTTTCTTTTTTGTATTCTTTTTTCTTAATTTCTGGTTATTAGGAAGTGGTCTACACAAACCTTGATGTTCTTCTTCTTCAATGTTACTATCTTCTTTATTTGTATTGTTGCGGCTCAGTACATCTCTATATGATGGAGTGATGCTATGGATCTTATTATGAGATTGATTTTGTATTTCCTGTTCGGTGTTGTCGCTCCTATATGCAGTTTTGTTCTTCAAATACGAGTTTAATGCATATCTATATGTACAGTTATATTGTGACATTATCAGCCGTATCTCTTTTTCTTTCTTAAACGCAGGGCAAGATTTATCTAATGACATATGAGCTCCTTTACAGTTTACACATCTCATGATAGTGGCCTCGCAGTTAGGGTGGTCCCCACCACATTTTGGACAGATAATTTTATTATTTGTGCAATACTTAGATGAATGTCCATATCTCCAACATTTAGAGCACTGTGAAACTGGAAAGGTGTAGGGTTCTACTAAAAATCGGCAACCATAACAGTACACATAAGGAGGTAAATTAGAGCTTCGAAAAGTAACACGCACGGTTTCGCTGTCTACCCATTCTCCATTAGATAATCGTTTCAGTCTACGGAAGGCTACAATTTCAGATGGACACGAAAAAGTCTCCATCATTTCTTCATCCGTCACGTCCAAGTCTACTTGTTTGATTACACCATAGCTCAGATTGATTTGATCCGTAAATTGCCGACGAAAATCTAACTCATCTAGTTTTCGATTTTGTACTAATTTTTGTGCGTCTTCTTCTTCACTGAAATCCAGGAGGGCCTTATAAGGACTTTTATATTTTATTCTCAAAATATTTCTGATATTTTCCGACCTAAGGAGTTTAGCCATCGCAATTTGTTTGGGCAAAATATCTTTTGAAGTAATACAAATCTGGAATACTCTCTTCGCTTCTGCATTTTGTACCGGTTGCTCTAAAGATTTGGCACCTAAGTGGTTTTTAGTCAGCTTTTTTTGCTTACGTCTTCTTACTTCCGTGAATTCATCGTCTTTACTATCTTCACTCGAGTGAAATGGCCTGACACGTTTCTCAGCTCCCCGGTGGAAATCTGTTCCCGCGTCGTCCCACTCAATATCAAGGATTTGTTCTTCGTTTTCATTAGATTCCGTGAGATGTTCAACGTTATTTACCTCAGCGTTATCTATTAAATCCATTGTAACAAGAAACCGGTTTGAGCGCGGGCGCTCGGCGCGTGCGAAACGAACAATAGGACGGTGAGTCACTCGCCGTATAAAAAAATAAATGCAATACCCGGCAGACTATACAACCACTACGCACGCGAGCCGTAGTGCAACTGAAATAAATATGTTAATAAATTAATAATTCACCTTAAGAAGTGACATCTTTTCCATTCTTCTATGGGTAAATTTGACCATATATTGCTATGTGTTGGATATTCTACACCTTCTTTTAGTACTGCAAACCTGAAAATTATAATATGAATTATTTAGATTAAAGCAATATTATAATAAATGTTATAGAACAATTTAATAGAAATAAGAATAATATTTTCATAATCACCTGATTCATTGATTACATTTCAAATTTCGTAATATAAAGTGACAAGTGTATAACATATTTTATAAAAGTGTATTATTTTCTTTCATTGTGGGTGAAGGCATTCTCTGAGAGTAAGGATATATATGCAACCTTGCAGCTCTATTCATTTCTCTTAAAGCTAGAGGAGGGATTCAAGTGAGGAACAATATCTACTTTATAAAAAAAACACAAATAACTAAATAACAACCCTAGACTAAGGTGGGAGGAGTGAATATCATCAGAAAAAAATCTATGGTTGCAAATGTTAGGAATAATAAGAGTATTAATAATAATTGAAACACCTAGAAATTTTATTCTGATTTCTGTGTCACATTTCATGGTTTACACTTTACAGCCATGAAATATTATGACATAAAATAAAACATTGGTCAACAAAAAGTTATGAACATGCTCAAAATATATCTAAGTAATAGCCAGTTTACCTGTACAAATAAGTCCTGGATATAGCTTTACGTCTAGCATTGAAGGTGTCAGGCACCCGAATACATTTTCTAATGTTGATGCTAGTATTACTTTTGAAAAAGAACTTGTTCAAAGAATTTGTTATCGCCTCTGGTTCGTATATCTTTGGTCCATACCGTTCCAAGTCAAAGTGAGCACTTGAGTTTAAAGCATGTACTCCACCATCTGTTCTGCAATTTAAAGTTTTATTCAAATTCAAATTCTTTATTTGCGAGAATACAGTAAGTACATGTTCTTAAAGTTTTTAGATCACTTAGTGAGTGTATTCAACCTGCATATATGGAGGCATGCAAATATTAATAAATGTCATTTAATTATAATTTTCCTATTAATTACAATTCAATTGTTTTATATGTCATAAAAAAAATGTCCTATTTGTAAAATTTACATTATGTCCCATAAGTAAATTATTCTTACACAGATTTATTAAATTGGCTCAGTCCTTTTAAAATAATAAATTACAATATGTCTGTCATTATAAAATAATTAATTACAATATGTCAGTCCTTAAAAAATAATAAATCACAATAATAAATCATAAATAGTTTAGTAGTATAATATCTATTATGTAAATAAATAAATATCCCTGGACAAATGACACACTGCCATCTAGTCCTAAATTAAGCAAAGCTTGTACTATGGGTACTAAGTAACTGATATCATATTAATTTGTAAAAACATACATATTATACATGGAAAACACAAAAACGAAGACAAATATACATGTTCATGTACACAAATATTTGTCTTAAGTGGGAATCGAACCAACAACCTTGGAGTCAAAGTGGCCATTGCTAACCATTCGACCACCAAGCTCGCCTTCGCCAGGTCTTTGTAGGTAGTATATACATAACAAATTTAAAATTCCTAAGTACCTGTATATTACCAAGTGAAACAATTTTGTTACATTTAAATTAATTTACCCGCGAAATCCTAAAGCAATCAAGTGTGTGTAAACCATACTTATTGTGTTCCAGGCTTGTATAGGTTATGGTATCTTATCTTATCTTGAAATGGGTCCAGCGCTGCAGCAGCGATGGCACGCCGACCCTGTCGGATCTTTTGTGCACTCCCTATTCTTTAGTAACTCTCCCCTGAGTGTCTAGAGACATATTCCATGTACTTAAGTACCTCTTTAATTGAGAAGAGCCTGTAGTCCTCCAGGTCTGGGTATGCCTTTCTTAGGATTGCCATTCGTTTGCCAGATAGGGCATCATATTGACACATCAATCAATAGGTTATGATAACTGCTACATATCTGGCGGACCGTATCCTTGCTCGTCATTCAACGTGGTACACAAAGAGCACGAAGTGATTGGTCTTTTTGCTTACCGGCTGGATAGTATGAAGCTGGGATAGCTTAAGGATTTGAACTTCAGTAGTCCTATTTCTACTAGACCCTGCACGCTTTCTGGATCAGGGTGCCGCCGGCCTCCTTTAATCCATAGCTTCTCGGAGGACCTGAATTTTTAAGTACTCCAGTGAATTTATTTTATATTTTTTATTTCAAATGTATGCTTGAGTCACTGGAAGTCAGGTTACCAACCTGAAACCTGTTCCTACATATGAAAGGAACGCTAAATATCTAGCTTTCATTGTAATCTCAAAAGGAAGCTAAATATGAACAAGGCTTTTCACGACTTTGCATTTATAATGTGAGGAATTAATAAAAATTAGATTGTACATAATAGGTTATGTTATGACTTATATGACAAAGTAAAGTAAAGTACTCTGTGGACATATGTTACATTCAGTGTGACTGTGTGACCATGTCAAAATCTCGGATCTCCAATCCTGCTTTTAGGTTTTTTTTTATTTAATTTGGTTGAGTTTTAGTACGTCGGGAGGCAGACAAGCATACGGCCCGCCTGATGTAAAGCGGGTAACCGCTATATTAACGTAGCCATATTAACGTTCGAAACATAAAATATCGCTCGCACGCCACCACCCCCGCTGCCAACGCAAACGCGGCATCTCCTTCCTTTCTGGTGACCTCACTCACTCGCAGGAACACTACAACCCTCAAGGGAATTTTTATTTGGCGGCGGTATTCTGTGAGGTGAAGGTACATTCCCAGTGTACTTTACAATACGCTCCCTACCTGACTTATCGCCAGAGCTTCGTTTGTCGGTCACCAGGGTAGCTTACAATTACGCTCCCTACCTCTCTTATCGCCAAAGCTTCGTTTGTCAGTCAGCAGGGTGCACCGCGTGCAGGTGAAGTTGGGTATGGTTCAAACATGTTAATGAAGCACTTACACCCCAACGATGAACCCCTTACCCTAAAAAGGTTGGCTAGAAACTTGCCAAACCTGCCAAAGTCTAGTCAAAACTTAAAAACTGCCAAAATATTGGCTATTATATTGTTACATTGCCACTTGTAATCAGAAATTAGGTAAAAAAAGTATCACTATAACAAACCCAGGGGTTACTGCCAAGTGTTCTGGAGATAGTACCATCATGTGGGAATAAGAGTTACAGGCACTCTTTTGCAGATTATACAACTATAGTCTGCAAAACAGCTACTAACTAAACTACGAACTAATTTGTACCTTGGTACAAATTACTTAAAGTACTTGGTACAAGTTAGTAAACGTCGTAGTAAATTCATCCAGATAATGCATTCTCGGCACGGGCTGGTAAAGTTCGGAGGCAGCTAAATTATTAAGACCGAACATGCTGGAAATCACAGGGGACCTATGTTCGGCAGTGGACTTGAGTCTGAAAAGTGACATCATTTGTCTAAAAAATGAAAATTGTATATAGTCTGTGAATAATATCAATAATTATGTGAATGATCAACTTAAATCGGTGGTCCGAGAGAATTTTTAATTTTTTTGCAAAACTTCTATAACATAAACCAATATGGCCCACACCAAGGCCGTCGCCAAGGGGGAGCAGGGAGGGGCAGCTGCTGATACTTTTCTCATTCTCCATATCAACTTGCCAAAATGGCACGATCCTGTAAGTGGTCACACTGCTTATATTTTTAAATTTCGTTACGAATCATTTTACGGCCCTGGAGCCTCTAGAACCAGTTTAATTTCATATGTTTATATCAATACCCAATACATAATTATTGGTTTTAGCAGAAATGTTATTTATTTTGTTTTGCATTATTTCTTGAAGCAACTTAATAGTGGCATTATACACCAAAGATGTCACCTTATTCAAAGTATTCCACCTACCAATATTGATCAGTATGGTATATTGTTTTATTTGTCAATTACATAAGAAATATACATATAACAACAAAATACAACTAAACTATAGTAAATAAAAATAATCTAATCTTAAAACTACTTAAAAATAAAACTAATAAAAAGAAAAACAAAATACTTACTAATCTATTCCTCGAAAATATCGGTCCCATGCGGCAGGGAGGCAAGAACACTGGATGCGTTTCCTCGCTGAATTGCAATACTCACTTTTTGAGCGAAGAAAGAGCCAGCCCTCCTGTCTCCAGAGACGGCAACCAGTTTTGATGAAATTACTGAAATAAAATTTTTCGAAGATGAGCCCCATGGACCAAATATCTCGACTCCAAACGGCATACACATGTATTCTCCTGAGAGGCATTCATATTTACGCCGTTTGTTTTGTTCCGCCGTTTCAGCTGCCGCCCCAGCTCTCAAAGTAGATGCTCTAAGGAGAGGGCGCAAGTGTGTCACTGTCAACACAGGTTGCATCCCACACCAGCGCCCTCCCAGCTCGCGTCGTGTCGTCGTTCGCTCTGGTCGTGTCGCAGCAAGTCCCAGCACATCGTTCCTGGTCGACGTCGCTAGCGACCCAGAGCGTCGCGTACGCTTGTTCTGTGCCGCGCGTGTGTACTCCCCCGTCGAGCCGACGCTCCGGGGTTGAGGAAAGCGTCGCAACCGCGTTCCGCCGTCGGTACTTATTGTTTCGACGTCTGTACGTTGTTAGGTGTTCCGAGTCTGCAGCGCACTTTGTAGGTTAGGAGCGAGCTAATTAGGGTTTTTGTTACAAAAACTTCTAATTAAGCTCAAATTAGTTAGGCTTTTTTGTATTGTTCGTTCCCAATAGGATTTAGTGCAGTCTGTTTTCGTTGTTTTGTTTTGTGTCGTACTTGTTTTGTCCGCACTTGTCTATACAGGTGTTCGTTGTTCCCCGGGCTCGTTTCGGTCGAGCCGGGCTTGTGTTCGTTGCCAACCCCCGACCATAGTAGGGAAGGGGTGGACAACAGCACCTTATTATTGGTTGGAATCCGGATTTTTTCGGAATTCCAACCAATAATAATTTGCATAGGGCTCGCTTGGGTGTTAGGGATACATTGGGTTATATTTTAATAACCACAGTGTATCACTTTTCCTTCTAAGCGGGCCTAGACCCGCCATCTGTCATGTCGCAGAGGGATCCGAGGGGCCCCCCGCCTCCCCCCCCGCAAAACTGCCTATGGTCAACCGACCAAAACTGCTTCAACTGCAGCGCTTTCTAAGGGCAAAATTCCCACCCAAACTGGTACCCAGCTGAAATTCAGCGGCAAAGGACCCGCTCCGTTAGCTAGGGCTCCGGCCTCCGTGCCCGACGTCGCCTCGGCCGGCTCCAGTCGTGCGTCGATATCGTATGCAGGGCAGGAATTCGTATGTTCCGGCGTCGGACAGGCCGCTCCGGTCCCCGCGAAAAGAACGTTTCCTTCGTCGCCATCCAGTGTGATTCAGGACGACAAGAAATCCAGGACGAAGACCGTCCACTCTGATAGCGAAATTGAGCTGTCACAGAAGACCGCCAGCGGACTCGAGCGCAGGAACGAGTCCACACCTCTGCCGCAGCGAACGATAATGCTTCACAGGGAAGAACACTCGCCCATTGGATCTGTGCACTCGTCGGCGCCGAACAGCGACGATGAAGAAGTTGAAGAAGATGAAGAGGCCCAGGCTGAGGAGGTCCAGGAAAGTATCCATTCCAACATTATGGACACTCATAATGACACTTCATACCGCCAATTAGGTGTTACAACCCACCATGAATCGCCCAATACATCTATGTTTTCATACGCCGCCGCGGCGGCCCAACCACCAAGTCAGACGCAACAGCAAGCGTCGGGCAGGCCCCCCACCCCTCCGCAACAAGCCGAGGCTAGTGAGAGGCCGAAAGGGTATCCTCCAATAATAATAGAAAATTTTCCCAATTGGGCGCATCATTTTGGCGTCCTACGCACTCAACTGGGCCATCCGCCCAATGCACGCCCTTATAACAAGGGCGTCAGAATTATCCCTAAATCCCCAGGGGAGTACAGGGCGGTCCAAGCGTACCTCAGGGAGTTGGGAAACCGCGAACCAGAGCTCTCCTGGTACTGTTATTCCGTCGCCGAGGAGCTGCCGACGAAAGTGGCAGTGAGAGGGCTGCCACTTAACACTAGTGAAGACGACGTCGCCGCGGCGCTTAACTCACTGGGGTACACAGTTACTTTGGTGAGAACAATCACGTCAAAATTTGGAAGGACGGGAGCTATATTCCATGTACAGATGGAGCACCTCTCCGCCGTAGCGCTAGAGCGCTTATACGCGGTGGACGAATTGCTCTACATGCCTGGGGTTAGGATAGAGGCTTGGCGCTCTAAAAAGAGGTTGGCACAATGCCATAGGTGTCAAGGTTTCGGGCATGCATCGTGCAATTGTTTTAGACCTACCAAGTGCATTCGCTGCGCGGGTGAGCATACAGTCGTCAACTGCCCGCTCGAAAAGGAAGGAGTACCGAACTGCGCTAACTGCGGCAAGCCGCACTTAGCTAACGACAAGCGCTGCACTGTGCTGCGGCGCGAGGCTAGGCGGAAGGGGATTCAGCTCCCTGGCGCGCCTCCCCCGCGTTTCACTCAGCGCAGGAGCCTATATACGCAACCCCCGCCCACACAACTCACCGCTGAGGAAATCGCGGAAGGGTGGCAGACAGGTAGGGACAGAAAGGGTCGTCCCAAAGCGACCACTAGGTTTAACGATGAGGCAGCTGCGACATCAAGTCCACAGATGGCGCCAACAACACTGATGCCGGCTGCCAACCCCGGAGGGACAAACCAGCGTCAGAGGAAACGCCGTGGCCGCAAGCGAGCCAACAAAAACACTGGGGGCGATTCGCGGCCCTCCTCTAGGCCGCAATCACGTACGCAGTCACGCGCGCAGTCACGCGCGCAGTCACGCAATGCGTCGCCTGCCCGCGATAATGTAGGCCATCATGTACAGGTACGTCCAATGCCTACACAACAAAATTATAAAAACCCGCCGTATGGCATGCAGTCGGTGGGTACAACGGCCGAGGCACAAGGTGCAAATTTCAATTCAAAAAACCTAATAAATAATTTTAACAAGGCAAACGCTGACATTAGGTCGGCGCATGATTCGTTTTTCCCGCGGCCGGCTCCACCGGCCGCGAATAGGCTACCTCCTCGCCCAACTAACCTACCTAGTAGCGACTCTATGTCGGTGATCGTGGGAATATTGATAGAATTACTGAGAAATATCGCCGTAGGGGTCGACATCTGGACGGCGGCGACACAAGCCCTTACGAAACTTATAACCCAGTATGGATAGGGATGCACTAAGGGTTATATACTGGAATCCCGGGGGTGTCACAGGCAAAGCTCCCGATGTTAGATTGCTCGCCCAGGAATATGACCCGCATGTCATATTACTGGGCGAAACTAAACTCAAACCATCTGTGTCGTTCCGCATCCCCAACTACTTTGTGTACCGTAGAGACCAAGTATCGCCGAGAGGCCAAGCATACAGAGGCACGGCGATACTGGTCCGGCGCAACTGCGTGCACGAGGAGTTGGATCACCTGCCCTTTCAGTCGCTGGCCAGCGTAGGGGTGCGGCTGAAGGCGGGTGATGTAGAGATGCGGATCTACGCATGTTACCGGCCCCCGGGCCCTATTCATATTGATGATTTCAGGACTCTACTCGCAGGAGGAGGCGCTATCTTGGCTGTCGGCGACTTTAATGCCAAGGACCCGCTCTGGGGATCGCGGGTCACCAATCCTGCGGGTAGAGCCCTGAAGATAGAGTCTGAAAATAGAGGGTTTGAACTGATAGGCCCACAATCACCGACCCATGTCCCATCCAACCCGCGACATAGCGCCGATGTGCTGGATATAGCACTTTTGAAATCTGTGCCTTACTGTACGGCGGTTGAGGCACTCTACTCTGCATCAACTGAACATCTTCCGATCATGATCACACTGGACTTGGGCGCACCACACACAATCGTGCGCCCTCCGCGGTTTAGAGTCGATTGGGAGATGTTTAAGGACTCTCTCGCGGACTTTTCTCTCGAAGGGCCGCTTACAACACCCGACGAGGTGGAGGCAGCCGTACAGGAGTTTACTAGGAAGATTACGGCTGCCAAAGAAAACGCTACCTCCCCGGCGCCAACGTCAGCGAAGCGGCGAGGGGACCTACCAAGAGACATTCGCGACTCTTTGAGGGAAAAGAGAGCACTTCGGAAGTTGTGGACTCGAACGAGGTGCCCTACCGTCAAAAGAGACCTCAACCGCCTCACGAGTCAGCTGTCGGATAGAGTAAAGGCGTGGCGTGGCGCGTCCTGGGAGGCCCTGATCGACACGGTCTCCGAGGATCGCGCCAACCTCTACCAGCTCAACCGACAGCTGACCAATGCAAGGCCACCTATATGCCCGCTGTATGATGCAGCGGGAAATCGTGTATTTTCAGCTGCTGAAAGGGCGGAGGTGTTGGCAGAACATCTGGCCGGCACTTTCGTCCCGAACCCGGTGCCTCCCGAGGCCTCTGCAAGCGTCCGCGAGCACCACAATAAAGTAGAGCGTCGCGTAAAGGAGTTTAAAGAGGCGCCGGTGCCGGCGCTACCAGGTGATCTATTTGTTTCTCCAGCCGAGGTGCGTCGTGTCATACGCTATCTGCCCGGACGCAAGGCGCCGGGGGCGGATGGCGTAACAAACGCGATGCTAAAGCAGCTGCCGCGCCGTGGAGTCGTCGCCATGGCGAAAATCACTAATGGGGTGTTGCGAACAGGGCATTTTCCGAGGCAGTGGTGTCCGGGGAGAGTCATAGTTCTGCCTAAACCCGGAAAAGATAGGCGCTACCCTTCGAGTTATAGGCCCATCACTCTTTTGGCGCACGGTTCCAAGCTGGTAGAGCGTTTAGTGCTGCGTCGTTTGCGTCCCTTTATCGTCCCAAGGGACGATCAGTTCGGCTTTAGGGAGCAACACTCTACGACTCTCCAGTTGGTGCGCGTGCTCCACTATTTGGCCGATCATCGCAACCGTGGCCTCACCCCGGTCGGAGTCTTTCTCGATGTAGAGAAAGCCTTCGATCGGGTGTGGCACGAAGGGCTTATTTTTAAACTACTGGAAAATACGAGCATGCCGCCTGGACTTGTGCGCCTTATTCTATCGTTCCTATCCGACAGATCGTTCACAGTGATGGTAGAGGGTAGCGAATCGCTACCGAGGGCCGTAACCGCCGGTGTGCCGCAGGGTAGCTGCCTATCGCCGGCGCTGTTCGCAGCCTATATTAATGATATGCCTCACAAACCCCCCGCGCCGAGACGCCGGTGGGAGCGTGAGATAATGTGTGCCTTGTTTGCAGACGATAGTGCATTTTTCACGGCAGCCGAGAAGCCGAAAACTGCCGCGCAAGGGCTGCAGCGGATGCTGGACGTGCTGCCCGACTGGTTCGACCGGTGGCGCATGACGGTCAACGTGGGAAAGACCGTCGCGCTACTGGTGGGCCGTAAGCACGTCCCACCCCCGCTCACACTACGGGGTCAGCCCATCGCGTGGGAGAGCAGGGTGCGCTACTTGGGGGTCCACATAGACCGGTCGCTGCGCATGGTGCCGCAGGTCGACCATGCGATCACGCAGGCCAGGGCGGCCCGCGCCGCGCTTCGACCGGTCCTGTCATCGCGCCTGCCACTGCGGGCGAAATTAGGAATCTACAAGACGTACATCAGGAGTAGGTTAACGTACGCGGCCCCTTCGTGGTACGCGCTCTGCTCAGCATCCAACAAAAAGAGGTTACAGGCACAACAGAATCTCACGCTCCGACTTTGCACCGGCGCGGGGCGATATGTCGCCAATGAGACTATCGCCAGCGGACTGCGCGTGCAATCGGTGCATGATTTCGTTGTCGACACGACCCGCAAGCTCTTGGATCGTGCCGACAACTCGCCATATATACATCTGCGCAACCTAGCGCCACTGCACGCGCGTCCACCAGACTCTACGGTCCATAAGGGACCTCGCGACCTAGTTAGAGACGCCCAGACGGCGTCCACTTAACTAAATCAAAAGGTTAAAATAATCATTTTTTATAAATAATTATTATATCTTAAAACCACCTAAAATATAACTTAATATATAACTTAAAACCTAATTTAAATTAAAGTGTAAAATAAAAACACAATAAAGCTTTAAAGTTTATTACAAACTACTTAAAAGTATAAAATTAAACAATAATTCCGTTCATGTTATTTAAAAACAAAAATAAAAATATATATATACACAAACAAAAATATAATAATGTTCTTTTGTAGTCGATTCTTTATTACAGGATATGCATTTGTAGTAATACGCCACTCAAGCGTATCGCTACAAATGCAAACAGATTCATCTAGTGTCGTTGTGTCCATTAGTATGTCGGGTCGTAGGTTGCTCCCACTGTCTCCCTGGCACCTATCCTCTCCTTCCCCTCTTGCCGAGGTAAACTCCACAGCTAGGGACGGTCCGCGACGCGGGGTGAGTGCGCAGGGTTACATCCTAACGGGGGTGCAACAGTGCGCATGCGCCGGCGTCGCGACCCGTATTAGGTGTAGGGTAAATGTATCTGAAAAAGAAGTGTAAATCTGAGTAATTACAGTTAGCTTAGGTTGCAAATTGTGTTCGTATCTCATTGTTGAGTGTAAGTGTTCTCGCCTGGTCGCGCGGAGTGACGAATGTGTGCTTAGGCACACTGCCGCCAGCTGCGCGGCCAAGCGAAACCTAGGTGTATTGGAGATAGTGCGGGCGTATGTATGTAACCTTAGGGGTACAAACATGCGCTCTCACAATCGTCCAACCAAGGGAAATTTTTTTCGTGTAGGTTTTGTCATTATGTCAAACCAAAACTGTGTCTAAATGTGTCAAATAAAAAATTGTTGTGTTCGTTGCTTTTTGTTTGGTACAATGTTTGTTCATTTATTCATTCGGCCTTTATGTCAGTCGGTATATATAAAATATAAATGTTTGTCCTTCCCAATCCGCGTAAGCGGACTCAAGTTTCTCGGGGGTTGAAGCCCCCGAAGGTTTGCCCGAGAAAAGAGCATATTGCTCGAATCTCGTACGCGCGCAAGCGCATGAATCCTACTGACTGACTGACCAGCGCCCTCCCATGTTCCCAGGGAACTAGTGTCGCACCATCCGGCATCTTACCATCATTACGGTTTATGCCCCTAGGTTCTAGGGTACTAGGAACGTTAATGGTGGCAAGAGCCCTTCTGATGACGTCGTTAAGAGAGCTGTCGCGGGACAACCTTCTGGCACTTTGGAGACAGTGTAATCCATGGCGCCCATACTGGTAGACGTCACTGCCGCATGGGCAACGATGGGGTATGCACACTGATGTACATAAACGGACCCCAATTGCAGTTCTAAAAGTCTCGCTGTCAAGCAGTGTGCCAAGGTTAATGGATGGGATGGAATGGAGCCAGTAGCCAGATTCTTTGGATGAGGCAGCTAGAAGACGAGCGCGGTCTATGGGATTAGAACAATTTTGAGCCAAAAAATCTGTAGATCTTTGCACCAATGGAGCATCCCAGAGTTTTTGTTGGATTTTTTCCACTGGAAAAAATGGAACTGAGGACACCTCATTGGGGCAAAGAGATGACCATGCGTTTCTTGCCTCCAATTGCTGGTCGATTATTATGTCGTTATCTTTTATAAATTTCTTTGTTAAGTCATGAGCCTTGTAAGTGGAGGAAAGGAAAGCTGGGAGAGCTACACTCGAAATTTTTCTGATACCTATTCCACCAGATTTAATAGGTAAAGATGCTTGGGTCCAGGAAAAGTCGTCGAATTTAGAATTTTAATCAGTATTGAACATTATTCGCACACGATGCCTGATGAGTCACTATTTGCGTGTATAATGATAATGCAAGTTAAAGTGCATAAAATTAGTGGAATCTTTGATTAAATATGTTTAAGGTTTTAAATTGCCGCATATCGTGTTGAGTTGTTTCAAGAAGTCGTGCAAATCAGCATTAAAATTAAACTACTATTAATTATTAATTGCAATATCTATTGAGGAACTATTAAATATATTTGGATGATAGCAAAAATCAGTGTTGCATCGCAACAACCTCACACTGCTGTTGCAGCAGTTAAATTAATTATGTAAACTAAGTACGTACAATTAAACAAATTTAAGTTTATGTATTGTATAATGGATAATGTTAACTAATTTTGATTATTAGCACTCCAAATCGCAAAACTGTCACTGTCCTATACTGGAGGTTGTACCTAAGCATATGTACGTTGGCCTCGTAATTGATAGCAGATTCAACTGGGGCCCACACAAGGACCACGTGTGCAGTAAGTTACGATCCGTGATTAGTAAACTCACCACGCTTAAATATAAACTGCCAAAAACGCTCAGGCTTGCTGACTCTGTTATCGGTTACGGAATTAGCAGTTATGGTAGAACTTACAAAACATATGTAGAAGATATTTATAAATTACAGCATAAACTTTTAAAAATAATTGTTCCCAAAAATTTAAAAACCAAATTCAAAGATGATGAAAATGAACTGTTTAAATATTGTAAAGTTATGCCAATTAGTAATAAGATCAAATTCTCAATTTTAACTGAAGAAAATAATTCTGAAGTACTAGTTAATAAAAAAACAAGACCTAATAATTTAAGGAACATTTCACATAATAATAAATATCTTCTACCAAAAACAAATAACATATACGGTGCTAGATCGTGTAACTATCTAACTGCAAAATATTTAAATGACCTGCCAGACCAGTTACAACATGTATATTTACAAAATGTAAAGTACAATCTATGTAAGGTTAAAGGAAAACTTAAAAATTACTACATAAATAATTATCATTGATCATAGAAATGAACGACTCGCTGTAAACAGATAAACCCTGTGGGTTTTCGTGGTACAGCTATTGTAATAATTAAGTATATATTGTTGTCATGAATAAAAGACTTAAAAAAAATATATTCTCTGTCAAAAAAAAAAAAATACTAGTGAAAGAATTACTTCGATATGTCAATTAGTTTCCGATTTAGAAGTAAAAAAAGTTGTAACCGTACGACGCGGGCTGTGTGACGTCATCGTACAACACGCTTAGTCTGGCTCACTCAGTCCGCTCGCGGTCGCGCGCCCGTGCCGTTGAAATTATACCTAAATACTATATATACAATTAAATAATTAATTAAATACTATAATAATAATAATTAAATAAATTTATTATAAATTTTATTTAATTTTATTATAAATTTATTTTAAATTTTAATTACTATAATAATTAATTAAATACTATAATTAGAATGTCACATCCCTAATACTAAGCGAGCCGTGTCCGTGGCCCGTGCGATGCGTTGTGAAATGACGTCACAAGACTGTTAGCGTGACTCGATATTTTTCGAAACTTTGAATGCCTATAAAATCAAAACTACTAGGTATTTTTGACTATAACAAAAACTAGTGTGTTTGTATATAAACAGGCTTCACTGAGACAACATTTCAAGCGATTTGGCATACCTAGTAACATTCTTCATTGTTGATGTCTGACTTTATTTTTTTTATCTATCTATTTATCATGTTTCTGAAGTCATGACGATTAAATTATACAAATTAACTTGATAATATCATTGTCATCAACTGATGATTAATTGCCAAAACTTAACAAAGAGAGAAATAAATTTAGGCAACCCTAATGTTAATACTGTCAAACACCACAGTCATCAGCAGTGCAGTCAACATCCATCAGCTGTCAGTCAGACAGTCAGTCAAATGAAAAATGGCACAACGGACGTGGCATATGCTTACGGTGATAACGTTAATATTTACGATTTTATCACTTGTTGGTGATGTTTTATCAACAACATCAACACCATGGTATGAAAACTTGCCGGCAGTTACCATGGACTACAAAGTGCACATAGACGCAGGCAAAGAAGACTGTTACTATCAGTATGTGCACCCGGGTGCAACTTTCTATGCTAGTGCTCAGGTAAATTTACGAAAATATATTTTAACATGACATACAAGTCAATAAATCTATCTAGTGTACGTTGGTATCATTACATTGTGAGCATATAGTCAATTTTATAGTTTAAAACTTAGTGAAAGTGCTCGTCTTATTTTGTAACTATTCTGTTTTTTTTTTAAGGTTTTGAAAGGTGGTGACGGCATGTGCGGGTTCGCAGTGCGACATCCGAACGGTAATATCGTGCACCCGTACGAGTGGCGGCAGAGCGCCGAGTACGCGGACCAGTCGTCTTCTGGTGGCTATTATGCTGTGTGCATCGACAATCAGTTCTCGAGATTCGCCGGGAAACTTGTCAATTTGTACATATCGGTCATAAGATACGATATGTGGGAAAAGTATTCTAAAGAAGTAGAGGAACTTGATATGAATATAAAGAATTTTACAGTGAGTATACCCAGCTTGCAATATGAACAGTTGATCCATTTTGTAGATTGTCTCAATCTTGATGATGGCACTCCCAGTGCTAATGTAGCATCTCCTTAGTTTTGGTGACCTCACTCATCCATAGAAACACATACTGCACAATATGGCACCTAAATAACAAGAACCTTGAGGACAAGCGTATTGTTATTTGCTGTCTCTTGTGAATTGGAAGTATGTGCCCAGTCAGGTTCAACACGCCCTACCTCTCTTTCACCAAAGCCTTGTACTCGATAGGTGTGGCTGGCTCTGCCTGTAAAGATTCTGGTGAGCTACTGACTCCTTAAAAGGTTTTATTATTGATATCCATTATCTATAATAAAAAAAATAATAGTAAGAAATTATTAAATGGATTAAAAAACCTAGCTGTGTACAAAATCTGTTTAATTTTTTTTTAATATTTTCTCCGTTCTTCTGCCAATAATAAAAAAAAAATCTTTTACATGTTCCAATTAAAAATTATAAAATACTAGCTGTTACCTCCTGCTTCGCCCGTCTGGTCCAGGGGAGCTGCCATTGATTTGTGTATATTTTTGCCTTGCTTGCTGCTGTGTTCGGTGAGGTGAGTACTACTTTCCTCGTCTGCCAGTTTACAAATACGCTGTACCCTACAACTGTTTCGCCTATTTCGCTACATGGCAGGGTGGACCACGTACAGCTGAGCCTGGCTTTGGCTCTAAAAGACATTTGTTTGCTTGGTTGTTTAAAAAAATCATGTTAGCAATAAGGTTCTATTCGACGTGAAAGAAGGACTGGAATGATTACAAACTTTATTTTTTCCCGTGGGAATAAAATGTTTTTCCTGGATAAAAGTAGCCTATGTCACTCTCCAGATCTGAAACTATTCCCTGGGGCATTTCACGTGAAGCGGACAGCCAAAAAAAAAGTGACGTTCTGAAATTTGTTCATATTCGGTTTAATTGTACCTCTAGTAGGTATGAATATAGACACACAATATTTTTTTTGTATGACGCTTATTTGTCAAGATCTAGGCTTCTAAAGAATTCTGAAGATAAGTTCAAACATAATTCAACCCAAATTCAAACAGTACACGAAAACCAAGAAATTTTAAAGCAACTAAAAGAGAAATTTAATGATCCGTCTACTACGACTTTTATGAAGACTATGATACTGACTGCGCCGAAACCATGGAGTTTAAATAGACTTGCGGAAGAATTCGGAACCTCCAGACGGCAAGCGAGAAAAGCAAAGCAACTTGTAGATCGATTCGATGTCTTCTCATCTATGTGATGGGCCTAGCATTCGCATTTTATTACTTATTAGTTATCACTAAATTTGTTTTATACTACTGCTTCCTAATAATATTTTTGTTCAATAAGTACAATTTTAATTTGAATAATAATTATCCCACAACATTGTTAGAGCTGTAAATATGCTTAAGTATGATAGTAAATACAAATATTGCAGCGTTTTAGTATGATATAGCGCAAACTAGTCGACCTAAGGAAGCTAGAGTATGACGCTCGGTGCGACACGTGTGTACTTTAATTCATATATCTCCTAAACTATTGCAGATCTCATTCTGAAACTTCTGGTGTTTAATAAATGTATTATAGAGTATATTTTGAAATAAAAAAATAAAAATAAAAATGGTCGAAGTTACTAAAATTCTGACTTGGAAAGTTTATTTCCGGTTTTGTATATTAAAAAAAAATAAAAAAATCCAGTTTTATTTTGTATTTAGAAAGAACAGTAAATTTTCTTTTTAAGCCGCCATATTTAATGTTTTTAAATAAATTTGTTTAATTCGAAAAAATATTTTCAAAAACGACAATTCTATAAAAGCCCATAACTTGACAAATAAGCGTCATACAAAAAAAATATTGTGTATCTACATTCATACCTACTAGAGGTACTATTAAGCCGAATATGAAGAAATTTAAGAACGTCACTTTTTTTTCGCTGTCCGCTTCACGTGAAATGCCCCCCCCTGTTAAAAAATCATGTCGGTACATAAGTTCCTTTCTAAGTGATAGAAGACAAATGATTACAAAGTTTACTTTTTTCCCATGGGACTAAGATGTTTATCCGGGATAAAAAGTAACTTATGTCACTCTCCAGACCGTAAACTATCCCCATTAAAAAAATCATGTTGCTACTTAGGTTCCTTTCGACGTAAGAGAAGGACAAATGATTACAAAAGTTAATTTTTTTACCATGGGATTAAGATGTTTTTCCGGAAAAAAATGTAGTCTATGTCACTCTCCAGACCGTTAACTATCCCCAAATAAATATGTCTGTACTTAGGTTCCTTTTGACGTGAAAGAAGGACAAACAAATAAACAAACAAACACACTTACATATTTATAATATTAGATATGGATTAGCTTGCGCCAACGACTTTGTACATACGTCTCCTGGTATGGATGGATGGCTGTGGAAATTTTCAAAGATCCTTTCTTAGCAGATGCCCTATGTTATAATAGCTACCTGTATGTCAAATGTCATCCCGATCCGTCTAGTGGTTGGAGCTGTGCATTGATACAGTCAGTAATGGTCGTCATGTATTTTTTTATTTACAGAACTCAATACAATTTGTAGAGAGGAACATTAATGACATCCTGCAGTATCAGTACCATTCGAGGGCGAAAGAATCTCGAGACTACAATCTACTGCAGGACAATAACACATATGTGCTCAGGTATTATATTTTCGTATTATTAATATTATCCTGATGTAACACAGTAGAACTATACCACAAAGGGCTTTGATTGGTTATGGAATTACCATTTTTAAATATATATATATGTCTGTAAACATAAAAAGGTTTTTGATAGCTGTTTGTGCAAACTAGATCTAGAATGCTAAATGTTGTTGGAGCAGATGTTGTAGCACTGATATTTAATGAGTAGGTTTGGTGCTGAATCAACATTTGATCACCTCACATTTTTTAACATTAACTCACATTTACATTACTAACTTAACATTAACAGTAATTTGTGTCCAAAAAATATCAGTCACAATTTATATCTGGCTGTCTCTCTCAAAAACATCTCACTACAATATGTAGCCATAAAAGTAAGTATCATATCACAATGTCTCATATCAAAATATTTTAATTTAAATTGCATTAGACCCAAATATTATCTGGAAATATTAACTAAACTATTAACTAATTCATTTGATGACAATTTCAAATATGAATCTGTATGAATTGCCTACTTAGAAATATCAATCTATATGAAATGCCTACTTGTGTAAAAGAATAATTCCATAATATATTTTTTTTTTTTTTTTTTAAATAAATAATAATTAAATATAAATAAATATTGTCACACAAATTACACAGCGCCATCTAGCCCCAAAGTAAGCGAAGCTTGTGTTATGGGTACTAGACAACTAATAGACAACTAATAAACATAATAATAGGTAGGGGAAAAAGTCCTTTCGCATTATAGTATGTATGAACTTGTATTAAAATCTCTTTGGTTATACCATTTGTAACAGGCAGGTTTTGATATCTTTAAAAAGTTTAAATTTTAAAAAAGATAATTCCAAATTCAAATTAGGTAAATGTGTGATTTTCATTTGTTTTCTTTACTGTCAAGATGAGTGAATCTAATGAAGAAATTTGATTCATTTTAAAATTTTACTACAAAAAAGGTAAAAATGCAACGCAAGCTGCGAAAAAAATTTGTGACGTTTATGGACCTAGTGCAGTGTCTGTGAGAGTAGCACAAATTTGGTTTAAGCGTTTTCAATCAGGAAATTTTGATGTGAAAGATGCACGTCGCTCTGGTCGCCCTGTTACGGATAAAATGGATGCCATTTTTGAAAAAGTGGAGCAAGATCGGCATATCAGTAGTTACGACGTAGCTGAAGAATTAGGAATTGACCACAAAACAGTTTTGGCGCATTTGAAAAAAGCGGGGTACACTAAAAAGCTCGATATTTGGGTGCCTCACGATCTCACTGAAAGAAACTTAATGAACCGTGTACTCATTTGCGATTCTTTTCTACGACGTAATGAAAGCGAACCGTTTTTGAAGAAGCTTATAACTGGTGATGAAAAGTGGATCACGTACGACAAGAACGTGCGAAAAAGGTCGTGGTCAAAGGCCGGTCAGGCTTCACAGACTCTGGCAAAACCCGGGTTAACCCGCAACAAGGTGATGCTGTGTGTATGGTGGGATTGGAAGGGCATTATTCATTATGAGCTGTTACCGCCAGGCAGGACTATCGATTCTGAACTCTACTGTGAACAACTGATGAGATTAAAGCAAAAAGTTGAGAGAAAGCGGCCGGAATTAATTAACAGAAGGGGTGTGATTTTTTATCATGATAACGCTAGACCTCACACATCTTTAGCCACTCAGCAAAAATTAAGAGAGTTTGACTGGGAGGTGTTAATGCATCCGCCGTATAGTCCTGACCTTGCACCTTCTGATTTCCACCTGTTTCGGTCTCTTCAGAATTCTTTAGGCATTGTCAGGTTAACATCACGAGAAGACTGCCAAAACCACTTGTCGTGGTTTTTTGAACAGAAGTCCCAAATTTTCTATAGTAATGGGATCATGTCTCTACCTACAAGATGGCAAAAAGTTATCGAACAAAATGGCACCTACATACTTTAGTTAAATGTAAATAAACTTTATTAAAAAATGTTTTGAATTTTCATATAAAATACGAAAAGACTTTTTCCCCAACCTAATATATTGAATGAACAGGATATTTACTGTATTAAAAACAAATATAAATATAATTTGTTCATGGAACAATGGTAAAAATGATATAACATATCGTGCTCTAGTACCACTATGCCCTGCTGTTAAGCATATTATATTAGGTTGGGGAAAAAGTCTTTTCGTATTTTATATGAAAATTCAAAACATTTTTTAATAAAGTTTATTTACATTTAACTAAAGTATGTAGGTGCCATTTTGTTCGATAACTTTTGGCCATCTTGTAGGTAGAGACATGATCCCATTACTATAGAAATTTTGGGACTTCTGTTCAAAAAACCACGACAAGTGGTTTTGGCAGTCTTCTCGTGATGGTAACCTGACATTGCCTAAAGAATTCTGAAGAGACCGAAACAGGTGGAAATCAGAAGGTGCAAGGTCAGGACTATACGGCGGATGCATTAACACCTCCCAGTCAAACTCTCTTAATTTTTGCTGAGTGGCTAAAGATGTGTGAGGTCTAGCGTTATTATGATGAAAAATCACACCCCTTCTGTTAATTAATTCCGGCCGCTTTCTCTCAACTTTTTGCTTTAATCTCATCAGTTGTTCACAGTAGAGTTCAGAATCGATAGTCTTGCCTGGCGGTAACAGCTCATAATGAATAATACCCTTCCAATCCCACCATACACACAGCATCACCTTGTTGCGGGTTAACCCGGGTTTTGCCAGAGTCTGTGAAGCCTGACCGGCCTTTGACCACGACCTTTTTCGCACGTTCTTGTCGTACGTGATCCACTTTTCATCACCAGTTATAAGCTTCTTCAAAAACTATTCGCTTTCATTACGTCGTAGTAAAGAATCGCAAATGAGTACACGGTTCATTAGGTTTCTTTCAGTGAGATTGTGAGGCACCCAACTATCGAGCTTTTTAGTGTACCCAGCTTTTTTCAATTGCGCCAAAACTGTTTTGTGGTCAATTCCTAATTCTTCAGCTACGTCGTAACTACTGATATGCCGCTCTTGCTCCACTTTTTCAAAAATGCCATCCATTTTATCCGTAACAGGGCGACCAGAGCGACGTGCATCTTTCACATAAAAATTTCCTGATTGAAAACGCTTAAACCAAATTTGTGCTACTCTCACAGACACTGCACTAGGTCCATAAACGTCACAAATTTTATTCGCAGCTTGCGTTGCATTTTTACCTTTTTTGTAGTAAAATTTTAAAATGAATCGAATTTCTTCATTAGATTCACTCATCTTGACAGTAAAAAAAACAAATGAAAATCACACATTTACCTAATTTGAATTTGGAATTATCTTTTTTAAAATATAAACTTTTTAAAGATATCAAAACCTGCCAGACACAAATGGTATAACCAAAGAGATTTTATTACAAGTTCATACATACTATAATGCGAAAAGACTTTTTCCCCTACCTATTACATATAATATTCATTGACATAATATTATTCATTTATTTATATGTATGTGTACATCTATCTATAAAAGTAAAAATTATTTAATTAGTATGTATTTGCATATGTTTAAACTTTATTAAACCTAAATTAACATTTTAATTTCCAATTATTCCCTCCCTGTGCACCTGCCATGTCTTATCTCTGCATCACCCTATGGTTGACAGGTAGAGAATGCTTGTGTACAATTTTGTGCATGAAGTTTAAATAAATAAATAAATATTACCGTTATACATTTAATGTTCATTAAAGGTGGCATAGTTCCATATTTGGAATGCCATCTACAATGATAACATTTGATACCTCAGGGATTGGTTTATCCACGATTGACCCTTGAACTTGAACTTATAACTCCTTCCTATAAGAGTCACATTGTTGCAATATGGAATATTGTAAGTAATTTATATGTTATTATCAGACATAGACATCGCATTGTTGCAGTTTTATTATCATTATATTAATACGTGAAGCAAAAATTTTTTACCCCTTTTTTTAAGGGTGTAAGTGGTTCATCAACATCTTTGAACCAAAGCCAACTTCACCTACATGCGGTGCACCCTGCTGACTGATAAACGAAGCTCTGGCGAAAAGAGAGGTAGGGAGCGTAATGGTAAGCTAATTAAGAAGATTCTGCGTTGGCAGTGGGGGTGGCGGCCCGCGAGCGATATTTTATGTTGTGAGCGTTAATATCGCTACGGTAATCGCTTCACATTAGGCGGGCCGTGTGCTTGTCTGCTACCCGACGTAATCTAAAAAAAACGATAATTGCGCGAACGGAAGAGTATGAAATTTCGCACACTCATAATTTATATAGAGGAGTGCAGAATGCTAATATTTTTTTAAATTATGTATAAAAATACATTAAATCAAAAAAACACTATAATATATTTGACACACAGCCATATATATACTTTCTTGTTTATTGTTAAAGTCATTATGGCCACTAGCTTGTATAGATAAACAAGAATGCAGAGTTCGCCATACCTGCGAGTTATTAGAAAATACTGAAATTTACGACACTTATGTAAGCATTGGTAGTAAGTTTGACCAATCGTGACCACGAATTTAGTCACAGTTACGCCAATTACTTGTTGCTACAAAAATAACAGAGATTGCGTGAAGAAAATTCATCATTTCGAAATTACGGATTTCGAAATGAGTGATCTCGTGATTGTGAAATGACGTCAATTGTTAACTGTATCCCGGTATCCCGTAACTCTTTAAATTATTCGACCAGAGGGCCAATTTTGTCGTAATTAAAATATACCTAGTGCTAGTTGAATAAAATTCAGTTTCAATGTAGTCAAATTCCAAAAGCTTCTTACTCCTACTAATTTCTTCTGATTAAATTCGTTGTCAGTTGCAAGGCAGTTGTAGATTTACCCCTAAATCTACAGTGCCAAAAAAAGGCAATGAACAGTGAAGTCCATTGCAGAATAGACTTCACTGTTCGTTGCCTTTTTTTCTGTTAATCCTGTTAATCCTGGCTTCACAGGAGACACAGTGGTGGGAATGTGCGGTGGGCCGATTTTCTCAATCTAGTCTCGAACGCACTACACTTACTTAGTATTCTCATAACACAACAAGCTTATAAGTTTAACTGCTGTGTATTTATTATTATTATGTATCGCTTTTTAATCGCGGGTCAAGTCCGGTAATTTCTAGGCGTGCGTGGGGATATGGATCCAACACGTAGAGGCCCCTTGAGAATGTTAATGTAATGTTGTATACTTGCCGTTATACGCTCCTGGAGATATCAATGGAATTATTGTTATTATTATTTATACTACGTCAGGTGGTAGATAAGCCGTATAAGATATACCGTAACCCAGGCCCGGATATGAAGCCACTCCAACGCAGCAACTCCTTCCTTTTTGGTGAAATCGTTCACTCGCAGAAACACAACAACCCTCAAGGGAATTGTTATTTGGCTGTGGTATTCTTTAACGTGGAGGTAACTTGCCCAGTCGGGCAACTTACAATTACGCTCCTTACTCCTTTAGTAAGTGACTATAAACTTTAAAACAAAGTACATCACGCTATATACTCGTATGTGATGCATACGACTGCGGCTATCCACTGAACTGAATCCAACTATAAATATGTATTACATTTATGTGTTCATTTAATAGTAATAAATATTGTAGATTGTACATAACAATTTGAGATGAGTATTTTCTTTCATATTTTTAGTATATTTGTGTATCGAACAAAATAAGCGAAATCATGTAACGATTGATGAAATAACTCATAAAATGCAGAACTTTAACATATTTTTTTCATTTCTGTAGTACCACAGTACGAGTAATAGTACTGCAGTACCGTACTCCTGCCACTCGATACAAATGTCGCGTAGGTAACTGCTACGTAAATAATCACGTCTGTGCAGAGCGTGAATGAGCGTGTAAGCGAGCGTGCGACGCCATACAAACTGGTCCAGAAGGGAGGCGAGGTCGACACGAGAGAGCGGCAGGGAGCGGCCATACTGTGTACAGTATGGCCGCTATAGTACTTACACTGTGGCAGTACTGTACGGTGTGGATGGCAAATAATAAAGCTGGTCTTACAATGTGAAATTAGGGACTTTTGTATAGGTTCTTAGTTTATTCAGGTGTTACGGAGCATTATGGAGGAAATTTACCGAGAGCAGATACGACAAAAGTAATTTGTCGTCTTTTGTTTAATTAAATTGTATTGTTTCCAGGTGGTCACTGATTCAGATCGTGGCCATAGCGGCGACGGCCACGCTGCAGGTGTACTTTGTGCGGAAACTGTTTGAAGTGAAGGACAACTCGTCCAAGACGAGGATATGATGCTACTACAAATGGTTGCTACTGCAGATGATCTACGAATTGTTATCTCCCTAACCATTGACTGAAGATTCTCATTCCATTGCACTTTTACTCTTCACTGATCGAATGTTGTGATCTCTTTGTTTTTATATGAGCTTGTTTTTTTATTAGCCAGTAAGAGTATGATTTTGTCTAATAGTTTAAGGTGCACAATGTTCTATTTTTTGGTTTTTACTATTTGTATTAACTTGAAGTGGCGATAGACTTGGATTTTTTTATGTTTCTTGGGTAAATGTTGTTGTTTTTTCATCACAAATACCACAGTCATCACATATTGTTCTCTCTTACAATCTAAACATGTTCGGCTCTCTCTTTCTCTCTCTGTGTGTATTACAATTGAAAGTCTGTTGCCGCTTATAATTTTAGTTATATCCAGCCTGTTGTTAATATGAGACTAACATTTCAAGATCTGACAAAAATATATGTAGCATTTTATATATGTTCAAACAGAGTAAAAATATTTTAAATATTTATTTGCTATAATGAGAATTATATTTTTTTATTTATTTACAAAATGGCCGAGTGCCTGTGCTGTTAATACGAAAGAAAGTATCAAGTTGTTCGAATTTATGATCAAAATGTAATTTACTGAAGTAAACAACTACTTACTATAGTACTTATACACTGGTTTATTTTCTTTCCTACTGAATAGATGCACGCTGCTGGCTGCACGTACGAAAAAGTATGACTAATATGATGTTCCGCTTGAGTAGAGTGTGCAAGCGAGAGCGCGAAACAAGTGATAGAGAGACACGATCGCCCTAAGTGTTCGGCTTGTGATGCATCTATCTCTCTTCCACTCCATCAGCCGATGTGTTCTTATGACGTTATTACGTAAAATTATCGTCCGTAAACCGACTTCACAGACAACCAATTTTTGCCTCTTTCTTCCCGAATGATTATTTCCGAAGTTGTTATTTCATTATCGAGACAATAGGGGGTGTCTATTCGCTTTAGTTCTTTAACTTATTATTTTTTAAATAATTAGTGCTTCGGTATTTCGACCTTATGATTGCAATTTTTCCCAATAGGAAACAAAGGATTTACAAAATGTGGTTTTTCCTGACTACTTATATACTTTTGATAATTTAAAAGTAAAAAAATAATAGAAAATATAATAAATACATGTGAACACAATACCGTAGCACTGATTATTTAAAAACCCAATTACTTAAGAGTCCCTATCAATTTCGGCGCGCTACTAGATTAGGTAATTAAAGAAGCGCAGGGTACGAACTTTGAGTATAAATCGACTGGAGATGCCATAACGAAACTCTTCGAACAAATTTTTTCACCATTTTTAGCGGGGGGCGAGGTAAACACGTACAGCACACCACCAAAAGATGTAATTAACTCGCATTCACAAATTTTGATGTTGCGATAAACGCACACTACAAAAAAAAACAACACATCAAAAATTACCCGCCCACAGACACAGTTTTCATGTAACTATGCAGCACACATACGAAAAAGTTAGTGATGGGGCACATCTGAAGAATGAGTCAAATCAGTTTGATGAATGAACTGAATTGTCTTATACTATTTATTATAAAATTGTAAAAGTGAAAATACTGTACATTAAAGATATTATTCAAAAAATATGTTTGTTTGTATGTATGTCTGTCTGTATTTATGTGTCTTTGTGTCATTAGCACTCTCGTGCAGCTAAACTGTGGTATGAACTGTCGCCCGCGGTTTTACCGGGCTGATACAACCACTGTCTTCTATTATACGAGTACGCTGGACTACGTACGTACTTGTACGGACAGACAGACGGACACCGGAGTCTTAGTAATAGGGTCCCGTTTTTACCCTATGGGTGTGGAAATCTAAAAAGAATAAAAATAATTATTTTTGTACATACACCAGGAGTGACTGGAATTTTTTCATTACCTACATTTTAATCATAGCTGGGCATTAACTCGTTAATCCGTTATTCGTTAATTAACGAAGTTAACATTTCGAGTAACGGATTAACTTTTAAGTTAAAAAAATATTTTAACGGACTCGTTAACTTTCGTTAAATTTCCTTAAGTCCGTTAATCGTTAATCTAGCAATAATTTGTGTATTCACAGTAATAGTTTGCGTCTGTACAGTGTGTGTATAAAATATAATAATGAAATAAAACCATAATATCATGCAATTGGACTCGAATTCCACTCAGACGAAAATCCGTGGCCACATTTGAGTGACTATATTAATTATGTATCCAAATCGGGAGAGTAAGCTATGCTTACCTAAACAAACAAAAATAAAAGCCCATATATCGAGCCTCAACAATCTCAAACAACACATAAGAAAGTGCATACAATTTGAGGTGGGGTCAAACTGGGGCAAGCAAAATGAGAATCGCTCGTTCCGATAAAAATTATGACAGCGTCGGCACCTGCAGAATCAATAATCAAAGCACCTCAAGCAAATTACCTCAAGCAAAAGTGACCCAATGCATAGTATTTTTTTTTATTTCAAACTTTACATGTTGTCGATAGTTGTGGGTCCCGTTAACTTATAGAACCAACAGTTTTTATCAGAAGATGCAATTTTTATCACGTGTTAACGGATTAACGATTAACGTTAACTTCCGTTAAATTTTCTGAAATGTAACGCTTTAACTTTTAACGAAGTTAACTTTTTCAGTAACGGTTTAGCGATTAACGAAGTTAACTATTTGGTTAACGGTGCCCAGCTATGATTTTAATGCATGCTTACTCAGTGACAAACGAGCAGACAGCCTATCTGATGGTGAGCGGTAACTGTCGTCCATAACATCCACGATTCACGCATTCAAGCTGTTGGCAACAAAAATGCAGAATCGCAGGTGCGTTGTCCTTCAAACCGGAACACAAAACACAACAATGCAAGCATTGTTGCTTGGCGGCAGTAATAGATAAGGCTGTTGTCCTCACCCAGGCGGACTCCTACCATCTGATAAAACCTACTTCATGTTATCTGTTTAGTGATTAGAAAAATTACGGTCTAAATAGGAATAGAATTAATTAAAACGTAGCTTTACTGAATCATAATATTTATTCAAATAATCTAAATTATTATGAAAATATATTTTTATTAAGTACCTATTATATAATATTTTTTACACTAAACTATTTTTATTACTTTTTAATTTACACACTTATAATGTGATTATTAGGAGTGTCGGTGGCCGAATGGTTAGGGTATCCGAGACATCCATGAACACTGCAATGTTTTTTTATGGCTAGTCGACTTTGTAGCCATCTTTAACGTATTTGTAGTTATATACGACGTAGGTAGGTACCTAAATGTTAAAATTATTAACGAACGTCAGCGCAGGCGCGAATCTTGCGTGGGAGCGGACGGTTTTGCGTACGACGCAGCCCTGACCCCGACTGGCGCTCCATATAAACTCCTACAAATGTTGTCAGTGTGTGCGTGCGATGGCCAATACGTACGGGCGCGCTCACATACAAACCGCGCTCGGTGCGTTTATATGAAGTTACCTTACTTCTCTATTTTTACTATGGTAAAGTGCTCCGAACAGATAACACTTGTATGTGTAGGTTTCCAAGAATCATTTTGGTCATTACAAAATTTTCTCCATTTTTCTTTTATATAGGGATCTTTTGGAAATCTAAAAGGAAATACAATTATATTAAATAAAGCCTATGAATAATAGTATCTGTATAACGTATACACTCATAGTCCCACACTAAATGTATTGCTTTTACCTACTTTTTTTTAGCCAACAATTCTTTTCATTTTCAGACAAAATTTCAACATCGTATGTCCAGAGAAAGGTAATTTTTCTAATTCACCTTACAAGATTTAAATGTAACATACATCTATACCTACTATTTAATACAATATCTAATAAAAATCTGACTATTATACGAACTGCAGTAATTGAATGAGTGAATGATTCAATCAAATGTTGAATCGCTTTTTGGACTTTGTCACATCCCTAAAGCCTGTACCACTGTATTCATGTTTACATTTCTCTGTCGTTTACGTATCGCAACGGTTTTTACTTTAAATGGAGATTGTACTTTAATACACATTTAATAGTTAGTAAAAATACTTACCTATGATAGAAAACGCGATCTTGTTGCGAATTTAAGCTATCAGATCGTCTTTTGCACGATAATACTGCACAACTCACCATTTTTCGAGAGAAAAATCACGCGACACGGAGCGATGCAAAATGACGGTGAAGCGACTTTAAGTAGTTTTATATAACGTGTATGACCAGTTGACCAATGTACTTTGCCGGAGGGGATCGCCCGCGTATGGCATCTCCAGTCGATTTATACTCAAAGGGTACGAACTATAGCTGATTATCGTAGTGTGCGTTGAAGCGTGCGGTAAAACGGGAACAAATAATCTTGATCCGTAACCGCTATTAGTAGCCATCCATAGTTTTTACTTAATTACTAGATTCCGTAATACTAGATGGATTTTATAGTGATTATGAAGTTATATTTAAACACCCTATAAAAATATAGTAACTTATATTATAGTACGACATTCACTATAGTAAAAGCAAATTATAAAGTGTAACCAGCATATAATATACGGTACGTCTGAAATGAATTACACGTGTTATTGCTTACATAATACAGAACGACGGGGAGGTCTGTAGTAATTCCCTCGCTGTAAGACCGCAGACCATGAGAATATAGTATAGCGAGCCATTTCATCGTATTATAAAGCTAATTTAATTTATTTTTATACAAGGTGGAAAAAACGGGCGGGACATGGAGAAAAATAAGATAATGAAAGCTCTGATAAGACAGTAAGTAATTACTGGTAATAATGTTCAATGTTCAAATTTAGATCTAAACATGGTAATTATCATCTTTGTCTTATACAGGGTGTCCCAAAAGTATGCCACAGGAAGGGAAAGTACCTTTAATATTGGAGATAGAACATTTTACTGAAAGAAGACGTCATTTTCATTTTGAAAATAATTCGAACTGTATTTAAACTAATTTAAAGATTTTCAAAAAATCGCCTGTCTGAACCGGGAATCGAACCCGCTCAATGTAAAAAAGCACCAAGTGGATTCCCAATCAAGACAGACGATATTTAAAAATGTTTGAATGCAGTTCGTATTATTTTTAAAATGAAGTCTTATTTCAGTAAAATGTTCTATCTACTATATTAAAGGTACTTTCCCTCCGTGTGGCAAACTTTTGGGACATCCTATATAAGACAAAGGTGATAATTACCATTGATGTGGTATATATATGTCATATAATGTAATTGAACACAGTGAATAAACGAAGTTCGAACGAAATGGACGTGTAATTAAATCAAGTTGACATGAGTTTTAACAACTCGTGTCAACTTGATCATAGAACATAATCACCAGTAATTACTTACTGTCTTTTATGAGCTTTCATAATCATCGGTTTCTAAAAATTTATAATATTTAAAAATAAGAATGTATTCGTAAATACTTCTTTATGCACATCTAGCACTGATCGAAAGTAAAAGCTTACATGTTCTTGAGACGAAGCCGTAGCGATTACATTCAAATTTCGTTCTGATAGAATTTGCCTAATACGTGACAATCCCACGTTTCGTCTTTTTTTTTTTGACGATGCACTGGTAATGCTTTCCATTCTTTCGACCCATTATCTACAACAAATTTGTATATTAATACTAGTAGCTTAGAGGCTGTGTTGGGCTCAATCACTAAAACTTTCCATCGATTGATTAGTCAAACAAAAGATTTCGAACCATTAAAATAAAATACGTGTGGGACCTTTGTCAGGAACGAGGTCTTTATCACGTATGATTTAAAACAAAAACCATGAAAACAACACCGATGACGTAAAATTGTAAAATTTTCGCTGCCGCCATTTTGGAGTCGTATTTTGACCTCACTAATGACTTTAGCACTCTCAAAAACTATGAAAACCACACCCATGACGAAAACTTTAAAACTTTTCACATCCGCCATCTTCGATTTTTATTTTGACCTCACTATCGGTTTCAGTACCCTAGAAAACCACGAAAACGACACCCATGACGAAAACTTTAACTTTTTACATCCTCCAATTTGGATTTTTATTATGACCTCAATATCGGTTTCAGCACCCTAGAAAACCACAAAAACGACACCCATGACGAAACCTTTAAAACTTTTCACATCGGCCATCTTGGATTTTTATTTTTACCTCACTATCGGTTTCGGCACCCTAGAAAACCAAGAAAACGACACCCATGACGAAAACTTTTCACATCGACCATCTTGGATTTTTATTTTGACCTCAAAATCAGTTTCAGCACCCTAGAAAAATATAAAAACGACACCCATGACGAAAACTTTAGTTAAACCCATCCAAGACACAAAAAGAATTAAAAAAAAAACATTAAAATCGGTCAAGCCGTTTAGGATGAGAAGAATAAATTACAAACACGGGCACACCGGTATTTTTTATAAAAAGATTAGGCGTGCAAAATTTTAATATTCTTCATAAGTCAGCAAAGTATTTACCTAAATAAAATTAATACAAGCTCAAAATGTGGTAGTCGGCGTACAATTTCTAGAAATGTTTACGTAGATCACGCGCGCGCCTGCGATGAAAAGTGATACGTCCTCTCGCTGGGAAGGCCCGGTCGCTACTGGCGGGATCGGTTTTGCGCGGTCGATAATATAGTTCACTTTGCCTTTTATTTACGAAATGAAGTTATTATTTATTTATAGAATAAAATTTAGATTCTATTAAATGGTTAACTTATGATTAATAGGTAATTTTTAAAATTTCTCAAAAGTGTTTCTAAGGAATAGAAAAAAATACTTATTTGTCTAGAAGTTTCCCAAAAATAACGTTATTTCAATATTTTTTTCCTGCTATATTTTGTATAGAAGTTGAAAAAGTGGTCCAGCCACGTGCAAGTAGCCCATATAATGATGCTGATGATATTTTTTAATGTTCAAAATTAAAAGTAGTTTCTTGTAAACAGATAATCAAACGTCAGTCTCGCGTCATTTTTTGAAAAACTTGTTGCAAAGTTTAGTGATTTTCCATGAATACTTAATATTTTTGAAAAAACCCTTTCAGCCACATGCAAGATAAAGAACTGAACTTTTTAAATCAATAATAATTTTGTTTAGATTCGCTTTCCCTTTCTCACAACCGATGAACAAAATTGATCAAAATTAGCCAATTTCTTGCAGGGCCTCTTAATAAAAACTAAAGCAGGTACACCAACTTACTTACAAGAACTGTCTTTAATTATGGGTATATTGCTGGCGGTCACTTATTCACGAGACAATGTAATTATTACAAAGATGAACTGGATATGAATAAAACGCACAAGTTTAAATACAATTAAATATATTTGAAAATGATATGAACCATAATTACATAGTTTAAATATTACTTCATCGCGACTATTAAATGGAGATATATCTACACAATAATTTACTTAAGTACATGCACACATAATTTCGTTTGTTTACAATTTCATTGCATATTAAAAAACTTCGGGAATGTCACAAACATTTTCACACAAGTGTTTCGGGGTTTTAAACATACGCAACGTTGACCTCGACCGCTTATCAATGACTAGTAATTTTCGAAATGCGGCCGAGCGAAGATAAGCAAAACGATATATAAGAAAATACCTACTTAGCGGGCGATACAATATTTTCATTAAAATCATAATTTTCTCTGTACAATCGTGAATCTCATACGTAACTGTACACTTCACATTAAACGACTACGCGACAAACGGCGCTCTTTGAGAGCGGCACACTACTAACATTGTAACTACGATAAGCACCCTTAAGTTGTACAATTAAAATTATCGGTGCATCAACAGCTAAAGGTCAATACACGCTCATAAACAGTTCCAAAAATACTACGTCTAGATATACTAGTATAGATTAAGGCAGTGCCGGACGGACGTGTTGCTCGTCAAGTCAAACAATACGCGTAAGGATGAGGCCAAACGAGCGTAATTTTGTGAGTTAGAGTCGCGTAATTCGCGTCGGTTTCATACAAATGACGAATTAATTTTACGTCGTCACTGTACTTTTATATGAAACCGGCGTTCATTACGCGATTCACAAAATTACGCTCATTTGGCCTCACCCTAATACTCCAAACATGTGCAGGCACAACAGTGACAATACAATATTGAGATGTTAAAAGCACCATACTAACTTTATAGTTATGTGATGTATGTTTACAGTGATTTGGATGGTTTCAGTTCCTCACAATATGGGAGATTTATTAATACTTATTACTTCTATAAAATACTTCATTTATGAAATTTCACTCCTTATTTAGAACAATTATATGACAGTAAAGAGTCTGTCATTAGTAAACTGTATATGTAGAAACATGATTGTTCCTTCAGATTCTTATGATATGAAACAAATTTCGTATATCTGCACCGGTTAAAGGACTCGAAGTGAAATGATCAGCTGAGACGGCAGAGATAACGCTATAATGTGAGACAATCTTCTTTCTAACTCATTTATTCTTAGTCAGATTATGTCAATAGAGTTTTTAAGTCTAGTTAAAGCCGCGCGTACGCTCGTACGAAGGGCAAAGTCAAAGCGGGGCGGCGGTCAAAGCGAGGGTCAGAGCACTCGTTTCTTCTGTCCGACGTAGGTGGCGGAGAGCGCCAGAAGTCTGTACCGCTGGCGGAGATTACGCGCGCGCACGTGCGCCGACGCGATCTCGGCCGTGTACGCGCCCGGGAACCAGCCCGCCTCGCCGTCGCGCGTACGCTCGCCGTAGTACCAACCTAAGGAAAATGATCATAGATGTCATTAGGCCGCAAGTTCAGTTTGCCTTATTTTATGGGTCCTATTTACAATGTCATTTATCGCACCTGATTTGAGATGCTTTGGACATCTCCTTACTGAGTCGGTAGTTTTGACATAGAGTACCTAATCTTAAAAGTAAATAAGAAACAGTTTGCGGAAATTCTATATACTTAACCAAGCGAGTTATTATAAAGAAATTAACCATTATGATCGGGGTTCTTACGTAGAATTATTTATTAAAAGATTGTATCAAAATTAAGTTATTTAAAATAATTAGATTAGTAAGTAGCATTACCATTACTAAGTAGCAAAAAGAACAAACGAGTTTTTGAAACGAGAAGTAGAAATACGATAAGTATTCGAAATGTGAATGTGTGCGCGGTCACCTTCGCTGGTCTTCCTGGTGACGTTGACGACGTCGCCCTCGGTGAGCTGCAGCTCGTCGGGCTGCGCGGGCGCGTAGGCGTAGAGCGCGGCCACCTGCGGGCAGTCCCAGCCCGCGTACACCGCCTCGCCCTCCGCGCCGCCGCCGCTCGGCGCCAGCGCCTCGCCCCAGCGCCGCGCGTCCGTCTCCGACGCGCACGACAGCAGCTGCACCACGGAACAAACATTCATTTAATTAAACGTTTTACTACTGGCCCTGGATACAAGGCATATGCATAGCTACAATCTATAAACTATTGTTTTACACATAAGATGTCTTCTACTATATGCAAAACAATTAATAGCTACGCATGCATGTGCGCCTGGTACTATAACTAAAATGGTCCAGCGCAGTAAGGTGCCATCACTATTTACTATGATCTAGTATGAAATCTAGTAGCGTCTCTGGCGGAATCTTTCGGAAACTCACATTTCCGTATGTTAAATGTACACTAGGGGTACTGGCACGCACACGGAAAAGTGTACAAACGCGTGTATGCGTACGACAACGCTTTGATCGTGAAAATTTAGACCAAACACCGACTCTTCGAAAATTTTAAAAATAGTCCCTACTAGCTAGGTCATGGTCAGGTGAGCATGATTAAATTTTAACTAATAGGTATTATGTGCGAGTGTGTTTACTTGCTTGATTAGCATAAAATGCTGAATCATTTGTGTTCTAATTAGGTATGAGAACTGAACTGGATTAAGATATAATATCATATCTTGATCCAGTTCAGTTAAACTTTCCCCGAGTTCTATGCAAGTAGAACCGTATGCGACAGCTAGTATAAACTATAGTTACCATCTCAATGGTGCGTCCCTCGTGGTTCTCGAGCAGTGTGAGCAGCAAGGCGTGCTTGGCGGCGGCCGGCCCGCCGTCGGCGCCGCACACCTCCAGCAGTGACCGCGAGCAGTGGTCCACTGCCACGAAAGACTCCTCGCTGGAACAATTGACATTTAGCTTTAACCATAGAATCTACATCATAATACAAGTTCGTAGATAGTCAAGTGTCTTGACGTCAAGAATGTAGATACATAAGATGGGTAGGGCATACTGCTCGATTGGGGAAGTCCCACCACCTCACAGAAAACCGCAGCCAAATAACAATTCCCTTGGAGGGTTGTTGTGTTCCTGCGAGTGAGTGAGGTCAGAAAAAGAAATGAAGGAGTATAGGCTGGCAACGGATCAGCGACCCCTTGGTGTTGCTGATCTTCATGGGCGGTGGTGATTGCTTTCGATCTAGTTGATCTTGTTTGCCCCTCTCTCATATATATGACATTTGACGAGCTCGGTGGCGTAGCGGTCAATGACGCGGCTTCGACACCAACGCTCGTGGGTTCGATTCCCACACTGGACAAACATTTGTGTGCATGAACATGTCTGTTTGTCTTGGTCAGGGTGTTTTCTATGTATCATAAGTATGTATTTACAAAAAAAAAAATGTATTTACGTATGTTTATCAGTTATCTAGTACCCATAACACAAGCTTCGCTTACTTTTGGGCTAGATGGCGCTGTGTAATTTGTCTGACAATTTTTTTTTTTTTTTTATATATAAAAAAAAAACTTTTGCTTGTTTGGCGGATGTATCAATCCGCGTAAGTACAGGATCGTTTTGTAATTAATAGTACTTTGTGATGCAAACGGTAAATATATATATATATATATATATATTATATTATGACTGTTTTGTCATATCGCCTGTTATTGCTGTAAATGGCCGGTTAAAACATATTTTCTACATTTTTATAGCTCTTTTTAAAAACACTTACCCATCCCTATACTGAAATAACCGATATGTAAAATCCATAAAGAGCTCGCAACAATTAATTTCATATAGATTGGACCATGTTATGCAGAATAGATCCAACCGACATTTTGTTACTTTTAAGGTCAAATTATTTAAAGTTTAATAGGAATAAAAATATCACACAGTATAAGTTTTGGGAAGCACATGTCATCAAACTGCTAGAATCTGTTGCGAATATACATAACTCAATTTGAAGTTCCTCGCTATGTATATCTCTCAATTTAGCATAGTTTGTCGGTTGATTCTATTCTGCATAACTGGTCGAAAAGCATGTACAGCGCCGACTCCACTGTAATTTGAAAGAATTGTATCATCAATGTTTGCTGAGGAACCCGGCGGTCGATTGACTAGCAATGGCTTTGAGTCTGCGGCCGGTGGTTCGATTCCCGCACACAAGACATTTTGATATGCATGAACATGTTGTACGACATCGTTTGCATGTATTTACTAAAAAGGAACACATTACAGTGTGTATAGCAGTGTGTAATTTGTCCAGGAATATTTATTTCTTTACAATCGATGCTTTCAACTTGACAACAAAAAACTAGAAAAAAAAATAAACAAAAAATGTTCTCAACATGAAAACTGTAGATGTATACTGACCTCTTTTTCTTGGTGATGACGAGTAAGTCGTTAAAGAGGAAGAAGTAGAGCGGTATCTTGTGGAACTTCTTGCCGAAGGTGAGCTTCAGCTCGTCGGCCTTCCACACCAGCTGCGTCATCTCGCCGGAGCGGACCAGCCAGCGCACGGGCCTGCAGACACAATGACGTCAGTCAGAAAAAAAGTGCGGTATGGTAACTAAAGGAACCAGTCTGACGAGCTCGGTGGTCGAATGGTTAGCAATGCCACTTTGATTCCGAGGTCGCGGGTTCGTGTCCCGCACAAGACAAACATTTGTGTGCATGAACTTATTTATTAGTCTTATTTTATTGGAGTGACAGACAAATTATACGGATCACTTGATAGTAAGTCGTAGTAGTCAACCTTTATTCATCACACTGCTGGGACACGGGCCTCCTCTCAGTCAAAGGGGTTTAGAGTATACTCTACCACGCTGTTCAATTGCGGGTTGGTGGATAGTAAGTGGCTACTGGTATGTAGGGCTGTCTTCAAATAGCTGGAATACCTTTTTTTATACCATGTCGGGTGGCAGACAAGCATACGGCTAGCTTGATGTGAAGCTGTTACCGTAGTCATATTAACGTTCGCAACATGAAATATTGACGCACGTCGCGTACGTTTACTACTACGTACTAGAAATCTACATTTATTTCTGAATAAGTCTAGATAAACTCTACCTACATCGTCTGAATTAGTCCTGACTTGAACATACATACATACAACGCTGAATAGAAAATATCTACCATGATTTCGGCCATTCTGCGCGGCGTCCCTTTCCCACTGACACCCCCGCCCCAATGAAAACTAAAAGGTCGTGACAATGGAACTGACTATACTCAGCATAAACTAAATTACGTTGGAGCGGGCCCAGCACAGTCCCGTCGCAGATGGCAGGAAAGCTCGGCTGCATCGCTGTCAACATGTCTCTTTGTGGACTAGTCATCTCTTTAGACTTTTAATGCCTTATTTGCCATATTGCTGTCTCTTACATTGCGAAGAGGGGAAGTCAAATTCCAAAAGCTTATTACTCCTACTAATTTCTTCTGATTAAATTCGTTGTGACTTTCAGGGCAGCCGTAGTTTTACCCCCGGGACTGCAATGGACTTCATTGTTCATTGCCTTTTTTGGTGGTCGCCGCTGTTAATCCTGGCTACACAGGATACTAGGACAGTGTTCCGCAATTTTTTTGTGTTTAAGGTACATAAATGAAAAATCAGTTTTTATTTGTGTAAGAATTTTTCTTCCGTCCGTCATTTAGCTTTATGAGACGACCTTATTTTTCCGAGGCACACCTACTAATGATCACGGGACACCAGTGTGCCCCGGCACACACTTTACGGAAGACTGGACTTGGAGACACATTGGTGGGAATATGTGGTGCCCACCCCCCCCCCCCCCCCCCCCCCACCGTGCCATAATGTATGTTTGTGATGTGTTACCTCCTGTCTCTCCTGGCGCAGGCGGGGCCCAGCACGGGCGCCCCGCGGACGGCGGGAGGGAACTCGATGGCGCGCGACACGCGGAACATTTCCTCGATGCGTTCGGTGTTGCGCGCGCCCTCGTTGCATTGCGACACGAACTGCAGACAAAGATCATAAATGAGCCATTTCATACAATGTATTCATAACTAGAAAGTGATTTTTGGTTAGCCTTTTGTCTTCAATCCTTTAAGTGGCCATTGAAAAAATAATTGTAACTCGTAAACAGTGGGTTCACACTTCACATATATCTTATAATGCATTGCAGTGCTTATGTTAATTTATCTATAATAGTTTAAATACAACATTTTTGCTTGCAGACTGTAGTTTATAAGCAATAGGCTTGTATCCCTTTTTTTCGATTTGTTATTTAACGACGCCACAATAATATAAATAAATGTGAAATAATTACTTCGATCGCATAAAAACTTCTCGAGATATGATAACTTGAAGATCACAATTTTGGACTATCCCGAAAACGCTCCATACAAAAAGCCACCACGTTATGACGTCACACCGTGCTATTTTATATGCATTATCAGAAATTTGTACGACAGCTATGTTAAATATTGCGTTTATGTAGCCAGTGCCGTAAAAGAAGTTATAGTATTTTTTATTGTTTCTACAATGGTAATATAATAAATATTACCATTGTAGAAACAATAAAAAATATTTATAATTTCATACCTTTAAAATGGACTTTCCCACCAAACTTTGACCGAACATAAAACACGTCGGACATAAAATTTTAAGATCGCAGATCGTTCTAGTTTTATGTATTTTACGTTACTGATAAAGAGTTTTTATAATTTTGTAACATGGGCAACAAGCCTATACTGTGCCTTTCCAGAGAAGTTTTCTCCCGCGTACTGTCAAGCTGTGGAAAGAACTTCATGCCGAGGTTTTCACAAGAGACTACAGCATGGGGTTCTTCAAAAAGGGCGTGAAGAGGTTTTTACAGGGTGAAATGCGCGTGTGATGCTCCTGGTGTTACAGGCGTTCATAGGCTACGGTCATCAGGCGGGCCGTGTGCTTGTTTTCCCACTATATTATTTTGATTACTCACTTAGTTAACACTTAAAATGCTGTTGTTTAGTGTATGGTGCTTTATTGTTAAAAATTGACAATTTTAGTCCCAAGAAAATTTATGCGCTGGCTAAGTGACATAATAATATTGTTTTCTCAATATAAGATCTATTTATTTTTAGGCGCTAGTGTTGTATAACGGCTCAATGTATTTAGATCAAATTTGCTTTCGAGGCCTTTGCTGCCACATCCACACTGTAAGAATAAGCATCGTAAAGAGAGTTGAAGTGGTAGTGGTGTATGTACTGACGTTGTTGAGGGTGGCGAGTGCGAGCATGCAGCTCTGGTACTCCTTGTCTGCGGCGGCGAGGTTCTTGAGCACGGCGTCCAGCAGCAGCGGCAGCCGCGTCACGCGCTGCATCGGCAGCATCAGGAACGAGTGCAGCGACAGCGACTGGCACGCGGGGTGGCTCTCCAACCTGAGCGAACACATACACACGTGTTACGAACAAGCGTACCATGAGAGATAATAGTTGTAATGGGGTGTAAGTGGTTCATTAACATCTTTGAACCAAAGCCAACTTCACTTGCACGCGATGCACCTTGCTGATTGACAGACGAAGCTCTGGCGAAACGAGAGGTAGGGAGCATAATTGTAAGCTACCTGACTGGGGAATGTACCTCCACCTCACAATACTACAGCTAAATAACAATTCCCTTCTGGGTTGTGTTCCTGCGAGTGAATGATGTAACCAGGAACGGAAGGGGTTGCTGCGCAGCGGAGGTTAAGGCACGCAAGCAATATTTCATGCTGCGAGCGTTAATATGGCTACTGTGACTGCTTCACATCAGACGGGCCGTAAGCTTGTTGACATAAGCTCTTGAGGGTTGTTGTGTTCATGCGAGTAAGTGAGGTCACCAGAAAGAAAGAAAGGAAAGAGTATATGCTGGCAGCGGATCGGCGACCCCTTGATGGTGCTGATCTCCATGGGCGGTGGTGATTGCTTTCTATCAGATGACCCACATGTTTGTTTGCCCCCCTATCTTATCCATATATATAAAAATCAATGCCATTTTTCGTTGTAATTTTATAACTCAAGAACGAGCTCACCTATCCAAACCAAATGTTTAGGGTTTATTCGGACTATTTAGTAGATGGTTTAGGTGAAGTTTGCACAAAATCGGTGGAGCGGTTCTTCATTTATCACATTTTTTGTAACAATTGAATTCAATAAATGGCGGATCATTAATGGGGATTTTGCAGTCAAATTGAAACTTTTTTCAGATGGGGATTGTGCTGTCAAATTGAAACTTTTTTCAGTGTTGACAGTACAGGCATGTTGTTATGTTATTCATGCGGTCATTTCATTTTGGACGTGCTTCGACTTTATGTTGCCTGTTCCAGAGTCGGTACCCCCAGCCGTTTGTTTATTCATGCTCAAAATGGAAAAACAAAAAATTTTGTTTATCCAAATGTTTTGGATTAAGTTTTAAAATAGCTAGCAATTAATAAAATATTTTTTTGTTTCAATAAATGAATTTGGTGTTCCAATAATTTTTTTTTATTATTTCACTTTATACGTAGCGAAGCACGTACCGGGCCGCTAGTAATATATATAAAAAACCACTATTGGGCAATTGTTTGAGTGTTATAATTTATTGGTAGGGTACAAGTGTATGCGTACCTCTTGAGCGCGGCGGCGAAGACGGGCCTCTCCCGCAGCCTGTGCAGCGCCTTCACCATGAGCGCCTGGTTCTCGCAGTACTTGACGTACACGTGGAAGTGCTGCTCAGCGTGCAGCCGCACGATGTCGCAGATGCCCTGCAGCAGGATGTTCTCCTGCCAGCACTTCTCCAGCTCATTCATCAGCAGCTGCGAGCATTTCCGGACTGGAACCGAAATAAACTTTATTAAAATGTGTTTAAGATACAAATTCTTCACGTTATTCTATTTATCATCATCAGGTCCATTTTAGTCTCCACTACAGGAGCACGACCCTCTCTCGTCCATCCTAGACGGAATGAGGATTTGGCCTACACTACCCACGCTGGCCAAACGGGTTGGGTAGGCTTGATCGATATTTGATAATGTATTTCCCTTATTCGCCTTGTACGACATCCACGGGAAGAAACGGAGTGATTCTATTCTAGTCTGCCGGAAACCACACGGCCAATTCTATTTATCAATTTATAGAAAATATACAGGAACACAATCCTCAAGGGAATTATTATTTGGCTGCGGTATTCCATGAGTTGGAGGTATTTTTACAGTCGGGCAGCTTACAAATACGCTGTACCCTACTTCTCTTTTGCCAGAGCCTCTTTTGCTAATCAGCAGGGTGCACCACGTGCAGGTGAGGTTGGCTTTGGCTCTAAAGCTCGTGGTGAGCCTCTTACACCCCAAAACGACGCAAAATCGTGAATAGAGTGTTAGTGTCGAAGACACAACAAGAAGAACCAGAGCTTTCAGCAGAAACAATTGAAATTTTTATTTCAATAGTTAGGTAGAGTAGGTTTCTTAGCGTGTTTGGCTAAAGTTTTAGATCGAAAGATAGATAGCTTTATACAAATTTAAAGCACAGTGAATCAATAAATTGTTAGAGACAGTTGACTTGTATATATGCAACAAGGCGGCCTTATTGCTGAGAGCAATCTTTTCAAGGCAACCTTAAGGTAACGAATTTGTTCATGGAGTGGGCAGGAATCGCAAATCAAAAGAATTTAATAAAAATGTTTTACCTGGTAGTATAGTTGAGAAGAGCACGTCGAAGTCTTCTTTCGGCAGCACGTGAGTGTCTCTGAAGGCAGGGTGCGATATGAAGTGTGCCTCCAGCACGTTCAGGGAGTTCAGGTACGACGCCTCCGAGGTCAGCAGCTCGAACTTCGCCTCCTGGAGGCGTTTCTGTACGGGTGCTAGGGAACCTGGAAGCGAGAATAAAAAAAAAATCATTAATATCTCAATTTGAATAGTTCCATATATTCGATTACCAGGGAGAGATAGGCGACGAGCTCGGTGGTTGAATGGCTAGGAATGTCCTTTTGACGCGGGTTCGATCCCGACACAAGACAAATATTTGTGTTTTGTATGTATTATATGTATCAAGCCATAATAATCCCACTGTTGGGACAGGGGAAACCCCTCAATCCATGGGGTTTAGATCATACTGCACTACGCTGCTCAACTGCGGGTTGGTGGAGTATGTATTATTTGTATGTATTTACAAAAATCTGTTTTACAATGTACCAGATTTGATTAGTTTGGTACTAGATGGCAGTGTATAATTTGTCCAGGAATATATATTATTATTATTTATTAGAGGCCATCCATAAATTACGTCACACGAATTTCATGATTTTTTGACCCCTCCCCCCCGTCCTTGTCACAGCTGGTCACATTTGTGAAACTCCTCCTCCCTAGTGTGACGTCACATATTTTGCGAATTTACATCTAGAGTTGCGAATGTCTTTGAGTTTTTCGTTATTAGTTCAAAGTTCGTGTTTTACACTTAACACTTAAATTATAATAGATTTTGAAAAATCACTCCCACCCCTTGTCACACAATGTCACACTTCATCAACCCCCTCCCTCCCCTTTAACGTGTGACGTAATTTAAGGATGGCTCCTTATAGCATACATAACATATGCAAATACTATGCAATTCTGGCAATATTCCATGGTCGATTCAATGGTCGAATTGATAACCTCCTTTTTTGAAGTTGGTTAAAAATATTTTTATTATTTTAATTTATGGATTGTATCTTGGGAGATCTGTATCCCAGCATCGAGATACGAATCTATTGCAAATATAATGACGTAAAGGTGGTCATTTCCGTTGATAATACCATTTTCTCAAGAGTTCTGGGGTCTTTTAATCGAGACAAGGAGCCATATTTATAAGAATAAAGGATATAATTTCTTCATTATGAACACAAGTAGAAGGATTTTCTTAATATATTGCATAATAAGTAAAATGTTTCCTTTCTGAATAGGACACAAGGTACAAGCGCACTCACTGAGCACTGTCGAGTTGAGCACCTCGGGCACCTCGCACCAGAGCGTGCGCGCCGGGCCGCGCGGCGCCACCAGCGCCATGGCCGAGGGCCGCGCGCCGGCGCCGCCCGCCGCGGGGGCTGCGCCGGCGGCCTCACCCGGCGCTACGTCCCCGCTCCCGCCCCCGCCGACGCTCCCGCCTGTCGCTTCGTACGCGTCCGAGTCGGAGTCGCCCGTCTCGCGACACACAGACTGAAACGAATGACACTACATATTAATAATCGTTCTTCGCAAATTGAGACTATGCATTTTTTTAAGGAGCTCGATGGCTTCGTTGCCCGTGTCAGTCTAATCGAACATGCAAGTTAAGCAACGTTGACCGCAGCCAGTCCATGGATGGGTTTATTTATCTCGAGCTCCTTCGTGCTTCGGAGGGCACGTTAAGTCGTCGGGTGCCTGCTGTTGTCATTGACATTACAGATGTTAAGCCAAGTCGGTGGCCTTTAGGCGGCTTGAAAACACTGGCTTCCGCCAACCTGCTGTTGAGCAGCGTGGTGGAGTATGCTCTAAATCCCTTCGGCTGAGGGGGAGACCCGTATCCCAGCAGTGGGAGGTTAAGGGTTGTCGATGCTTATTTTTTAAATCAATTTCCGATATCTTAAAATTAGATCAACTATAATGCTCACTAGGTAGGTATTGTACTTATGAACCTTAACTGTAGATTAAATATATTATCTATTTAACGACTAAGTTTAATCAAAATTAGATCAGCAGTTTAAGAGCTAAATATTTTTAGGTTAGCGCCACCATCTCAAACTGTGTCATCTTGATATCAAGATATGTTTGTAACGATTCTGTTTTTCTCTAGATGGATCGATGACCTCGAGGGAACGGCCGAAAACGGAGGATCGCATATGGTGGAAGGTATTAGGGAAGGTCTATGTCCAGCAGTGAATAAATACAGTCTGATGATGATGATGATGATTCTTTTTGAAGTAACACTTCCGTAAGCACGCTTGACTTGGGGAGTAAGCTAGAAATTCGGGAATGCTTGACGAGAGCATTACGGAAATGACGAACGGAAGTTGAGAGGAAGATATAAGTTATAACAGCTAAAGAAGTTATACTTCAGTCGTGTGACCTAAAGCACACTCGTTTTTTTTATGTTACCTCAGTTGATTATTTAATTTTTTTTCCTCCATTTTGATTTAGACTCTAAACACACCCCGGCTACTCCATACAAATGTCGCGTCGTTTACTGCTACATAAACAAAGTCGTCGATGCAGAGCGTGAATGAGCGTGTGTACGTCGAGCGCCGTACAGACTGTTCCCGAATTGTCTCACAGGGGAGGTGAGGTCCACACGACAGAGCGGCAGGGAGTGGCCATACTGTATTGTATGTACTATTACTTATACTGTGCTCTAAATCAAACTTTTAGAGTATTTTATAAACCAATACCAGCATTTAGCCCATATAGATAATTTTATCAAACAAAAACAATAAATTAATGTTTGTTTATCCAATGTAGCACGTTGTAAGGTCAGTAACAAGTCTAAATTCCGCCATTGCGAAGGTCAGACAATTTGTACTAATTAGTTATTAACTAGTTATTAACTAATTAGTGGAATAACGGCAATTATCGCTCAAACGACCGAATGAGGCAAGATTAACTCAATTTATATGTTTATATCCTTTTTACGGGTGTATAACATGTTTGTTTACACGAGTAGATTGCTTGAGGCAAATAATATCAAGGACAGAATACCAAGTCATAAATAAATCACAGTGAAACTGTGGAATCAAAGAACTGTATTTCCGGACAATTACGACATGGGAGCCTTCAAGAACATAATTTTTATTTCCCTTAAACCACTGGTAACGGATCGGAGATCGCTTGGTGTTGCTGATCTCCATGAGGCGGAGGTAACTGCTTTCCACCAGGTGACCCACATGCTCGTTTGTTCCCCGCTCATAAAAAAGTAATATAATACTAACTAATAACCTAAACCTAAGTATACAAAGTTGATTTTAGAACCACTTGCACGGTCTATCTTTATTTGATTTAAACTCTGGACTATTCACGGAAGACTTAAGAGTTTCTGCAATTAAATGAGACGATCAAGAATGGGAGATGTCGGTGTGCGTTGGCAGTGAGGGTGGCTTACAATATTTGGTGGAGTACAATATTTTATGTTGCAAGTTCCCCAATTTAAACGAAGAAATGATGACACATTCATTACCATTTCTTCGCCACGTTGCTATTCCAAATTGCAAGTTAAAATGTCATTACTACTGGGGGACACGAAAATGCGGTCAATTGAAATGCCATAAGTCAGCGAGACGCGGTAGACGCAGTGGGACGGGAGAAAGCGCAACGTCTCGTAACGGAATGCAATTGGATATTTCAATATTTGCACTGTCCTCAAAGGTCATTCGAGGCGAACACGAATCGACTACGGCTTGAGACAACAAGAGGTCGGGTAATCATTATCACTGTTTACATTAACAGTTATACATATTATCTATATATATAAAAGAAAGTCGTGTTTGTTACAACACTTATAACTCGAGAACGGCTGGACCGATTGCCATGGTTTTTGATTTGTTGGATTTGTCTCCGTCCAGAATAAGCAGAATAACTATTAAAAACATTGGAAAATTTACGAAAAAAATAAAATAAAAGAAAAATCATTTTTCCATACAAAATGTTCGTCGATGTCGGACCTGTCAAACGTGACGTTAACGTGCGTACGTCAAATGTATGCGTGCGTTCAGAAATGTGGGTATAGGATAATAAGTATTAAAACATTGACAAAATTGTCGAAAAATTAAATTTGAAAACGGATTGGGATATTTATTGATTTTCAATTAAATGTCAAATCGATTGGTCTAACTTTTACGTCGCGAAAGTTGTCCGTTGTTGTTTTGAAAATTGTTTATGAATGAATGCTTGAAAATGAATATTAATTGGTTGTCAAGTGTCATGGTATTTTATTTTGTGACATAGTAAAATACTGAACTTAATATTTACCCACTGCTGGGTAATATTAAATACGGGTCTTCCTTCAACTGAATATGTTTCGAGCATACTCCACCACGCTGCTCAACTGCGAGTTGGCGGACGCCAGTAATTGCAAGCCGCCTAAAGGCCACTTGGCTTAACGACTGCCATCTAATGATAACAACCAGGACCGACGGCTTAACGTGCCTTCCGAAGCACGGAGGAGCTCGAGATAATCTAATGATAACAACCGGGACAAACGTCTTACGTGCCTTCCGAAGCACAGAGGAGCTCGAGATAATCTAAAGGATAACAACCGGGACCGACGGATTAACGTGCCTTCCGAAGCACGGAGGAGCTCGAGATAATCTAATGATAACAACCGGGACCGACGTCTTACGTGCCTTCCGAAGCACAGAGGAGCTCGAGATAATCTAATGATAACAATCGGGACCGACGTTTTACGTGCCTTCCGAAGCACGGAGGAGCTCGAGATAATCTAATGATAACAACCGGGACCGACGTCTTACGTGCCTTCCGAAGCACAGAGGAGCTCGAGATAATCTAATGATAACAACCGGGACCGACGTCTTACGTGCCTTCCGAAGCACGGAGGAGCTCGAGATAATCTAATGATAACAACCGGGACCGAAGTCTTACGTGCCTTCCGAAGCACAGAGGAGCTCGAGATAATCTAATGATAACAACCGGGACCGACGGATTAACGTGCCCTCCGAAGCACGGAGGACCTCGAGTTAATCTAATGATTACAACCGGGACCGACGGATTAACGTATCTTCCGAAGCACGGAGGAGCTCGAGATAATATAAACTCATCCATGGACAGGCTACGGTTGACGTTGCTTAACTTGCGTGTACAATTAGACTGACACGTGCAATGACGCCATCGTGCTTCTCTATTATTTTCTATTATTCATTATATTAATTTCAAGACATCATAAATTTTGTTCAACTAATATGTATACCACGACATTCATTGACAATTAGGCGGTACGAAGTTCGCCGGGCCAGCTAGTAACAATTATAAAACATGCTCTTAATATTACTATTATAAGTTTTTTGTAACCCGCGTTTTTGCATGCATGGTTTAATGAATGTCTATTTTTTTTATAAATGAAAATTTATTTTTTAATTTTCATGAAAGTAATTGTATCTACTTCGCTATCCGTTATTTTACAGACTATTCCACAGTACAGGTTAGCTGGAAGAGAACTCCTAAAGAGATAAGCTCGCCTTTTCATAACATATATTATTAAAACTACCTGTATTGTATAATTTAAATGCAATAAATAATATTATAACCTGCACCGGTACTTCGTGCGCGCGTTTCTTTTTTATTAATTTTCCAATGTTTTTAGTCATTCTGCTATTCGGAGAGGATACAAAGCCAACAAATCAAAGATCATAAAAATCGGTCCAGCTGTTTTTGAGTTATAAATGGTGTAGAAATGTATATAGATTTCCGGGATGAAAAGGAAAGAAAAGTATATCTTATGTGTAGCCGTATAAACTACCTTTTTGAAATGGATATTGTTTGCGTATTGCTCATCATAATGCATTTGAGTCATCATAGTATAACAGTATATATACTATGATAGTGTATAGCAAAGAAAATCCCTTAATCCATCTGTCCTTAGTCAACACTATTCGATTCTGTAACAACCGGGCTTGATGACTGTACAAAAAAAAAAGGAAATCCCGTTCTCAATGACTCTACTTACAACATACCACTTTTAGCAATGGATTTTCCTATTGCTAAAAGTTTCCTATTGCTAGGAGCTGAATGCTGCTGCTGCATGATAAATAGATTAATTTTGTATGACATGACTGCTCGACATTAGGTAGGTAGAATAGTAGGTCTGTAAATGGACCGATGGAATAGTTGTTTCAAGACGGGCCGGTGACCTTAAAAAGAGCGACAGGATGCGGAAGGCGGTGGATCGCACATGGGGGAAAGCATTGGGGAAGGCCTATGTCAAGCAGTTGGTGGATACAGGCTGATGATGATGATGATTGTTTTTTGACGTGACTACGTATTTAAAATTGCTTCCATAGGGAGGCAGTTCAATAAAAACAATGATAACAATATAGGGGTTACAGTTTGGTGTTGCAGCTACAAATCTATCATCTCCATCCAAAATTCAATCACAACACTGGATAGATGAAGGATCATAGAATTTATTACGCTAAGTAAGGACTATGGAACATCACATGCGGGGGAGAGGAAGCGCTGCCATTTTGAGATAATTTTAGTGCATATAACGTATTCCGTTATATTGGCCGTGTGGTTTCCGGCAGAGTAGAATAGAATCACTCCGTCTCTTCCCGTGGATGTCGTACAAGGCGACTAAGGGAAATACATTATAAAACATCGATCAGGCATCCCCAACCCGTCTGGCCAGCGTGGGGAGTGTAGGCCAAATCCTCTCCTTCTGTCTGGGACGGACAACAGAGGTCGTGCTCCTGTAGTGGAGACTAAAATGACCTGATGATGATGATGATGATATAACGTATTCACGTACAACACACGGCCGTGGCCATGACACAGCCACACCCCATTTTTAACCGACTTCAAAAAAAGGAGGAGGTTCTCAATTCGTCGGGATCTTTTATTTTTTTATTTTATATGTATGTTCCCCGATTATTCGAAGACGCCTGGACCGATTTGGAAAAATCTTTTTTTATCCAAAAGGGTATGGTTCCCAGGTGGTCCCATAGTCAGCATGTCATGATCTGATGATGGGATCCCAGAGAAATCGAGGACAACTCTCAAATTTTGTAGGCACATGTAATGATTTTATAGTGTATTTTTTACACCCCATGTTGTTAGTTAGAACTGTCAGTGCGTGTAGTACCTCAACTTTGTAGAACTGATAGAGCGGCTCGTGGGTGAATGTTTGCGCATGTAGTACCTCAACTTTGGCAGCGTTGTAGAACTGTTAGAGCGGCTCGTGGGTGAATGTGTGTGCATGTAGTACCTCAACTTTGGCAGCGTTGTAGAACTGATAGAGCGGCTCGTGGGTGAATGTGTGTGCATGTAGTACCTCAACTTTGGCAGCGTTGTAGAACTGATAGAGCGGCTCGTGGGTGAATGTGTGTGCATGTAGTACCTCAACTTTGGCAGCGTTGTAGAACTGATAGAGCGGCTCGTGGGTGAATGTGTGTGCATGTAGTACCTCAACTTTGGCAGCGTTGTAGAACTGATAGAGCGGCTCGTGGGTGAATGTGTGTGCATGTAGTACCTCAACTTTGGCAGCGTTGTAGAACTGATAGAGCGGCTCGTGGGTGAATGTGTGTGCATGTAGTACCTCAACTTTGGCAGCGTTGTAGAACTGATAGAGCGGCTCGTGGGTGAATGTGTGTGCATGTAGTACCTCAACTTTGGCAGCGTTGTAGAACTGATAGAGCGGCTCGTGGGTGAATGTGTGTGCATGTAGTACCTCAACTTTGGCAGCGTTGTAGAACTGATAGAGCGGCTCGTGGGTGAATGTGTGTGCATGTAGTACCTCAACTTTGGCAGCGTTGTAGAACTGATAGAGCGGCTCGTGGGTGAATGTGTGTGCATGTAGTACCTCAACTTTGGCAGCGTTGTAGAACTGATAGAGCGGCTCGTGGGTGAAGAGCGAGTGCGGCAGCGGCGAGGCGGGGTGCGAGCCGGAGGACGCGCCCGAGGACGAGGACACGTTGCCTGCCTGACACACGCCCACCTCCGCGTACCTGGAGACATCACAAACACATACAATATAACGGGACATTACTGGAATATATTAGTTTATTGTTTCATCATCAGGTTCATTTTAGTCTCCACTACAGGAGCACGACCCTCTCTCGTCCGTCCTAGACGGAAGGAGGATTTGGCCTACACTCCCCACGCTGGCCAAACGGGTTGGTTGTCTAACACCTCATCGCAAGAATGCATTGCTCTCCGCTGTTTTAGCGACGCAGAATCACAACACAATGATCTTAAAATTAACGAAATAAGATGACTGTTTCTGTTTCATTATCATGTACAGTATACGAGTATAAGGCCACACTAACATACGGTGTTTGCCGTGTGGTTTCCGGCAGACTAGAATAGAATCACTCCATCTCTTCCCGTGGATGTCGTAGAAGGCGACTAAGGAGGCTTGACCGATGTTTTATAATGTATTTTACATTATAAAACATCGGTCAAGCCTCCCCAACCCGTCTGGCCAGCGTGGGGAATGTAGGCCAAATCCTCCTGTCTGTGACGGACGAGAGAGGGTCGTGCTCCTGTAGAGGAGACTAAAAATGACATGATGATGAACGTACGGTGTGTAGCTTTAGAATGACGCAGAGACGTGGATCCTGCTGAACGAACACAAAGAGAAGCTAGCCTATAGCTATGCCTATAGGTCCAACTGCAGCTACATCTCACAATAGACATGTGTACTATTATTAATTTTGTATCTGCGACCGATTTCGATTCGATTGAATCGACGAGCTCCGTGGTCGAATAGTTAGCAATAGCGACTTTCGACAACGAGGCCGCGGGTTCGATTCCAGCATAAGACAGATATTTGTGTGCATGAACATGTCTGTTTGTCTTTGTCTGGGTGTTTTCTGAGTATTATATGTATGTATGTATTTAAAAAAAAATATTCAAGTATATTATCAGTTATCTAGTACCCATAGTACAAGTTTTGCTTAGTTTGGGACTAGATGGCAGTGTGTATATTTGTCCAGGAATATTTTTTTATTGCTTTGATTTAACACATTGACTTATAACTTTTCTTTTACTATGGAACTAATTTAAAATAAGGAACATATTTCAACCATGTTTTTGTATTAATATATGGATTTTAAATCATAAATTATTTACTCACAGAAAATTATGTTGACGTCCTTCGCAATAATTACAACTTAATTGCACTATTAGAACTAACAATCACAAGTTGAACTTAAATATTAATTTGATCAATAATATCGTGAGTGGTATCAAAATGTCGAAAATATTATAGAAATTAATAAAACTCGTGTACACGAACTGTCTGTTAGAAGTCAAACCGACTGCCTCCACTCAACAACGAATATAATGTAACATAGAATACGTGAATAAATGTAAGGTTATGCATTAATTTACAAGAGTGTCGCGATTTTGTAACTTATTCCTAACGACATCAGTCTCACCCATGTGGGATAATAATGTAAATTATACGATAAATCGGAATAACATCTCTAAATCACCATCATTATCTTATCGAAAACCGACACTCTAAATGACAGTAAAAAAATATTAATATACAATTGTAAAAAATAATTTTGAAAATTGTATATTATTATTTTTTTATATCGTTATCTAGTCACAAACTAAGCAAGGCTAGTATTTTGGGTATAACAGATATATTTTTTGACATACATATAATAATATTTATTTATTTATTTATCCACATACACAATTATCTTTACATGCCTTTCAGACCACGCATTGGTCTGACATTCACATAATATATGGAAAGCACCCAGACCAAGACTAACAGACATGGTCATGAACATAAATGTTTCATTTGTGCGGGTTCGAACCCACGACCTCTCAGTCAAAGTAGCCAACGGGCTCGTCAGTATGTAATTATTGTTTATTGGAAATTGAGAAGTCTTTCACTATAAAAAAAATGCAATTTTAACAGCAACCAAGTGTCTTGCAAGTATTTTCAAGATATTACCATATACATACGGTACAGTTAACCGCTTGTAGACCCTGACGCATCCCATATAAAAAGGTTCTACTCGTACGTTGCTACGAGATGTACGTAGCAACCGTAGCACTACGTGTATTTTGTCATTTAGATTAATTTTCCTAAAATCTGTTTCGCAAAATCTTCGTAACATTGCAATTGTTTGTTAAATACAATACAAAGTAAATTTGCTCAACCACATCCGCTTATGAATTGCGCCAAACGCTAACGGACCACGGGAAACTGGCTTGTGAGTCACTCGCTCGTGGATAATGCCGAGCGTCATGCGTATGCGCAGCCTGACTAACCGACATGGGCGCGAATCGAGAGATGATCATCATCTATTCACACAGTAATCTACAAAGGAAGAACCCTGGTGTGCATACCACGTATAAATGAACTTATAGCGTATAACATATACTAAACATTGTAATTTATCACAAAGATCTCGCTAACGCCAGTGTGTTTGTGGTATGCACGTTTTTATTGCGAACATAATTATGAAGGAAAAGAAAATAAAGTAAAAACCTCGAAGTCATTTACGGTTAGCTAGTTCCGTTCTACACAATAGCAAAAGGAACCTATTTTTTTTTTCTGAAAAGAAAATCGCCAAAGCACGGAAACGATTAGAGACCAAAATTGTGGTTTGATTTAAATTGTTGCAAATTTTTTGCAACTTAAACATATTACAATGTTAAATAACGAAAAATGTATAAGTATGAGATGAGATATGTGTTGTGTTTTTTGTTGCTTCATCAACGAAAAGATTAGCAGGTTTTCATTTGTTGTTTTCGAAGGCTTTTCTTGTCAAAAAAAAAAAAAAAAACCAGTGCAGTTTATGTATGTTTTGCCTGTTTTGTGAGGTGTACATTAGAGGTTTTTCATTCCAAAATGGGCACACCATAATGTCTTAAAAATGGGAACAATTTTTTTACTACACGTTACAAACGTGTAGTAAAAAAATTGGTGACCCAGTGGTTACAAATATGGTTTTTAATTTTGCAATCAGGATTTTTTTGTTATTGGTTACCAGAGTGCAGTGTGTACGAGTACCAACAGACAGAGACAACTATGTATCTATCGTTTCAACAACGGGCCACGGTTCTGTTCTATGAGACATGCATGCTGCGCCATAATGACGTGCATTACATAACGCAAGTGTTGCAAATCATTCCGCGTCGGCGGCGCTGCGTTGAGGTTACAGAGACGTTTGTGATTATCAGGGCAGATCAGGCCGAGGGTGAAATGAGGACAATGAGTGGGGATAAGAACCGCCAGAGAGACACACATCTTTGGGAGGGTGGGTCTATTAGACGACGACGTATCCATGCAATTCCATCATAATGTTGCTTTGCTCATATCTCACTAATACTAACGAGTTGATTTTATGACAGGCAGTCTGAAAATAATGTAATGGGCTCTTTCGGATGATAACGTTGACTTAACGCCTTTCATGTTTTCGATAAACAACTATTCACGCGTGAGAACAAGTGCCCTTGTATAAATTCTGTAAATAATCAGCTAACAATCGAGGAACTGGATTTATTAATAAAATTCTTCTGCGTAATAAACATAATGCTTCAAGAAATATGGTGATAACATAAACCTAGCCTGACTAATGACATAAAATGTCTGTGATTATGTTGCATTGAATTTACATAGTTGGCGGTCGAACTGCCCACGCCATTCATTTTGAAGTTCATAGACAATTAATGAACTTATTTATGGCCACAATAATTGAATAAGCTTTGTTAATATCCAATACAAAAAGTAGATACATCTAGATGTACCTAAACGAATAAGTATATCTATAAATTATATTATGTATTAAGTAAGATGTCGTACAAGGCGACTAAGAGAAATTCATTATAAAACTTCGATCAGGCCTCCCCAACCCGTCTGGTCAGCGTAGGGAGTGTAGGCCAAATCCTCCTTCTGTCTGAGACAGACGAGAGAGGGTCGTGCTCCTGTAGTGGAAACTAAAATGACCTGATGATGATGATGACGATGATGTAGGTGTGTTCTTCTCCGGCGAGTATATAGGATAATCGAACAAAATAGGAAAAGATGGTACATGGACATACTTAAAATAATGTATAATAAATGCCTGAAAAGCTGCTAAGTAATGTATGTAAATACAATATATAAAATTTAATCTTGAATTACAGCAATATCGTCATCAACTCATAATCATCCCACTGTTGAGATACGGGTCCCCCCTCCATCCGAGGGGGCTACTCCACCACGTTGCTCAAACTGCGGTTTGGCGAAGTCCAGTGTTTTGACTTGGCTTAACGACTGTTAATGACTACAGCCGGGATCGACGGCTTAACGTGTCCTCTAAAGCACGAGGAGCTCAAGATAAATAAACCCATCCATAGATAGGCTAAGGTCGATGTTGCTTAACTTGCGTGTTCGATTAGACTGATACACGCAACGACGCCATCGTGCTCCTCTGTACAGTATAGATATAGTCCTAGGCGAAGGCAGGACAGGACCAAGTTTTAACAAAAGGAAAAGAAAATAATGTGCGTCTGAAATCATTGCACGAACGAAGGCAGGGCCGTTTTATCCATTAGGCAATGTAGGCAACTGCCTTGGGGCCCCGCCACGTTCAGGGGTCCCACGCTTCATGAAAAGAATGGACAATATTCCTTAAACAGTAAAACCTTAATTTGAAAGTCTTCGTTCAACGATGTCTCAAAACCGTTTAAATTCATTGGCCATAATGGCAATTGAAAATGATGTATTGAACTTTCAGGATGTCATCAACGATTTTGTATCAAACAAAGTTAGAAGAGTTAATGTTTAAGCTTATTGTAATATTTTTTTAAATAAAAATGCATGTATAAAGTATTCATTTGACTCAATATTTTTTATTGAATAATGTGATGATTTACTTACGTAGTAAAAAAGAGTGTAATTATAAATACTTACATTTGTGTTGTGTTAGACAAAATATATTAGGAAGTTAGAAGAGGGTGGGGGGGCCCCGAGCCGGTCATTGCCTAGGGGCCCCAACATGCATGACCCGGCCCTGAACGAAGGTGTCACGATGATACATCGTCTTGAAAAGCAAAAGCATATTAATAATATGCATATAAAGCATGTACCAATAATATTACTCATTTACTAATAATACTAATCAGCTAACTTGCAGACCTAATAATGTGCACGTAGGCACGCCTTGACGAGAAGCTCATTACGCGTGCCAGTCTAATCGAACACGCCTCCGTGTTTCGGAGGGCACGTTAAGCCGTCGGTTCCCGTTGTTGTCATTAGAAGACTGTTGATAAGGAAAATTTTTGTTCGTCCATTGAGCGGCTTGAAAGAACTGGCCTCCGCCAATCCGCAGTTGAGCAGCGTGGTGGAGTATGCTCTAAACCCCTTCGATTGAGGGGAGACCCGTATGCCAACAGTGGGATGATTATGGGTTGATGCTGAATATAAAGCATCTACCAATAAAACAATAAGCAATTAAAGCATAAATGGCAACAGGTTGATTCACAATTGTTTGTTGTTTTCTTTTGATAGATAACCTATTTGTCTATGATGACATAATAATATACTTATGTGTGACCATAGTAAAAACAAGAGTATGTTCTACCCATTAGATAGGCATATTGTCAAGACTACGTCATGGGTTTGTTCAAAATCCATATAAAATGCAGTTGATGACGTAGGCAAGTTCAAATTACATGACCACATCTGTCAGTAAAGGTACCTGTGGCCCTACCGCCTAAGCTGAAGCCTAAGATTACCTACGATCGAATGTTTTAATTGCCAAAATCTAACTTCCCCTTAAATTTGTGCTAATAGTAATAAGCTTATCTGATAAGGACGGAGACGTTCTACCGATTTGACTGTAGATAGGAACAAGTGGCGGAGCATCATTCTTGCAAAGGTGAGGACACGGGGTCACGACCCTCAGCAATGAGGAAAACGACGCAAGGAGGAGGGGGAGTATTTAGCACAAATATAAACAGAAGTTCGATTTTCGCAATCAAAAAACCTAATGGGAATCGGCTTCAGCTTCGGCGGGCCCCTGGTGTTTTTCTACTATGTGTATGAAGTATGACTTACCAAGAAGCAGTAGACGTATGTACGGAGGTGGTGTCCGCGCCGCAGCCTGCGTACCACGAGGTGCGGGTTCGAGGGCCTTTGTCCTTGCGCGACAGGGTCGGCAGTAGCCGCTTCAACTCTGCACATTATAATGAAAATTGTCACCAAATCATCATCTCAGTCAAAGAATGACTAGGTTCTGCTGAAACTAGGCCTTTAGAGCTATATAGTCAGGGACGTAATAAAATTGGATAATATTTCGGAAAAATCTTAAATCACATTGAATACTTTATGCGACTAGATTGCAACAATGTCAAATTGAAAATACCTTGAAGAAGAAAAATTACTTCATATTGTGTAGTTCAGTTGATGTATACGTTTTATTACTGTTAGGAAATTACATTTAATTAGGAAGTAAAGAATTTTGACTTTTTAATCAGATTTGTAAAAAAATATTAGAAAGTAATTTTCAAACTTCCGCATCGGGAAAAGATATTTTGAAATTTAATTGCAAACGTTTATAGGCTATGGTAATCGCTTTACATCAGGCTGGCAGGCCTGTCTGACAACTGGTGTGGTATGAAAAAAATATAGCTGCTTCATAATGCGAGCAAAGTGGAATAAAATTAATAGTACACAGAAAAGAGACATTACTAATAATATTATTTACAATATTAGTGAGAGGCATCATGCAATATGTATTAGAATTTGTTTTGATCACCAAAATTAATAGGTATCTACACTTGACGACACTGAAAATCGGTTCGTATATAATGTGTTTTTGTTACATGCTTGCTTTAGCATTTATAGAAAATTTATTCTAAAACAACACATAGGCGTTGATAAGTCATGCAAGGTAAAAACTACCGCTGCTTTGTACAGTTGTATTAACTATGCAGAGTTATTTACAATGCATTATTCAATTTATTAACAGCAATATATATGAGACTATCACGCTATTCGCGTTTAAATTATGAGTAAATAACTTACTATTCATAAGAATAAATCCAGGCACATAAAGTTCACAAGAAGAAAACGTTAAGTAATATATTAGTTAAGTATATTTATGTAGGAAAAGTTTGCACAACCATCGCGTAACAGCACCGAACGAGTACTAAGAAATACGTAAACAGTGACGTGAATACGTCCCGCTTGGCACGATGCACGGAGGTTGCACAATTACGTAGCAGTAGGCAGAGATTCAATTATATCACTTGATGAGATCTTGTAGTTGCTAAGGACAAACGCATGCCGATGTCATTTATAAAGTTACATTGAAACTGTGAGTGTAGATTAATACATACAAGTACGGAAAGAAACAAAGACAGTGCAACAAAACAAAACATTCAAGTGAAGCTTTTACAAGAATTAAACACAAACATGCATCCTCCGCTTGGTAGAAATAACTATTTAGAAACCGCGTCACAACAAGGATAAGCGAATATGTTACAAATGTACAATGCGTCATTGTTTCCCTAATAAAATTGCGGTTAATCGTAAGTAGGTTTTTGAATCACGGTGTCTCGAAAAGAAACATGTAAGTCTTTTGGGAATATTTGAAATACAATAGTAATAATATACGCAGTCTGCGCGTAGCAACAGAAATGATCGGCTGAAAACGGCATAGCAGATTTTCTTAAGTATTGTTTTACAAGATTTTAAAATTTTCTATCAATAACGACAATTTTCGTATCATTATCGAATAAACAGTATCCTCTAGCTTCTATGAAGTTATACTGATCTTTGTATGCACTAAATTAATTGTTTATTATATTGTTATAGGACATACCTATCATCTGTGCATTAATTTTGTCTTGAAGTGTACTATATGTGCAGTTGCGGTTCATTGGATCATTGTCAGTGGTGATCTCTTGAGTATATTTAGCCGCGTCTACATACTTGCCAAACAACGGCCACACAACACTAGCGTGTGGATGGGTGTTTGTTCTTTGCTGTTCGTGCATCTGTTTGGTAAACAGACGCGTACAGCGCTTGCGGCAAAAACCAAGCGTGTGGAGCAATGTTAGTGCTGGGTGGTTGTAGTTGGTGTTTGGTATGTGTCTGCTGTTTGTTGTTTGCCCGTTGCTTGGCAAGCGTATGGACGGGCCACTAAGTAAGCTGGGTACTTACAATTAAGTATATGAAATAGGTATTTGTATCCAAGCGGAGGCACTGACCTCTGTTAGCGCTGTCTTCGTTTGTCCCAGGTTCAAACCCACAACAGGTACAAATGTTCTAAGCGGACAGACGTCAACTGATGTTAATATTTTGATATTTATTTTACCTACGGTCGAGAGCACGTGAAGGCTTAAATTGTGGTGCATGCAATATTAATTACTAATATTTGACTACAAATTTCGTCTCACGATTGTTTAAATGCCTTTTTTGTATTATGTACGAGTATTTAAACTAAACTTTCTTCTTGAACTTAACTTTTGGGGTATTTTTTTTAGTGACTCATTTTTTTTTGTACACAACAACTGGGAATCTCCTGCCTAAGTGGTAGAAGGAGCACCAGGCTTCTATTTCTTTTTGTTATTTTGGAGTAAACAATACTTTAGCGCACGAGTTCGGAGACTTCACGAACTTGAAAGGCAGCGAGAATGAGCCAAATTTATGCATTTGTTCAAAAAATAAACAGATACGGCGTTTATAAGGAACATAGGTAGAATTGTGCACTGCAGTGTACAGTACTGGGCCTCTACCGCTGAAGCTGAAACCGATTACCATTGGATTTTTTAAATGCAAACATCAAACTTCAGCTTAGATTGGTAGTAATTGTGTTTAGTTTAGCTTAGCTAGTAGAAACCCTAGAGCTCCACCGACCGACTAAGCAGAAGATGTTTGTCAATAGCTATAACGTAAGACCTATTTTTCAAATGAAAATATTCGGTTGTATTCGGCTTCAGCTTCGGTAGTAGGGCCCTTGGTTAGACACTACAGCTTGAAATAAATGTTTCAAATGTTTTTAAGCTATTGCATAGCTTCTATCGCGGGCCTTGAGCGCGGGGACCGGATCCAGAAATTCCGTAACGAAAAAACCTCACGCTCCCCACTCCGAGGGGCAAGGAGGTGTGGCTTGAAGGCCGTGCATCGTCTAACGTCGTTTCAGTTCGGCAGTCTTCGACACGGCGTTGTGTGCGTGCGATTAGACGTATTGTACGACTCTACGAAACTCGTTTTATTTATTTAATAATAGAAAAATTTGTTTTCTTATCGGTCACCACGCTCAAAAAGTGTAACTTGAATTAATATCAAAGAAAAAGCAATACTGCATGAATAAAATAAATAAATAAAATTATAATTGCATAAGTTGATACAAAATGCTATGCAATAGCTTTACCGCGGCAGTCCCCGAGTGCCACACGTCTTTTTTTTAACAACTGGAAATTAACCTTTTATAATTGATTTGCATGACGTCGTGGAAACTTTAGAGTTACGAAATATATGAACTGAACTGGAAAGATAACTCAAAAGCCGCAAGCTGAACGTGACGCGTCAACGCTGTAGGACTTCACATAGGTACCTAAAGGGAAGATGTCACAATGCGCTCACGTATTTACGTATGTAATTTAATTATTATTAATATTTCAACTTGACTCATATATTTTTTAGTTGTATGCGCTCCATGTGGGCGGTATGCATGACCCCGATCAAATATAAAACCATTCGAGGTTGTTTCATTGAGAATTGTTTTGATAATTTCCATACCGGAACGACATACTTGGATGGAATTATGTATGTCTACAGAAAGTATACATTATTGTAAGAAAGCCTTGATGTCAAAATGATTTAAGTGTCTATAACAATATAAATATCTGAACATTTGACAAAAATCAACCTTATTACTTGTGATATTAAATGAGATGAAAAGAAAACAAAATTTTTGGGAACATTTGAAAGTTCACTTTGTATTGATATTTTGTGAAGTTTAGCAAATCTTAAAGTCATAAAATTTGTGAGGTTGTAGGGGGGTAATCTCTGGATCTACTGAACCGATTTTGAAAAGTCTCTAGACCAATAGAAAGCCAGGTTTTTATGTAGGAATATATTAACTCGAAAAAATAAAAGACATTTTCGTAAAAATGTTTACCGCCCAACGAAGTGGGCAGGGGTTAGGGGTCAGCTAGTGTTAGAATATTACAGTAACTAGTAAGCTCAGATCGTCTTGACGCTGACTGTATGATGCACAGTTTTAGTTTTGAACACTGTTAAATGTTTTTTGAAGCCTGCTGGTAAAATTCAAATCGAATTCCACAATATCGGCTGAGGATTCATCATGCGAATGTCCACACTCAAGTCATTATATGCTATCTAACTAGTAACAAAACATTTCTTCTGTAAAAATAAGCACTTAGTTTTCTATTGCTATTACAGCGTTACTTTTTAATCTTACTATGCTTAGTATGCTTCACACAGTTATATTTAGTATACAAAAAACAACTAAAATCTACATTTGCAGTAATATATTAATCCACAAAAAACTATAATTGAAATCTATTTTAGTTACTATTCAATAGCCAAATATCATCTTTACGATGTAAATCGTAAACCATAATGTAAGTAGTTAGTGATTGCCAATGTAATGATTCCACTTGTGTAAAACTAAGTACTTAGCTCGGTATTGTTATTATTATAGTCAATTTATAGCATTTCTTTTTAACTTGCTACACTTCACACATTATATTATACTAGTACCAATACATAGTAGTATTGATGTATAACTAAAATCGACTGTTATGCTTCTAAGCAGAATTTAAATCCACAAAAAAAATCTATCATATGAGATGCAAAACACGATAATTATTTTAATTAGTGTTTGTCAGTTGACGACTGCTGGCGAGTGCGAGCTGGGGTTGGAGGTTGGGGGTACCTTCGTTGACAGCGCTAAGGTCAGTGTTGGGGTGCATGGTGGGCGGCGGCGGCGGCGGCACGGCGGGCCGCTCGAGCGCCAGGCACGGCGAGGACTCGGCCCACGGCCGCCTACCGTCGCGACGCCGCGCAGCGCCGACGCCCGCGCCGCTCGCCCCGCCCGGGGACAGCGTCTCCGTGCTGCCCGGCTGCCCGTCGCTGCTGTGGGCGTACCAGGGTATTAATGATCTCATTTAAGTCGAAACACTTAACATATCCTGATTGCGTAAAAATTCTTGTATTTTTTTCACATTGCAGAATCAAAGTTGACCGAATCGACATTGAATTTTGAGTTAATTGAAAATTCTAGACCTAGTTTATTAATATAATATTATTAATATAATAAACTAGGTCTAGGTCAGGCCCTACCTTCCAAAAATATAGGGACTCTTCTTGACAATCACACTTTTCGACTGGCGTGCTGTCTACGTTTAGGTCCCACAGCTGTAGTGGAACATCGCTGCAGGTGTGGTACTATGGTAGACAGATATGGTCATCATGGTCTCTCGTGCTCACGCAGTGCAGGTAGGATTTCACGACACGCCAGCCTCAACGATATCATCCGTCGGGCCCTAATTACTGCTAATACACCAGCAATTTTAGAGCCTCCTGGCCTTAGCCGTAATGATGGAAAACGGCCCGATGGAATGACTTTGGTTCCTTGGACGATGGGAAGACCTCTGGTATGGGATGTAAGATGTGTTAATACCTTAGCGGCTTCGCATCTCCAGGGAACCAGCTTTGAGGCTGGCTCAGCTGCACGCGGCGCTGAACGCCTTAAATGTGGGAAGTACTCAGAACTGAGTACTTCCTATATGTTTAAGGCGTTCGGTGTAGAAACGTTGGGACCGTGGGGCCATCAGCACGAGATTTATTCAATGAGGTTGCCAAGAAGCTGGTCAATATCTAGGCCAAAATATTTCCATCGCCATACAGCGTGGAAATGCGGCCAGCCTTTTGGCCACAATCCCCGAAAATTGTCGGGACAATTAATATGGTAATGATATTTTATTTTTATTTTTTCTGTGTATTTTATTATAATTTTAGTTTTTAATGTACCTAGTTGTATTAATTTTATTATAAATTTAATTTTAAGATATTTATAAATAATTTTAGTTTTGTAATTTAATTAAGTTTTCTATAGTTAGATTGTATATAATAATATAACATATATTAATATAATAAATATATATGTTAATTAATATAATTTTTTAGGAGCAGAAAACCATTTTGTGTTTGTTTAATTTTCGGTCATACTCACATTTTTAAACGGTTTTATTTAGCTCACCCCGTTTGTTTTATTTTTTATTATTTATTCTTGGGTCAAATCTAGTAATTGAAATTTGACCCCCTTCCTGTTGACAGATTGATCTGAAATTTGGTATACACCTTTAGTTCTGGTGACAATACAATTAAATAAATTCTGTTTCATTGTAAATCCAAGATGGCCGCCGCTACAAAATGGCGGTTTACAAATTTTGTCACGACTACCTCAATATGGGTATCGAATGAAAGGGCTTGACTAGTAGAACACAGTTCACATGAAAAAAAAATGAAAATCCAAGATGGCTGCCGCTACAAAATGGCGGTATACAAATTTTGTCACGACTACCTCAATATGGGTATCAAATGAAAAGGCTTGACTAGAAGAATACAGTTCACATGAAAAAAAATGAAAATCCAAGATGGCCGCCTCTACAAAATGGCGATTTACAAATTTTGTCACGACTACCTCAATATGGGTATCAAATGAAAGGGCTTAACTAGTAGAACACAGTTCACGATGAATATTATAAAATCCAAGATGGCCGTCAACAAAATGGCCGGTTGGCGCGGTTACATATCGTCTCAATTTTCAATATGGGTATCATTTGATACCCATTTTTTCAATATGGGTATTCATTTGAATACAAGACAAATTTAAAAGTAAAAAAAATAACGACAAAAGTCAAATCTAAACTTAATAGAACGAGAAGTACTATGTAATGAAATTAGAAACTAAAAACTTGAAAATAAAAATTATGTAAAAAAAACTTTTAATTTAAACGGTTTTATTGAAAATAGTGTACTAAAAGCTAAAAAATAATTCGGTAGGTCGGAGGTTTCAGTCATCACACCCCTCTCCCTCATCAGTCTAAGGCATTGATCAGACAAAATAATAAAATCGTTGGGCCCGTGTTTCCATCCAGTCAACTCAGTTTACGCTACGCCCAACGATTTTATTATTTTGTCTGATCAATGCCTTAGACTGATGAGGGAGAGGGGTGTGATGACTGAAACCTCCGACCTACCGAATTATTTTTTAGCTTTTAGTACACTATTTTCAATAAAACCGTTTAAATTAAAAGTTTTTTTTACATAATTTTTTAATTTTGAAGTTTCATAGTGTGATATGAACATACCCCTCAAACTTCCACAATGATCTATTTTTTGCCGTTTTGCATCAATCGGCTTATGGCGATAGTTATCAGATCGTCGCCGGTGTAGAACCGACCTGCGTTGGACTTGACATCTTTCTGCCCCAACGGCCATCGATTCTATATGATATGTACCTACTCTGGTCTACTCACTGGCAATTCAGCCTGCTCATTTTTAAAGCTTTTTGTAAACTCTTGTTCTAAAATTATCGATACATAGGTACTTAAGTAGCTGACCTTTTATTGAGATTTCAAATAATATACACAATGATGTTTATATTTTCTATGGCTATGGCTATGGCATACCCATACTAGGTCAGAATATAGTCTATTGCCACAGTATAAGTAATAGTACTAACGTACAGTATGGACACTCTCTGCCGCTCTCACTAGTCGACCTCACCTCCCCTATGGAACCGATTTGGAACCGTTCGCAAGGAATGCCACAACGTACGAATTGACGTCGCTTGTATTTTATTCTCCATTCAGTTTAAAATATTATGCGAGTATGTAAAAGATGAGAGTTATTTGTGCAGTGGATGGATGTCTCAACATGGATGGATGGATGGATGGATGGATGGACGGACGGACGGACGGACGGACGGACGGACGGACGGACGGACGGATTGATGGATGGATGGATGGTTGGATGGATTGATGGATGGATGGATGGATTGATGGATGGATGGATGGATTGATGGATGGATGGATGGATGGATGGATGGATTGATGGATTGATGGATGGATGTATGGGTGGATGGGTGGATGGATGGGTGGATGGATGGACGGATGGATGGATGAATGGATGGATGGATGGGTGGATGGGTGGATGGATGAATGGATGGATGGATATATGGATGGATGGATGGATGGATGGATGGGTGGATGGATGGGTGGATGGGTGGATGAATGGATGGATGGATGGATGGGTGGATGGATGGGTGGATGGGTGGATGAATGGATGGATGGATGTATGGATGGATGAATGGATATGGATGGATGGATGGATGAACGAGCAAACGAGCATTAGTTGATAAAAAATCCTATGCAATAGCTTTACCGCGGCAGTCCCCGAGTGTCACACGTTTTTTTTTCTTCACTACGCCCACCTGATGTTAAGCGGTTAACGCTCGCAACATTAAATATCGCTCGCGCGCTGCCATCCCCGCTGCCAACGCAGCAACTACATCCTCTCTGGTGACCTCACTCACTCGCAGGAACACAACAACCCTCAAGGAAATTGTTATTTGACTGCGGTATTCTGTGAGGTGGTGGTACTTCGTCAGTCGGGCTGCTTAAAAAATACGCTATGTCCTACCTCTCTTTTCGTCAGAGCCTCGTCTGTAAGTCAGCAGGGTGTACCCCGTGCAGATAAGATTGACTTTGGTTCAAAGATGTTGATGAACCACTTACACCCCCTTACATGTCCGACTAATAATTGTATAATGTCAGCCCTAGAGAACGTCACTCAAACATAGGCACGTGTACAGACGTCAATTGGTTACTACATGCAAAAGCGCCATTTTTGTATGGAGTGGCCGGGGTTTGCTATTGCCATGTCAAAAATCCTCAAAAATGCCTCACATAACTAATGGACGCGCCCCCTTTCCTTGCCGAGCGAAAATGGCGGCATTTTTTCTCGCAAAAATATGAAAATAACTAAAGTATGTGTCAAAATTAATTATTGTGTACTTTCGCTCACGCGAAAGTACACAATAATAATTAATTTTGAAAAGTGAGCCAAAGTGTTGAAAAGTGAGCCAAATTGTCTTATTGAAATAGGTAAAAATGCCATCTTTTATATTTCGAAAATGCTAATTTTATGTTGATAAAATAATTAAAGCTCAAAAAATTACATAACTATGTAATTTTGTAAAAATGCCGTGTTTTATATTTCGAAAATGCAAATTTTATGTTGATAAAATAATTAAAGCTCAAAAAATTACATAGTTATGTAATTTTTTGAGCTTTCATTATTTTATCAACATAAAATTAAATTGAAATATAAAAGACGGCATTTTTACCTATTTCAATAAGACAATTTGGCTCACTTTTCGGGTGTTCGTTTCTGACGCTTAGAGGCATATCTATAGAAATATCACATCATTGAATATAATGTTTAGACGCAGGTAAAATCAGGATTACTAACCAATTACTAAATCCAGAATCACCATCCATCGAGTCAGTCAAATAAAATGTAGAATTTGTGATCTTGAGAGCACTGGGCACGTCCGAGTTGATGTCCATGGCAGACGAAGAGGACCGCCTGAACCTCGACTTAAATGAGAAGTACGTCTTCCTCGACAGAGTCCCACTGTCCTTCTTACTATTCTCACTTGTCGGTGTTGTAGGCTTCTCTGGGGGAGGTTTCTCTGGCAACGGAGGCGGCACTTCTCCATTACTCAACCTCTTTTCCCCTATAACAGTCTTTAACTCTTCCTTGAAAGACCCGTTGACTTTTATTACGGGATTTTCAGTCTTATTGAGCACGGGCCGCGTGTCGTTAAAGTTGATATTGCTGTAAACGTGTTGGATGTCCGTCTTCTCGCAGTTGGCGTATATAGGTGTTTTTGTTTTTGATTTAGCTGTGTCGTATGTACCGTTCTGCTGGGCGGTCGGCGAAGTTTTGACTAAAGATTTCCCGTCCATTGCCACTGTAATAAAAAACATGACATTAATCTTTGATAATTTATTATTTAAATAGTTTATTTCGGCCAATTTGTCAGAATAATATAAACATAAAAAAAATGGAAAAATTCACCATCCACCATCACAAACCTTCGTGGTAGCTCGGTTGAAAAGAGAATTCGACAGGTAATCGAGAGGTCGTAGGTTTGAATCCCATCTAGGTGCGGAGGTGAATTTTTCCATTTTTAAAATATTTATTAATTTTTGATTATAAGTAATAAGTCATTTGTACAAGTTTGTTTATATAGCAAAAAATATAATATGTAGAGACTTATGTAGAGTCTTTGTAAGCACGATAGAAGCCAAAATATAATATATTTACAACTTTTGTGCGTCTGTTTGTATATCTATACCGACATTACACAACTGCTGCACGAAGTCGGATGCGGTTTTAACACAGTTGGATTTTTGGAGGAGTAACTTAAAATCTGGCGCATGTATCTTGATATGCCTCATAGAGGTTATTTAAAAATAATTAAATATTTAATCTGTACACGTGAATGAAATCGCGGGTGGCCGCTAGTTTAAGTCTAAAAATAAAAATTCCAATGTAATATAAACATTAGAGCTGTAGCGATAGTGAACGCAACTTTCAACAATCATTTCATTATCCGATATGGTCTAGTGGCTAGGATACCTGGCTCTCACCCAGGAGGCTCGGGTTCGATTCCCGGTATCGGAATTAATTTTTACAGCATTTTGTACCTTTTTTTTAATTTTTTTTTTTAAACGATTTTATTTAGCTTGACCTGTTTGTTTATTTATTTGTTTGGTTTCACAAAATGGCGGTTTACAAATTTTGTCACGACTACCTCAATATGGGTATCAAATGAAAGGGCTTAACTAGTAGAACACAGTTCACACGAAAAAAAAAATAAAATCCAAGATGGCCGTCAACAAAATGGCCGGTTGGCGGTACATATTTTCTCAATTTTCAATATGGGCATCAAATTAATACAAGACAAATTTAAAAGTAAAAAAAAATGACAAGAGTCAAATCTAAACTTAATTGAATGAGAAGTACTATGTAATGAAATTATAAACTAAAAACTGGAAAATAAAAATTATGAAAAAGACATTTTTAATATTGAAAGTAATGTACTAAAAGCTAAAAAATAATTCGGTAGGTCCGAGGTTTCAGTCATCACACCCCTCTCCCTCATCAATCTAAGGCATTGATCAGAAAAAATAATAAAATCGTTGGGCGTAGCGTAAACTGAGTTGATTGTTGATTGACTAGAAACACGGGCCCAACGATTTTATTATTTTGTCTGATCAATGCCTTAGATTGATGAGGGAGAGGGGTGTGATGACTGAAACGGAATTTGGAAAAGGAAAATATCGGTATTTTAAAGAATGATGGCGGTAATTATTAGAATAAAAAAAAACCGGACAAGTGCGAGTCAGACTCGTCCACCGAGGGTTCCGTAAGTAGTATCAATATTAAATTTGATATTTTTCATTATAAATAAGGAATAATGCGTCGAAAAAAATAAATAAATAATATTTTGCAATGTATACATCAATCCCTTTCATATGATACCCCATTTGAACTAGTAGTTTCAATTTGAAATTTCGACACCCTATAAAAAATATAGACCCCCTATTTTTTAAGATCTATTTACAAATGTAAAGTTTTGAGATTTATTCCTGTACTTGTAGTCTATAACGATGTTACTTGCCAAATTTCATAGTTCTAGGTCAACGGGAAGTACCCTATAGGTTTTGATTCCCTTGAGAATGTCGAAATATGCGTTTTTTGCTGAATAAACGGCCGTAACTTTTTTTTACGTAAACTTAGCAGTTTGATTATTTTACTACTTCATGGGACCGTAGACCTGAGTATACAGTTCAAATTTCAGCTTGATACCTCCGCGCATTCTCGATGTAGAAATTCTTGACAGACAGACAGACAGACAGACAGACAGACAGACAGACAGACAGACAGACAGACAGACAGACAGACAGACAGACAGACAGACAGACAGACAGACAGACAGACAGACAGACAGACGGACAACAAAGTGATCTTATAAGGGTTCCGTTTTTCCTTTTGAGGTACGGAACCCTAAAAATTACAATGGAATGTAAATATTTAAAAAATCTTCGTCGTAATCTTAATCTGCAAAAAGGATTGATACACACACGTAGAGTTAGTTGTGTTTGGTAACGCTAGAGCTCAATGAAATGAAGAATAATGTATATTTTACCACTGTATCTCTTAGTAAGATTCCGCTTGATTTGCTGCATCTTCCGCTGGGCAGCGCTGGCTATCTTAGTGAGCGTGTGTTGGCTGCGGTCGGCCGGTGGGGAGGGCAGGCGCGATGCTGGCAGAGCGGGTGCCGACTGCGCGTACTGGAACACATACAGCTGTTGTAAATATTTTTAAACCACGTCAGGTGGAAAAAAAGGAAAGCCCGCATGATATGCAGCGCTTACTGAAATGTTAAAGAACTATTAGCCCTGTTAATAACTTCACCAACGTACAGCACAGATGTTTGGGCCCATTACCTCTTTAGTTAATCAGCGTGCACCACGTGCATGCAACAACAATCTTCAGGGGTATTGTTATTTGGGTGCGGTTTTCTGAAGGTAATACGTGCTTCCTCAGTTGGCTTCGACATGCCCTACCTCTTTCCCTGGTCGGCAGAGGGCACTTCGAGCAGGCACCAGTATGAGTACTACAGTATGGCCACTCCCTGCCGCTCTCTCGTGTCAACCTCTTTTTTTTATACTACGTCGGGTGGCAGACAAGCATACGGACCGCCTGACGTTAAGCGGTTCCGCAGCCATATTAACGCTCGCAAAATAAAATATCGCTCGCGCGCCACCGCCCCCGCTGCCACCGCAGCACCTCCTTCCTTTCTGGTGACCTCACTCACTCGCAGGAACACAACAACTCTCAAGGGAATTGTTATTTGGCTGCGGTATTCTGTGAGGTGGAGGTACATTCCCCAGTCGGGTACGAGTAGCTTACAATTACGCTCCCTACCTCTCTTTTCGCCAGAGCTTCGTTTGTCAGTCAGCAGGGTGCACCGCGTGCAGGTGAAGTTGGCTTTGGTTCAAAGATGTTGATGAATCACTTACACACGCAAACCTCACCTCACGCACGCACGCACACATGCTCTGCACAGCCGTCATTGTTTATGTAGTAGTAAACGACGCGACATTAGTATGGAGTGGCCGGGGTGTGGTGCACGTGAGGTTGACTTTCGGTAATGACGGAGAGTAACCTACACGGGTCCAAGAACCGTTAGCATAACTATGGAATCAAGAGTCCATGGCGTCTCTCTTACTACTCTACTGGGATCTATCTACTGGGAGGCTATCGGTATCATCGGCATAGCGTTACCTTGTCGTGTTCATCGTCAGTGTCGCTGTCGAAAGAGTCGAAGTCGTCGTCGGGCGAGTGGTGCGCGAGCGGCGCCGGCAGCGCGGGCGGCGCGGGCGCCGGCTCCAGCGACTCGTACAGGTGGCCCGAGTCGCTGCTGTCGCAATCTGAAACAAACACGAATTTATGAAAAAATAAATACATTATACGGCCTAATGCGTCACGAAATTCAGATTCTTAATTCCGGTCTTCATTCAGAGCGCACAACATTCCATACAAATTGTCAATTTACAAAACATTATGCACATTTTTTCAGATCGACCTGACAAAGTAATACTGTTTAAATGAACATAAGTAGTACTGTATAAATTTTAATATTATAATAAATGCGTGTTTTATTAAAAAAAAATACGTAAGGGTACTCATGAATGACAGTACAGCTAAAATGCCCAGTTTTTGGGCATGAACAGGGAATTCATGTACCTACTTATTGTGAATTTATCGTAAATAACCGGTATTTTCCCCATCTCTAGTCGTGGGTTATTTTTTTTAATCTCGTGATATTGTATGTATTTTTTTTAATCTCGAGTAGTTACAGTTAAGAACAATAGGGAAATTAAAATTGTAATAATTTTTATACTCGGCGATATATTCATTTGATTTTTTCTCGCCTGTGAAGTTATGAAATATATTTTCTGGAAATATAGATGTATATTTATATATTTGGGGTTTAAAGGTTAAATTAAATAGTTTCACGCTGGGAGTTATAAAAAGGAGAACAACGATTCTAGTATTGCACCACAGTATTACTATTTATGCTTTTAAAACTGTGATTGCACGGTGCGTCAAAGTAATGGCGTGAAATTGTTGTTATGAATGTGTATATAATAAATAATGATAATTTGTTTAAATAACCATCGAATTTAACTCTGTAAAATATGTCAAAATTCAATGTTGCAAATGTTATTACTTACTGTATGAATTATTTTTTTTTTACTTACTCATATATGTTAGATTCTTTTCTTTTACATTATTAATTCCAGATTATTGTTGTTATATAATAAGGATCATAGCAGTGATAGCATAGAAAATGGTTACGTTTGTTACAAGATACATATAAATTACATTACAAACAAGGTACCTATGTACTTGAGTTGTCGGTGCCGGTACAGTCAGTAAAACAGAAGAGTAACAAAGCATTAGTTAGTTATAAATCAGGTTTTCTCAAAACTGTATGAATGCTTTTATAAATATAAGGGGGCTTGCGCTGGCGCAGCCACTGTAGAGTACTACGTACGCGCGCCACAGGCACAGAATTTCATATGTTTCAAGTTTCAACTAGAGTTCTCAATAAGGAAAAAGAAAAGTTGATAATGCTTATAAGGTATTGACGTCAGCCTGATTCATGATTATGACAATATGACCTTCCAAACCGGATAACCGAGGTCTTTGCCAGAATGCTCTGGGTCAATAAAAACGAAAACAGACGCCTTTCGCGACTTTTATTTAACGTAAATCGATAAAATTTACAAATAAAATCACGATTACTTAATTGTGATTGTTATTAACGACGGGCCCAGTGTAGTATATTATACACTGTGGGCACCGTTGCCAGTCGTTCCGATTTTAGCGGGACGTCCCGCTTTTTAAGGTGAAGTGAGTCCAGGAAACACGCTTATTGAAAGAATAGTTCTATTAAACTATTTCAATTTGGTTCCTAGAAATTTAACTATGAAATCTTAAGTCCTTTCTGCAGGGCACAAAGCTATTGAAAACACAATTAATAATTTTTGGCTCGATAGAAAAAAATCGCGAACTTACTCTCTAAATTTGCACTAAGTAAAAATTATAACTATTTAATACAATTTTTTTATAAGGAAATTATACCAAAATTTTCATAATTTTAATTACGAGAGCATTATGCTATTACTTTTAAAAATAAAATTAAATAAAATTATTAAAAGAATAACGATTTGCGGTCGCGCACACTCCCCGACTCTCGATCGCTCTCAACGTCAGTTAGACATGGGTAACTCAGTAAAATTTCGTGCGTTAACCCAGTAGCGCTAGTGCAGCTTACTGCGCCGGCTCAAGTTAACGCAAAATTGCGCCATGGCGCAATGAGTTCGGACGCGCTTCCGGCTGCTAAGAGAGCTACGTAGCGCACTGCGCCACGGCGTTGTGTACCTATGTGCGCGGCACTGAGCCGGCTGGCGCGCGGTGCGCGGCCGTGCGCCGCTCGGCTCAGCGCCGCGCACTGCGCCTCAGGGTTGCGTACCTATGTGCGTGGCACTGAGCCGAGCGGCGCACGGCCGCGCACCGCGCGCCTTTGCGCGTGGTGCGCTGGATGTGTTGGATGGTTGACTTTGACACTTGCGTTGAAACTGCGCCGTGCGCCAACACCTTTTGAAAAAGTGTGTTAACACATCAGCGCAGTGAACTGTGTTAGCGCAATTGCGCGGCGTAGCGCAGTGTTACCCATGTCTAACGTCAGTGCTCTAGGAGCTGCGTTCGAGGTAGGACCTGTGCCGCGCGTCCGTTCAACGCGTTGTCAATAAACACGTTGAAATAAACACAGTGTAGGAATATCAGTAAGACAACGAAACAACGATGATGATGATACATTTATTTTTTTACTGAGACCCGGTTTTTTTTTCTCATGCTAGATGTTTCTTTGGAAAACTTAATTATAAATCTTTCTTGGAATATCTGTAAACCCACATTGAAATTCGTTCAGTAGCGATTGAGTTTATCGCATACATGTAGGTACGCGATCATCGAAATCGGTTTGGCCGTTTAGGCGTCATAATTTTTATTTTTTATACTTCGTCGGGCCGTAAAAACATACGGCCCGCCTGATGTGAAATGGTTACCGTAGTTATAATAACGCTTGCAACTTAAAATATTGCTCGCGCACCGCCACTCCCGCTACCAACACAGCAACTCCTTCCTTTCTGGTGACCTCACTCACTCGCAGGAACACAACAACTCTCAAGGGAATTGTTATTTGGCTGCGGTATTCTGTGAGGTGGAGGTAAATTCCCCAGTCGGGTAGCTTACAATTACGCTCCCTACCTCCCTTTGCCAGCGCTTCGTTTGTCAGTCAGCAGGGTGCACGGCGTGCAGGTAAAATTGGCTTTGGTTCAAAGATGTTGATGAACCATTTACAGCCCAGATATAGTGATAACCCCAAAGATAGTGGAACAAACAGACATCCATACTTTCGCATTTATAATATTAGTAGGTAGATAGTTAATTGATTCAGGTGTTATTTTGCGGAAGTCAAATTTACAGGCAATTTGATCTACACTATAGACTTGCGCAAAGCAGTTCACTGAACTGAAAAGAGAGATGCAGTTCTTTTGACGCAATTGAACTATATCACTCATCTAGTTCATTTACTTCTGTAGTTCTTTTGACTCACTCGTTCAGTTTAGTTCAATGTATCTTTGATTCAATCGACTCAGTAGTTCTATTGACTGATTCCTTCTACATTTCTATTGCATCATTTTGATGACATTGTATTTTTGTTTTAAATAAGTGTAACTAATGAAATATTTTATAAATTCCTTTATAAATATTGATTTTCCTTCAAACTTTTCACAGGCTTAGGACTGTCAAGCTAGAGTAAAAAGAAATTATTTAGTGGTTAAAATAATAATTAATATAAAAATTGAGCCTTGTACTACTACTATAGCATATTTTCGCTAACAGCTTATGGTTCTTATGTCCTTAGCCTTAGAGTTCTAATTCGGTCAGTCAACCACGCACGAAACTGTCTCTTTTTATCTCGAACAATTACAGAATCTTCCGTCCTTTTCGCTCTCTATCAGCAATTTTGGCGTTACAACGTATCTCTCTCATTCTAGCTCGTAAGCTTTTAGTATTTCCGTTCTTTTTACTCTTTGTCACTCGATTGAACTAAATGACGCAGTGAACTACATGGGACAAGAAAGAGTGAGTGACAAGAACCGGCTTGTATGGTGAACTGGTACAATTGAACTACTCACTCAGGAACTACACAAGTCTACTACACTACTTTGCGTGCTTCCGCCACCAACGTTTTTGGTGTAGGACACGACTTACGCTTAATATTTTTTTGGTGTAGGAGCTAGGACGTTGGATCATTAATATTTTAGGGTGTCAGTGGTTCATCAACATCTTTAAACAAAAGCCAACTTCACCTGCGCGCTGTGTACCCTGCTGACTGACAAACGAAGCTCTGGCGAAAAGAGAGGTAGGGAGCGTAGTTGTAAGCTACCCGACTGGGGAATTACATCCACCTCACAGAATACCGCAGCCAAATAACAATGCTCGGGCATAGTAGCTAGGGACAGACGCGTGCTATACGGCACATATCGATTCCTAGAAGGATGAAGAATAGTGTATGCTGGCGCGTGATAGTTAGTTAGTCTAAGTATGTACCTATTTTAGTTTGACCAATAATAAATATAATTGAATATAAAAGAATTATTGAATAGTTTTATTTTTATTTTGAATTCTTTACTTTTTCATATTATACCAAAACATCACTTGTTTGCATGTTGAATATAATATACTTCATTAATAAAAAAAATGTATTTTTACATGTGGTTTATTTATTTTCATATAATTATATTTCCAGTAAGTACTTTTAACTATTGTATTGACGGGTGTAGTACTACACGGGTGTAGGTAGTCGCTTCGCTATACTGTGGCGTCTCGGCAGCGAACGCGCGCTTGTAAGCGAGTACCCCGCGCCGGCTCCTCTCAAGCCCCGCACCTCACCCCCTCGAAAACGGCCAAGCCCTGGACTCACGTCACCTTAAGGCTAAAGTGTAATGTCCCGCGTGGGAAACGACATGCCCCGTTTTTGGCGGTGGACAAAAAAAAATATGATTTTGTCCGCTGAAATTAATAGACGAAATGCAAGAATTTAAAATTTAACACTTGTCCATTCATTCTATAAAAAAACTCTATATAATGAATATGTACTTTTCTTACGGTCACGTTTTTTTAAACGTGTCAAGCTTCTTTTACATTCCAAAGATTAAAATCCCGCTTTGATCCGAAATAAATCTGGCAACCCTGACTACGGGTTTTCTTAGTTTAGGGCAAGATGGCAGTGTGTAATTTGTCCAGGAATATTAATTTATTTAATTATTAGTATTACTTTATATTATTGGAATTATTAAACATAACTTTATTTTGGTTAAGTTTTTTCATATTGGTTATTCACTTACTGCGATTGAAGTGGATACATTATGGATACGACACTACGTCTACACACCCTAAATACAACTTGGCCGGGGTAATATCAACAAAGAGATCGATAGACGCGTTCAGAAGACGTGCCGAAGCCATCTAAAATCTCTCCAGCCATTTGGGCAGCTTTTAGAAAGCTTCGGCACATCCGCATATATAATGAATACCAGCTGTAGTATTTTTTAATTGAACGCATACACGTCCAAACCCTGACAGAAGGCTCACAGATGCTAACTAACGAGATACTAAGATACTACAACAACCAAATATATTTTGAAGCTTGTCTGGTTGGTCATTGTTTGTATTGCTGCGACCTGCTTAACCTGCTTTGTAAGGCGAGGTTGCTAGAGAAATTGCAGGCTACTGTGAAAAAATTACGTCAACATTTCGCATGCGACGACGCGCGCCGGTGGTACAAGGGCACTATTTATTGTCCTTTTTGTAATTTTACAGCTAAGCAGAGACGTTTTACAATACAAATATGTTTTCACAGTCTGTTTTCTAAGGATTACCTAATTTAATAATCAAATCAAAGACTGTATTATATAAAAACTAGGCCGGATTAAAGCCGACGACGACGGGGCCGAAATCGAGGATGAATGGAGCGAGTAGATTCGCTGAGTGTATCCACTGATTTCAATGGAAAATGTATTTGATGATCATTCCTCAAGGACATTTGACAAGATGATGTCAATTTTCGACACTAACCTCAAGCATGTAGGAGCATGTAGGAGGCATTTAATTGTGACAAGTTTCATCAAAATCGGTTCAGTGGTTTTGGAGCCTATTAATTTACAAGAGTGACTTTTCGGCGTATATAAGCGATCCGCTCGCTCCACCCAATAATCTTCTGACTTATTCTGTGTACTAACTTAAGTGAAAAATTTAAATAAGTTATTGAATTTTATTCAATACTGCAATTATCACAGATAATCGTGCTATAGCACCAAGATATGCAAATGCATAAGTAATCAATCGTAGACATATTCTTTGCACACTGCAACGCCAAAATGTCAAGGCTTATGGCCCATCTTACATAACCAGCCGGCGAGGGGCGTAGCCTCGTACCCACCTGCCTGCACGCTGGAGAGTGTGGTTGGTTGGCCACTAACACACACGGAACGAACGATTTCACAAACCGTGTTCGCTGGTCGGTGTACAAGAAAATCAAAGGTGTGTTTCTGTAGGTTATTTTGGGCACGACAGACATGGAATAACTTCTAACGGAGTTTACTCCGTAAGAATCGATTTTTATATATGAGAAGTTAAAATTAGATGGGAAGTTAAATCGAGTGTAATAAAAAAAGACTTCATAACTTCGTAATAATGTTTAGATTTTTTTTTCATACCTATTTGAATTATGGATACGAGATAATTCTCTTTTTGTTATTATTGAGTTTTATAATTTTTACTCGACTGCACCACAAAGCCCGACTGACGAATAAGGGAGGGTCATAGTTTTCGAGTGTACCTACGCTCTACAGCATAAACCGCTTGATGCATTTCAACATATGAAGTGTCATCAGATTCGTCTCAGCCGTGAGAGCGACATAGAATATATTATTTAAATATGGCGTCCGCGAAAAAAACTAAACTCTCCGAATAACTAGAACTTCTCTTTGCTCTTGCATGAAATTATCGCTGTTACAAAATATTGTTTATTACAGACAATAATAATATGTACACATAGACAAGAACATTATAAACATTCTTGTGTAATGATATCGGTGTTAACATGGAGCATGAGATTATTTTTGTATAGAATAAGGTTAGAATACCGTGTCACGTAAGTATTATTATTTATTCGGCAATGGCGTCAAGATGGTAGTAGAATAAGCGCCTATCTGCCATTATGACACTCTTGGCACTTGGGAATCATGGGATGCATGACGATTCCACTATACATTTACACTATACTATACATTTGGAAATTGTTTAAGTTAATGCATTCAGAAATTATATTGGAATAAATTAACGTACAGACATTTACGCGAATCAAGAGTACAATTGCGCTTTCAATTTTAAGATTTTTTTTGCATACAATAACAAAACAGCACCGGTTTTACTATGTTTCTTATATTATATATATTGTCCTGGCAGTATGTTTACGAATTTCAATATATACGTACCTACATTTTGTCCCTTCAGGTAATATCTTGTAGACCGTAACAACAGAATAATATACACTCCGTAACATTTCCAGTACAAGATAGTTCTGCGTAACCTAGAGAGAAATTTTACATTTTTCGGCGATTATGCCGTTATTCCAAAGGTGCGATATATTCACTCTAAAAACATTAAACAATTTGTTTGACAGTTGTACGAATAGTTTTAATCTGTCAGAATTTCGAAGACTCTATGTACATAGTTATAGAAAATATCCTGTTCTTTCTGTACATATTGTATTAATTATCTACTAATTACCACTAACAATTAAAAACCAGGTTTTTTTCTGTATTAGAATAAAGTTGTATAAAACCTATCCGGTGGGAGCACACTTTAATCTCTTGTGGCTACTAATACTTGTATTAAACATCTCATGGTTACTCATTTTCATTTACGACTGAGGTGAAAATTGTTTTGCCCAGTTTCAATAAAGACGTTATGTCAATGACTTGTCTTAAGAATGAGGTAATAATAAGTACTTATGTTCACGCAAGATAAGTGAGAATGATGATATTGCTGGAGTTAAGCTTGCCTTATCTACAACTAACTTACTAAATTTAATGTCATTAGTCGTGATTGTTATAGATTAGGACTAATTATTGCACGTCTGTGATCCTGAAAGAGTTCCAGTTGATGTCTTATTTTAAGGGTTTTCGGAATAATGTTGTTTTTGTATCTTTGTTAACATTGCGCGCGTTTAATCTAGGCCTAATTTCAGCTTCTCCTCGTTCACGCACTTCTACACTAGAACGCACCCTACAACTTTCTATTACTTAGATAGATAGATAGATCGATAGATCCTAAAAATATTCAAACATAACAAAACACTTCCCTTTTACGCTAACTCACTTCACTCAATTTAGGTATGTTCATCGATTTAACATCGTATCTTTAGGTTTACTAATGGATTGATAAATGCGCAATTGAAAGCAAAGTGATTGAATGATTCGTGAATTGTAAAACCTATTTACTGAGACTGCCTTATGTAATGTTGCAAGGTCATAGTTCAATATTCGTATGTAACTATAATAGCTATGTATTCTGTAAGAGAGAATGGTAGATAACGATAAATAATTAGGGTCGTTTAAACACTGATTTTTGTCACGAAAAATTAAATATCAATACATTCTCGTAAACCCATCCATGGTAACGATTTTTTCCTGAAATTCTGGTACTCTGCCACAGTCTACGTGGCACTACCATAAAATTTGTACATTAACTTCAAATATCTTGTAAACGATGTTGTAGGTACTGTAGTAATTGGACAGGCCATTTTCAAAGTCTATTATAAAATCGAAATGAGTAATAAAAACCGGCCAAGTGCGAGTCGCACTCACGCACAAAGAGTTCCATACCATTATCTATAAAAACGGCAAAAGAATCATGTTTGTTGTATGGAATATTGATATGTTAAATATTTGTTTTATTTTAATTTAATTATTTATTTTTAAAGTCAATATATAAATAAATATTCTGTGAAGATTATATTATAATTATAAATTAGATTATAATTGTAAAGTCCCATAATAAAAGTAGGATATTATGAGCGGAATCTCTGGTCTAAAACACGTTATACACGAATATGCGGAAATGTTATAATTGAAAAAAATATTATTAAGGATCTAGGAATGATTTATCGTCAATAGACACTTGTATTTCACAACAAACAAAACCAAACTAGTAAGTAACCCTACCAAGTTCATAGACACGTAACTAGAAAGTAGAACCGCTTATGATCAACTTGCCCATTAAAAGTACGGTGGTGAAAATATGTTATTAAACAAAGAAAGTAAGTCGTAATCGCTTCATCGCAATGTATCCCGAAAATCTATCAACATCCAATGTGTCAACAGTGCCACAAAAATGTGGAAAGGATAATGATGATGACGTTTTTTGATTTGAGCAGGATGAATACAATGATTCAAACCCGGATTTAACGGATTTAAGTATGGACATAAATTATTGGTCAAATGTTTTTGTCCAATACGACACGCCAAGAAATCAAAGAATACAACAAAATAATCAAGGATTCTAGATATTTAATGTGCTAATGTTGAGATTATAAAATATTGGAATAATATTACATTTTCGCATTCTGTACTTTCTGGTATGATGGAAAACAGATAGACGAATTTTTTGAAACCGATGGATCGATAATTTGATGGAAAGGCTAGAAATGTCCATCAGAGATGGGTACGAGCTGAAGATATAATAAATTCGAGTCGAGCTGAGGTCCTTTAGCCCATAAGTGTTGTGTAATTATTAGAACTTTTAATTACCGTTACTGTTAATATGTTCTTTTCGTATTTGTGTGTATTTTTTGGGTTATTAAATGCTTCTTCATCTTCTTAAACTTAAACAACTTACAGAACACAACCCAGTACATTTTAAAGAATCCTGTTAGTAGCAAATTACAAAACATTGAGCATTATTCAAATTTTCTAGTAAAGTGGCGTAGACTTGACACAGTTCGAAACAGCAGAGCGATAAAAATCATGGTCACATGGTTTTTACATATTGTGATATAATCCGTATAGACTGCATAATTTGAAATGTTAACACAAATTTAGATATTACTGTGATATTACGTCAATTTTGTGAAAGACATGTTAATGTTACATGGATATTACCAACCGCACATTGATAACTTTTCAGTGTAAGAGGGTCCGCAGTCTTAGTCTGGAAATGAAATGTAGAGCATTCTGCATGCAATAATCGTAACTTAGCGATATGTTTTCGTTTATATCCAGTCTCAACACGCTATTTATCTATTTACAAGCACGACTTTTGTTTTTAGGTTTATTACGGATATTAGCGCTGCTGTTAGCGCTCAACAGCCAGGTTGTCATAATTGTAATATCTAAATACTTTCTAGGTGTAACAAGATTCTAATTTCAAAAGCTATTTACCAATAAATGCAATGAGATCCTGTACTTCAATTTCTCCATCTCGGAGGACAGTCTTGATGTTAAGCCAGCAGTGGTGCTCCAGCACGTCAATAAGCCTCACTTTGTCTTCCCTGAGCACTTTGCGCGGGATAATGCTAGCTTCCTCGTCGTTTCGGCAATAGTGTGGAGACTTTGCACTTGTGTCGATGTACACCTTCGACGGCGACGTTATAAATACTACAAAAACAAATGATCAAAATACTATAGGCTCTGTATTACTTAAAATGCTTTCAAATAACCAAGCGAAGGAAGTAGAAATATTTATTTTCCTTAATAAAAAATACCACTCTTCAAACGTTTTAGTGGCCCATTTTGATAAGTCAGAAAGGAACCCGCAGTTGTACGTCAAGATTTTCTTATTGATGTTCGTTTATTTTACAAAAATATAAGATTTGTCCTTTGCCTTTCAAAAATTATGAATAAATGTGGACATAAAAATATTCATCAATTAAATCATTACATATGAGCTATATGTTATCAAATTAAGTCATATGGAAACCGGTTTGTTGCCGTCAAAGAGGATTTTAAAAGTCTCAGGTTGTTTATCTGAAAAATTATACAGAGCCTAGAGCACCTTGATCGCCGCAGTTCCTTCGGAAAGTCCGCGGTCTCGGCGGCGGTGCCACGCCACCCTTCACCGGAGGCCTCTCTGATACCATTTTTCATCATCACTATTTGTCACTTCATCACTTCAACTTGTGTCACATTTTGTTTAGTAGTTATGCACTATTTTATCATTGCCGTTTGCGATCACAATTAGCACTGAAATATCGAAACTATTGTTGAATAAAACAAAGATGCATTGGTTGAGATAATCTCTGGCTTCCTTGTCTCACGTCGGTCGAGTTACAGTAAAAACAGACCGAATCGCCGCCGCCGCGGCAGCTGCGATACTTGTCGGCTCGACTCTCAGGGTCGACTGGTACCATTAGTCGTTTCCAACGCCTCGAGAATTGAGAACCACTTATTTTTTCTACGATTCAATGCTAAAAGGCGAACAATTGCAAACCGAATAATCATAATTGTAAGAGTTGAGTTGACATTGGTCCGTGGTTAATGCACTCGAACTAGCATTTGAAATGGCTACGGTTGGCCAGGCAAACATAAATTAACCAGAATGATATTGAGAAATACACCTAAATTTAAAGAAACAAAGTCAATTTTACAATATACAACAAGTATAATTTTACTGTTTATTTTACTTTCGAAGCTCCCATAAGCCAAATAATAATAACTATAATAATAAGACTATTTAAGAGAGACTATGGACAAATAAGTACATTAGGAAAAGGACGAAAAGACTCATCAAAACGTTCCTACCATTGAAGCAAAGAATAAAACCATTGAAATCATCAAGTTACTGAAATGTTTATGGTGCAGTTACAAAATCATGAGATATATGAGCGTGTGTATGGCGTTGCAATCAGAGCATTGCAAGTTGCGAAACAATGAAGGCGTAGCGAATAATCAGTTCCGCGGAAGGAGACCTGACAAACTATGTAGTTATCTAGCAATAGTAACGTGGAGTTTAAAACAAACAATTATGTGTATAAAAATAAAACTTGTAAGTCAAATGATACATATTTAAATTCATATAACATAAATTTGGTGTTTATCACGGATAAAAGTCAATTAAATCATCTATTCGAGGCTGAGTAAAGGTTAATGGTTTATTAAGACACTGAAGCTAAAATCATTGAATTGATTATAAGTATATGTGAGACACAGATTCTATGAATAAATTGAACATCATTGATTCTTCCTGATTCGATTCCTGATCGAGTCATAATCCCGTGTAACTTTAAGAAATATCTGATCTAATTCGTTTAGTATAATTTATCAGGCAGGCATTCGCTCGCTGTAAAGTTAATTGATGTTGCTTAAAACGGATTACAATCATGATTAATTGCCGACTGAAATCAACCAAATCGTATGATTTACGATAGGCGGGTTTAATGCCTCTTAGGAAACCTATGTGCTCATTAGCTTAAGATGCATTGGAATTTTTCGGTAATTGATTAAGTACAGTGATAGGACCAGTTTAATAATTAATGGTCACAGTTAATTGTTCTATACGTATTTAAAAACAAACTAGAACTAGACCATGCGACCGTTCCGGCAATTAACGACTTTTGTAGGCCAGTGAGCATCCGCAAATACCTAGGCACTCAATTAATGATGGCTACTTAATGAGTGGAATATTATGTTAATATACGTCATTTAAATGTATTAGCAAAAATAAGTCTTCTACTTTAGCAATTTTGTTAATGTGAATTTAATAATATTGCAGTAACTATAAACGCCGCTAAGAAGTTAAGTGGCATAAACATAAATGTTCTACGAATTAACCACAAATTTATTTATTCATTCATTTAAAACCGAGATAAATAAACTTAGTGGAGTACATTCTTGTTACAAATGAATGAAAATTTATGTATCAAGAGGAATCAAGACTAAGAATTAACATCGCTAACTTTGATGGACCGAGGCGAAGCGTGACCAAGATAATGTGCAATTATAATAAAGAAACACTAGAAAGTAAACCAAATGTTGTCTATCCAGACCTTTTAAATTATTTTGGTAGCAGTAACTATTCGCATTGCTTTGTTATCTGATTTTGACTGTAAAAACATAACCGGCCGGCGGGATAACAAAAAGAAGCCTACCGATGTCATTGTGAAATTCAACAATAGGAACAACAAAACGATTTCGTAAACACTGCACTAATTATCACTGATGTATGAATTTATGACGTTTTGTTCACGATTATATTGATAATGGTGTGCAAGCACGAAATTGCACTTTCACTGTGGTTGTGTGCGGCGGCGCGTCCGTCCGAGTGCGCGGGCGCAGGGCTGACTCGCGACTCGCGAGACGCATACCGTCGACCCCACACTGTCCCTCTCCCACGCTAGCCATTTGTGGCAATTGTAGCAAAAGTGTAGGTGTACCAGAATCGCCATAAGCGTCACCCCTTGTCTTTATGTTGTGAGGTACAGTGGGCCAAATAAGTGATATACCTATCATCTTTAGACTGACATTCGTTTGCACTTTACAAATTAAGAAGATCAATCTACGCCATTTTACGTTAGTTAGAAAGTTTTGTTAAAACTGATAAACAATTTTTTTGGTCGACTGTATGTATAAGATTTTTTGTCGTGGATAATAGAATCAAATACCTTCTAATAATATACATTACAGATAACATGTTTTAGATTAGAAGTTATTTAAAATGATGAAGATGGTCAAAGATGGCAAGGTTTTCAGGCGACAGTGCACAATGCAAATGGATAGTTTGGTACTATGGATAACTAAATGTATGATATCATTACTAAATAATGTCAGGAATGCCTAGACGTCGTCGTCGAGTTTATCCAGAGCAACATTTTAGAAAACTGGTTCATTGTGACTGTCGAGAATGTAGAGCGATAGGCTGCCAATTAAACTACAAATTAGAATATACAAGCCAATAACAAAATAAGAGAAACTACTGGCATTGCTGTAGATATTGTAGCAACTTAGTGAGTAATAGTGCCAAACAAAAACTTAGCAATGGTTGATAAATAGTTGCTAATTGTAATGTGCAAGAAAACTGGAACATGATCTCGATCGTGCCTAGGCACAGTGACATAATGTCGGTAAAGTCACCACAAGTGGAACGGATAAATAATTGATCCCACGTTCGACTTCAACGAATTTGACTGCACATTGTGCAACGAAATTGCAAAAGTTTTAAAAGATTTGTGCATTGCTCCTTAGTCGCCTTTAATTCGCGTTCTATTCAGGCTCTACGCCACGGTTGAGTGACAGGCTTTCCGTGAGGTTGCTTAACGAAGGCTACTCGCCGAATTGGTGATAGCATCGGTTTCCTATTCCTTGCGTGTACCTTCAATTGGATATTGCTGTTATTAGATGTGTTTTCTAAGCTTACACGATGTTTCTTCACAACGCGACGTTTGTTGCAGACAATAATGACGACCTTCTTAGACAAGTGGTCGACGTAACTGAACTATTGTAATCGGTCTTCAAAAAGAATTCTCATCATTATGTCATTTGTTAGAATTGTTTAGCGAAAGTCATAAATACTCTGCAGTATATTTTCATTAGTTTCGTAAACGCTAACTGTTGCTGAAACATCGTAGTTCGAGTTACAAAATATTTGGTTTCGACAGTATTTTCCTTTGAAGAGATGATGGAAATATTCAAGCCATGATTGTATTCATAATTTATTGTATGAAAGTTGACATGAGTGAGATTGACTTTTCTTCCAAGAGACGAGATTTCTCGCACGACATAGTCATTCATGGGGATTTTTTCTTTAACGTGGTATTGTATCGCATGAGAATTTACATTTTAGCAATTATCTGTCACCAGCGTAGCTTAGATGTGATGTTACTTCATAAAGCATTTTACAACAAATTAGACGTTATCCTCATCTGCAAATATTCCAATGAATTTTTTGAAAATTTTTTATTACTAAAGAAAATTCAGGCAAAAACTAAGTTTAAGCTAAGTCTCAAAGCCTAGTTCGCATTAGGCTAGTATTTTAGTCTAGTAGCCAGTAATTTAGCTACTAAAATAATCATAATCATAATCATAATCATCATTTATTTGTAATGAGTACATTAATACATATATAGGTCTTAACTATGTTGTCAATGTAATCAGCCTGCTTGCAAACGTACAAATATTAATTATATTTAAAAACAATTTCATAAGACTAAAATAATTCAATAGTACAGTCAAGTTTAAGTCATGAGTTATTTTGTTAACGATTAATAGTCAAAATGTAAAATTTTATTAAAATGTCAGTATTAATATTATAGATATTTACTTAGTGAATGTATCACTCAGTGTTTACTGTCCATGAATTCCTTGACACTATAGAAACATTTATCATTTAACCATTTAGTTAATGTAGTTTTAAATTTGTTATTATTTAAACATTTTATATTATTTGGCAGTTTATTAAATATTTGTATACACATATTGTATGCATTTTTCCTGTATATATCCTTACATCCTTTTGGTTGATACAATTTATGAAGATAGTTAGTTCTAACATGTCTTTGTGATACTTGTGTGAATAATTTGAAATAATGAGGATTTTGTTTTACAAAATAACACAGTTCTCTTATATACATACAGGGTACTGGCAAAATTTTTAATTGCTTGAATATTGGCTTACAGCTATCTAAATACCACGCGTTAGATATTGCGCGTAAGCACTTTTTTTGCAGTCGGAAGACTCTATCTGCATTTACAGAGTTACCCCATAGGATGAGTCCATAGTTGAGGACCGACGACACATACCCGTAATATGCTTGTAATGCGGCTTCTATGGAGACTGTTTGTCTTATTCTTCGCAGAGCATACACGAAACGATCTAACTTTTTACAGATTTGATTTGTATGCTCTTTCCAGTTTAGGTGTTCATCAATAATGAAACCTAAGAATTTTGTATGACTTACTTGTTTAATTTTTTTATTGCCAAAGCGAATGTCAAGAATTGGCGAATTTGAGTTATACGATTGAAATGTCATAAAATTTGTTTTGTCAATATTTATTTTAAGGCCATTTAGGTTTAACCAGTCAATAATTTCTTTTAAAGCGTTATTTACACTGTCTTCAAATTTTTCCTTGTCGTTAGGTTTTATTATTAGTGTTGTGTCATCTGCAAATTGAATAGTTTTATGTGTTAATTTACTTGGAATGTCATTTATATATAATAAGAACAAAATAGGGGCGAGCACCCCGCCTTGAGGAACCCCAAAATTGTTTGATTTGTAAAAAAACCCCAAAATTGTAATATTCGCTTCTGCCCAAAAATCGTTCGCACTTTGTTCAGGAAGATGAACAGCCTACAACGCAATAAAATAAATAAACTGATTGCTTATCGTAATGACTATTTTATAAGAGGATTAATAAAAAAAAGCTATGTATACGAAAATGGTTAGATACATGAGTTAAACTAAGAGCTACTAATTGTCTTCTGAAGGATTAGCGAAACGAAACATTTTTAATTAGATGAACTCGATTCGATCGGTTCGAACTTGTTTAAAACTTGTAAAAATAGAATAAAATGGATCGACTCGACTAAATTATTTGCAAAACTACTTCCCTAAATTTTCATTGTTCAGACACGTATAGTTACTAAATTACTGGCTACTAGACTAAAATACTAGCCTAATGCAAACTAGGCTTAACCCCGGTCATCTAAAGTCTATATATTCTTTAAAAAAAAATGTAAACGAAGTGTCTGATTGACTGTGCAAAATGGTGTAAAAAAAGTACACACAACAGAGTATCCATTATGAAAATGATGTATTCAAAATTATTAAAGCTCAACACAACAACTGGAACAAACCATCATTTATTCTGAATATGCATATCACTGTAATGGTTCAAGTCATCGCATAAATCGTCTATTTAGTGAGACCACAAAAGGTTAGATGATGAAGCAAATTTCAACGTTATAACCTGCATGAAGAGTGTATTTTAGATTTTGAAACAAGCATATTTATATTGCTCAAGAACATAGTTCTTTTACGGTCAAGGATGAGTAACACGATGTAACACGGACTGAGATGTGAGAGGTTTGTTATGCGGCGAATGACAATACATGGCGAGGAATTCTATTGTTGCAAACCCAAATCATATTATTTTAATTTTTGTTGATATAACATAATTATGATAACATTCTCCGCATTTTAAAGAAAAAATATAAGAAATCAGAATTAACGACAGTACGAAATCCAGGAAATGAAAGTAAAGAATAGGAAACGTCAAATGGCGTTTGAAGTGAAAACAAATAATTTTCTATTTCGAAGAAATTAAAGAACTGTGACAAGTAACGACCGGCTAGTTATAAAAATGACTCTCGATAGATGGACTGCAGTCGGCAATCAGGAAGGCGACTGTATAAATCGTATGAAGGTGAACAGGAATGATTTAAAACTAATAAGTTGTTATAACCGTGACGTTCCGACACTGAGTCAGGTTTAATGCAACTTCAAATTCACGAGTTTAATTTTAAGTGTGTTTTGTAATGTGTCTTTTTATGGATTAGTAATATATAAGGTAAAAGCAAACACAATATTTATATTGCTTAGACAATGTTTTGCAATTCAAGTGTATGAGTGATTTCATTCGTAATGTTTTTATTTTTTATTTAATTATTTACGTTACTATATTCCAAAAACTGCTAGTGACAGTACTTACTAATTATATAGGCTGTAGTTAATTATAGAAATAAGATTTTAAGAGACCATAAAATCACATAATACGTGTAGAAATGAACCAGCAGAGTACTTACTATGCAAGTGATGAAAATTTCTCTCATAAGAATCGTAAATGTGCTACGCTTTTTGTCACATAACTATGTACAGGCTTAAAAATAAGGACTTGCTCGGACCTAGAGTGGCCATATGTCAGACGCGGTCGCAGGGAAATTCTCGATGGGTAATTCTTATAAATTACAGACCGACATGACGGTAATATAGAGAAGAATACATATAACGAATAGGAGCTGATAAACAGGAAGGTTAATAAGAACGAAGATAAGGTGGTTACGACACGACCTAAGACGGCCAATATACGACCTATGGAGACCAGCCCCCTTACCACCATCTCTTATTGCGATTTAATAATTGAATAGATTGCTTATTACTATATAATGAATAAGCATTCTATTCAGTTATTGAATCGCAATAAGAGATGGTGGTAAGGGGGCTAGACTGCAAATCCGCCTCTGATTACTAAGAATAAAGGTCCAAGAGTCGAACCAAACCAAACAATATCTGATGGCAAACAATTTCTAGAATACTATCTAACCAAGTGCTGAAAACTTTTCTCACGACCGTAGACGTGACTACCAATTACTACGCTTTTTTCCACGGAACAGAAATCCAAGAGTCTGTGTTTAAAGCAATTGTCAACACAGAATATTTGTCTCTGCTGATCGAAATTGAGCGTGTAATTGAGCATTAGTGCTTCACGCACTGATTGAAACCGTGCCGGTAAAGTAATTATGTTTGTCTGTCTATAAGGCTTGTATTTATAGTCTATTGTAATGTTTAAGGTTGAATGGCCATGCTTGTAGTTGGAGAGGATATTACCAATCAATATAAGTAATGTTGTCATATGAGTATGTATGCAATTGAAGAGTTATTAGTTGCCTCAGTGTTTCGACATCCAAGTGGGAGCGTGTTTCTTCTGTTTTAGATTTATATTCCGGAACTGGCGACATGTCTTCGCCGCGATTGGGATTTTATTGAAGTAATTCATAAAGATATATATTTATTGAATTAACTTACGTAAAGTGACGCTGATTGTACAATATATAGAAATACATGTTATATATAAATATCGTTGTAATGAATAACGCGAAAGATATAAAAACATTGTTTTTTTACGCACTTAGCTTTCTAGTTAGCGTTAGTTTTCTAGAATCGACCATGTATGTATAGATAGACTAATAACGATCGCCTCAAATCGACAGTTACGGTTTGGTAGAACCTAATAAGAAAGTCTCCATAATCACTATGGACAGAGTTGTTGTTAAAATTATGATTATAATTTTACACTGATTTAATAAGTTGTATTCAAAATGCTATACAAATATAGTCACCATGACCATTACCAAACTAATAAGGAGCAGTTTGAGTACAATACTACGCAATATTTCGTAATTACACGTTTTACTGCAATACGCGGTGGATGTTGAAGGTGCCTCGTCCATATAAGGTAAGCAATGACGGCTAATGGGCAGTCACAGAATGGGTTCCTTTGCGACTCTTAAGCCACTTAATAAGTTCACTATTACAATCTAAAGAAAAAAAGTATTGAAAATAATCATGGGCATCGGGAGGGAGGTGCAAGGAGTTATATCTGGATGAGTCCACCATGAAAGGGAAATTAATGTAGACGATAACGTGTTCATAGGAGACAATCATATAAATGTATTCTTTAGAAACATATTCTATAACATATTCATATAAATATATTCTAGTGATGGACATATTTCTCTATACTTACCGGCGCTAACTCTACAATTTCCAGGTCCGAGATTAATTTGAATAGAAATAGTTTGAGAAGCTGATTTTTGTTGGGAGCTGCGAACTGAGTTTTAGTGTTTTGCCAGAAATGGAAGGGAAAAATAGAAAGAGGTAACTCAGATTCCCTTCCGTAAGATATCAGAAAAGCAGAAATCTTTTTGATTCTGCAGATGACAAAAACAACTTGGTCTCTAAATCTGTCCCTAAACTGTCCTAATAAAAATAAATGGGGAGTAGCTGCATCATGGACGCGGCCGTTTACGTGAATACGTTATATGTACTAAAATTATCTCAAAGTGGCACCGCTTCCCCATCTGCCGCACGCGATGTTCTATAGTCCTTACTTAGTGTAATAAATTCTTTGATTCTTCAGCTATGTAGTGGTATGATTCAATTTTGGATGTAGATGATAGATTTCTAGCTGTAACACCAAACAGTACCCCCCGATTTTGTTGTCATTTGTTTTTTTGAATTGCCTCCCTAAAGACATATTCATGTCAATATACGTGGCGGCTGGCAGAAGCCCAGACATCTGCCACCCACAGACCTAGGCTTATTAGCTGTTATTCTATAACTATGACTATACCCACTACATGTTTCTGCCGACCAGCTAATGAGATAGATATGCCAATCTATGTAGTTTGACCATGTTAGCCCACAATGCGTTGGTCACGCTGGCTGCCTTTGCCAGCTCAATAAGGAAGTGTACGCAGATACCTCGGGCAATGGTACGCTATGTCACAATCGCAACTGTGAAGCCGGTATTTAGTCAATATTAGCTGTGCCTTAGACTTTGTTCGCGTGAAATTAGACAACTATAACTCGACAGAAGAATTGAATATCTTTCGATTCTGTGAGCGGGTTTTGACGAAACAAACATTAAACGTTACAATACATAATTAAAAGTTCATAAGTTTCAGTTATTAGATTTTAAATTCAGTCAATGGTTTCTACAAACATTTCAAAAGTTACTATCTTATTATATACTAGCTGATGCCCGCGACTTCGTTCGCGTGGACTTTATGATTCCGGCGTATTAATACAAATACGAACTAATGTAGATACATAAGAAAAGACTTGTTATACGCTAAAAGTCTAAGTATAAGTTTTTTTATTTTTATTTAACATTGTAACCATTGTTTTAAAAAAAATATAAACGAAATTAAGGGAGTCTTTGTTTGTTTGTATTATCTTTATTGTTGAGATTATAACGAATGAGTACATGAAAAATAAAGGGATACAAAGGCGGACATATCCCACATGGGGATCTCTTCCGGTCAACCTTAAGTCATTCCTTCGGGAGCTAATATGAAATGACCTGAAGCATTACTAACTCTCGAGAAAGCCACGTAAGGTGGCCATGCGAAAAACAATCAGTCCTAAGCTTGACCAGCGAATTTTAGTGATTTCTTTATTATCATAGCCAAGCAACTGGACACAGAGAACTGTGTACGTTTAAAATTAAAATGTTTTTTTTTTGGAGAAGAGTGGTATACGCGGAATAAATACAGTTTCACCGGCACCACTCCCAGTGAGAATCTCAGCTTATATTATATTTCGCTGTCAGACATTGACTTTACTTCGGGAAGGAGATCTTCCCCAAATTTTAATAATATTCTTGAAAAGTGTTGGGCACGTAAAGTTCTATATATGCAGCAGTTGGCCATTTCGCATTCATCTCAAACGATTAGACAGCAATCCTGAAACACCTTCGCTTTGTCACAGTTTCGTGTCACAGAGCATGTCCGTGTTTCAGTTCTGTTTAAATCGAGTAGGATATTGAACATTGTATTTGCGTCCTTCCGCCTAGAATTAATGTGAGCATCTAAGAAAAACAGTTTCCACTCGTTGCTTAAAACACTTTCTACATAGCGTCCCGCAAATGCACGTATTCTTTCTGGTTTGTGCGAATATATACCAATCGTTCCATTTCAATTTTAGCTTACACGTCTATAATAAACTGATCTAAATATACCACGTTACCTTTGTAAATAAAATAAAACGATTGCGTCTAACTTGTAGCAGATAAGAATAAAAGTAGCATCTCGCCTTTTTTTTAACAATACATTCAATATTTTGTTAATGTATTTATTGTTATTTTAAGTAACTTTTTTAGTTATATTTGCTATTAAAGCGTGTTATTTTTACTTTTTTTTAACTATAATTTATTGTAAACACATGTTGTTTATGCAAATAAATTTAACTTTGTTCTGCATCAGGTGTTCCAAAATATTGGATTTTTATACCTCAACAGAAAATGCTCAAGAGGTTGAATAACTTAAGATAAGGCGTCATTTTTATATTTCTTATAGTTTACCTGAACCATTATGGTTCTGCATCAGGTGTTCCAAATCTTGGATTTTAATAATAATAATAATAATTTAATAATAACAATCCGTTCACGGCTTAATAACGAAGAGCTTCGATCGTCACCTTAAGAAGCTCTCGCTTGGCACCTGGATCAAGAGTAAAATCCAGAAGGCCGTCGTACTCGATACAGCTCGTATTGTACGCCGGTTCCTTACTCTGGAGTCCTAGCCGATGCAGGAATAGGTTTAGGGCTTTCCTGCCTCGGTTTTGTATGCCTTTTTTATATTGTTATTTTTAACATTGTATTTTTTTATATGTAATTTTAATAATAACAATATAGACAAAGATGTATTAAATTGAATAAAGAGAATAATAATAATAATAATAAATTTATTTATTCACTTCTCACAAGGTACACATACAGACACTGTTACAATTTTCAATTTTAATTAAATCCTTGTGAGAGTCTGGAGTCTGAACTAGGTCGAAACCTGTCTTACAGATCTCCAGGCTCTCTCCTGATTGATTTATCATTTATGATGGTTACATTTATAATTTTGTATAGTCCAAACATACTATGGACCTAGTTTTACTACATTATCAACAAATATATGTGAGTGTGCGTGTGTTCGCATACTTATGTAAGTATATATGTGTTTCTGTGGGTGGGTTTGTTTGTGTGTGTGGGTGGGTGCGTGTGTATGTAATCGTTTACTTGTGAATGGATTTACGCTTATGCATATATACATAATAAAAGATTTAATGTTATTACATTATTTATTCATAATTGACTCAAGTTATTATATCCAATAATTTTTCAGTGTCCTCATACGACAAAGTTTTTAACCAATCTATTAAGTTTTTTCTGCATTGATGCTTATTATTTGAGTAGATAAATATAAGTTTATTAATTCTATTATATAAAAAGGGTCCCAGAAAGCCATAGAACCTATGAGCAAAAGATGTTTGATACATATGTTTTTGTCTGCAGACGTTATATTTGCGTTTGTTCATTAGGTCGGGATCGAATGTTAAATCTGTGTGCTGTTTGATTGTGGTCGTAAGAATGAAAAGTTGTCGTACCGTCAAAACCCCACATTCCTCATATAATAATTTAGTCGGATACAGAAATGGACGAAAGGTTGATACTTTTAGTACGGCTCTTTGAGCAACTTCGAGGCTTTTTAATGTGGTTTTATGGGAACCTCCCCAAACTATAATACAATAAGAACAGACTGATTGACAAAGTGAATAATAAATAGTTTTTAGTAATTTCGGTTCAACCACATGTCTAAGATTTTTGAAAATAACTATAAGTTTCCGGATTTTATTGGCCATGAATATGATATGTGGTTTAAATGTTAGGTTATTGTCTAGTATAACACCTAAGTACTTCAATGAAGTAGAATACTCTAACAAGGAGCAGCCACAATTAGCAGTATCATTTGTACAGTTGTGTACTTTCAACATGAAATTTAGATTGCGCTCTGTATTTCTAATAGAGAAACGGATATACTTTGTTTTTGTAACATTGAGTGATAAAAAATGATGCTTGAGTAAAGTTGTTATCTTATTTAATCCTTTTTGCGCAGTGTCATATAGTTCATTCCAAGTATCAGCTGCAAAAAGTAAAGCTGTGTCATCTGCGTAAGAAATTAGCTTGCCATTCGTTAATGTTGTGTCACATATAAGATTTATGTATATCAGAAACAAGGTTGGACCCAAAATACTTCCCTGGGGCACTCCAAAAGTAATAGGCAAGTCATTACTTGTATACGAACTCACACGCACACACTGGAGGCGACCAGAGAGGTAGCTTTTAAATAACTGCAATTGTACATCCCTTATTCCCACACATTCCAACTTATTTAATAAGATTGGGACAGAGACCGTATCGAAAGCCTTGGTCAAATCAAGAAATATTCCTAAACATTTTTTCCCTTCATCAATATTTTGAGTAACGAAATTAGTGAGCTCCTGTATTGCATCTGAAGTTGACTTGCCCCGCCGAAAGCCAAATTGGTTTTTTGATATTATATTATTTATTTCCAGATAGTTTATTAGACGATTATTTATTATCTTTTCGAGAATTTTGGAAAAAGCTGGTAAAAGTGAAATTGGCCGATAGTTTCCGACACAGTCTCTATCTCCACCTTTATGTATAGGTACGACTACTGATCTTTTAAGTGCAGACGGGAAAACACCTTTCTTTAGACATGCATTAAAAATATAATTCAGTGGTGGAATCAGAAACGATTTAACTTCTTTTATAATTTTGTTCGATATATTGTCCCAACCTGAAGAACATTCAGTTTTTAACCCGGTTATTAAGTTTTCTATTTCTTCTTCATTTGTCTCTAACAGAACAAATTAATTAAGTGTTGTGTGATTCGTGTTTGTGGGTGTGTTTATATTATTTAAATTATTTTGTATTTTATCAGCCAAAGTTTTACCAATGCTTGTAAAATAATCATTAACCAAATTTAGTGAATCTTTAGGATCTGCAGTAAGCGTTGTTAGTTCTTTAGGTTTATTGTTACTTTTATTTTTGAAGTTACAGATTCTTTTAATTGCTTCCCAAATTTGTTTGTTACTTTTGCCTGCTTTTTCGATCTGTTCTTTGTCATAAGCTCTTTTTGCGATTTTCAAAATACGATTACAGAAGTTTCTATATCGTTTGTATGTCAGAGCAAGTGTCTCATTTAGTGGTTCACGTTTGGATTTGTGGTGTAATTTGTCTCGATTTTGTATGCAACGTAGTAAGCCCTGTGTAATCCACGGTTTCATAATTTTTTACGTCCTGTTCTTTTATATGTTTTGGTGTTATGGTCTATTGCAGTTGATATTTTACTTATTAAGTAGTTCATGCAAAACTCCGGATCACTAGAATTATATATTAGATTTAGATCGATTTTCTCAATTGCTGCTATTACCCCCTCATTATCAATTTTTTGCCAGATAGCTTGCTCTTGCTTTATCGTGTTGTGTAAAAAAGTTATGACGGTCTTATGATCAGTGATCGTAGAATTTGCGACTATTGTGAAAGCTGGCATTTTAGATTTAATTAATACATGGTCAATACAGCTGGAACTCTCATCCCTTGTTACCAGTGTGTGTGCAGGTAAGAGGCCATGATAGGCTGTCATGTTCAAATATTTTTCCGAATTTAGATTATTTTTTTCAGGATTTATAGATATATTAATGTCTCCGATGAGTATTATATTTTGAAAGCCAGCGCCATTATAAAATGCTCAAGAGGTTGAATAACTTAAGATAAGGCGTCATTTTTATTTTTCTTATAATTTACCTGAACCATTATGGTTCTGCATCAGGTGTTCCAAATCTTGGATTTTTATACCTCAACAGAAAATGCTCATCAGGTTGAATAACTTTTGCTAAGGCGTAATTTTTATATTTCTTATAATTTGCCTGAACCATTATGGTTCTGCATCAGGTGTTCCAAATCTTGGATTTTTATACCTCAACAAAAAATGCTCATCAGATTGAACAACTTTTGCTAAGGCGTCATTTTTATATTTCTTATAGTTTACCTGAACCATTATGGTTCTGCATCAAGTGTTCCAAATCTTGGATTTTTATACCTCAACAAAAAATGCTCATCAGATTGAACAACTTTTGCTAAGGCGTCATTTTTATATTTCTTATAGTTTACCTGAACCATTATGGTTCTGCATCAAGTGTTCCAAATCTTGGATTTTTATACCTCAATAGAAAATGCTCATCAGGTTGAATAACTTTTGCTAAGGCGTCATTTTTATATTTCTTATAGTTTACCTGAACCATTATGGTTCTGCATCGGTGTTCCAAATCTTGGAATTTTATACCTCAACAGAAAATGCTCATCAGGTTGAATAACTTTTGCTAAGGCGTCATTTTTATATTTCTTATAGTTTACCTGAACCATTATGGTTCTGCATCAGGTGTTCCACTTTCCAAAATCAATTATACCCTATATGTTGCCCAGGCTTAACAGCTATATAACTAAAAAAGTTTCATTCGAATCCGTCCAGTACTTCCAGAGATTAGCGTGTACAAACAGACAAACAGACATACAGACATACAGACATACAGACAAACAGACAAACAGACAAACAGACAGACATTTTTTTTTAAATTCTTTCTCTATTACTATATCTCCATCGCCTCCAATTGTTTATTTGTGAATATATTCAATGTACAGACACATTATTTTTACTGTTTTATTATATGTATAGATGTACGATAGATATTAGTATCTATAGTTCATATTGACGAGCACGGTGGTCGAATGGCTACTTTGACTCCGAGGTCGCGCGTTCGATTCCGGCACAAGACAAGCATTTGTGAGCATGAACATGTCTATTTGTCTTGGTCTGGGTATATTCTATGTATTATAAGTATGTATGTATTTACAAAAAAAATGTATTTAAGTACATTTATCAGTTGTCTAGTACACATAGTACCTACAAGCTATGCGCTTAATGTAATAGATGGCGCTGTGTAAATAGTCCAGAAATATTTATTTATATTTTATTAATTACAACCGTTATATCACAAGTTGGGATCAGAAGACTTCTTCCTTCATCTGGGCGATCTCTCACCTCGTTATCCTTCTAGGACCGGAAGTTGGTGAAAGAAACAACTCGACTAATTTATCACCCGGATCCCCTGCTGCGCATATTTGTGCGCATGCGCTGCTGAACATTTTAATTAGTACTCGTATCTAATGTGACAATTCTAAGTCTGTACATAATACCATTTTTAATACCACTGAAGTAGCAAACAAGAATACGGACTTACTGATGGTAAGCAGTTAGTACAGCCAGTGGTATCACTAACACGTTATCAACGAAAAACAACGTTGGCAGCTAGCTAAAATTTCAAAATATTTGTAATTGTTGAAAGTTGTTTATTTTCTTTCGTTATCGATTATGTAAAAAACTGGTGCGGGAATAGAACCCGTGACTATACGTGGTAAAGTAGCTATTGCTAGCCTCACGACTATAATACCGCGGTGAGCAAAGCAGTGTAATGAAATAAGAAAAAAAATAGCATATCGTCAATGAATGAGATGGGCGCCCACCACACATTCCCACCACTGTGTCGCATGTGTAGGCAGGATGAAGTCCATTGCAGTCTCGGAGGGTAAGACTGCGGCTGCCTTGGAACTCACAACGAATTAAATCGTAAGAAATTGGTAGGAGTTTCTTACTCCTTGCGTTTGGAATTTGATTTCCTCTCTTAGCAATGTGAAAGGCAGCAATATGGCAAATAAGGCATTAAAAGCCTAAATAGATGGCAAATCAAGTGAAGCTCAAATGTCGAGCACCACGGATTTTAAATATCTAACAGTATTGGGGACCTAAACATTGGCACAAATTGAGTTGTTACCTAACACATCGATTCCAAATTGCAATAATATGAATAGGCCAGTTGCCAATGTTCTAAAATTATATAAACTATTTATCACTATCGTAAAATACACAATACTAGAAAGATTTGCGATATTAAATTTTTTATAACTTATGTCCGACTTGTTTTATGGTCGATCAAAGTTTGGTGGGACAGTCCATTTTAAAAGGGTGAAATTATTTAAAAAAAAAAACACTGTAACCGTTAGAAAAACAATAAAAAATACTATAACTTGTGTTACGGCACTAGCTACATAAATGTAATATTTAACGTCAGAACGTAGGGGCATTTTGTATGGAGCGTTTTCGGGATAGTCCAAAATTGTGATTTTCAAGTGATGATATCTCGAGAAGTTATATGCTATCGAAATAATTGTACCTATAGTTACATTATTTTGACGTGTTTACATCACAAATAAAAATCTAGTGGTTCACAAGCCTATTGTAAAATCGACAAATAAAATGAAAATTTAAAAGGAAACGAAAAAAAAAAGTATGAAAGAATGTCATTGTACTACATATTACGAGTGTGTTAAATAAACGAACAAAAAAGTTCACCAAGAGCCTGTCTGCGAGCTGTCAATGCGACAGACAGACAGGAAAGTGAACGTTCGACGAAAGTAACTGCCGCTTACTTCCATTACATAGGAACTTACAATAACACTAGTCTGGCATGTCTCATTCATTGTCGAAAATACTTATCATTCGGATATCTTATTAAATAATATACTTCTAAAGTTCTAAATACTCTTCTTAGAAAGAAACGAAGGAGTACAGACTGGCAACGGATCGGCGACCCCTTGGTGTTGCTGGCGGGCTCTCCATGGGCGGGCGGTGGTGTTTGCTTTTCATTGGGTGACCTACATGCTTGTTTGCCCAACTCTCATTTAAAAAAAAAAGAAAATCTTCTGTTGTCTACAGAAATAAAAGAGCACCACGTGCAAAAGACTATAAACAAATAATATTAAAGACAAACAATAATAATCTATTTTCAATTTGACCACAGACTTTAACAATAAACAAAAGAGTATGCCTGTGTGTGTAAAATACATGGTAGTGTGTGTAATGTTTTTTTTATTGATTTAATCTATTTTTATGCATAATTAAAAAAATACATATCAGCATTCTGTACAAACTCTATGTGTGTGAAATTTGTAACTCCGCCGTTCGCGCAGTTTTCGAGAAAGGGGTACAAAGTTCTTGCTTCACTTATTAATATATACGAGTAGCTTATAGAGATGAGATACTTATACACATTTTAACAACTTACTTGCGAAATAAGAATCGTATGTACACTGCACTTCGTTTATCTTTTCTGTAGAACACCTTATAATTATATAGTTTCCCCTGCACTGCACTTCTTCACATGCTCACACAATGTCAAAAAAAAAACAAAAGTATAGGGTTGTCAGTCAATAGTTATCTCTAATAAATACAGCAAACATTTAAAGCAGAGTACATTTACCAGTTTATCTGTTTTATAATACCGACAGCTGGGATTGAGAAACACTTCCGAGAATTGTTTTATAGTCTTCATGTAAATACAAAGGAAAAGTAGGAAATTGCAAAGAGAAATACACAACTCAACGACGCCCAAGTGTCGTTTATGTACTGAATGTATTAATATACAGATAAATAAAGAGCAGGGCCGCTATTGTTAAATTCTCACCGTATCAGTTCGTATGAAATTCTGAGAAATCTTTTATCAAACTCGTTCAAATCTAGACACTATTCAAAATTTTAGCTCGTGCTAAATGTTTTGGGGTTCATCAGAAGGTTTAATTAAATCATAGCATGCTTCAAAAACAAAATCCTAAGCTACGGCCAAAAGTCCATGAAAAATGACATTATTTGATTTGTTTTAAAATTTCAACAAAATAGGTAGGTACTTGAGCCATGATGACTGTGAAGACAAGTCGAGTCTGATGAAAAACCTGAAAATTATATTTGAAAAATTTCTAGAAACTTATATTCAAAATCAAAAATCGTTTATTCTCTGTCTCTATAATTCCAGTTTTACATCAAGTGCGTATAGATAGATGTTACAAATTTTTAAGTAGAGAGGGACTGGCGCCTGAACTATCTCAGTGCACCAGTTCTCTCCGAGAAATGTGGATGGTACAAAGTACCAAGAAACAGTATTATAACGATAATCATATATAGTTACAATACACATTATAGATCTTGTATACTTAGATTATAAATAATAAATAAATAAATATTACTGGACAATTTATACAGCGCCATCTAGTCCCAAATTAAGCGCAAAGCTTGTATTATGGGTACATACTAAACAACTAATAAATGTACTTAAATACATTTTTTTTTGTAAATAAATACTTACAATATATGTATAGAAAATACCCAGACCAAGATAAACAGACATGTTCATGCATACAAATATTTGTCATGTGCGGGGATCGAACCCGTGACCTCGGAGTCAAAGTGGCCATTGCTAACCATTCGACCACCGAGCTCGTCTATATGTAATATATATACAAAATTGTTTGAAATTTGGCGCATACATTTTTAAATTAACAATGGAATCTTTTTAAAAGCGACAATGACTTCATGCGGACGAAGTCGAGAGTAGGAGCTAGTACAAAACAATAGAGTTAATCTATGTAGGACAGTAGTTTTATCTGCACCTGCTATCACAGCTGCTATGACCCTCGCAGTTGTGAATCGATATTTTTATTGAAAGGCACAAGCCATACGTTTCCTCTTGTTATTATTTAGTTTATTCCGATCCATAAACCGACCTAGATTATCTATTGCAACAAACAGTAGATATTATATTCCGTAGTGTTTCGCAACGGTCATATCATAATTCAAAACCGTACTTAGTTACGGCTCTGTCACATTGTATTTCTATTTTTACCGGACTACGGCGAAGCAAAAAGGAGGGTTATGATTTTGACCTGTATGTATGTATGTATGTATGTATGTATGTATGTATGTATGAGGCTATGGATGTTCATCTGTTCCCTCATAACTTCTAAACTAGTTATCATAATGATCGTCCGCTGGTTATAGGCTACATGACGTCACGTTAAAATTGCTACAGCGCCCTCTAGGGGACATAAAGTAAAGAAGTAACATCTTTTTTTCTTGACGGTGTCGTGTGGGGTATCAAATGAAAGAGCTTTGTTAGCACATTTCAAATATATAAATATTATTAGCTGTTGCTCACAGGTTTGCTTGCAATCACCTGATAATTGCAAGAATTTATAATTTCAGGTATCAAATGTAATAAAAACCAAACATGTGTAACAATAACTACATAGGCTGGGATTGATTTGAATTTAAATTAATTAAATTAATAAAATAAAATAAATTGATTAAATTAAATTGATCGATTTCTTAAGCCTAAATGGCGTGGAAGTTTTACTATCTACTTGAATACAATATGAAACAATACAATACTACTTGAATACATTATAAAACCTTAACTGCTATGAATCTGATCTGCATAACAATTATATATAACACGAATTCACATAACTCCAAAATAAGTTAAATAAAAATAAAGTTTAGAAAACTGAAACCCGACTACTAAAAACACGCTCTAAAAAGTACGAAACAAGAAAATAGTCTCCGCTGAAATTATTATGTACATACTATAAAATACATAATATGATTAAAAGATAGCCGTGGTCGTATGCCACTTTGATTTACTTTCATTATTATAATGAATCTGTTTTGATACAGTAGGTGGCAAATAACCACGACTATCCTTTAAACATATCTCTGATAACCAATGATAACAAAATCGGGGGATATAGTTTGGTGTTGCAGCTACAAATCTATCATCTCCATCCAAAATTCAATCACACCACTGGATAGATGAAGGATCAAAAAATTTACTACGCTAAGTAAGGACTATGGAAAATCGCGTGCGGGGGGAGGGGTAAGCGCTGACATTTTGAGATAATTTTAGTGCATATAACGTACAACACTCGGCCGTGTCCATGACACAGCCGCACCCCGTTTTTTATTATAACTCTAACATTTTGTAATATGTCTCTCTATATGAAAGCTGCCGTGTGGTTTCCGGCAGATTAGAATAGAATCACTCCGTCTCTTCCCGTGGATGTCGTACAAGGCGACTAAGGGAAATACGTTACCAAACATCGATCAGGCCTCCCCAACCCGTCTGGCCAGCGTGGGGAGTGTAGGCCAAATCCTCCTTCTGTCTGGGACGGACGAGAGAGGGTCGTGCTCTTGTAGTGGAGACTAAAATGATCTGATGATGATATGAAAGCTACCTTTATCTGTCGTCGTCGTCGTCAACCCTTACTCATCCCACTGCTGGGATACGGGTCTCCCCTCAATTGAAGGGGTTTAGGTTAATGTTTACTAGAGATAAAGGAGGATCTACAAATAATATTTACTACAGGTGAAGGATTGAGGAGCTCGATGGCGTCGTTGCGCGTGTCAATCTAATCGATCACGCAACATCGACCGTAGCCTGTCCATGGATGGATTTATATTTTCTCGAGCTCTTCCAATGCGCTCCGTGCTTCGCACGTTAAGCCGTCGGTCCTGCCTGGTTGTTGTCATTAGATGACAGTCGTTAAGCTAAGTCAGTGGCCTTTGGGCGTCTTGAAAACACAGGCCTCCGCTAACAGGCAGTTGCACAGCGTGATGGGGTCTTTTCTAAACTCCTTCGATTAAGGGGGGATCCGTATCCCAACAGTGGGATGATTATGGGTTTATGCCGAATACAGTACCTACTAAAACAAATATTGTGGAAAGTGAATTCCACGGAAAATTGTATTAAAAAAAAAGTAAAGCAAGAATAGAGAAGTATGGTATTAATAACGTGGCCTACATGTCAAACTAATTAAGTCAGGTAATTATATGTAATTATTGTAATACCTCATATAACAAAACCGAGCTTAGGCGTCGTTGGAATCCGGTAACTATTAGCAACCGCCCACTATTAGGGTTGTCAGTTTAGCATAGCAGAGAATTTTATCTATACGATAATACGAACATTATGAAAGAGGAAATATTTGTATGTAATTGATAAACTTAGAAACTACATTATCCAGAAGTAATATATGGTAAGCATATTTAATTTCAGTCAACATTCACAACTCAAACACTGCCAAGAAGTATTGCAGCCTACTTAGTCGACGTGGCGACGTAACACAAGAATAATGTAAAATTTATTATTATGGCTATAGATATTAACGGTATAAATAAAGCAAAAGACGTGATTTTGAACGTCTATATCAAAAGTGGCACGATTGCTATGGCTACGACCTTACCTAATCGGGATCAATGTTGCGAGTTCGTCTAAATATTATATGAAAGGAAAACATGCGTGTTCAAGTGACTAATTTATCAACGCATATCTCAAACTTCTTACGTACGGGTCATGCTGAAATTTGGATACTTGGAGTATTCATTTTTAGTGCGATGTGACAACCCTAGCGTTAAAACAAGTTTGGCCCCTGAACTTGTTGCAACATTATAGCGGACTGTTTAGTTGCAATTGTAAATCGCATTGCGCAGGCAGGGGCATAAACATAATTTATTAGACTTGTAGATGGAAATTGGGACACATGCCAATTGTTATGTCTCGCATTGCATCAATTTTGGGTCTCAAACTCAAGTTTATAATTAATATCAAGGTGGATATTAATTATAAACTTAATGGTATTAAATTAAGAAGTATCTGCTTTTGTTAGTTTTCAGTGTGTAAGGTATGTGATGTGGGTGGGATGTCTGGCGAAATGTTTGCGAAATCAGCCAGAAATTGGCCAGAACGGATGTAAAGCAGGAAAAAGCAGAGCTCACTCAATTTAAAAAAATGGGGTGTGGCTATGTTATGAACACTGTTGTACGTCAATACGTTTTAAGCATTAAAATTATCTCAATATAGCAGCGCTTCCCTCTCCCCGCACGCGATGTTCCATAGGATAGGATAGGATCAAAGTACTTAGCCCTTTTTTGATCCTTCATCTACCCAGTGCTGCAGTGGTGTGATTGAATTTTGGATGGAGATGATAAATTTGTAGCTGCAACACCAAACTGTATTCCCCGATTTTGTTATCATTCGTTTTTTGAATTGCCTCACTATGGAGGCAATTTTAAGGAGATATTCACGTCAAAAATATATTACTCGCAAAATTCACATCGAATAAAAAAAATGATTTACGATTTGTTTTAAGCTCCATAGTTTTTTAATAACTACATAATTAAATGGTAAAACATTATACTCTGTAATTGTAATTTTCCGCAAATAATGTCTCTACTCTCTACAACTACAGAATTAACATTAAAAATTGTCATGCCAAACCCGTTACTGTTATACCTACTACCTACTTACATATTACGAACATGTAAAAAAAACCTCGCATCTCTAAGTTTTGTTGAGCTTAGCGACAAGCAACATTTCATTTTTAATTAAATATTGTTTACTTATTGTTCATAATAATATTCGTTTATTTATTTGGACATCGATTAAGAAAAAAAATAACAATAGAAACTCTAGCGTGTCAGCTCTAACGCCACCTGCCGTGATCAAGACGAACTAAATCTTATAAACAGTTTGTCGTAGTTCACACAAGAAATCATAGATGGCGCTGTCTAACTGAAATATGTTTGTAAGAGTTGCGCTCAGGAATATTGAAAGAGAAACTGCACTCGGATACATCATGTTTTTTTACCGATCAAACATGCATGAATTAATGAACTGACCTTTTTTATCGTTCCCCTGATCCGGCGACTTCTGCCACTGATGCCTCACTTTCTGCGACCAGCTTATTGGACTCTTCCTTCCACGAGTTATTTCTTGTACGCTGTAATCCAATAAATTCATTTTATTACTTTAAAATAGGTAGGTACTTGTATTGAGGTGTATTTTTATTCAATTATTGTTTGAACTATACGTATAGTTGATTCCGCATTTTATATTGCACTGAGCACTGTCAACAATACTTTTATCAAATCCAGATAATAGTGTTTACATGTCTCTTAGGAAACAGCTTGTGGTAACAGGTCTACAAAAATATAGTATTAACTATTTACATAAGACGGAATTATTCATCTTACAAAGTTCCAAAAAAATGTCCGTGATAGCATATGTCTATCTTTTAATATTTGCTCACTATAACCTCATGTGGTAACAGGTCTACAACATATATAGAATTAACTATATATTATGTTGTAGAGCTGTTACCACCAGCTTCAAATAATTAGTACAAGGACTAATGAGGGGCAAGTCGTGATCCTATAATTTTAAAGTTTATTGATACAAACACCTAAAGTAGAATTATGGTTTACATACACCGGATGACATATCTAAACAACAAAAACTATTTTCTACGTGAAAAATACGTTGAAAATAAACGTTGTTATAAGAATAGATCTGTTATCTAAGTGTATGAAAATCCAAAGGCAAAGGCCAGGATAGTCGATCAGCGTGAAAATTTGTATATAACATTGATTGAGCTCCTTTCAATGACTGGAAGAGATCTCTATTAGGGATAAGTCCGCCTATGTATTACTCTATACTTTTAAGAATTGTATTACATATTGTTATTCCATTAAAGAACTTACAAACAAACAAAACATTTTACTCCAATTTTAATCCTCTGTAATATGAGCTTGAAAAGTTTAAGCTAGAAAAACCACTGGTTTTTAATGGACAAGAACAGCTATAGCCACTTCGAAAATAGCTAAGGTAGGATATACATACACATTATATCCTTATACAGTAGGAGGGTACCTATTTATAGATCTCATATAATTTAATATATACAAACATACATAGGTTGTATTGCCTATTGGTCTGTAGGCCCTTACAGACCAATAGGCAATACTACTCATGCACGCTGGAGAGACAGATGTTGAATTTCTTAAAAAGAAGGTCTGGGAAGAATAGTCGAAGAGGTGGTCTGACTACTTGAAATATCCTTTAAACAACATATGCTGTTATTTCCTAGTGCAAAAAAAGATACAAAAACTATACGTACATGATAATTTTCTGTTCATCAGTTTTCTCCTCGTCGGATATGTCGACCCAATCGTCGCTCCTATCGCTGACGCTCGTCTCGCTGCTGGGCACTTGGAATGCGATCTCCTGACCGTTGTAGCTCAACACGGATCTCTGTCCGTAGATGCTGTTCGTCTTCTGTTCACTGGATATGGTACAATGGCTAATGTTCGATACTGTGTCGAAAGACAAACGCTTCTGAATGGCAGACGAAAGCTGCTTCCTCACATTACTTCTTAGTTTAACCATGCTCGGACTATTTGGTATACTTTCGTAACAATGTGAGAGAGATGTTCCATCAGCATGTTTGATTGTATCGTAAATATTTTCCGAATCGTTGTATCCTGTGTAGTCAGACATAAAAGAGTGTCTGCTGCTGTAACTTGTAGGACTACTATTTTTCGATTTCGGAGTTGGAATTTTTTCGTAAATCCTTTCGGATCCGATCTTTTCGTAGCTAACAGTAGACGCACCGCTGACAGATTTTGAAATAGCATAACTTTTATTATTGTTATCAGGCGGGAGAGGTTGGTAGTCCTCAGCGATTTGTATACCCGAACTTGAAGTCAGACAGTAGGGCTTAATGGGCGATTTGCAATATTCATATCCGTCATCACTGTCGCCATCCCCGCGCGTTCTCTCTTCTAATCTATTGTCACAAAGTTCATAATTGTGAAGACTGCTTTCATCGCCCTCAGGGTGTGACCTGTGCTCCAATAAAGTTTGGTAAATATTATCTACGTCAGGATATGTGTTCTGAGATTCTGGTGCAGTATTTTGTGGAATTTCTGGCAAAGGACAGTTTATTTTAGATGATGATATACTTGTATCTGGGCCTTTAATGGGTATTATAACAACGTTTTCCGTATCTTTAGGTTCCAAAAGTTCATAGTCATTTTCAAAAACTGCTTCATTCTTTGGTTTAGGTGAATAACCAATAAGAACATCTTTGTTCACCGCTTCGACTAAATTAGATTCAAAATCAGAATCCCGTTGGGAATTGTTTATAGTGTTATTTTCTAGAGATTCAAATGTTTGCGGTTTATGAGATTCTTCTTCTTGCATTGAGATTCCTTTTGTATCTTGGTTACTAGTTATTGTAACTTCGTTTGATGTTATACATACAACACTATATAGACTATCTGAAGGCGGCTTGTCGAGGTCTGAATAAGTACCACTTTTTCTGCGCCACAAAAATGAGTCGTTAGGAGTAATAGAAGAACTGATGTCTTGATATGATTTTTCTTCTCTCGTAAGTTCAACGTTATTACATATTTGTTGTTCATCGGAATTCGATGTCATCGATGTATTTTCATTAATATCTTCTTGAATAATTTCTACAACTTGCAAAGGTAACTTTTCCGAATGTATATAGTTCGTTTTAAACTTCTTTTTATCATATATGGGCTCTTTCTTCTTCACAGTCTCAGAAGTAACGTCCTTAATTTCGTTTAGTTTAGATTGAATTGGGTTATTATGAAGTGAAGGTTTAATAGTTTTTATTTTGGGGACGCCATTTTTCACTACAACATTTTTGGTTACAACTAATGATGATTTCTTTTCAGGTACTTTGGGTTTTTCTTTTACAGGTATTGTACTTTTATTTTGGTCGCTATGACGTTTTATAGTATTAACATTAGATTGAGCTGTGATTTCACATTCGAATTTCCTTATCACATTTTTTACTACATTAGTTTGTTGAATACATATTTCTTTCTTTGGTTCAGCATCGTTCGCTTTTACAGGGCTGCCATCAACAGAGTCCGATCCACTTTGCTCTTTACTACTGTCGTGGTGTTTAATAGGTTTTTTAGGGGATTTAGGAATTTTCGTTCCATCTGATTTGGATCGTAAAACGCGGATTTTTGTCGCAGAATTATCAGATAACAATAATTTGTCGATGGAATCCATGCTAGAGCATCTTTTTTTACTGCTTCGTCTCTTTGAACCCCTTCTCTGTCGCACGACTATTTTAATATTTGGGCTAGAGCTAAGCGTTGACGATGGCGTTGAACTATTGCTAGCTGAACATCGTGATGCTGACTGTATATCTTCTATAGTCTTTACAAGTTTTGATTGTTTTATCGGTCCACTATAATTATCAGTTAAATTGTTAAATTTTTTAGTTAATTCAGCCACATTACTACTTTTTATTGTCATAGTTTTCATAGCTAGTGAGGGTCGCCGATACGCATTTGAAGCATTTTTTATTTTGAAACTTACTTTTCTTTGTTGTTGTTCGAATTTCTTTTTTAAATTATGTGTCGGGTCTAACGGAATAGTGCACGGTTCTTCGAAATCTGCTTTTGTTTGATGTGAATTTCTGCCTCCTCCTGTACTTCGCGTGTCTTCACTTTCAGTTGTAATAGCTAATTGTGCATAGTGAATAGTAGGTTCTGCTTTCATCTTAACATATGGAGGCCGAGCCGGCGCAGTACTTACGGTAGAGTTTAAAAACGCCATTTTCGCTTCATTTATTGATTTTATTCTTTCATTCACTGGCGATATTGACGATTTTAAAGGTACCGAGTAAACGCATTTTTTGTCGTTTTGATCTTCCTTTATTGCCATGCTAGAATCTTCTGGAAGAATGAAGTTTTTCAACAACGCTTTGATAGTGCCGTGATTTTTTCCGTTTGTACTGAACCCGTCTTTTATCGTTGAAATTAAGTTGTTCGTTGTAATAGGTTCCCCTTCCATTAGATTGTTTAATCGCATTTGTGATGGATATCTTCGAGTGCTTCGCTACGCCATCTGGAACAAGTAAATTGTACATTGCAGTATGTAATTACAGGAAACGTATTCGATATAAATAACTGCATCTATTTTTATATTTGCGTTATATCATAAATAGCGTTTAAGCAACAGATATAGTCTAATAAATGGACAATGGTATATTGAAAGCGAAAGTATGTCTAAGTATGTTAGTTATTGCGGCCATGTGGTGTGTGTTTTCACAATTTTCCCGTATCGTCGGTTTTAATAGTGCGCTATGCTATTGTTATCATATCATTATACTTGTAGTTCTCACGAGATTGCATCTTGGACTCGACGTTACTGTGCTTCGAGGACAAGTAAGTATACGGGGATTTTCAAGTCATTAGGTAATCTACACTCATTAGAAGTAACTATAATGACTTAAATATGTATAATTTGAATAGATTTCCTTCTTAAAATGTGATCTCAAATTGGCTTAGTATAATATTCATTCTTTAATTAATTTATAAGAAATCTTAACTTCAATCTCGTTAGAACTTACCTTGTTTCAAACCAAAAGTATAAAATTAATTCCCCTAGTGGTTCTCATTTCAAAAGTAAAACAATGACATAAATCAATAAACGTAGTTGAAATGCTTCCGGTAAAATGCGTGATCGAGGGCTGCAAAATGCACCAACATCTAATTTTATAAAGAAAAGCAATTTATCGATTGACCACACAAATCTACCATCGGAAAATAAAAATAATTTAAATCGTAGATCAGTGGGTCGAGAGTAATGACTCGGAAAATGGTACAACTTTAATTTTCAGAGAATGGATCTAGATACTTGCCAGTTTGCTGGTAAGCTTTCAATAAGATCATCATCATCATACTTATAAGAAACTTATCATTATTCGTTAGTTATAGTTCATTTCATTACATATAGTCGATATACGGGACACAAGTGACTTTTTACAAGCTTTTATTTAGTTGCAACGTGGTGTCAGTACTTAATCAAATCTTTAAATTTTATCTGCGTCCTAGTGTTTATGGAGCTGAAATTTAACATACACGTTTGGTTTCCGTGACGATGTACGATTACCTAAATGCCGCCAATTTTCATATATATAGAGGCCGACCGCCACACAATATCGATTTATAATTTCCACTTTAACCGCTACGATATGGGTAACGAACAGTATAGAGCGAAACACAGTAAGAAAACGTTTTTTTATTATTTTTTTACTCATAAACGGTTCGTAAAAAATAACTCTTTTATACTATTCTTTTGTATACTAAAACGAAATCTAAAAAAGACAAACGAGAAAATTATTTCCGGTATAGAAGATATTATTACTGTAACACATATTATGGACAAGGTAGTCATCACAGCCCCGTTGTTGAGCTGACGGCTATTTATGTCAAGGACTTGAAGGTCGTGGTTACTGGCATGAAGATGGGTTGAAGACATTCAGGGTAAGATTGGACACGACACCTAAGGGCAAGTGGACATGACCGTCTAAAGCGCGCAGCCACGCAAGGCTCGTTTGTTAGACTGTCGGTGAGGGTAGGTTACCTTCAGTATTACTATATAATATTATGTACTTTGTTCTGAAAAAATGGAGTAAAGGATTTATGATATACTTTGAGGAGTGTGAATTATCGAAAAAAAATCATCAGCAATACAAATAAATATTCTTCTACATATACGACCGTACCACTATCTACAGGCACGACCGCACAATAAGTTCTAGAATAGTTCAACGGTCATTTCGAACGAAGAAAAAACGTCACAGTAGAAAGACATAAATTTTTCACACGACTTCGAGTAGCAGACCTCACCGACAAGACTTGAAGCTCTTGAGAAAATAATATGCGACGTGGGCACTATGGCGAGTGTAGGCTCCAAGATTTAAGATTATTTACCTGCTGTGACTAGTTCTAAGGATGATTAATTTATATTCCAAAAAAGCCAAAATCACATGTCTATAGTGTTTAACAGGTTCACCTAATAAGGAGAACGATAAACCCGTCGCCAGAGTGCAAGTGGGGTCAACACGTATGGGGCATTGCTTTCACCGATGGTATAAGATGCGTGCGAACTGTTCTAGCATAGATTAGATAATAAGAAGATATGTAATAGAGATGAACAGTTGAACGGTTGACGGATGACATGGTCAGATCATCAGATTAGTACATGGTATGTTGGGAAACAAAGGACTGAAAGTAAAACATGGAACACTATCCTAGTTTTATTGTAAGCGAACCGAGAACAATAATTATATAATAGAGATGTCCTTTTCGTGAATTTCGATAAACATAAAAGATATTTCTGAAGGCCAATTCTCGTAATTTTTCTACGAATGCAGATTGAAAGTTGACCGAATCGAGATTGAATTGTGAATTGACTAAAATTATATACTTGATTTCATTAATTAATTATTCTCAATTTTTGTTGTTGGCAAAGTAACATTATTAGTTTGATTAATTTTTACTCATATATCGATATAATCCCGCTTAAATTTAATTTTGAAGTTACATATTGTGTTACGAGAATACCAAATGTGACATTTATGAGATCGAGACTGGATCGAAACTGAATTTTGAATTGCCCCTCTGATCAAAATGTTGAGTTGACATACATCTAGAATTTCGTCACTCACTACTTTATCTTTTTATAGTTTAGCCATACCCATCCTTAATTGCGCCAAAAAACGGCTCCCGCTCTTGCATGGATACTTGATCTCTTTTCCTCATCGAGCGCAAAATGGCGCCAATTTGTCTAGCTAAAATATGAAATTAAAAATTGTGTTGTTGTTGAGTAAAATTGTATTCTTTGATTTTTCATTAGACGGTGTTTATTTTTCACAATATTGTTTATTTTTAATTAAATGTTTTGATGATTTCCTTGTTGATTTTTGATCCATATTGTACCTATGTACCTACATATTTAACATTTTTAATACATATTATTCCAGGTCCTACTGATGACTATCGGTTCGAGGAGTTCGATGGCGAGACGGGTTCGATGGCGTCGTTGCGCGTGTCAGTCTAATCGAACACGCGAGTTAAGCAAGATCGACCGTGACCTATCCACGGATGGGTTTATATTATCTCGAGCTCCCCCGTGCATCGGAGGGCACGTTAAGCTGTCGGTCCCGCCTGTTGCCATTAGATGTCTTTACGCCAATTCAGTGGCCTTTAGGTGGCTTGAAAACACTAGCATCCACCAACCCGCAGTTGAGCAGCGTGATTGAGTATGCTCTAAACCCCTTAAATTGGGGTGAGACCCCTATCTCAGAAGTGAAATGAGTAAGGATTGACGACGAATCCGGGCCCCTTCTAATGACCATCGGTTCTACCAGCTAGGTGGCCTATCCATTAGCTTGCTGATTAGAGATAGTTCGCCGACTACCATTCGGCGGCTTTTCTATTGACTATTGTAATGTAAACGTTAAAAGGCTATTCGCCAATATTAAAAGCATAGTGTGATGAGCGGTAGGAGTTTCCACACTTAACTATGCATGCAGGTCTATGCAAAATTAAGTATTCGTACGAGATATTTTGTCAAGCACACAATGGCACGTGACTTATTTACTGGGAGTTACAAGTCTATTAGCATTTACGTCTTGGGGCGGAGACAACTTTTACTTTTGGATACCAGTCAAATATTAATAAGTGAAATGTATGGTTACGAGAATTAGGACGAGAAAATTGCTTTTGGGTTACACTTGAGTATTTCTAGAATTCTTATAAATTTTAATACTTTTCGGATATGGTACCTATATAACAATAATGTTATGTTTCTATAGATATGCCACTAAGCGTCAGAAACGTACATCCGAAAACTGAGACAACTGTCTCAACTCGCAATTAGTTCGCTCAAGCAAGCCGACGTTGGGATAGGTACAAATACCATCTGCTATACTTATGCATAATTAATTACATTATCAACATCTCTTGAGATCACTGGACACCAAAATATACAATATAAATTAATTTTAAAACGTACTTTAGTTAATTACATATTTTTTTTAGGAAAATTGGCGCCATTTTGCGCTCGATGAAAAAAAAACCGGACAAGTGCGAGTCGGACTCGCCCACCGAGGGTTCCGTATGTACGTAGTATCATTATTAAATTTGATATTTTTCATTATAAATAAGAAATAATGCGTCGAAAAAAATAAATAAAATATATTTTGCAATGTGTACATCAAGCCCTTTCATAACATACCCCATTTGAATTAGTAGTTTCAATTTGAAATTTCGACACCCTATAAAAAATATAGACCCCCTATTTTTTAAGATCTATTTACAAATGTATAGTTTTGAGATTTATTCCTGTACTTGTAGTCTATAACGATGTTACTTGCCAAATTTCATAGTTCTAGGTCAACGGGAAGTACCCTATAGGTTTTGATTCCCTTGAGTGTGTCGAAATATGCGTTTTTTGCTGAATAAACGGCCGTAACTTTTTTCTACGTAAACTTAGCAGTTTGATTTTTTTTTAACTTCATGGGACCGTGGACCTGAGTATACAGTTCAAATTTCAGCTTGATACCTCCACGCATTCTCGACATAGAAATTCTTGACAGACAGACAGACAGACAGACAGACAGACAGACAGACAGACAGACGGACAACAAAGTGATCTTATAAGGGTTCCGTTTTTCCTTTTGAGGTTCGGAACCCTAAAAAGGAGACAGAAAGCACATTAAATCGCTGAAATGATAAGAATGGCGGTAGTTTATAGCTAGCTGCCCATGCAACAGTGAAAACCATTTTTGTTGCAATTTAGTATGGGTATGCCGCCATCTATAGAAATATAACATCATATATATTCTTTACTACCTGACCCGGCGAACTTACGTACCGCCTAACAATCAATGAATGTCGTGTCGTGGTACATATTAGCTGAACTAAATTTATGATTTTATGGAATTAAAACAATGAATAATAGAAAATAATAGAGAAGCTCGATGGCATAATTGCGCGTGTCAGTCTAATTGAACACGCAAGTTAAGCAACGTGGACCGTAGCCTGTACACGGATGGGTTTATATTACCTCGAGCTCCTCCGTGCTTCGAAAGACACATTAAGCCGCACGTTAAGCCGTCGGTCCCGGTTGTTATCATTAGATGACAGTCGTTAAGCCAAGTTAGTAGCCTTTAGGCGGCTCGAAAACACTGGCCTCAGCCAACCCGCAGTTGAGCAGCGTGTGAAGTACGCTCTAAACCCCTTCGGGTGAAGGAATACCCGTATCCATAAAAACTGAAGATTTCATAAAAATAAACATTTCCTTCTTGTTTAATCAAAAAAATTAAAAAACCGTTATGTTTTATTTTTTAGTTCTGAAATCAGTTTTATTGTTTTGGTGATTTGTAATTGTCATTTCTTTCGATGTTTACTCTGATTTGATTCTTGCGCTCGGAACCCATAGGCGAAGCGTTTTAACACCCCAATCGATTCGACATTTTTCAATTTTCAAAACAAATCACAGACACCTTTCGCGACATAAAAGTGACACCAATCGGTTTGACATTTTGATATTTGACAACCATTAGATATCGCAATCCTTTTTCAACTGACACTTTCATTTGTATGGGAAAATGTTTTTTTCTTTTATTTTATTCTTTCGTCAATTTTCCAATGTTTTTAATAGTTATCTGCTATTCGGGACGGAGAGAAATGCAACAAATTAAAAACCATGAAAATCGGTCCTGCGGTTCTCGAGTTATAAGTGTTCGAACAAACCCGACTTTGTTTTATATATATATAGATTAAATAGAATAGATATAGAAGATAGAAGGTACATAAAAATATGGTAACAAGAGTTTACATAAGTGGTATGCAAATGCGAGCTAATCTTTAATAGATCTCTTCCAGGCAACCGTCAACAGTGGGACAATATGCTAAGTAGCGGTTATGAGTGCCTGAAATTGTTAATAATCGTTGGTATAGAAACTTTAGAATTAGATAAACTCCGAGTAATCGAAGTTCGATATAAAAGAAACGTCGCCGGACTCGCGCCAAAGGTGCGTTTAAAATAAACCGAGGGCGATCTTGGTTTGAAAAATATAAAACCGAATAATCCAGCTCCTCGAAAGCGGTAAAAAAATATATATTGCAACCTGTTTCAACATATAAAACGTGTAACAATAGAAATTAAACCACAATAATATTGATGTCAATGGGTACAAACATTGCGTAATGGCGCGTGGGGCCATTACCGATGGCCAATTTCAGATTTCCGAAGCGCTCGCGCATGTTAACCTCTTAGAAAGTGGCAAATACGTGATGGAAATTACGCTGTAATCTGTGGAATAATGCCGGGTACAGACAAACGTCCATATGTAGACTTGTGTATTTTACTATGCAAATTTCTCACGCTCATTTGGCAATGTACGATTTTTAAGGACTGCTATTTCTTGCATGGTCTATGTCAGTGTTTTTCAAAGTATGGATCGGGACCGTATAAGGGGGGAGGGGGGGGGTCCCCCTAGGCTCTCTATAAGCGGGATGCAAATGTTTGAAAAACACGAGTCTACGTTAATTGCATTAATTGCATGCTATTAGGCGGTATGAACTATCATTACATCGTCGGAATACCAGAGAGGAGCTCAAAGGATTGTGGACGATTCCAAGATCACTGATGAATATTGAGGAGAGATTTTGCTTTTCTCTGCGTATTCTACCAACTGTACAATGGGTTGATGCCAAGCCCTCTTTTTGTAGTCGCGCCGCTCATCATAAGTAGGGAATTCATCTTCACGCATTGGAACTAAAATTGGCGCGTATTGCGTGTTCAAAGTAGTTTTCCACCTTGAGCTCTCAGGTTGTGGAATGAATCCTTGCCAAGGTTTCCCCAGGAGACTACAGTATGGGGTTCTTTGAGAAATGCATTAAGAGGTTTTCACAGGGTGTGATGCCTCTATGGTATCGCAAGTTCATATGCTGCGATGATAGCTTATTTCCGTCAGGCTGGTCGTACGCTTGTTTGCCTATTAGTATGTAAAAAAATAATTAGCTACGAGTCTATGACACATTATGTGCGAGTCTAGATCATATGAAATCAAAGGTTAACTTATGGTATTAAATGGTGCATGCACCATGACTTCTATGATCACTTGATCAGGAGCTCGGTGGTCGAATGGCCACTTTTCGAGTATTCGAACCCCGCACAAGAGACAATCTCATTTGTGTGCATGAATGTGTGCTGTTAGTCCCTTTTTTGCCCTAGGCACTACTGAGTGGTATTATCAGTAGTGTCAAGGGAGATTTTTCTTTCCTGAGATTCTACTGGTAGTGCCTTGGAGAAAATTGTATTTCTCTTGACACTACTTTGATGCCAGTAGTCAAGGATATTTCATCTCTCGTTGCATTATTGAGTAATATACCCAATCATTTTCATAACTAATACTGTAATTGAAATAATTGGTCTGGATGGTTTCTACTTACTATTATGTATGCATTAAAAAATTAGTTTGGGACTAGATGGCGATGTGTAATTTGTGAAGGAATAAGTATTTATTTATTTATTTATTATTATTTACTTACTTATCAGCATCTTGCACACTCTTGTTACGTCCTCAAGTGTATACAACACCCATGAAACAACACATTAAACGCTAGCTATGGTATCGGAGTGTGTTTATTTAGAAACAGTCGGCGCTAAGTAAACGATGTTAATTGACCGTAATGTTATTTAAATGTTGTACCTGTCGTATCAAATTTTATTTCAATGTTGTACCATTATTCCCATCACTAACCCGTTCTGCGATATGTAATTGTAGTGACGTAGAAATCAAGATTTTACCTTATGTAGTCACCGAAGAGCTCGGTGGTCGAATGGCCAGCAATGGCACTTTGACTCCGAGGTCGCGTGTTCGATCCCCGCACAAGACAAATATTTGTAGGAATGAACATGTCTGTTTGTCTTGGTCTTGGTGTTTTCTATTTATATTATATGTATTTACGAAAAAAAAATGTGTTTAAGTATAACATCAGTTATCTTAGTACCCATAGTACAAGCTTTGCTTAGTATGGGACTAGATGGCAGTGTGTAATTTGTTCAAGTATATTATTTACTTACTTATTGGCATCTTTAACAATTTTATGACGTTCTCAACTCTCAAGTGTATACAACACTCAATAAAACACACACGAAACGCTATATTATCTATGTTATAAATATATATCTATATATTTCTCTAAAACTATAGTTATCGGAGTGTGTTTATTTAGAAACATTTGCACGCTGACGAGCTCTCGCGCAGTACTAAACCCGCGAAGGCCACCGGTGCATCGTTTTTTGTAGTAATTTTTAAGTTACATTTATCGTTTTTATTGAAATAAGATAATAAATTCATGCTACAAAGTTTATTCATCATGAAGCAACAATTATTCTCGTATAAATTTTGCTCAAAATAATCAAAATATTATCTCTAAATATTATCGTTTATTCGAGAAATTAACAGATTTTTCGAAGTTTTTTTGGTTAAAAGAATGTTTTTTTTCTATATTAAATCAATGATATTTCAAAATTCTGAGGCCGCTATTGTACTATACGACTATATAAGAAATAACATTCTATTTTTTTTATTTCATTTGTTTGGAACATTAGTACAATCCAGGAGCTCAAAAAAGTGAATATGCGTATTTTATGAAAATCTTTCTCTGCAATTTTGGGTCTAACTAAAAAGTTAAGCAAAATTTACAAAAAGCGAGGCCGCTATGTACTAAGCCAATAGCTATTCTGTACTATTCATTAAGTCAACATTGTTAATGTATTTTTGTTTCCGAGATCAAGATTGGCCATTTTACGCTAAAATCACAGTCGATATGTAATATGGCTCTTAATTGAGCGTAATGCTATTTGAATGATGGCCGGTCGTATCAAATTTTATTTCAAAGTTGTACCATTATTCCCATCATTACCGCGTTCTGCACGTTCTGCGATATGTAATCGTAGTGATATAAACATTCAAGATTTCACCTCATGTAGAGAGTGCGTTAATGTTACAATTAAAGATTTTTTGTGAATATTTGAAGGGTTACGACGATGTAGTAACATCTGAGAGGGGGGCAAACGAGCATGTGAGTCACAGGATGAAAATCAATCACCACCGCCCATGGAGTTCAGCAACACTAAGGGGTCGCCGATTAGTTGCCAGGCCTATACTCCTTCTTTTCTTTCTTTCTCAATGGCTGGATACAACAACCCTCAAGGGAATTGTTCTTTGGCTGCGGTATTCTGTAAGGTGGAGGTACTTCCCCAGTTAGGCAGCTTAAAAAATACGCTATGCCCCTCTCTTTTCGTCAGAGCCTCGTTTGTCAGTCAGCAAGGTGCACCACGTGCAGGCGACATTGGCTTTGGTACAAAGGTATTGATTAACCACTCCCAAGTAACACAATGGGCATTAGAACTAATCAGTCAAGAACTTATGTAGAACTTAAGGTCTATATAAGCTCTTATAAAAGTTCATCAAACAGCCTGACGCTCTATATAAGCATATGAAAGCCATTATAATACTTTAGATTGTATAGCGGTTGGCTAAAGGTATCACAAAATGATTTTATAATGCCTTCAGTTTTAGTGCAGCATACCGCAATGCCGATGTACAGCTTTTAGCTAATTTTATTGCCTTTGGATCTACAATAGCATTTTTAAATGCCTAACGCTGCTTAATAGCATAAACTTGAACCATTATAATGCACCGTAAGTCCGCTGTACAGCTTTTAGCTGTTTTCAGTACTTTTGGTTATATAATTGCATTTTTAGGTAGTAAGTAAATGCCTATTGCTGCTTAATAGCATAAACCTGAACCATTATAATGCTAAAATTCTGCTGTACAGCTTTTAGCTGTTTTCAGTACCTTTGGTTGTATGATAGCATTTTTAAATGGTAAGTAAAAGCCTAGAGCTGCTGAACAGCGTAAACTTATATCATTGTAGTGCTTGCATTTTGAAAGATCAATTGAGTTCTGTTGTACATCTAGGAGTTCTTTAATCGAATACATGTGAGTTATAGTAATGCTTAAAGCTGTACATACATCCACTTAGTAGTAATTAATCCGTTTAGAAGACCTTTTTATCAACTCTTGGCGAACAGATTTAAGCTGTACAAAAATCTGGTTAAATAAAAGAAAATGGGTTTTGTCGTTCAAGGATCATTAAAATTGCATTTTGTAACGGAACTAAATCAGTTCACATGAAGTCTACTGGTATATAAGTGAACACATATAAAACCACTTTGCAGACTATGACACTACGGTGGTTTATCAAAAGTCTTCTCTCTGGCCTCTGGCTTAATAAATATGTACATGTGAGTGTTTATACAGCTGATGGTATTAATAAGCCCTTTTTATGGTTCACCAAGCTGTTTAGAACGACACCATTTTGTAAATATTCCATAACCAAAAAAATATTATTATTTAGACTTACGTAAGAAACTAATAGACCTATAATAAAGTGATAGCTCAAGTTAATTCATAACTATTAAGTTAATCAAGCAAAAATTTCGTTCTACACAAAAATATGCAACTGTTTTTTTATTACACACATATCTTTTTATAATTTTTTTAACAAAGGCTCTATAAACTGAAGGCGCGTGAAAATTTTCAATGAAACCTATATAGACATTGACAGTAAACTACATTTCGCAGTAATATTTGAAGGCAAGTAATAGAACAAGAGTAAAAAAGTTACCCAGAATATAATGTCAAACAACAAACTTATTCAATTTCGTCACCATCAGTCATATCGCTAGACGATAATTAAATTACAACGTTTATTCTATTAAAGCATTTGTACCGCGGCATTAAGGATGTTTTTCCAAAAATATAGGACTTATTAGAGTTCTATATGTGAACACTTGAAAGACTCCAATAATTCTTTTGCTTAAATTGTAATGCTAGTTTAATGCTTCTGTAATGCGATTAGCAACTTCAATAACGGTAATAGTGCTAGTATAATGCTTCTGTAATGCGGTTACAACTTTTTTTGACCATAGTAATGTTGGTATAATGCTTCTGTCATGCGAATAAAAAACCAATTAAGAACCTAAAACTGTTTAATTTGTGCCCAAATTAGCATTATATTAGCATTATAAACGTATATAAAACTAATATAGAACTTGGGTTTTAATGCTAAAACGATACATTAAAACCATAAGTCGGCCATTATACGGCTACACTGTGTTACTTGGGCTTACACCACAATATCGAGATTGTATTGTCATTTCATTAAAAATCTTCATATATTTGTATTTATACCATTGAAACCATAGAACTAATAATAATTTATTATTAGTTCTGTGATTGAAATCGTCACGTACCATGAGGTTCTAGACACGTTTTCTTCGCGCAGCCTTGGAATGAACCTATCGAAGGTTCTTCAGAAAAGCACGGGGTTCTTCAGAAAAGGGATGTGCTTGGTTATACGTTACGTCAACTAATTACCAGCAGACAGGTCGTATTCTAGTTTTCAGTATTGTAAAAATATTCCACTATTTTACTTACTTCCATTCTTAATGTGTTTATCAATTATATAAAAAAGATTTTTCTTGAAGTAAAGCCAATCATTCATAATATCGCTGCATATTCAGTCGTCATTCATAATATACGATCAGGTTTCTACGTTTTCTATAAGAGTAGAACAGGTTTTCTTCATTTCAACACATTAGGGTGTCTGGATCATTGGACTTTTAACATGGAATGTGAATCCCATTCACATTCAAATATGGCGGCGTATAATGACCATTACACATACCACTCTCCAATTTAAAAGAAATAGAAATCTAAAGACATTCCTTCACAGATGAGCACTGGCAACACACAAACCTATTTGTCAGAAATAACAAAAGAAGTTATTTGAAATCGGAACAGCACGTTCGGATTTTAAATGTGAAGGCCACACTTTTCCGTGGCTCGCGAAGCCCCATTGCCCAGTTTGTATAACTGTAGTAGACATGGGTCGTTACGCGTTTTCAAGGTAACATAACATAACGTTGTCAGCGTTTCGATAACGTTTCCCAAAACGTCTATTTTACACAACGATCTATTTCGCAACCGCAACCGTTTTGTTATATCGAATTTTCGAAACATTCTGTAACGAGTCCGTTTTTGGTTGCTGACGTTAAGTCGTTATTATACGATTGATTCAATATTGTGCATATTCATGGCGATTATCCGTAAGTGAGACTGAGATAACTAGCTAATCGACCACGACAAGAAAATGAACTTCCCTTCATAGTTTACTTTTCGAAATTAATTTGGCCGTGACGTATCGACCCAAAGACAAATAAGACACAAATTAATTTATAGTTCTGTTGAGAACATAACTGTAACAAGTGCTTTCAAGGTCATATAAACAAATCAAAGAAATTGTTTATTATATATATTGATCAAAAAACGACCTTATGCTCTTAGATTAAGATGTCAAAGTATTTGACACAATGTCAAAGGTCAATCGTACCTAAAATTTAATCGTATCGTAACTCACTAAAAATAGTAACTATCTCTTTTACGCCTACGTATAACGGCTGGTGGGAAAGAGATGTGTATTCTTTAGACGTTAATTCAATTCATTCATTTCAGTCGTTCATTGTTTATGTTTCCACGTTGCCGAGTTTTCGTCGCGATACGTTGCGATCGTTATAGTATGGCATATCTACATTGCGCGTTAAGAATGACGTTGTGGAAAATAGACAGATAAGTGTCAGTAGATAACGAGTGATGGTTATGGAACTTATTATATAACTCGCAACGATGAGTGAGCGGACCATAAGACGTTTTTAAAAATAGATCGTTGTCAAAGTCACCCGTAACTTTTGCGTTTTAGTTCAGTGGCAACGTTTGGAAAACGATCTGTGCTACATAACGCCCACTACTAAACTGTAGCCGATAACGGCACTTGTGCTCGATGAATTGCAATCGGCTATGGACTTTAGCTGAGAATCTTCCATGACCATGACTGTTTAAGTTTAAAACGTTCGGCGGAATTAGTCTATGAATGGTTTTCATGGGGCTCAGATATCTGTTTTGGCAATGAATAATAAAAGGAGTAACTCGAGTTCTCTCTATGAACATAGGATCGATGAATAGAGATGTGGATCCTTGTAACATCAGATATGTCACTCGCTTATTGAAGATCCTGTATGAGGTTATACAGGGCAGAGTTGGTGTTCACTGTGCCTTTTTTTAACAATAACATGCAGATTCCTTGAAAACTTAAGTTCCAAGATCTCCGTCCAGAGACATTATATTGATTGCAAACGTCACGTCCTTAATGATTAGTGAGAAAGCCTTGGGCGCGTGTACGCAAAATTCATAGTAATAGTTAATGAATAATCTGGTGTCAGTAATATTGGTATTTCTCACATTAAGCATTTTATGTTGTTATTGTACCTGTTGACTGTGACAATTAAATTATTTAAGAGGACTAAATAATGCTGAGAACATAACTTGATTATTATTTTCACAATAAGACCATTTGTAACAATAAAAATACACTAATTTTATTGTTGACGGGAGACTGCAAACAAATTGAAACTAGCGCCGCGGTGACCGACAAACACACCAATACAATGATAAAGTGAGGTGTTTCAGTCAGCTGTGATGTTGAACGTTTTAAATAATACTGGTTCAACTGAAAAACTAAGTTGACTGGCGTGGTCCAATGAAACAGCTAGCCGTTCAATTGAATGACTATTTTAACAGTTGGCTGCGACATAGATACATCAATGGCAGAAAATACTACCTAATAAGTTTTAATGGTGGCTACAGATCAAATGTACAATGAACTGAAATGCCACGTGTATTTCAATTTCAAATTTCGTTTCGACGGCAGCCCTGATAGAAACCTCTTGCTACCAAAATCTAATATTTAAAGTATATTTTATGTATCCAATACATTCTACGTGTTGTGATTTTACAAACACCTATTTCTGTAGGCTATTCGCCGATCACTTGCACCAGCCAGCTAGTTAGTCACGGTATCCTGTAGACTGAGTGTTGACTATCGCATGCTGTGTCAATATTGTCTTCGTGTAATTACAGAATATTATACTTACATGTTGGAAAGTTAAAGCGTAAAACTTTTGGATACGATATTTACCGATTATTTTTAGTCTTAACTTCGACCCGTGTTTCTACAAATTTTCTCAGTCAGGGTGGGGTTTCGCGAAGGTTTATACATTGTAGGCAATTTATATGCAATAGCCACTTATCATTAGGCGGATCGTATTGCAAGCGTACGTTTATTCTAATGATAAGCGGCTGTCGTTGCATATGAGCTGCCTACACTTTAAAAACCTTCGCGAAAACCCCTCCTGGCTCTGTAAGTCGGAAAATCGTAAAAATATGTACCTATATGTTTTTCGTAACTGATTATGCGAACGTCGCAAACGAGGACTATAAATTTAGGGATGATTTACATTTCAACAATCAAATTGAAATCGAATCATTGGAACTTAAAACTTGTATTTTCGGTTACTATCCGAACTTAAAAGTTGTGCTAACGGACGATTCCTAAGTTATAATTAGGAAAAGTTATAAAACTTCGGTTCCTAACCGAATGGCTTTCGTAACATTGGGCAGAGTAGATGTTAAATGTATGGACAAAACCTGAATCGTTTGACGTGTCTCGTTATGTTAAATGAGAATTTCATACATTTAAATTCTATTTTACATAGAGTGTCTAAGGCAGAAAGCCGCTTCACTCTAGGACAAGCTGCACCTGCCTATTATCTGTGCAATACATGAACTTAGAAGACGGTGGAATTTTCGTGGCGCAAACTTTGTAATGTCTAAGCAAGAAAAACGTCTCCAGATTGCAGTTTTTTATTATGTATATCGGACTGCAATATAAGATAGTGACAATGTTTGGTTCAGTGGAACTTTTTATTTCCTACTAGCTGCCCGCCCCGGCTGCCCCGGCACGGGTAAAAAGTGGTGTTTTATTTTCCTCGCAATTTTTTATTTTTCTCTGCGTAAGAACCATCCTCGTACTTCAAGGAATATTGTAAAAAAATAATTATTTAAATCGATTCAGCTGTTCTCGAGATTTGCGCTTAGCAACACATTCAGCGATTCATTTTTATATTATAGAATATATGAACCATTGAACTATGGTAAATTTCAACCTTAATAAAACAGTTAGAAACAATTATGCATTCTTGCGAACTTTCGCATCTTATAACATTAATAGGATTTACAACATTACAAGCCTATTTCGACATATTTTTAAGTACGAGTAAGTAATTACATATAATTATGTTTAATAGACTTTCTCGTCATTACTACGCGGACGCAGTATGGCACGTAGGCAATACAATGACAATATTAAACACGTCTGTCTCTCTGTCAATGCAATTCCACGTAATAAACTGTTACTCAATCTCAAGTTACCGAGAAAAGGGCCGATAAGGAAACGGGCGATATTCAAATGTATGCCTACATCTATTTTTAAAGACTTTCACTTATGAAAGTCAATTCGATGGTGATTAAATGCATGTATGCTGCATACATTGAATGATTGAATTATTAATACTTGGTAAAGATGTCATTATAAATGTATAATTAGTAGTTCAATGCTTGGACCAAATTTGGCAGGTTAACTTCGGCAAACTGTAACACAACAAACGTGCTGCCTGACAAACGAGGCTCTGGCGAAAACAGTGGTAGGGCAAAGCGTATTTTTTAAGCTGCTCGACTTGGGAAGTACCTCCACCTCACAGAATACCGCAGCGAGATAACAATTCCCTTGAGGGTTGTTGTGGTCCTGCGAGTGAGTGAAGTCACCAGAAAGAAAGGCAGGAATAGGCTGGCAACGGATCGTCGACCTCTTGGTGTCGGTGATCTCAATGGACGGTGGTACAAGAACAGAGTCTTATATTTCCCTTAAAAAGCTGGCAACGGATCGGCAACGATTGCTTTTCGTCAGGTCAAGTCAGGTGACCCACAAGCTCGTTTGCCCCCCCCCCCCCCTCTCATATAAAAAACAGGTATTTTTTTATATCACTAGGGTGGCAAACCAGGCACGATTTTATTATACACCATTTAGTATAGCACTAAAATTACTGTTATTTTTCGATAGAGAGGAATTGGATGGGGAAAAAAACAACTTGTTCAATCAGACATACAAATGATGTCGTATCTGGATTTACAGAAACGAATTTTTGAAATACTGGCCGAACATTACTCGGCGTGTTTAGGAGAAAACTAATTTTCCCAGAACTGAGACTTAGCTAGCGATTTTTCAACCCCTCTAAACTCCTATATTGAAAATGTCATCGAAATCGTCGTGGCGTACGTACGAGTATATATTGATGTATATCATTCACCTATCAATGATGTACATGTTATAAGATACCTAAGGTAACCCCACCTCCCTTTCCAAAAGCAAGTAAAGGTGAGGTTAGGTTAAGTTTGTGATCAACAAAAGCTGAGCGAGCGAAGCAAGCGAGGGTCTACTTGCTTTAGGAGAGGAAGACGATGTGCCTTAGGTTTAACTAGTCGAACCTAGTAGCGCCTAGATTTCGGGCATTGACTATATACAACATATACTTATAATTATTTCGAAACAAGACCAGTATTAGTTTTGAGGAAACTTCGTAACAAACGAAAATGATAATTAGATTATCTCGTTTTCGAAAGCGAAGATAAACATTTCTAATTCTAAACAAACAAAACGAATATCAATCGGTGGCAGACCACATTTGGCTCACTGTGCATTATTTGTTGTTATGTAAATATCATATTATCTAAATATAAAAGTTGCTACCCACTGTGCGAAGAGAAACGCACATTTCACTAGAAATATCTGACCAATTAGTTTATTATCAATATGTTTTATTTTATATATTATTATAAGGACTTTTATGTTTGTCTTTTGAATATGTTTAGAAGGCTTTCATAAATATGAAGCTGTGAGAAATAAGTCAAGAAAGGACGATGACCAAAAATCAATGTTAGCCAGGCAATTCTTACGTCAGGATTGCGTTGATGTTGATATTCATACAAAATCTTTTCTATAAACGCGCATGCTGTTATTATTGCTATTGCCACGGTTTTTTTTTGACGGTCAGTCTAAGTCTCCGCACCGTCGGTCATATCGGTGAGGACGCATTGGTTGAAGACTTTAGTCTTCAAGCATAGGAGTATCTGTGCGGTGACGATGTACCGAAGCTTTCCGAATGCTGCCCAGCATAGTCGATGTTGAAATTAATCCGACCAAGCTGAGTCATTTGTCTGTGATAGACATAGAATGTCCTGTTATCATTAACAGGAAATACAATAACTCTATTACTCATTTTCTAAATAAACCCAGTGGCAAAAATATATGTGCAATAAATTATTTAAAAAGACTTTTGAAGTATAAATCGTTTTCAGATGCACAGTGGCCTGAATTTGGCCGTAGTCCATTTTCAAATATCAAGAACTCAAGACCACACGTTCACATGTTGATATTTTCTGCTTTGGCCAGTCTTTTATTCTCAATATTTAATTTTATAACCTGACATGTTTTGGTTACAATAATATTACAACTGACGATCACTTTAGCAATGCACTTTGATTAATAACAAACTCTTTATTGCACCCTTCATTGCAAAAGTTTCTACTGTATTAATTCTGTTGTTGGTAGTTTGCTGAACAGGTTTTTTAAATATGAACTATTAAATAAAATAAATAAATATTGTCAGACAAATTACACAGCGCCATCTAGCTCTAAAGTAAGCGAAGCTTGTGTTATGGGTACTAGACAACTGATAAACATACGTAAATATATATATTTTGTGTAAATACATACTTATGATACATAGAAAACACCCAGACTAAGACAAACAGACATGTTCATGCACACAAATGTATAAGATAAATAATTTCTGATTTGGGACTTATATACTTATATACGCGTTGGATACATACCCCGCGCAAGCCTATCAAATGACCGGGCTTGACCCGTGATTAAAATGAGATGCATAATAAATAATACTGTAAAAGAAACAACAATGATTGTGTTCGGAGTATATGGGAAGTCCTATCAGCAGAGAACAGGCATGTAATAATGTCATTATCACAATGATAAGAAAACAATCCACTGACCGCGTCATTACCGCATAAACCGGACCATACCCATTAAATTGTATACTTAATAGATATGTCATTAGTTTACGATATAGAAAACCACTATGGTCGAAACCAGTTTATATTCTTCACTTTTATATTGTTGACGTCAATAAAGAAGTTTATAATTTAGAAAATTTGTTTTGAAATCACTTTTAGAACACTATCTTTTAATTAAAGATATCATTAGAAAGTTGACTTAAATAACTGTTAAGCTTATACAGATAACACAATCTTTCAAAGATATTGTCGTGTACAGATAATAAAACAGATACTTTAGAAAGCATGAGTAATCAGTCGTGAATGAGGAACTGATGAAGTCGATGCGCGTGTCATCCTAATCGATCACGGAAGTTAAGCAACGTCGACCGTAGCCTATCTATGGATGGGTTTATTTGAGTTCCTCAGTGCTTGCAGGTCATGCCGTCGATCTCGGCTGTTGTCGTTAGATGACAGTCGTTAAGCCAAGTCCATGGCATTTGGGCGGCCTGAAAACCAACCAACCTACCAACGAGTATGCTCTAAAACCCCTTCGACTGAGTGGAGACCCGTATCCCAGCAGTGGGATGATTATGGGTTAATGCCGAGTAATCAATTAGGCACATTTCAATATATTCAAATCTAGCTTAGACCAAAAGATAATTTAATTTAAAATAAACTTCTAACTTTAATGTCGGTTATTATCATAGTGTTTTGTTTTTGTTGATGGAGAGCCTGAGAGCCCAACCCTGAATTCACTTCTCTAGCTCAAATGTTTAAGTTCTTTACACTTATCACTACTAAAGTTGATAGAGGATGCAACCCTGAGTCGCTTCACTAACTCAAATGTTTAAGTTCTTTTCACTTATCACTGCCATAGTTGATGGAGGGCGCAGCCCTGAGTTTACAACATAACCACAGATATTTAAGTTATTTCGAGTTTACGATATCGAGGAATTAAGGTTTCTCGTCAGGAAGTTCAAGAACATAAGTTTTGTTTACTTTGGTACCATATTTATCTACAAGCTCTTCGTTTGGTATGATAGAGAATAATGCAAAAACATGATAGAGAATAATGCAAAAATTGTAAGATTTGCAATTAGTATCCAACGGAATTTGAATTATATATTTTTACTTCTAGTAAAAATGAAATGATAAAAATAAATGTGCAAGATCTTCTGCTGCCAGATAAAACGTCGTCATCTTAAATTTTTACCATTCTTTTTTCTTTTGCATGACGGGTCAAGCCCGGTCGTTTGCTAGACGTACGCGTAGATAAGGATCCAACGCGTAGGGACTCTACGCGTTGGATCCATGTTTCCGCGCACGTTTATCAAATGACCGGGCTTGACCCTTTGAGAAGGATAATGTAATGTTTGTACACCGTGACTCGCTTTAAGATATATCAATGGAAAAATATAACCATGAGCAGGTCTTCTCGGCAGGCACTAGGACTATTACAAAATGTGTCGGAACTGAAATGGGCTGTCAAGATGAAATCTAATTGGACTAGATAATGGGCTCTTACAGAAGAGGTACGGACGCCTGCCATAACTTCCGTTACTGATCTTTATTTGTGGCAGGGGATGGCTCGCCGTTCATTCACCATTCTTATCTAATATATAAAATTCTCGTGTCGCGGTGTTTGTTCCGTACTCCTCCGAAACGGCTGGACCGATTTTTGTGAAATTTTGTGTGCATATCGGCCAACATCTATTTTTCATACCCCTAAATGATAAGGGTGACCCACCCTAAATATTATTTTTTATTTTATTGATTTTTTTTTATTTTTATTTTATTATGATTTAGTATTAAAAAATACATACAACTTCAAATTTTCACCCTTCTACCATCGACCCCGTTTGCCGGGTCAGCTAGTTATATTTATCTATCTACATATTACCTTTTATTTAACTTCTTTCATAGATTAATTAATTAATGTTATTATGTAACCCGCATTCAAGTGCGTTTGCTTTTCTCAGAGCTTGGCAGATGTAGAGAGCTCTGCCTTTTGTACGCTTATGTGATCAATAAAGTTTAATTAAATAAATACAATGTAAGTTCTATTTATATTCGAAAACTGTCAATCAAATTTCATTTATCTACCATTACCAGTCATAAGTGTGCGTACTCTGATCTAATGTCAATACATTAGACTCTCACACTTGACAGCCTATTAAATTAATTATGTTTATAGAAATGTAAACCTATAGATTACGTCATGTCTAATATAAAATACTAGTGGTCGAAATTTGACTACAATAAATTTAAATTGATTGAAATTTGACTATAATAAATAAAAATTATGACTTTAACATTAAATATACATGTGTGTGCCAAATACATGGTAGTGTGTGTAATGTTTTTTATTGTTTTAATGTATTTTTTATGCATAATTAAAAAATATATTTGCATTCTGCACTCCTTCTCAATATAAGCTTTATGTGTGCGAAATTTCTTACTCCTCCGTCCGCGAAGTTTTCCTAAAAAGGTGTACTTACAAAGTATTTGCTTCACGTATATAATGATTACACCACAAGTATAAGCCAACGGCCTCCTTCTACAGTCGCACCGCTCGCCATCGACAGGGAATTCATCCTCACACATTGGAGCCTAAGTGGTCACGTACTGTGCGGTTCCAGATAAGTTTTCTCCCGCGTACTGTCAAGCTGTGGAATGAACTGCCTGTCGAGGTTTTCTCAGGGGACTATAGCATGGGGTTCTTCAAAAAGGGCGTGAAGAGGTTTTTACAGGGTCGGCAACGCGCGTATGATGCCTCTGGTGTTACAGGCGTTCATAGGCTACGGTAACTGCTTTCCAACAGGCGGGCCGTATGCTTGTTTGCCACACTGGTGGTATAAAAAAATATGTATATTTTCCAAGTACTGCCTCTGTTCGGCTGCTATCAATCGATTAGTTTCATTGTTAGACCATTATGGGGCAATCCTTCAAAGGTGTGTCTCATTATAATATGTCGTCATAATATGACAATGGGAGGATGTTTGAAGGTTCTTTTCGTCTCTTTGTTAAGTTGGAACATTTTACTAGATAGCATATAATATCTATAAATCTTGATTAATAACAAAATCTCACTATCACCTTTCGAGCTAAGGTTACTGTGTTCACATTGAAGTTTTTTTTTAAGTTTGGTGAAGCATTATCTGAATGCTTGTCGCCAGGTCGGTGGCTCTGGAGAACAGGAGCCTACCTACTTTCTTACAAATAGGGACTATGATTTGAACATAACTAACCCGATTGGGGAAGTATTTTCTTCCACCTTAATAGACTGGTTGCGATGTATACATATAAGATAAATATATATTCCACTACGAAATATCAATACCCTTGAGGATTATTGTGTTCTTACCAGTTGAATGAGACCATCAAACTTAAGGAGCCAATTACGAGCAATATTTCTTGTATTGCAAGTATGTATACGTTCTACTATAACGGCTTAACATCAAACAAGTTGTATGTTTATAAGACACGAGGTGACACGAGTACTATACAAGGCAGCGCGGTATAAAACGTAATGCACTATTTTTGGGTTGAGATCAGGGGCGCCGACTCCGTGGGTGTTCGGGGGCTCGAGCACCCATGAGCAATAAACAGTGGGTGCCAAGCACCCCTGAGAATAGACATCAAGAAACAGATCAGTAATCGCCTTTTAGTGATGATAGGTGTTTTTTAGTACCCGACGACCCGTGGTTTAGAGTACACAGTATATAAGTAGGACATTAATTTATTTTTCGGTCGATCAATGTGCATGTCTCTTCTCACACTTCGTCACTTTTTAGAATCATCAAATGAGCATGAGCACCTATGAGGTTTTCTAAAAGCCGGCACCCCTGGTTGAGATCCGATTGCTATTGATTGCCTGCTTGGCCTTTCTGAACCTAAGTTCAGGAAGGCCAAACAGGCAGTATCGCCAGACCTTAGAATACTGAACAATCGTCAGACAAATGAAGTCTGTGCGATGTAGTTACTATTACTTATTCTGTGGTACAATGAGTATTGTTCAGCAAGACAATGCTGCTAAGTGATTGCTATCCTTGCAATCAGAATTTTGGGGTCAGCAGATTACGATGAATTCATTTTAAAATACCTTCTACGGCCAGCCTGATGGTGAGTAATTTCAGTAGCCCCATTTATACTTACAATATTAAGAAATCATGGCTTTTCGGCAACGAGAATAAATAAATAAATAAATATTGTCAGACAAATCACACAGCGCCATCTAGCCCCAAAGTAAGCGAAGCTTGTGTTATGGGTACTAGACAACTGATAAACATACGTAAATACATTTTTTTTTGTAAATACATACTTATGATACATAGAAAACACCCAGACTAAGACAAACAGACATGTTCATGCACACAAATGTTTGCCCTATGTGGGAATCGAACCCACGAGCGTTGGTGTCGAAGCCGCGTCATTGACCGCTACACCACCGAGCTCGTCAAAATACTAATAAGTATATAAATAATAAATAGTAATAAAAGAATACATCCAATAACTTGTGAACTTTGTTTGGGTTGATCCAATGACTTGTAAACCCAACCCGGTTGGGTGCCAAACAAGCATATGGATCACATGGGTATCTAGTACCTAAGCAAATCGTACGATGACAATGTAAAGAGGAGAGACCTCCACTACTTATGCAACATCTCCTTACGACTCACTCGCTCACAGAAAAATAACAATCCTCAATGTGTATTGCTCAATGTGTATTTGGTTGCGGTAGTCTCGAGTCGGGTTTCATATACATTTTATATTGTACTGTACCCAGAAGGTTAGAGATATGTGAGATGACTGAGTATACGTTGTTCTTGACCACTGAATACCTTTGAAGCGAACCTTCTACTCGACGTTTTCTGAATAATAACTACTTTCAAACATACATACATATTTAGTCAACGCGCGTATGATGCCCCTGGTATCGCAGGCGTCTAGGTTGCGGTAACTGCTTTCCATCAGGCGGACCGTAGGCTTGTTTGCTACTGTAGTGGTATAAAAAATACATATTGTAAGATATATTTTTTTTATGGTAAAGGGTCTATTACATTATGACGTTTTCAGACAGTCTAACATGATGTCATCTCGTTTACACGTCACCAATGCAAGCGAGACGACATGATGTCAAAGTGCTTCGTGAGAGTCTTTTGGTCACATTTGAATATATAATGTTTACAAGCCGATCAAATTGAGAAAAAGTTTTATATTGTGAATTTATCAGACGCGTGTTACACATCGAAATTAGTCTGGTTGCTCACTCCAAAAATGCGAGCAAGTAACCTACATAATTTTGATACGTTATGGTGCATCCACATGCAGACTGCCGACATGCAGACTGCTTTGACGCTAGCTTACCGCGCGAGCCGCGAAGCCGCGAGTGTCGGCGGCGGCGCGCGGCGCCGGCACGCATACACCATTACACGCGTCTTACAACAAGAGAGTTCTTCTCTATTTGGTCGGTTTGTTTACGTTGACATGATCGAATGTGACCAAAAAAACTCTCACTAAGCACTCTGAATACGACATAAATCACACTCTAAGCACATACGATATTTTGATTTTTGATTTTACGAGACATTTGCGTGTAAGAGACGGTGATATAGCCTCTCTTGTCACACCTATAGCAGTGTCTCACACTTAATACATCATAGCTGCTTAGTGTGACTCGGTTAAGGTTGCCATCTTTAAACGGTAGCAACCAGGACAAGATGCGTGAAAACTCCGAATTTCGTATCTTAAATCCCGGACATGTCATCAGTGTTTTTTAGTTCTAGTACTATTTTTTATTCTGTGACAAGACGGTTATTCGCATCATGTAGTGATTTAAAACTTTTTAACTCTGGACTACATTAAAACCCCGCCCTCCAAACTAGAACTAATCCGGGAAACCCTGATGGATGGCAACCCTAGATTCGCTTAACTGTAGACACACAGGCCGTTTTGTCCCACCAGAACTGTTGACCTGAGGATGCGGTGGGCGTCATAAAGGCTACTGACCTTCAAGCACGATAACAGTTTCTCCACACATGTAAACATGTGCAGATCAAAATGCTAATTCAGAATACGAACAAAGATTGGTGACATTCTGTTAGTGAAGTACCTATTTGAATTATTCATAGTCATGACCGAATAGATTTTTATTTTATTTTTGGCTTTGGCTAAACAACTGCATTATTTACAACGCTTAATAAAATATACTACCAATTCTGAGAAAAATCGTTTTCTCTTTAAGAACATTGAGCAAAGGTCGCCGCCAAGGTACAGCTGACAGCACGTTATGTTTGACAGTCACAATACGATTGTAACTCTTATCAGGTACATAATAAGAACGGCACAAAGGAAGAAGTGTCTAAATTTTAAATTCTCAGTACAACAATAAGAAACAAAGCTGTGACACTAAAAGAAACTGAATACAAGAAAATGAACATAAAGTTAGCAATCATTGGGATTTACATACAAAAAAAATATATATTTTGCATATTACCACTGTGGAATTAACAAACATTAATTAATCTCATCATTAAGTTTAAAACAATTAACGTTATTTAATTTTTAATAATTTTTATTACGAAGGATTTATATTTAAGGTAAGTGTGTAATTAAATTCTTTAAATTTAAGATTGATTAAAGAAGAAATTGCCAAGAGCTGATTAGCTGACACAATATGACAAATAAAGCAGCGTGCATCTGTTTACAGTGACGTCGCAGCGTGTTGCATAGCCATAAAGATGGCGCGTGACCGAGCATGACCTCAATGACGGAATTGCATTGCTGGAGAGCTGGATTTTACGTTCTGACTAGTATGTAGTGAACTTGTCTGAAATATTTTTATTATATCACGTCAAACCCGTCTGATGTAAAACATTTACCGTAACTTGTGGATAGTTTTAACACTACAAGCCGTATTGTTCAAGCGCTGACGTCCCCGCTGCTAACGAAGGATCTCGTCACCTCCCCAAGGGCAATACTATTTGATTGTCTGCACAGAAATCTAAATAACAAAGCACCTTGTGTTGTCATTTGACGAGCTCGGTGGCGTAGCGGTCAATGACGCGGCTTCGACACCAACGCTCGTGGGTTCGATTCCCACATAGGACAAACATTTGTGTGCATGAACATGTCTGTTTGTCTTAGTCTGGGTGTTTTCTATGTATCATAAGTATGTATTTACAAAAAAAAAATGTATTTACGTATGTTTATCAGTTGTCTAGTACCCATAACACAAGCTTCGCTTACTTTGGGGCTAGATGGCGCTGTGTAATTTGTCTGACAATATTTATTATTATTTATTATTTAGAATTCTGTGGCGGCGTATTGTGGTCTTCAGTAGAACCTCTCAATCAATGTGTAATAATGAAATAAAAATAACATATGTATATTTTTTTTTAATAATATAAGTATCGTTTTTCATCCAAACTGTTTAACAATAATAACACATGTAGTGTTATTATTGTTGTGTAATGGCGAAGTGATCTAACAAAAGTTGAATACAAGCACAATACAAGTACAAGCGTACGTAGTTCCGTATCAACAACTAAATTACACTTTGCGAGGAATCTAGTCATAATTTTAATTAATTATGGTTGAATTTCGACCACTACTGGTACCATTGGGCGACCACTAGTTTATTTAGTAGTAGTAAAGTGTCAGACACAAATCATTATCTTTTGACCAACGACAGTTAAACATACCTACCCGCTAACGCCAAAGTTATATCAAAGCGAACAATAACGCAGTTCGTACAATAAAAGCCACATTGTTTACATTGGTGGCGTGGCCGGCGGTAATAGATAACTATAATAATATGTTGCATCGCCATTAAAGTCAGCGCGTGAGTGAGCATGACCCCAATAAGTGAACACCAATGTTGTAGGTTCGTTCACCATATTTTGTAGGATGACGTTCCGGAGCGAATCACTAGGTAATTTGGTGATAATGTTGGATGCTTTCAAAAAACTAATCATGTTTGATTACATTTGGGTATTTATCTCGTAACAAATCTTGGTATCTGTTTATGATTAATATTTCGTAATCAGAATTTTGGCAACGATTAATTATAATAATTTTTAACCGACACCAAAAACGGAGGAGGTTCTCAATTCGGCTGTATTTTTTTAAAATGTTTGTTACTGAATAACTACGTGATTTATAAACTGATTTGAAAAAAAACTTTTTTTATTTGAAAGAGTATACTTCCAGATTGGTCCCATATTTTTTTCATCATCATCATCAGCCTGTATCTACATACAGAAATGTAGACTAATGTTTGGAGTTGGTTTTTTTTTTGTTAAAATTATGAGTAGATGATTTCGGCCAAGTTGCCGGAATATTATAAATATTCCGTAGTATCGTGTATCGTGGGTTCAATTCCCACCTTGAGGCGAGGGAGGAGCTATATCCTACTTATATATACTGCTCCCTCTCCATCAAATCTTCTTCTCTTATACTTTATGACAAAACATATCTAACTAGTAGTTTCTCGGTTTTAAATTAGTAATAGTTTTTGTTTACATTCTTCCCCTTTTAGCCCACTATCCCCCCAGCATGCTGTTTAATTAAGTATGTTTGTATCTCCACTATTGTTGTCTTTTCCACCATTTCTCCCCTCTCTCGTTCCCTCTAGTTTACATAGTTCTCTCGCTGCTTTTATACTGTTTTCTCTCATTTTTCCTACCTTCACTGCATTTCGCGTAAGAAGTTGCGTGTAATAAAGCAAAAATATCTATGAAAGAATATAATTCGATGTAGCGTACATTTTCGCTCGCATTTGATTTATTAGTAACCGACAGGGTCATCAGTAATTAAATCCGCAAAATTAGTATTTTGAATCTAGATCTACCCGAATATTTCAGAGACAACTAATTCTATGTGTTTACATTACTATCTATGTTCCAAAACGTATTCCTATTTATATTTATTTTTTAAAATATTGTAGTATATAGTTTTAAAATATATTTTTTTGCACAAATAAGTTTTAAAACTAAACTGAAACACATTAAAATTTATTAAAAAATAAAATAATGTTATGTAATTATACCAATATTATCGCGCGCGTTTTGTTATTGCAATATCGATTTAAGTCTGCCTGTGAGCAGAACAATTTAAATTGCATTGTACACTTAACAGGCCACTTTCACCGTTTGGGAGCAAACCGACAGACACAGCTACAAATAAATAATACAGTACACGCCATAAATCGAAACACTTTCGATGATTAGGTAATCGATGTGCCTTAGGTGCACATAGAATGAATAACATAACGTAACTATATTATATCTAAGTACGAGCAAACGCGGCCATATTGAAATTATTTAATTTTGATCGATGAACATGAATAGATAGATAACAAATGGGTTATTATTTCTCAAAAGTAATAATATTATATTATAAATTTGAAAGTTTGTGAGGGAGGACAGATGTAGCATATTTTTGTTTTATCATGGCAAATCCTATCGACATTAACCCATAATCATCCCACTGTTGGTATACGATTTTTCCCCTCTATCGAAGGGGTTTAGAGCATACTCCACCACACCTTTAGGCGGCTTGAAAACACCGGTCCCGCCAACCCGCAGTTGAGCAGCGTGGTGAAGTATTCCACCAAGCTGCTCAACTACGGGTTGGCGGGATCGGTGTTTTCAAGCCACCTAAAGGCCACTGACTTGGCTTAACGATTGTCATCTAACGACAACAACCGGGACCGACGGCTTAACGTGTCTCCCGAAGCACGACCATGGCAAATATTTATCACTAACTTATTACAACTACATGTATTATTAACTTTGAAGAGGCGGGTGATCGAGTGGCTGGCAATGGCTGCTTTAACATCAAAGTTTGCGGGTTCGACTCCCGCACAAGGCAAGCATTATATTTATGCATAAACATGTGTTTGTCTGGGTCTAAGTGTTTTCTGATATAAGTATGATATGTATTTGCAAAAAAATCAGTATGTTCATCAGTTGTGTGAGTAAGTACTATCAATGGTACAAACTTAGATTAGTTTGGGACTGGACTGCGCTGTAGAATTTGTCCCGAGATTATTATTTTATACTTAATGTTTTTCCTCCTTTTATTAATTTCTCATATTCTTTCTTCATTGTTTTTTTTTTTTCACTATGTATGCGGTACACGCCGCTCACACCAATAATGTTTTTATCCGACAGTACAAGGTTAATAGAGATCTTTTACAGAGATAAGCCCGCCTTTGTATGTACGAACACTTTGTAATTATGAGTTTCCTCGTATGTTCTTTAAACACAACACATTTGCAAAATTGCATTTATCCTTGGATTCTTTAGTATATCTGATAACTTGCTCTTCCAGACTTTGTACCTAAATTCCAAATAGCAAACCTCAATTTAGCATCCATCAATTTGAGCTTGCCTCTTATGTCGTACTCGCTCCAATTGATGCGACAGTCTTGGCCCAATTTCCACAGGACTCTGGTGCTGCTCCTGCGCGTCGCTTTGGGGATACGCCCTAGCACGATCGCACATAGTATTCTCACAATCCATACTGCTATAGGTTTTGGCTATGGTTTTATGGACAACCGCTTGTTTGAATCCAAGCCTTGGGAATGCTGTTGAGTGACTATACCGTCACTTCCGGTCGCCAGAGCGTGGTTCGTTGGACATCAGGCAGATGAGGTTGGCTTGGGTGACTTAGATGTTAATGTGTCTCAAACCCCTTCTAATAACTTGTTGAACTTTGTTGTTACAGTAACTGAATATGTAAATAACTATATTAAGAAATAATCTACTTTTAGTTAATGTAAGTAATAAAATAATCAGTATTATCAATATTATTTATTTAAACATGCTTACATTATGTTGAAATAAATAATAGTTATTATGTTCAAATAACATAAAAGAGGGTTCTAACCGGTTTTCATCCGACTTTATTATATTTTTGACCCCGAAATGTGACAATTTACAAAGTAGTTTGACTGAACATAAACATAAATTAATTAAACCATTAGAGGTTTTTAATTCAATGAAGTGTGTAGCTATATATATCGTTTACTGTATGTGGAGAAATAAATAAAATAATTAGTTTTTCGATTGGGCAAGAATTTCTAGTTTCTGACAGGCAATCGCGTGCGTGGTTTTCAATGTGACCGTTATTAATAATTTTATTTTAATCACCATTTCATTAAAATCAACTTGCATACATATAAACTATCACTAATATAATTAAACACATTTGAAAATTTTATTTTTCAGCTGGTTTAACGTTCAAACCGAAACATTCTGTGCCTAAACGCAGGTGTAGCTTGCTGTTTGCGAATGAAATAGAAGAGTGTGACCTACGTAGACGCAATTCCTTGTATATTATATAAAATATACCTATATATAATATAATATACTCGAGCTCGAGTAATATAACGAGCTAAACTCTACATCCATAACGACAACGAGATCAATTTTTGTACTGAAACGACTTTACATGACTCTACCTTAATAACGTGATTGCGTAGATGACATTTTGTATTTTTTTTTTCTGGTAATAAAAAGTAGATCTATCACAAACAATTATTCCCTCCCTGTGCACCTGCCATGTCTTATTTCTGCATCACCCTTATGTTGACTGTTAGAGAATGCGTGTATAGCATTAATTCAGCCAGTGTACAATTTTGTGTATGAAGTTTAAATAAATAAACAAAATCCATCATCATCATCATTCTTTTCTCTCTCTTCTAGGCAACCCATTATTCATTCCACTGCTGGGATATGGGTTTCCCCTCCCTCTCAATCGAAGGAGTTCAGAGCATACTCTATCACTGCTCCACTGCGGGTGTGCGGGGGACAGTGTTTTCAAGCCGCTTAAAGGCCACTGACTTGACTTAACGACTGTTATCTAACGAAAACAACCGGAATCGACGGCGTAACGTGCCCTCCGAAGCACGGAGGAGCTCGAGATAGATCCATCCATGGACAGTTACTTGACTTGCGTGATCGATTAGGCTGCCACGTGCAAAGACGCTATCGAGATCCTCGTCAATATTAGCGTATATCTATCAACTATTGGGTGTAGATCGTCCATGCTTTGTACCTTTTACGATACTCCGTTTCGGCAAGAAATTAAAATTTAATAACCAAAGCAGCAAAATAACTATTCCTATATGACTACAAGGTTGTTGTGTTCATGACAATAGTTAACGCAGCAGAGCTCGAGTATGGTAACCGCTTCACATCAGGCGGACTGTATGTTTGTCTGCCGCCCGATGTAGTATAAAAAAAATCCTAACAATGTAAAATGAAAAAAAAAATTAACTTCTTATCGCTAGAAACCACTATACCGATATTAACAAATGTAATTAAGAATGATAAAACGCCAAATTATGTGTTAAATACCTCGATTAAGTAAGTCTTTAAACAATAAAAAAAATAGCTCAATAATAAATAGTTGGCCGTGTGGTTTCCGGCAGACTAGAATAGAATCACTCCGTCTCTTCCCGTGGATGTCGTACAAGGCGACTAAGGGAAATACATTAAAAAACATCGATCAGGCCTCTCCAACCCGTCTGGCCAGCAGTGTAGGCCAAATCCTCCTTCTGTCTGGGACGGACGAGAGAGGGTCGTGCTCCTGTAGTGGAGCCTAAAATGACCTGATGATGATGAATAAAATAGTATTTCTGTTTGGTTGACAGAATGTCACATACAGATAGGGTTGCCACCCGTACTTTATAATAAAGTATTGTCATTACAGGTAATTACTCTTATGTGTTACTCTTTACTTTATGAGAATAATAAAGTACACGAAAATACTTTATTTCGCATGATTTGATTTCTTTGAGATTTTGAGAATAACCTATAGTCGTAAGTATTTTTTTGGTTACACGAAATATATCGATTGGTGCTGAATCTGAATGTAACAAATTTGATACAAACTGCAAAAAGCAATAAAAAATATGTTTTAAAAGAAATACTAATATACTTTACTTGCAAAAAAAGGTCGCAACCCTACATACAGATAAATATTTCAACTTTGCCTCTTTTTGGCTAACTTTATCGTCAAGATGTTCCCACACACGAATCTATGGCACCGCTAGAGTGGATCTTTGGTCTGTTCACATTAAAATATAAAACACTAACTTACTTGTACGGCCTTACGAAACTCCATATTGACGTTTTAACATGATAACAATGTGGATTCCACACATGCACTGAAGCTTGAAGATCCAAAGGATAAACACTGAACAACCACTTAACTGCACTAACACTGTTCAACTGACGTCACTGATGATAAATAATGTTATTATTAGAGTTTTTAAAACCGATCCTTTGCGGGTGGGTGTTTTAAAATAACTGCTACAACGCACGTGCGCCCCGCTCCGCTGCCGCAAAGGCTCTGCCGTTGTTGTTGATTGACCTAGTAGCAAATGGGTGAAACGGACAGTGCTTAGCTTCTGAAGAAATTATAATAGGACTGACCCTCATGTATGTATGCGGCTTGTGGGCATAGGATTGTATAGCGGAGAATGGGAATAATATTCAGCTCTTTGTTATGGGAATGTAGCAAATAGATTTGGTAAGCCGGATACCACTTTCGGCTTAGATAAAGAGCATTTGGTGTAAGTGGTTCATCAACATCTTTGAACCTAAGCCAACTTCACCTGCACGCGGTGCACCCTGCTGACTGACGAACGAAGCTCTGGCGAAAAGAGAGGTAGGGAGCGTAATTGTAAGCTAGCCGGCTGGAGAATGTACCTCCACCTCACAGAATACTGCAGCCAAATAACAATTCCCTTGAGGATTGTTGTGTTCCTGCGAGTGAGTGAAAGGAAAGGAAGGAGATGCTGCATTGGCAGCGGGGGTGGCGGCGCGCGAGCGATATTTTATGTTGCGAGCGTTAATATGGCTACGGTAACCGCTTCACATCAGGCGGGCTGTATGCTTGTCTGCCACCCGACGTAGTATAAAAAAAAAATGGTTTTGGAAACTTTAGTAGAATAAAAATTAAATACACAGGCAATGACGTTTCATTGTGCACAGCCGTAAGATCCCGCAGGGCTCTAGTTATAGACGAGTATGTAGTATGTATTTTTTTTTTTTATACTAATTCGGATGGCAGGCAAGCATACGGCCCACCTGATGTGAAGCAGTTACCGTAGCCATATTAACGCTCGCAACATAAAATATCGCTCGCGCGCTGCCACCCCCGCTGTCATCCAGCAACTCCTTCCTTTCTGGTGACCTCACTCGCTTGCAGGAACACAACAACACTCAAGAGAATTGTTATTTGGCTGCGTATTCTGTGAGGTGGAGGTACTTACCCAGTCGGACAGCTTAAGAATTACGCTAGGCCCTACAAGCATACGGTCCGCCTGATGGAAAGCAGTTACCGTAGCCTATGGACATTAAAATTACTATAACGTTGCTATAACTTTTGTTAGGACGCTAGTACACTACTACATAAACGCAATATTTAACATAGCTGTAGTACAAATTTCTGATTCAATGCATACAAAATATTTGCGTGTGACGTCATAGCCTAGTAGCCTTTTGTATGGAGGATTTCCGGGAAAAGCAAAATTGGGATATTCAAGTTATCATATCTCGAGAACGTTTTGTGCTATTGAAGTAATTCTTTCACCTAGTGCTGTAACAAAATTTATAGTATTTTTTATTGTTTCTGCAATGGTAATATATTTTTTTTTATAATTTCATACTTTTCTAAAAGGTGTTTTAAATTGGACTTTCCCACCAAACTTTGATCGACCATAAAACACGCCGGACATAAGTTATTAAAATTTTATGATCGCAGATCGTTCTAGTTTTATGTATTTTACGTTACTGATAGAGAGTTTTTATAATTTTAGAACATTGGTCACTTCACATGCCTATTATAGGGACGTCCCTGCATATCAAACCGAAAAAAATGTTTGTTAAATTGCCTATTATTAATACGAGTCAGAAGCTCTTGACTAGTTGTGGATACGTGTTTAGAAATTTCCTAAAAAAGGTCATTGCGAACAAAACCAACAGAACAGTCAGATACGTTTATACATCAATTTGTACCAATCACAGTTTAAGGCGTGCTTCCCTACCGCCATTATGTGGGTAATCTGTGTCATTGTGACACAAATTCTCTGCCATTATTGTACACAATACACCCACTATCGGAAACTCTAGTCAAGGTCTATGGAATGACATTGTTTTTATCAATATGGGATTGGGGACGATTTTAAGATAGAGTTTTTTTAGATAACAATGGGCTATTGCCATCTGAGTACATAGCGCGAGTTTTTGAAGTAAAACTTCTTTACGTATGCTTGACTTGGGAAGCAAGCTAGTGAATGCGTGACGAGAGCGTTACGGAAACGTTTACGTTAATAATGTTTCCTTCATCTTCGTCATTTTAATCTCCACTACAGGAGCACGACCCTCTCTCGTCCGTTCCAGACAGGAGGATTTGGCCTACACTCCCCACGCTGGCCAGACGGGTTGGGGAGGCCTAATCGATGTTTTATAATGTATTTTCCTTAGTCGCCTTGTACGACATCCACGGGAAGAGACGGAGTGATTCTATTCTAGTCTGCCGGAAATCACACGGCCAATGTTTCCTTCACCAGTAAGTAATACATAGATAACTAAACATTATTTAAATATGTGGAAGTTAATAAATGCCTAGTCACATAGAATGTAATTATGTTTTTACTGTAGCCGATTTACGACCTGGGTCCTTTTTTCACATTGCCATTTTCAATGCCTTTTATAGTTATCATCATCATGGTTTCATGGAACATAGGCTTGCCACTAAGTAAGAAAGTATAATCTCCTAATGGACCTACTGAAATTTCTCCCCAAACTAAATCCCCTACAAGTGACTTCTGATACGAAATATAATCGGTTAACTACAGCATAATCGATACCACGTGGATTGCCTTTCATAAAAAAAAATATATATTATGAGAGCCGTGCCGGGTCGCGATAGAGCGGCGCATCCGATTAGACCGTAATGTAGGTCGCGTCGACTTACCTCACGTAATGTAAAAAATTATGAGTAACTAACATAGTTAAATTATTTTAACTCGTGTCTATCTAGGGACCAAGTTAATAGTAATAATAAAAAAAAACAGCGAAAAAAGTGCGAGTCGGACTCGCCCACCGAGGGTTCCGTACGTAAGATCATTAAAAATTTGATATTTTTCATTATAAATAAGAAATAATGCGTCGGAAAAATTTAATAAAATATATTTTGCAATGTGCACATCAAGCCCTTTCATATGATACCCCATTTGAACTAGTAGCTTCAATTTGAAATTTCGACCTCCTATAAAAAATATAGACCCCCTATTTTTAAAGATTTAATTACAAATGTAAACTTTTGAGATTTATTCCTGTACTTGTAGTCTATAACGATGTTACTTGCCAAATTTCATAGTTAAAATCATCAATCATCAAATTTAATAAATAAATAAATAAATAAATATTGTCAGACAAATTACACAGCGCCATCTAGCCCCAAAGTAAGCGAAGCTTGTGTTATGGGTACTAGACTAACTGATAAACATACGTAAATAAAATACATTTTTTTTTGTAAATACATACTTATGATACATAGAAAACACCCAGACCAAGACAAACAGACATGTTCATGCACACAAATGTTTGTCCTGTGTGGGAATCGAACCCACGAGCGTTGGTGTCGAAGCCGCGTCATTGACCGCTACGCCACCGAGCTCGTCAATACCTATGAGTTTTGATTCCCTTGAGAATGTATCGAAATATGCGTAACTTTTTTTTTACGTAAACTTAGCAGTTTGATTTTTTTACAATATGCCACTATTCATCGAGTTTTATTTAACTTCTTGAGAATAACTCAAGAAGTTAAATAAAACTCGATGAATAGTGGCATATTTTTCGAACTATTGAGAACAGGAAAACGATTGGGATAATGTTGGGACACTTGATACGGCATGACACCTTCACTAAGACTAATAAAGAATAAAAAAGCAGCAAGGAAAAACAGACGCAATCGTTTCCAGAAATTAGTAACTACTTAAAATGATCTTTTGAAGGATGATTCTGTGCATGTTAGTATAAAACCTTTCATTAAATATTCAAAGCAACCGAGATTCTCTCTCGAGACTTTTAATGTCATTTGTGATAGTAAATTAAAAACTCGTAAAATTTTATATCATAACTCAGAAAGACAGCTTTTATGCAAATTATACACAAATAGTGGTTGTTCGAATATCAATAAGTGGTGCTAAATATACATAAGAACACCATAGAAAGTTTTCACTAAGTCTCTATAATTTTTTTCAAGCTAGTTTAAGACTACAAACAACGCAACATGCTAGCGAAGATCGGTCGCCCACGTACTGTCCTTTATGTAAAAGTGAACCAATTACAATGTCAACAACATAAACAAGTCCACAAGACAAGTTACTGATAGCCGCGGATTAGACCAACCGACGCATCCAATTATAACGGAATGTAGGCCACATGCCCGCAGGTTTGCCACACATATTATGAGCCGCATTGCCGCGTGCTTAGCTAACCTGTGTTTACTTCACACGGCGAATGATCGCGTGGTGTCGTTCCTTAATCATTTTCTAAACTTTTTCTCTAATCGCGTGCTTCGCACTCTATTTACATTGATTAGAACTTCTGTTGTGAAATCTTCCGATTTGACTATAATAGGACGTTTCTTGCTTCTTCCGTATGTTAGGAATTACTTACATACAAAGCGTCTGTTTTTGTGATAAACAGTTTTGACAGAAAAGAAAAATGCTTAGAATGCTATTGTTTAAAAAGAAATTATATGAATGGATTTTGAATAAATCTTATTATACTGACAGTGAATATTTAAATGACAGATTTACTGAAATGTAATTAAAATTATATAAGTTAATTGTTATTTTTAAAATTATGTTAACAAATGAACTCGAAACATTGCAAGTAAACATTTCCACGCCCCTGCGAGGGTAGAATAAGTTGGACATGTAATTATATAACATCTGTTACACCTTATTTTCGCAAGTATTTTTTCTTATGTTATCTTATAAAATTAAAGAATTTCATGGGGACATCACTAACTTGCAGCATCACGACAACCTTCCAAGGAATTATTATCTGGCAGTAGTTTTCTGAAAAGCACGCTCGCGGGCGGCTCATGATCACGAATCACATATGATACGTCCCGCACCGCATCGTGGTGATAAAATTCGTTATATCATGAAATGTTCCATGATAAAATTCGTCATATCATGAAATGTTCCATGATTATGTTCAATTAGAATGTTTAATCGCCAACAATTGCAGTTTGGACAGCCAGTTGGGACATCATTAAACAGTGCTTATTAACAGAAGACAATCCTAATCTGCACGAAAAACAATTTTTATAATCCAGAGCCCTATTGGCTATAATCATGAAGAGGCTGTTCGTTACTTGCTTTTATCAACTCCATTTATCTGGCCGTGGAACATCGTGATGCCAAATGGTTACCATTTCTTAAATGGCACCATTTCATGAAATCATCGGTCATTTCGTGATGCGGCCAATAGGTTTAGCCACGATATGGATATGCGCGTGTAGTTGTAATGTCCATGACGTCGAACGTATGAAATTTCGTTCGTTTCCTCTCTACCTTAATAGTGTCACCCTAATGGTATAAAAAACGTAATTGTATTAAAGCCTTAATTAAAATGTTATTGTACATTACTCACGGTAGCTACAATGAGTTTTTGTTAATAAATTAATATTGTACGTGCGTAGTAGTTTTGCAAGAGCCTGTGACAATGTCTAGATTACTAGAAGGCCAATTTATATTTAAGGCGATGACCTCCTTGCTAGAGTGACACCCAGGCCACTTTATACAAATGTCGCTTCGTTTACTACTACACAAACAATGGCGTCTATGCAGAGCGTGAATGAGCGTTTGAGTGTGCGGCGCCATACAAACTGTTCCAGATTCGTCTCAGAGGGGAGGTGAGGTCGATACGAGAGAGCGGCAGGGAATGGCTATACTGTAATAGTACTATTATTTATATTGTGCTAGAGTTAAAAATTGCTATATCGACAACAAAAGGGTCCGTTCGCACAGACCGGCTCGGAGAGGAGAGCAGATTTTGGTGGCGTTTAAAATAGAGTTTTGGATTATTGGCTTATGGTTCATTTTTTAAATTCACTTCTTTTGTTATATGAGAATGCACGAGAGCTGATGTGAATTTTTAAAGTAAATCTTATGCCAGTGATACAAAGCTCTTTTTTAAACGCATTCGAAATCTGCTCTCCTCTCCGAGGCGGTTTGTTTGAACGGACCCTTATGCGAGATTTGTACGTATTAGTTTTCGACAAAGTTAACTTCATTTTGTAATTGACGTAGCGCCATCTACCGACACATATTCGAAGTAGAACCAATCCCACACTAATAAAATTGAAGTTAACGTTATCGAAATCGATTATTATGTTAGAAAGCTCGCACTAAGCCCCCGGTTCAATTCCCACATTAGGGCTTTTAGAAATATTCGTTTCGAGTTTGAAAGTGGTCTAAGTAATACGCGTTATGTATGAGTAATGGTAATATTTTTATTACTCTTTCGTTTTTTCTACACATCACCATGTAGCACCACATTGTTTCAGTTTGGGTAGGTAATCATCATCATCATCAGTCATTCATTCACAGTCATTTTAGAGTCCACTACAGGACCACGACCCTCTCTCGTCCGTCTCAGACAGAAGGAGGATTTGGCCTACACTCCCCACGCTGGCCAGACGGGGTTGGGGAGGCCTGATCGATATTTTTTAATGTATTTCTCTTAGTCGCCTTGCACAACATCCACGGGAAGAGACGGAGTGATGCTATTCTAGTCTGCCGGAAACCACACTGCTAACGTGTAGGTAACCTACTCTGTATTAATACGTTCACAGTCCACGATATCCAAATGAATACAAAAACACTTCTACATAGGTAGAAGGTTTAATAAAGATATTAACAACAACAACAACAGGGTATTTTTGTAACTGTGAAAGTGTTAAATGTTTAAGTTAAATAAATACTATTTCTTTCTTTCTTTGCAAACCTGCGGGGTACCTAACTAGGTTAAACAAATTTAAATACATGTTTTCTTTTGTAAATACAACGTTAAATATGAAATGAGAAGGTATTGCGTTAGCAGCAGGGATGCCGGCATGCGAGTAATACACGGAGCCCAATTTGTTTGTTTGTTTGTTTGTAATATCTTTATTGTACATAAAATAAAATTTGCAATATAGTAAATTAAAGGAAAAGTACAAAGGCGAACTTATCCCTCACAGGGATCTCTTCCAGTCAACCTTAGAGTATCTGATAGGATTTCATGAATAAGCAAGTGGATCGTACCAAACATTTGTGGGATATAACTACTACATTTGTATTGCTATAGTGTACGGTGATTGTTATACAACAGGTAGGTCGCATCCTTGTTTAGCGTCCTAGGTAGTATAACTATCAACCTGTGTGCGTGTGCATGTATAAGTTTATCGTTGCCACCGTTATTTATTTCTTGTACATCTAAGTAGCCCACCATCTAAGTATAACTTTGTGCTTAATCAACATGACTGTTCTTAATCATATGCAAGTCAATATTAAGTTACAATCTGTGTTAAGTCACGTCCAGTGACCTTTGCTGATCATTCACGTTATTAAGGCGCCGACTAGAGATCGATGACCTTGCATCTCTATGTTATTGTCGTTCTGAGCTTCTGTCTACGTTTGGGAGAGAGAAACAATAACGAGAGAGAAAAAAAACGAGTTGCACTCCGGGAGTGCCGGCAGAAGTGAAAACTTGAACATTAACGTTGTGCATTTTTGAATATTTTGAATGGTTAGGGTTCGCAAGAATTGCTTTATTTATCAGTATAAAAGTACTATCATTTATGTGGTAAAATCAAATACAATATTCATTTATTGCGCTATCGTACATAAACATGACAATTTATCTTTATATATAAAAATCAATGCCACTTTTCGTTGTAATTTTATAACTCAAGAACGGGCTCACGTATCCAAACCAAATGTTTAGGCTTTGTTCGGACTATTTAGTAGATGGTTTATGTGAAGTTTGCACAAAATCGGTAGAGCGGTTCTTCATTTATCACATTTTTAAAATAATTAATTGTTGGATTAAGTTTCAAAATAGCTAGCAATTAATAAAATATTTTTTTGTTTGAATAAATGAATTTGGTTCCATTTTTTTTTTAATTATTTCACTTTATACGTAGCGAAGCACGTACCGGGCCGCTAGTATTATATTAAAAATAAACAGCAGGAGCAGGCATACATTTTCGCCGAGCGGTAGAAAGAGAGGGGGATATCACTTCCTCTCCTACGCCGGCGGTCTACTCTCCTTCCGTCTTGCGAATTTTCGATCAGGCCACGTGTCCTGACGCGAGTTTCACAGTTTTTACCCATCCCAAAAAAATAAGGATTACATATATTTTAAAATTTTCGAAGTAAATTAGTAACATTAAGTATGTGAAATTTTGCTGCAGATTGGGGTTTTGTAGGCATTTTACTTCGCCAGTTCCTCCCGCAGTTGAGCAGCGTGGGTGGAGTATCATGCTCTAAACCCCCTTCGATTAGAGGGAGACCCGCCCGTATCCCAACAGTGGGATGATTTTGGGTTGATGTCAATGCATTTTAAATGGTGACATTGCATTTATTTTTATAGTACATACATACTTCAATTGTTTAGAAACAGTAATTCAGAAGCTAATAACATATATTTTCCCATGGCGATGTACATACCTATACATTTTTTATTACCTTTTTAATTGACTTTAATCAGCTCCTCTTAGCGTCTTAATTCACGACTTAATGTTGTTTTGTTCTTCGATTTTAGACATCAAAAGTCTAGCTATCAATTATTTGTACTAATTATAAAGAAATGATATAATGGCTTTTGACTAATGTGACTCGTGGCTATGACTAAAAGTGGCCCTTGAACCAAAGTATGTCTCGTTAAGGTAATTGATCCTAGTAGTGAAATAAATATTAACCCACTTGTTTACTAGCTGCTCGGACAGACTTAGTTCTGTCAAAAGTTAAGTTTTTTTTACTATTGTCGATGGAATTTTATTTATATAGATTATTACCTTCTTATTACTGTTTTATTTGTTATTTTAGCGACAACAATTCATCTACTTACTTAAGAAATGAGTTCATTTGCATCTAGGTCAAAAATGTTTGTTTAATGAAAGATCCTTTCGAACATAATATATGAGCAAGCTACTAGAATCAATCGCCTTAAATAGTAAGATTATGGATTATGTTATGTCAATTTTCAAAGTTTATTTTAATAGACCTTGCGACTGCGTAGGCAGCAATGTGATGCAATGTAAATGTAAGACATACAATGTGTCAAACTATTTATGTTAAGAGGACAGACCTTCAGTTCAAATATGAGCGAACAAATTGATAATATTTTATGTCTATAGTAAGTACTTAGCAAATCTTAAATGTCAAATTTAAATCCTGCCATAATGCATTATTATTTTAAGAGCATGTATGTAGTAGTACCGTTGTATACATTAAAATATTCAATAATTAAATATTCCTGAACAAATTATACACCGCCATCTAGTCCCAACTCCCAAACTAACCAAAGCTTGTAATATGGGTACTAGATAACTGATATTTTTTTTTATAAATACATAAATATGGTACATAGAAAATACCCAGACCAAGACCAACAGACATGGTCATGCTCACAAATGTTTGTCCTGGACGGGCTTGAACTTTGGTGTTAAAGTAGCTATTGTTAGCTATTCGACCATCGGGCTCTACAGTTATTTAACAGTAAGTATGTACATTGCATCCTTCGTTTAGATGTTCAAGAATGTCCCAAAGGAAACCTTTAAACTATGCTTTTTCATGAAGTTCACCCTTAACAATAGATATATAAGCCGGGAGAAAGTGATTCTACTCCTCAAGATGACTTTGTTGATACTGTCAATTATTGGCACTTGGTGCCCTTGGTGGAACCTTGTTGCTCATATGTTATCAATTAGGTACTTGTACTATTCCACGTAATCCATATCCACACTAATACTTGTGTTTATTTGCCTTTCTTTCACGTCGAAAGGAGCCAATAAATTAATATGTTTTTACGGAAATTAAGATCTGGAGAGTGACATGACAACTTTTTATCCTACAAAACATGTTACATAGGTTGCACAGGTTTCGGTCATAGACTTAGGATCATTCGCTTGGTTAAATACATGTATCAGTTCAAATTATTTATTAACAACAGAATATGAACAGAATAGAACATATTTTTAAAATATTCCGTCATAGATTGAAGGGAAGATTAAGATTTTGTAAATTGTAAATAGCTATGTGCAAAAATTTCGATTCGATCAGTGAATTTGGGATGCGTAATCATCTAGTCATCGCGTCAGGTACTTTTTCTCCTACTTAGATAGTTTTAGAGTAATTCCGAAACTTTTTCTCTTACGTAGATAGATATATAAAAGTAGTTTGAAATCATTACAACATTTTATAGTATTAGGACATTTATCATACCGTGTGATAACAGAAGAACATGTAATAATATCGTGTCTGGATGCCCATATGGAAGATATTACGTCGACATAATTTTACGTTGGCCATAGCATATGTGCATTTCCGGCAAATGACTCTCTCTCGAATACTGTCGTAACTCACAAAAAAAAAACTAAAATATAGATATAATAGTACCTTCAAAGGCAATGTAATTATTTTTTTGTTGAGCTTTCTACATAAGTGTAAAAAAAAACATAAACGTAACAGATGATAGAGTAATATTTTTTTTTTTGTTTAAACATACATATTATAATATATAGAAAAGACCCAGACGAATACAAACAGACATGTTCATGAACACAAATATTTGTCTTATGCGGGAATCGAACCCGCGACCTCGGAGTTAAAGTAGCTAACCATTCAACCACCGAGCTCGTCAATTGTCACAATTACTCTTGTCCTGTCTCGATCTTGTGGCAGATAGAGGGCCAAATTCATGGGCATTTGCAGATATTCTGCTATTTGATCCGTCCAACGTCTAGCAATAAGATACATTGAAGTAAGAAACATGAGATAATATTTGGAAGGGCGGACTTATTCCGTGAAGTTATCTCTTCCAGTGAAACTTTGTCTTTTAGTAATCGGATGGAATCTCCAATCGGCGGCAAGATAAAATATACATAAAATATATAAGTGATACTAAAATTCCTAATAACAAAATATATATTTGATATCTGAAACAATATTAATTCCATAAAAAATACGAACGAATAATTTCAAAATATATTCTAAGCTTCAAACGAACCTCCATAGTACTCCCAAAGGACAATCAGACAGGTAGGGGTATTGGATTACATGTAGAGTACTTGTAGAGGAAGCCCGGGGCGCGAGGAAGCAAGCCGGATTCGTCGACTATAAGGTTTCCTTCCCCGTCTACCTTACAAATCGATCATCACGTGTCGAATGACTCTCGATTACATCTGTCATACGAGAAGTTATTACATATATTGAAATTTGAAAGTAACATTCGATATATTAGGAAATAATAACTTTAAAACTTTCGCGTCGCTTGATTAAAATCATAATAACCACAGGATTAAACGGCAGGCCAGGCAGTAATAAAGGTATGTAAAACTACCTTACATGCATGATCGCGTTAATTCCTGTGATTATTATAATATTAAGCTGAAGATGTTTGTCGATAAATTTAACCTAAGATCAATTTTTGGAATCAAAAAAACCGATGGTAATGGGCTTTAACTTGGGCGGTAGGGCCCCTGGTCGAAACGTCAGGCAATAATAAAGGTATGAAATATCCTTATGCATGATGATGATATTAATTCGCGTTCTTATATTCCATAAATATTAGGAAATAATTCTCCAGTGTGAAATTAAATACAAAAATTTCTTTTAGTTTTCACAGAAAAACCAGCCTAATGAGTTATTTTTACGTCCTAGCTAGTTATCATTGCAATGACAATCGCTTACTTCTTTGTTTTTTGAACTCCCTGCATTGAACATAATGGCGCAGCAATGAGAACACAAAAACATTTGATATTTATGCAAATGTCGAAGTACGATCACCGACAAAAATCCGCCAAACCGCAGTTAAGCAGCGTGGTGGAGTATGTTCTAAATCCTTTCGGTTGATCCGTCCGCGGTCTCAAACTAAGCAAAGCTTGTACTATGGGTACTAGGTAATTGATATTATATTTAAATACATTTTTCACCTCACTAGCTCGTAAAAGCTCTGTTTATCATTCGAAATCTGCGTGGAAAATCGCACTTTATCCGCTAGCGTGGAAAGTGTTTTTAAAATTCGAATATTTTTATTCAATAAAGGTTTCGTACAATAAATTACGAGTACATATATATAGAACCTCATTGGTTTCGTAATAGTTTATATTCTCTGCAGCCAGTCCATTGATGATTATTTATTAAAACTGTTTTTCTTGCACCTAACATTTTCCTCGCTTTAGTGAGGTGAAAAGTTGTGTGTTGCGCTCGGCAGCAAAGTTATTTAGCGTCTCCTACCTTTGAAACCCTCGCTACGCTCAGGATTCTATATTTGAACCACTCGCTTCGCTCGTGGCTCAATCCTAGAATCCTTCGCTTGCTCAGGTTTCAATACAAGGTACTCGCGCCAAAAATTAACTTTGCAGCCTTGCATAACAAATAACTATTCTTTGTAAATACGTACATATAATACATAGAAAACACCCAGACGAAGATAAACAGACATGTCATGCACACAAATATTTGTCTTGTGCGGGGTTTTTGAATCCACATGCCACAACCTCGGAGTCAAAGTGGCCATTGCTAACCATTCGACCACCGAGCTCGTCGAGATATAATTTATTTAAGCCCACACGGGCTTACAAAGCAGTCACACAAACAAAGTAACAAGCTATAAGTTCTTATTTACATCATGCAACAGGTAGTTGCAAAACGATGCACATAAAACTAGATACGAAATCTCAGTATCCAGTTTCGGAGGCATGGGCATTGCACGTTCTAATTGCAGTAATCGAAGCAACAATGGAGTGTCAATATAGTATGCGGAGAATGTTATAAGCAATATGTGATTTGTGAAACTTGTTAAAACTGGGTTACGCTGCTATGTTGCCGGTGCGTTTAATTTGAATCATTTATTTCGTTCCATTGAAATTATGCATAAACTACACATGTAGAAATATAAGTACATCAAGTACATGTATTCTTTTATATTAAAGCAGTCTTTTTAATACATGGTTGGCTATTGTTATTATTCCTTATCTTTTCTTTCTTCTTTCTTTTTTATCGCTATATGTTCTCATATACATGGCTATTTTTAAAAAAAAATTATAAATTATTTAACAATATCGTAAAATACACAAAACTATAAAGATCTGCAAACTTTCATTCTAATATCTTCAGTCAGACTTTTTTTTAGCGTCGATCAAAGTTTGGCGGGAAAGTCCATTTTAAAAGTATGAAATTATTAAAAAATAATATTTCCATTGGAGAAGCAATAAAAAATGCTATAACTTTTTTTATGATACTAATCACATAAATGTAATATTTAACATAGCTGTCGTACAAATTTCTGATTTGATGCATACAAAATACAAACATGTGACGTCATAATTCGGTAGTCTTTTGTATGAAGCGTTTTGGGGCAGTCTAAAAATTGTGATTTTCAAATTGCTATATCTCGAGAGATTTTTGTGCTATCGAAGTAATTCTTTCACCTATGGTTATATTATGGAGACGTCCCTACATATCAATCCGAAAATAATGTTAGTCAAATAGCCTATTGCTGTATTTTTGTGTGTATGTTAAATGTATCCTGTTGTGTTTTAGTGTGCGTTATAAAAATGTTCTATATATCTATGATCTATTCGTCTGATACTAAGGTCTTCGCTCAGCACGCACGCAACCGCGGAAAATGATGAGGATCAATGAGACAGCTAAGGCTGCTTCGCGACGTTAACATAGATATAGTTTGTACGATTGTAAAGTTCCCCTATTCCCTATTATCTCTACTGACATATCACATTGCCCACATCATGACACTCAATAATTTTATGAAATGGTATTTTTTTAATACCACTAAGGTGGGAAACAAGCATAAGGCCCGTCTGACTGGAAGCTTCCGTTTCCGCAGCCTATGGACGCTTGTAACACCAGGGGCATCACACGCGCGTTGCGAACCCTGTAAAAACCTCTTCACGCCCTTTTTGAAGAACCACATGTTGTAGTCTCCTGGGAAAACCTCGGCAGGCAGTTCGTTTCACAGATTTCATCAATCTAAATCTGAATACGCGAAGATCTGTTCTGGAACCGTACAATGGCTCTAATGTGTAAGGATGAATTTCGTGTCGATGGCGGGCGGTGCAACTGTACAATGAGGCCGTGGGCATCATCTCCTCTGAACACAATGAAGTTGAAATCGTTTTTATGATATGTTATTAGCCCTTGACCAGAACTCGGAGCCTGTGAAGCCAGGTAACGCCTGATTAAGTAACCATCGAACAATACGCAGTGATGATGCTTTCCACAACCGTTTGTGCATCACTTAAATCGCCGTTGCCTAAAAAAACAAAAGAACAAGTCAAACTGCCAAACCTAAAAAAAAACAATCTTAACCTATAAAATATGCAGCACTATTTAATGGTCAAACTATGGGTCAAACGTTGGTCGACAAATTCACAAATGTTGTCGATTATGACCAGTTCTAATTGGCCAGATCATGAAATGCCACCATTTTATGATGTGAAATTATCGAGCCATGACAATATGCAAGGTATAATAGACATTAAATAAATATTCCTGGACAAATTACACATTGTCATATGGTCACAAACAATAAAAAGCTTGAACTAGGTAACTGATATTATACTTATTTTTTTTTTTGTAAATACATACATATTATGATACATAGAAAACACCCAGAAAACAAAAAGACGTGTTCATGCACACAATCATTTGTCTTATGTGGGAATCGAACCCGTGACCTTGGAGTCAAAATGGCCATTGCTAACTATTCGACCACCGAGCTCGTCAAACTTTGTATACAACTTCTTGTTAAAAGAGTATGCCAAGGCGAGATTAAGAAAATTAATTCAAAAAGCCCGAGGAGGTGAATGCAGAGTACAACTAGTTGCCTCACGGATCCGTGTGACGTTTAGTAAAAAGCCATAAAAGACTTACTGATGTTACGTAACTTTGGTATTGATATTCCAATCGAGGTTTCAAGTGTCTTGTGTACTATTTAGACATGAGACCTGAAGCGAAATGAAACGGGTTTTGTAGTGGTTAGTAATAAGTGTTTACAATTTGGTTATTGCCTCAAGCCATGGTTGCGTTTTGGTAGTTTATTTTAATAATGCGTCGGGTGGCAGACAACCAAACTCACATAGGATATTTTCATGTCCTCCCCGGAGAACATGGCTGCCAATTAAAATAAAGCATGTAAATCGGATAAGTGGTTCTTCCGTGAAAATGTCGTAAAGGGGCACATAGACAGAGAAATTATGTGGTTTATAATTGGATCCTGTTATGCACAATAGATCCAACCGACAATCTATGCCAAATTAAGAGATATATTTACGTAGCGAGAAACTTCAAATCGAGTTTATATATTCGCAACAGATTCTAGCACTTTGATGACATAAGTACGCTTCCCAAAATTTATACTGTGTGATATTTTATTCCTATTAAACTTTACATAGCTTTAATAAGTCTTAAAAGTAAGAAAATATGAATAAATGTGGAAACAATTTTAATCAATAAGTTTAAACAATAATGCAATTTAGCAAATGACCGCCATGACACTTTTGAAATTCGTCGTCATCATCAAACCTTATTCATTCCACTGCTGGGTGACGAGTCTCCCCGCAGTCGAAGGGAAGTCTAAACGTCCCTTGCGCACTCCACGCTGCTCAATTGTTGGTTGGTGGAGGCCAGTGTTTTTATGGCATCTAGGTCTACTGAGTTGCTTAACGTTTTATAACGTGTGCTCCAAAGAACGGAATTGGACATAAATAAACCCTTTTAATGATAGGTCGACGGGCGACGTAATTAACTTAACACGCTTAACACATTTGTCGGCTTAAGTATCAAAAACTTAACTATCGTTGGCTCTCGTGACGCCATACATACTATTTAGCCTGGACATTGAAGTACAAAACCTAGATGCCGATAGGCGGCTTTGACATGTCATTAATGTTTTTTCGGACACCGATGGGCGGCCTTGGTACTGAATTGGTTAACAGTTATCCTATTCAGTACCAAAGCCGCATACCATTTGGACCAAAAAAGGTACCCGCGAATATTTGTGGCTTCGGATAATGATAGCGGATCGACTCACGGGGCCCATCTTTACTTTCTACGTACTACTGCGCACCAGGGCGCCCCGCAGCGCACACTTTGGGAACCCCTGGGTTAACTTATTTGATTAGACACGTGCAACGCTGCCATCGAGCACCTCATTATCAATTGACCATAATATTCCGTGCGACGGCAAATTTAACAAGTTCTTCAGGTGAATCAACATTTAGCGTAGACCATCAGGCAAGTTCTGTCGTCTGCCTGTCCAATTAGCTATAAAAGGTCGGGCTCGCGGGCCGCACCGCCTCATCGGGTTCTATCGGGAGCCAGGGAAAGTGGGGTCGTTGGCCTGCATAGTTAGTGCATACCTTTAGTCGGTCTTTGCGTGAAAGGCGTGTTTTGTCTCTTTTCCCTTTCAAGTTGCGATTGTATTGAGAGCAGCTTTGTGCATGCTCGAGTTAATTTGGTATTTGTGTAAGTAACGATACCTACAAGTATTCGTAAGACATTCCGATTATAAGGCTAGTTTACGACCGCGGCTTTGCGTGAATGTCCATTTTAGCGCGCCGAAAAGTAGTCTATGTCCTCGGGATATAGTCCATATCAAATTTCATTCAAATCGGTTCAGGCGTTTAGTCAATAAACAGACAGACACATGATTCTAAGGTTTGTAAACATTGAAGCTAGCGAGGCTCTGGGCAGATGCCTTTGTGTTGGTGCTGCGCGAGGTTTTCTGCATAGTAAGTTAAAAGAAGATAAGTATTTCTTATTATTTTCGTGTCCTAGTATTGTTATTTGTCCGAGGAGACTAGGACAGATCCCTAAACTACACTACAATACACATCCTTAGACATTTGATGTGATTCTGAGAGTCAGTAAGGTTACTAGACAGCCTCTGAGGAATTTTAATATCACCATTACAGTATTTTACTATTATCATTCCGAGTATTGCGATTTTGTGCCTTTGCACTTTACTTGGGTTGTTCTCCTGCAAGAGCGAGGCCTGGGAGATTTGCCCTGCTCGTGATTTCCTAATTTACGCGACGCAGTCTAATCGATCAAGCAAGTGAAGCAACGTCGACCGTAGCCTGTCCATGGATGGGTGTATTTACCTCGAGCTCCTCCGTGCTCCGGACGGCACGTTAGGCCGTCTTTCCCCGCTGTTGTCGTTAGATGACAGCCGTTAAGCCAAGTCAGTGGCTTTTAGCAGCATAGTGGAGTATGGTCCAAACCTCTTCGATTGAGGGGAGAACCGTATCCCAGCAGTGGGATCAATAAGCGACGACAATTAGAACACTGAAGAGTATGTCAATTTCCAAGAGCCCTTCTTGGAAAGAAATTGACATGACTGTGCGTTACAGATTAACTGTGTCAGTGTAGATAGAATGGCAGTACCTATTACTGCCACAGTCTAAGCAAACACACATCCGACTTAAACATATAACATTAGTTGGCACGGTGTACTTAGAAAACATTTAATTTGCACTTGCCTCGTAAAAATACAAGGTTTGCAGAGAAAGATGTGTGCAGTTGGACAGAAAGCTGACCGGTTATGACAGTTAAGATTAATAGTGTGGCTTTATCAATAGCGGGGTGAAACCGAACCACCCAAGTTCAGTCAAGTTTCACCATGCAAACGAATCTATATAGTAATTGTGACAAGCGTGGGATTTATACGCCAACTAGTTTGCGTACGCAACTTTGTACACGCGCATCCTGATATCCGTGGGTATTTTCCATAATCCATTTTTACGGGATGCTTACGTCATAATAGCTGCCTGTATGCGAGAATTTCAACCCGACCTGTCTAGTGATAAGGTAATTTGAACAATGAGACCGATAGACGCATTCAACTGGGCTGAGCAGCTTTCGGAAAGCTTCGGTACATGTTCCGCACGGAAAGCCCCATGCTTGCAGACTGCAACCAGTATGTAATACCCGCTATGACCTACGGTGCAGAGACTTGGACAATGACCGTCAGACTGGTTCACAAGCTAAAGGTCGCACAGCAAGCTATTGAGAGATTTATGCTCGGAATTTCTCTCAGGAATTGAATCCGTAACGAGGAAATGTCTGATTTCCTCGTTACGGATTCGATTCCTGAGAAGAAGAACCAAAGTTGTCGACATAGCTCTTAAAATCAGCAAGGTGAAGTAGCAGTGGGCGGGCCGGCCACACCTTCCGAGTCAGTGATCGCAAATGGTGGAATAGCATCAGGAAAGGCCTATATCTATCGGTGGACAGGTACAGTTTGATAATGATGATGATGATGATGACTAATTTTAAAATTAGTTAATAGTTTGCTTGTTTGTTTGGTTGTAAGCGCTAACTCAGGAACTACTGGTTCGAATAAAAAAAATATTTTAGTGTTGGATAGTCTATTTAATTAAATTTAATGTTATTTTATTGACAATAGTTTGTTGTGTCGTATCAATTCAAATTGTATGTTATTAATATTTAATCTGATTGATTATTTAAATCGATGACATTTTGAATTTGTGATATGTATTTATAAATTTCCATGCCGTAAGGTAGAATATGGTAGGACTAATTAGTTGTACTCCATCTGTATTTACCCGTGTTCGCAAATAAATTATATGAACTATGAACATATTATTGATTACTCGATGATTAACTAGCGACTATCGAGGTAGGCTACATGAAAGCAAAAACGGGGGAAATTTATTATCTTATAATAACAATATGTTACACAGACGAAGTTGTGCGAATCAGCTAGTATCTAGAATATGGTAACAGCTGTTGTGCATCATTTAGAAATATTAGTCAATTGTGTCTTGGAAACAACAATCGCCAACACTTAGCCCTTAAAATGAAACAACAGAAGCCACATTAACTTCGCATATTGTTAATTAGCCAATTGAATTTACTACACAAAGGCAGACGCTATCACTGAGTGTGAAGGTTCATAATTTCAGTAAAAATACTGCACGTGTGAGTACAGGCGGCTAGGGATGTGTGTATTGACGTCAAACAAAGACAATACGTTGACGAGCATGGTTTAATAAGTTTATTTATAACTTTTAATGACACTACAACGATTATGGCGGGAATTATAAAGATTAAAGTAATAGTATTCTAGCATTATCACTATGGTAAGAGACCATAGAGAACATCAATCAGTGATTATTTTTTAATGAAAGGGCCTGATGAGCCATAACCTGAAGGCCAATTCTCATAATTATTTTTTGACTGCAGAATGAAAGTTGACCGAATTGAGATTGAATTGTGAATTGACTAAAAATGGTATACTTGATTTCATTAATTATCAGTTATCATTTCTTATCGTTGACAAAATAACATTCTTAAGTGGTTTTAAGTATTTTCGGTCATATTATTACTTATACTGTGATCATATATTGATATAATGGCACTCAAATTAGACTTTGAAGTTTCATATTGTGTTACGAGAATACCAAATTTGACATTTGTGAGATCGAGACTGGGTCGGAACTGAATTTTGACTACATTTTAATTATGAGAGTTGGCCCTTTGGCGTACACGGGTAGAGTAAAATTGGGCGTCGACTAGTAGTTACCAGCACGCTAAGAATAATAACCACGAAACAAATAGTCAATGTAATGCTACTCTACCGATTTTATTCTACCTACGTCCAAGAGGCTTAATTTTAAATTAAGCCAAAAGAAAGAAGAGTAAGGAACTTTATACTCTTTTCTTCTACTTTGTAGTAGAAAAAAAAATGTTCGCCCACATATATACGTCTCAGTCGCTTATCGAATAATAAATAAACACCAATGTTATAAGGGTTCCCGTTTCCCTACTTAAGCTACACGGAATCCTAAAAAGGTACTTATGCAATGTCGCAAAAGTATAGTTCAGGCGACCTAATATTTTGGTGACCATGGTGTACTTTTCCGATCTGTTGAAAACAAATTAAAAAAAAAAAGATACATGACCTGAAGTGAAACGGAGGTCAATACCACAGATACACTGAATAATTTCACGTATAGACCAACGGGCAATTTAGGTCGAAACAGAATAGAAATCGATATAATAACAATTAGCGGGCCTGTACATGTATTGTGGAACTAGTTCAACTTTTATTTATAGACTTGGATGGTAAATAAGCATATAGTTCGGGGTTATTATAATATTAGGTTGGGGAAAAAGTCTTTTCGTATTTTATATGAAAATTCAAAACATTTTTTAATAAAGTTTATTTACATTTAACTAAAGTATGTAGGTGCCATTACGTTCGATAACCTTTTGCCATCTTGTAGGTAGAGACATGATCCCATTACTATAGAAATTTTGGGACTTCTGTTCAAAAAAACGCGCCAAGTGGTTTTGGCAGTCTTCTCGTGATGTTAACCTGACATTGCCTAAAGAATTCTTAAGAGACCGAAACAGGTGAAAATCAGAAGGTGCAAGGTCAGGACTATACGGCGGATGCATTAACACCTCCCAGTCAAACTCTCTTAATTCTTGCTGAGTGGCTAAAGATGTGTGAGGTCTAGCGTTATCATGATGAAAAATCACACCCCTTCTATTAATTAATTCCGGCCGCTTTCTCTCAACTTTTTGCTTTAATCTCATCTGTTGTTCACAGTAGAGTTCAGAATCGATAGTCCTGCCTGGCGGTAACAGCTCATAATGAATATCTTCCCTTCCAATCCCACCATACACACAGCATCACCTTGTTGCGGGTTAACCCGGGTTTCGCCAGAGTCTGTGAAGCCTGGCCGGCCTTTGACCACGACCTTTTTATGCGCCAAAACAGTTTTGTGGTCAATTCCTAGTTCTTCAGCTACGTCGTAACTACTGATATGCCGATCTTGCTCCACTTTTTCAGAAATGGCATCCATTTTATCCGTAACAGGGCGACCAGAGCGACGTGCATCTTTGACATCAAAATTTCCGGATTGAAAACGCTTAAACCAAATTTGTGCTACTCTCACAGACACTGCACTAGGTCCATAAACGTCACAAATTTTTTTCGCAGCTTGCGTTGAATTTTTACCTTTTTTGTAGTAAAATTTTAAAATGTATCGAATTTCTTCATTAGATTCACTCATCTTGACAGTAAAAAAAACAAATGAAAATCACACATTTACTTAATTTGAATTTGGAATTATCTTTTTTAAAATTTAAACTTTTTAAAGATATCAAAACCTGCTAGATACAAATGGTATAACCAAAGAGATTTTATTACAAGTTCATACATACTATAATGCGAAAAGACTTTTTCCCCTACCTATTATTAACGGCTAGCTGACCCGACAAACGTTGTCCTGTCTTCATAACGTCAAATTATTGACAGTTCTGTCAAATGACTAAGTTACATTAATAAAGTTAATATGGTCGTTCAGTTTTCTTAAATTTTGTAATGTTCCATGCAAGTTATATTTTATTAAGCATTTTTTAAATTTTCTATTTGTTTATAATAACAAATACAACAAAAAAATAAAGCGAAATCGGACCAGCCGTTCACGCGTGATGCGATGAGATAGGGAAATAGACATTCATTTTTATACTCGTATATATAGATTACAGGGGTCAATATTAATACTAAGGCATAGTAAGCATAAGTAAATTAAATATGCACCTTTGTATAAACAGTTATGTTATTATTTAGCGTGTTATGTATTTAGTGAATCTACTTTATTATTATCTTTTTTTAAAGGGTTGTAATAAACCGAGCATCTAACTAAAGTAACTGGGCGACTATTAAACGAACTTGGCACTTAAGTTGGAATACACATACCAAACCTAACCTAGTATTTCAGTGGCCCACATAGTATTTTTTGTGGCTTACTTTACTATTTTCCTTTTTTAAAACATTGTGTTTTCTCAGAATATCTAGAATATTACTTTTCCCGGGTTATTTACCAAATCTAAGACTATTTGTGTTATATATAGTCGCTTCTCCAATACCTCAATCTTAGGGTGTCGTCTAACTATAAAAAAAATCTAAATTTTAAAGGGCTAATGTTTGTTAACTATGGAAAATTTGGATTCGAATTACACCTGCCCCCTTACCATCTCTTATTGCGATTCAATAACTGAATAGAATGCTTATTCATACCAATGAATAAGCGACTCTATTCCATTAGGAATAGAGTCGCTTATTGGTGCGAATAAGAATTCTATCCAGTTTGAAATAGAGTCTCTTATTCATTGGTATGAATAAGAATTCTATCCAGTTATTGAATTGCAATAAGAGATGGTGGTAAGGGGGCTGTTGTGGATACAACAATGGGTACTATGAACACTGTCTTCATTTTCCATTTGTAATTCTGTTTATTTTCTAATTTTCTCAACTATTGTCTTGGGTTAGGTACTGCAATGTCTATAATATATGTGTGCTTGTTTTTTTTGTCAACTAATGTAATATCAGGTCTATTGTTATATATGGTGTGATCGGTCAGAATGGCACGGTCATAATATATTTTATTATTATTATTCAACTTTAGCCGTTTAGTACATACATGACATCATCAAATGCATGTATGTATATATTTTTCATTTAAGTGAAACATTATGCGGTTTATTATTGTGGTTTTTACCGCAATAACTAAACACAAGACATCAATATAATTTAGTCACCAATCAAACTACATATGTGGTTGCCCTTAATAGTATCTTCACATTCGACAGACTTTCCAAATGCCATGCTCCATGAGTGTTTACAAAGTTATTCAATGAATATATATTCGTGTAGATAAAAATACGTTACATAAATATTATTAAATTGGATATCAAGTTTTATGTAATTCATGAACCCACAAGTGACATGTAAAGAGAGAATACTTGTACCTTGGCATATAAAGTGCGGTTTTAGTTCCTATTGCATTCAGCATAAGAATCAAAACCGCGGTATGATAACGGTCAAAAAGTCAAACTTTAACTGTTAATTGCTCTTATCTGTGTAATCCTTCGTTACGGAAGAAATTTAAGTATATTTTTGAGTAATAATTTGTGCGTCTGCACGCAAAGATCAAACGTCATGATTGCCACATTAATTGGGATCCTACAGCACGGATTATACAAGCATCTTATCTCTCTTCTTTAGCCTATATGTTATATTCAATACCCGAAAAGTATTTTTGGTCCTAGAATACATAGTGTGTCCTAGGTTAGACTAGTTAAATCTAAAAGCAAGTCGAGGTTAGGTTGGGGTTAGCTTGTGATCTACAAAAGCCAAGCGAGGGAAGCGCGCGAGGCTCGACTTGCTTTTGGAGAGGGACATGAGGTACCTTAGACGGATGACAGTACAGTGGACGTAAGATACACTGGCCAAGGTAATGTTTCTCGGGATTGCGTCGATGAGTACCGAACAAAACTTGTGTCTGAGATTGAGACGTCCCTTGGACACGTCTCGGATTGGGGTAGATTACATTTTGTGCAGCTAAATCCCTCCAAGACACACGTTTGTGCGTTTACCGCTAAAAAGTCCCCATTCGTCGTAGCTCCTAGTTTGGAAGGTACTAGCCCTTAGTGTTAGTCCTAGCATTGCAATTTTGGGTGTCGCCAAATCGAGTGATGTTCAGTTTCGCGGTTACTTGGAATACAAACTGGCTTCTAGGAAGATTGGTGTCATTAATAAAGCCAGGCGGTATTTTACACCCCGACACCGCCTTCAACTATCATTCATATTCAGCCCAGGTTCAACCTCACATGAAGTATTCGCATCTCTGGGTCGGTGCGCCCCAGTACTTGCTTGCTCCATTTGACCGCATACAACGAAGAGCAGCTCAAATCGTCGGTGACCCAATGATCTCGGATCGATTGGGCTCTCTCTCTACACACAGAGATGTAGCGTCTCTTTGCGTTCTATACAAATTATATCACGGGGAGTGCTCGGATGAGCTGTTTGATTTGATACCTGCCGCTGAATTCCACTATCATACAACTCGCCATAAATTAAAATTCCATCCATATCATCTTGATAATTGGCAATTTACTACAATACGTTTCCTAAGACATTTTATACCAAAGTCTTAATATCCCATAAAAGGCTGGCAACGGATCGGTGACCCCTAGGTGTCGCTGATCTCCTGTCAGGTGGTGATTGCTTTCCACCAGGTGACCCACATGCTCATTTGCCCCCCTCTCACATAAAAAAAGAAATAACAATCTATACAAGTAAAATTATACCGACCAATCACGGCACATTGTGAGTGTACCTTAGATGCGCTTTAGCTCTTTGTGTTTTAATTGTTTCGTTGGACGGTATATTTATTGTTTTAGTGCTTCAGCCGATTTTAGCTTTAAAACAATAAAAATGAGCAAATCTTTCACTTTAGATAACTTCTCTAGTATGTAGTACTTATATCTCAATGGATATAGCGGTGTTACTGCGAGTGAGTGAAGTGACGAGATGTTGCGCATAGCAGCGGGTGTGCAACCGCGCGATCAATACTCCTAGTGATTCTAGCATTCATACGGCGCTGTACTCTGTGGCTAAAGCAACCAATTTAGTTTCGCTGGACGTAAATTATTTTATAATATCAAAATCTTATTTATTCTCATCGTTTTACATACTTCCATAAATAATACAAGGTTGTTGCTGTTTTGGCACCGGTTTTTTTGTTTTATATTTCATTCTCTCGTAGTTAAGATGTACATGGCACACCAGTAAAAGTCATCCTTTTTTTGTAATATTTTTATTGTATTATTAAATAATTTAATTAATTAAAAACTATTTACGCTCGACTACCTAATATCTACCATGTAATACCTAATATCTAAATCTAAGCAGTACCGCTAGTGGTCCATGGTGGTACCATGGTGAACGGTGAAGCCAAAGCACAGATCTAGTGTGTATTGTAATTAAAATGTAGGTAGTCAAAATTCATTTCCGATCCAGTTTCGATCTCACAAATGTCATATTTAGTATTCTCGTATCTCGAAAATTAATCAAACTAAGAATTGATATTAATTAATGATTGAAATAAAGTAAAATGATTTTCAGTTCCATTTTGATTCGATCAACTCTCATTCTGCGATCGTAAAATAATTACGAGAATTGGTATGTGCTTGGGTATTGCCGGTAACTTTGGCCTGGCATGACGTAAAACGCAGATTTATCTCCCTAAGGGATATCTTACCAATTAAAAATCTGAAATATTTTGTCTTAAATTGCCCATTCCATTTCGTAGTTTCAGCTTCAAATCGTGATTTTTTATATCTTTTGATACGGATGGTTAAAATCAAGGGAATTGTTATTTGGCTGCGGTATTCTGTGAGGTGGAGGTACTTCCCCTGTCGGCAGCTTACAAATACTGATACGCTGTACCCTACCTTTCTTAAAAGTTATGATGATGCGTAAAATTTCAGCTAATTTCACAACGGATAGTTTCCCTTGAATTGCGTAACGACTGGACGAAGTACAGCAGTGGCCTGCATTTCTGCCAGGGATTGAAAACCGGTACAAATTTGGGTTCCGGTTCCTCATTTCGGTTTGTAAAAAGGTTCTTCTTTTCGGTACGGTTCCGGTTTCGGTTCCGGTTGGGTTCCGGTTCCACCGGAACCGGTTCTGAATAAAGGTTCTAATATACCGGTACCGAATTAAAGGTTCCTTAAGAAGGAGGGATACGTTCGACCGTGTCTGGCATATTTCTTCGTTCTTACAGCTGACAGTTAGCCTTCGATCAGGGATCGAATCAGGGATCAGGGCTACCCGACTGAGGAATAAATAAATATATATATCTGGACAATTTACACAGCGCCATCTAGTCCCAAATTAAGCGCAAAGCTTGTGTACTAGACAACTGAAAATGTACTTGAATACATACTTACAATACATAGAAAACACCCAGACCAAGACAAACAGACATGTTCATGCACACAAATGTTTGTCTTGTGCGGGAATCGAACCCGCGACCTCGGAGTCAAAGTGGCCATTGCTAACCATTCGACCACCGAACTCGTCGAATATACCTCCACCTCACAGAATACCGCAGCCAAATAACAATTCCCCCCTGAACCCCTGAGGGTTGTTATTTTCCTGCGAGTGAGTGAGGTAACCAGAAAGGAAGGAGATGATGCGATGGTAGCGGGTGTGGCCGCGCCAGCGATGTTTTTCTCTAACCTACACTCTTTCACATCATTATTCATTCATTCACACTCATGAGTCGAGTAGTTGTAAAGTTTATAACTATAATTTGTAACTAATTACTATACCTACCTGAATTGAATAGGTACGGCATTTTTTTTATTAAAATATTTAATAAAAATATAAATATTTATTAAATATTTTAATTAAAAAATGTTGACGCAACGCGTGTGTGGTCGGCAATGTGCCAAAATGATTACGTCGTGACGGCGTAACGCGCCGCGTGTACGTGATCTATGTTTAATTCAAGTTCGGACAGGATTTAAAGAGGAACCTGTAAAATAAAGGTTTCGGTCCAGGTTCTACATTTAGGTTTCGGTTCCGGTTCGGGTTCTGGTATCAGAACCCCTAAGTACCGGTTCTTTACCGGTATTTTACAAACCTTTTCGATCCCTGAATATTTGCACGTGATACGAGACAAGTGTTTCTCTGACATTTACGTAGTATCGCCGGAATCCATTACTGCGTTTTATGATGACCACATAATGATCAATGCACGACATTTTGGTAGCGGGAAAACTCGTTATTTTCTTAATTGTCGCTGCAGATTGTCATACCTACCATATTTGCTTCTTTAAACTTTAACGCGAATTAAAATTACGCAAAAACATGTTGAAGATGAGAAAGCAGCGGATATGTTCACAATTGTTATGCTCAAATTACGTTGCTGCCGCGGCCTTAAATACAGTATGCCCAATAATATACTCTCAAATCGCACGGTTGTAAAATATTTTATGTTGTTAACCGAGATCAGTTGTAACAAAGTATGAAAATATTGGGACAGGTCGACAAATAAAGTCAGATGGTGCAAAGGAAATGGTGAGACTGGATAAAGAGATTTAATACAATATAATTGAATTATAAGGACTGGGTGAATATAGAAGCGAAGGACGTATTTCGAACACTGAGAAGATTATGCTTCTGCGTTTATACCCCATTTGTTTATATTTTTCACGCCCATCGTATACTCTGCCTCATCTGCTTTCGTCTATCGATAGGCCCAGCAATTTTTACTTTCTTGCAGTAATAAAATCTACAAAGATCCAACAAGGTTATCTTTTCTGGGATGGATCTTATAGATGGGATTGGTTACTTGAACAAAGTGCTAATGTGATATCATGTAACTTTTTCATCATCATCTTTAACACAAATGGCAATTTCATCTGCACTAGACACATGCTGCTAACTATAAAATAAGGCTCTGACAAAAGAGATGTAGGCCAAAGTGTTATTTATTAAGCCGTCCGACGGAGGTGCCCTCCTTCTTACAGAGATCGCAGTTAAATAATACCCTCTACCCTAGGAGTGTTGGTGTGTAAAGTGATTTGCTTCCGGTAAGTTGCTGCGTTAGCAGCCACAGTAGCTAAGCGCAAGCGATACTTTTATTACAAAGTTCATAGGCTATACGTTAAACAATAAATAAAATAAAGAAAGATTCAAAGTATAAAATAAACGAAACGAAGAAAAAAAACGACACATTAACGGCATAAAATTAACCTCTCCATATAAACTAAAAATCCTCTCGAAGGATGTACGATCGTATATATCATGAATTTCATCATCAGCGTTGGAAGAAATAATAACAGAGAACAATCCCTTAACAGAGTTATAGAAACTTTGTTTTGCGTTGTCTATCGACGCGTACTTCGTAGTTGAAGTATTTTTTGAGTGTTCCATCGACCTCTCACCAAAATCCAAAGAATTAAATATCCTCTGGTTATACATAGATATTACGCGGTTGTTTAAATTTACATAAACTTCTCTAGATGGAAATCTCAGAGACTGTGACACCTCAACGATCTTATTGGAAGTGAACAACGTTCTGATAGTTTCTCTTCCAGCACCCACAGTAAATCGTTGCTCAAGAACACCATTACATGCACTAAGTAAATCATTACGATTAACATAAACATGCATCTCAAGATTTAGATGTCGCAAATCCCAGTCCATATAACCTACGTTTACTTTCATAGTTTTAGCTGCAGGTGGCATGACACGATTCTGTTCCGGATGAGGAACGACGGCACGGAAATGCTGAATAGACTGTTGGAGTAATCTGATTTGATTGGCTTGTGATTCGTGCTGAAGCCGTAATTGAGCAACAGTATCGGCCAGTGAGCGAACGCATGCAGATAACTCTTTCAAATCTTGGTTGACGCTACCCTCAGCCATCTCAGCTAAATTTGTACGAGTCGTAGATTCGATAAGCTAGCCTAGCTGCCGGATCTGCGGAGGACAAAGGAGTACTATTTATGTATGTGTGAATTAAATCTAGCACGACCATCTACCAGCCTTCTGCTTTCTCGTTGCAACGTTGCAAGTTTCTTTCTCGAGAGAGCGCCAACAGATCACTCAGGATGAACTCTGAGTCCAGAACTAACACTTGGTACAACAGTCTCTTATCCCGTTCTTGAACTAATTTATTCCGCGAAACGTTCATTCATTTCGTTCGATCAAACGTTTTTACGCCTTGTCGTGTTCATAGAATAGCTCAAAGACAAAATTGTAAAAAGCGTCTGTGAATCTTTCAGAATGATTCTGAAGGAGAAGCTTCTGAAGGAGAAATTTACTTGGTTAATTAAAACAGTCAGGTAAGTATAATTAATAATATTAAAACCACAAATGGTATTGGCATGTGTGCTGTGTAAAGTGATGTAAAGTTCCTCTGTGTTCAATTTATCATAAATAAACTTAAAGTACTTGTTTTTCTCAATATCGAACGCAATAGTTCGAATAGATGTCATTACATCAGGTGGACACTATACTTGTTTGCCACTAGACACAGTATAAAATGTAAGCTAATCACCTACATATAAAATACCACACTATAAAAGTTAATGTTGCTACATCTTATACACAGAGCAACAAAAAATCTATAACTTTATAAATGTAATTTAAAAGCCGTTCAAAGTTAAATAAGGAATAAATTTATAATGAATGGTTAGTAAGATAAGCTGATGTATTTTTTGTTAGGAATCAAACGGTCATATGCCAAATTTGGCGATGAGTTTGGATCGAGTCAGACTTGATAAACCGGTCCTACGCAATAAAACATATATTTATGTTTGTTTTCGAGAAGAATGATTTATGCTTAAGAAAATTATACTATTGTAAAATTAATAACTTTAAATGTATAACATGTAGAAGCTGTGAAAACAAACCGCATTAGCGAGGAAATTGTAAAAACATAAAAATATAACATAGCAATAACAGATAAAGATAGTACGATTATTTTTAGAGATGTTACGATCTGGAATTTTGTCAAACCGAGTTGAATCGGTTAGACAATTCATGCAAGTCGATTCCAAACCGAATCGACGAAATCGCGATTTGAACCGACTTGAATCGGTTTGAACCGATTTGAATCGGTTTGATTGCGATGTAACGACTCGACTTTTTAAACCGATTCAAACCGGTTTGAGCATAAACCGAGTTGCGTCGATTAGCGCGTCTACTAAACCGATTTGGCCGAGTCGAAAGCGATGTAACGACTCGACTTTTTAAACCGATTCAAACCGATTTGAGCATAAACCGAGTTGCGTCGATTAGCGCGTCAGCGCGTCTTGCGTCTACTAAACCGATTTGGCTGAGTCGAACTTACTTACGCATCTCGCTCGCGTCGCTCTGCGCGCATTCGCCCGTTTGGCCGTTTGCTCGTTTGGCCGTTTGACCGTTTGCTTGTTTGGCCGTTTGGCCGTTTGCTCGTTTGGCCGTTTGCCCGTTTGGCCGTTTGGCTGTTTGCTCGTTTGGCCGTTTTCCCGTTTGGCTGTTTGCCCGTTTGGCCGTTTGCTCGTTGGCCGTTTGGCCGTTTGGTCATTTGCCCGTTTGGCCGTTTGCTCGTTGGCCGTTTGCTCGTTTGGTCGTTTGCCCGTTTGGCCGTTTGCTCGTTTGGCCGTTTGGCTGTTTGCTCGTTTCCTCATTTGGCCGTTTGCCTGTTTGCTCGTTTGCCCGTTTGCTCGTTTGGCCGTTTGCCCGTTTGGCCCTTTGGCTGTTTGCTCGTTTGCCCGTTTGCCCGCTTGCTCGTTTGGCCGTTTGACCGTTTGGCCGTTTGCCCGTTTGCTCGTTTGCTCGTTTACTTGTTGCAAACGGCCAAACGAGCAAACAGCCAAACGGCCAAACGGGCAAACGGCCAAATGAGCAAACAACCAAACGGCCAAACGAGCAAACGGCCAAACGGGCAAATGACCAAACGGCCAAACGGCCAACGAGCAAACGGCCAAACGGCCAAACGCGCAAACAGCCAAACGGGCAAACGGTCAAACGGCCAAATGAGTAAACGGCCAAACGGCCAAACGAGCAAACGGCCAAACGGGCAAACGGCCAAACAAGCAAACGGTCAAACGGTCAAACGGCCAAACGGCCAAACGGGCGAATGCGCGCAGAGCGACGCGAGCGAGATGCATAAGTAAGTTCGACTCAGCCAAATCGATTTAGTAGACGCAAGACGCGCTGACGCGCTAATCGACGCAACTCGGTTTATGCTCAAATCGGTTTGAATCTGTTTAAAAAGTCGAGTCGTTACATTGCTTTCGACTCGGCCAAATCGGTTTAGTAGACGCGCTAATCGACGCAATTCGGTTTATGCACAAATCGGTTTGAATCGGTTTAAAAAGTCGAGTCGTTACATTGCTTTCGACTCGGCCAAATCGGTTTAGTAGACGCGCTAATCGACGCAACTCGGTTTATGCTCAAATCGGTTTGAATCGGTTTAAAAAGTCGAGTCGTTACATTGCTTTCGACTCGGCCAAATCGGTTTAGTAGACGCGCTAATCGACGCAACTCGGTTTATGCTCAAATCGGTTTGAATCGGTTTAAAAAGTCGAGTCGTTACATCGCTAATTATTTTCACAATTAGAACGTATTTCTTACCTGATGTTGACTTGCAGGACAGTTAAATGATAATTCTGAAACAAGAAAATAATTACACATTAGAAAAGTAATCATTAAGCAATCAGATACACGAAAATAAATAAAATTGTGCCTTGACCTTATGATTAACATGGAAAACAACCAAGTTTCAAAGAATTTAATTAATGAGGAAGAATTCAGTTTGCCAATAAAAAATAAAGGTTGATTATTTCTCTGAACAATTACGTATTAAATTATTAAAAACATTCTCTTTAATATATACTAACTGTGCTTCTCAGTTTCATCTCCTAATGGCCTTACCGTGGTGTTAGGTAGCATTTTATAAACTTTCTCAAAAATAGAGAAAATTTATGAATTTTTTACTTAAGATTTTACTCTTTTTTAATTTCTTTAATATGTTTTTTTTTATTTGACAAATATTCATTTTATTAATCAATTATTTATCTCTAAAGTTAATTATTCTATTAATTTTTTTTTATTAATTTTTTATCCTTAGGGGGATTGCCCCCCCTTTAATGGATTTTTTCCAGGCTGTCAAACACATTTTTTTTATATCCGACTAGAGATTACCTGTAGTTCTAGAAGTTAGTGCTCAAATGAAAAAAACTTTTTTGTTTGCTAAAAAGCATTGTTAGAAATCAAAAAGGTTTATTGAATTTCTATTCAAAATCTGAAATCATGATTTAAAATAAAGATTGTCATCTATCTATTCCTTATTCCTAAAACATAAGGCGTAATGTTGTCAATCTATGGCAAACAATCTGCAATTTATAGGAAGGAAAAATAAAATAGGGAAGACATAGCTATCGAGAACAGGAAGACAAAAACAGCCAAAGCATAACACGTCGACACGTAACAGTCGGCGGTTTTGCTCGCCGAGAGGAAGACGTCGAGGCAAAACACAATGGTTCTGCTACCGACGCATTGTTCCCGGGTAGCGATTGAGTTAGCACGAAACAAATAATAGAACTCAATTGACTTAATTTAGTGCCAACGAACCGTTTGCGTTTTGCAAGACGCTTTTGATCATAAGATGATTCCACAGATAATGATGAAGTTTTAAATGTCAAGGACGTTTATATCGTTTTCATTGAGTAGATGTGATGGACAAATGATACTAATTACTGATTGGATTGTTATAATAACAGATACATATTGGTAATGAATATGGTATGTCTAATAAATGAGTGAGCAGCACATCTGCTCTGGGAGTGTCTTTAGTTAAAGTGATTAAGGAAATTAGCATATCTATTTTTATTAATTAGGAATTAGTATATCGTCCCGTTCACGAAGCGTCGACAGCGGGACAATATGCTAGAATCCGGCCCTATTAGGCCGGAAACTATCTATATCATATATCTAAAACAAATCGAGGAAGGTTTCCTCGATTTATTTATTATTAAGCTCGATTATTAAGCCGTTACAATTTATAGCGTTAGTTATAAAATAAACAGTGGTGCATATCAATTAAATTTCACTGGCACATTTTTTAGTCCCATACATATTGTTGTCTTCAAATTTGCCAAAGAGGGAAGAAAATTTCCAAAGCTTCCTAGTACTACAATTTTTTTCCGGTTTAATATCATAAGTTTGAAGGCACTTAGTCATAAAGATCTCTGGGACAGCAATGAACTTCACTGTTCATTGTCGCTTTGGTGGCTGACCGTCGTTACTCCTTGTTTCACAGTAGACAATGGTGTGTGGTTGTACCTTATGGTGAGCCTTACTCGTTAAAAATTACACGTCTTATTTTTTTACGAGCATTTTATTTAGTTTTACCGCGGTGTCTGGAATCAAATCTTGCAAGTTAAATTTGACCCACTTCCCAGTGGCCGAGATCAAGGTGAAGTTTGCCACACTCATATGAATCCCATGACAATGCACGATTTTTTAACGGATTTAGGATGACAATTGTCCAATGCCACGGGGCAATATTCTGTAATATTATACTTAAGTGAGTGGTAAATGGGTCGAATTCTTCGGCGCGCCTCTTTACAGCCTCCGGCCTTTTGGCGTATCTCCGTAATTGTATACTTTTAAATTATTTCTTGCTTAACGAGCTATAATATCATAACCTACATAAGTACATTTTATTACGTATTATTAAATGTACAATGGTCTAGTGTGTGGGAGACACGCGGTTCCCATATTTGTGTTAGCGTTTCAACATAGAAGCATTGCATTCCGTGTAGATATCAGCTTCTATGCCGTATGCGAGAAGGAATAAGACCCATTTTTAAGACTTGATTTAGTTTTTGTAATTCACAGTCTAGTTGAATTTGCATAAAAATCCTTTTTTACGATTTGTGCAAATTACAAAATTACTAAGTCTAACGAAGTATGTTTGAAAAAACTACAATTATAGCTTAAAAATGAATATATCATGTACCAGTGATTCCCATAAAGGAATATATTCCTTCATGGGAATATTCTGTCAACTTTTGACTGGGCTCCGACCCATCTAACATACATTTCCCATCTTGGGACCCAATTCTTAGCTGTTTTAGAAAAATGGTGGTCTAGATATTGGCAATGCACAGATAACCTAGTAGCGATAGCTCGCGTCTTACATTCAATATTCGCTCACAACTATCGCGACACGACGAGTCACGACTTATAATTTGGGAACTACTGGCCCGCCTCCTACCGGGAACGCATTATCTGGATGAATTCATATTACATATTTTACCGTTTACTACCAACTAATTTCTAATTTGAACTTTCTGACCGCATAAGGTTCAAATTAGTTGGTAGTAAACGCAAACCGTTGCGTAAGAGTTAATGTACATCTCATTCCCATGATGGAGGATGTTGCCATCCCCAGAACAGTGGCGGCAGACCCATTGTACTACTAAACAAGCAATTCATTTGTATGTACAAGGCGGAAAGATGGTGGTAACGATAAATTACCTTTTCACTAACTATACCTACAAAATACTGAAAAATGTTTATTGATTGTGAAAGTGCCTTACGAGCTCTATCAAATGTTAGCAGCAATCTTTATAAATAAAAATGAATGTTATAGTCGTTATAGTTCAGGAACTACGACCCAACGAACAACGACGGCTACAGCTGACGCGCCCCTGTGCAGCACCCTTTCAGTTATATCACAGTATAGCGAGTCTCTCGCCCTCGCCCAGTAAACAAACCAGACACTCAAGCGGATTGGTAGCAGAGGGGCAATTCTCTTAATTAAAATATAGTAAATTCAGTTTCGATCCAGTCTCGATCTCACAAATGTCACATTTGGTATTCTCGTGGTATGAGTGAAAATTAAACAAACTAAGAATGTTACTTTGCCAACAACAAGAATTGATAATAATTAATTAATTAAATCAAGTATAAAATTTTAGTCAATTCACAATAAAATTCAATCTCGATTCGGTCAACTTTCAATCTGCGTTCGTAGAAAAATTACGAGAATTGGCCTTCTGGTCTTACTCTCCCCTTTCACCTGCAAGCAGGCTACTTGGGCACTCATAAGTCGAGTATAGTTTAGGAATAACAGACCCTATGCCTACAGCTAGTGTGCCCCTGTGCACCAACCTTTCGGTTATATCACAGGATTGCAAGCCTCTCGCCCAGAAAACCAACCAGGCGAGAGGACCTTTACCCACCCCGAAATCACGCCCAGTAAACCAACCAGGCACTCTCCCCTTTCCCTTTACCTGTAAGTAGTATATTTGGGCACTCTTTAGTCCCGTATAGTTTAGCAACAATCAAATGAAATCACTTATCGCTTCTATCCTGGATATACAAATATCTAACTATTGGGCTCTAACTATTGGGCGACGACGACGACAGAGCAGTGCCACCAGTGTTACTAAACATTTTCCAGTGATTCTCATGCCGTTAACTTGTTTTGTCACATACAAACAATGTGTAATTAAGTACGCAACAATCGTATGCAAATATAAGCATCTATTTTATAACTCTGCGTTCCTAGTAATCACAATAATTATATTACCTGTTGTTATGCGATAGTGTTAGGTTAATACTATGTAACTTCATTTGATATATCACGTCATATCGTGAGAAGATCATTGCTCATTCCGAAAGATTTTAGGTAGTGGAAGTAATATAATGAGAAGTAGGCTCGACTGTGGCTCGACACACATACTCGCCGCTGCTATTCCGTGTCGCCAGTGTTAGTGGCAGTAACCACTAAATTTATTATACTGAAGTTCGTTGCACTTTCAGTGATAAATTGTCTTGGAATGTTTAGCTGTCTTAGAACTTATTATAAACCTAAATAAAACAACGTTTAAAAAAATTGCCTCTAAATAAATAATAAATAAATATACCAAATTACACAGCGCCATCTAGTCCCAAACTAAGCAAATCTTGTGCTAAGGGAATTAGGTAACTGATATATGTACATAAGTACTTATGTATATACATTTTTTTGTAAAACATACATATAATACATAGAAATTATCCAGACCAACAAACAACAAACAGACATGTTTATGCGCACAAATGTTTGTATTGTGCGGGAATCGAACCCGCGACCGACGATGCAAAATAATAAATTAATCGAGTTGTCTAGAGTGCATTGGTTCAATAACTTACAGCACAAAGAGCCTCTGTTTTAGATCCCAAACGGAAACAATAATAATCGTGGATTATGTCTTTCAGTGGCCTTCCGTGTACATTACAATACTCGTCATTTATTACTTATTCATTTAAAAATACGCATAAAGATAATGTTTAAATTCTTTCAACATAAAGAAATTTGCAGACATTCTAAGAAAAATTACATCTGTAATCATATTTCTTGTCATTTTAGACAAAGACACTGGCGACAGAGATTTTTTTAAAAAACGAACATCTTTTTTTTAAAGTTTAGCTGACCCGACAGACGTGGTCTTGTCTTCTTAACTATGAATATTGAATTTGAATGGATTTCGCGCAGTCTGTCAAATGACTGACAGTTCTGTCAAACAACATACACTTACATTAGAAAAGTTAATGTGGTCGTTCAGCCCCCTTACCACCAACTCTTATTGCGGCTCAATAACTGAATAGAATGCTTATTCATACCAATGAATAAGCGACTCTATTTTAGTTGAAATAGATTCGCTTATTAATTGGTATGAATAAGCATTCTATTCAGTTATTGAATCGCAATAAGAGTAGGTGGTAAGGCGGCAGTTCTCCTGACATTAACAAATACAACCAACAAAATTAAAAAAATTGCGAAATTGGACCGTATTGTGGCAAGTTGGGCAAAATCAACTACCTATTTAAATAATAATTTTGTAAATAAATTATTTAATAAGTTTGGTGTTATCAAAAATACACGAAATTCACCTGCAACGATAGACTGCTATGTCTTATTTAGAAATGTATTACTTAATAGGTAGATGGCGTCACACTGCGACTTCACAGCAGTTTAGAAAATGCAAAATTTCGCCACCATCACCAACCTTCCCGGTAGCTCAATTGAAAAGAGCTCTCGACCGGTGATTGAGAGGTCGTGAAATGGAGGGGTGAATTTTTCGTTTTTTTAAATAAGTATTTATAATAAGTCTCTATAAGTTCTCTACTTAGCAAAAATTTACAAGAGCCTTTACAGTAACATGATGCATGTTGAGTAAGATTCATATCTACTCATATAATATTACATTAATAATGTATTAAACATTATACTATAACATCCTTGGAATTGCAACTAGAAAACTACGACCTCGCTAATTGAAATCGAACCTTTAAAATGAATCATACATTTCTCCAAGTTTACATGAATGAATGTCATAAAACTTCAGAAATATATACCGTAAATCAACGGAAGAAGATGCATTTCACATTGTCCACTTTCACTTACTGTTGACCTATGGTCTAAGTGTTCGCATGATCATGACTCAGAAATGAGAATTTGCAATAGTATCTTTGTGGGTCGTCGTGTGACGTATGTAAAAGCGGATCTATACCTAGTACATGACGTCTTTCAGACATTGTGACGTAATTGACGCGTGTACCCATCTGAATCTTCGATCGAAGATGTCAATAGTCATCGATACTGTGTATTCTTTTATTAATTTTTGTTTTCTCTTAAATTATTACTAAGAATAAATATTAATGATGTGCCTCATTCTACTAAGATTGCCAATTCTCGGCATTTAGGAAATTTCCCAGAATCAGAGTTGAAAATAAAAAGCGCCTGCATCCCAGAAGTATTTAATATAATAATCCACATTCTCCCGGAATTTCAAATTAGCGCGTGAATACGTCAGACATAATATAGACAAAAAAAGAACCTTTTAAGTTAAGAACGTGACTCGGAAATGAGAGGGGGTAAACGAGCATGTGGGTCACCTAGATAATTTAATTTATCGGATCCAGATGGTTCCAGATCAGTATTTGAAAAAATTGTAATAAAAATATATGCATGCATGGAGTTCTCAATAGCTGGCAATTTTGAAATGAAATGGCAACACAAAAGGCACATTATTGGTAAATTAAAGAGACAGTAGTTGGGAACACTAAGCTAAAATAATCTTATCCTCAGATCAATAATTGTTATAATAAATGTACCGATTAAGGGTGGATACAATGAAAGCTCATTTAAAATAATTCTCAATCTATATTTTAGTGAAATACCTATTTCAATTTGTATTGAATAATATCGAAATTACATGTTTGAAAAAAGTTCGTAAAAAATGCCAGTCCCTAGTCCTGATATGGCCGACTACACTACACTGATCTGTATAATCCGAAAACGTCATAGAGTACGTTACAAAGAATGCCGTCTTCACACTTCACACTGATGATCGAGCCTTGACGATTGAGAGAGATGATTGCCATATCGCTTCCTCACCGTATGGTCGTTACACGTTGATCAATCTTCACGGCAATTCAATCGGCACGTCTCAGCTCCTAGAGGCCTGCTTGACCTCATCGCTTAAGGTTAGTATAATAAACAAGCAATAAATTACCATAATTACAATGATAGACTGGTTGTAGATAAGAACCCTGTAGATTTTAACCAGGTACATTCATATTTGTACTTTAATGGGTGTGATAATGGATCGTTAAAAAATTATGTAGAAAGAAATGTAATTTATATTATAGATAGTTCTATAATATAAATTACATTTCTTTCTTCGATATAGATAATAATCAGAACTAAGTTATGATATATAAGTGTATTCATAGTGTCGAAAATTTAACAAAATCAATTTTATGTGACAGCGATTTAGATATCAGCTATGCAACGGAAGCCATCCAGTTGCATGGTCAAGCTTAAGTCCAAATTCAAATTTTCCTGTTGTTTCTTACTCCCAAAGACAATGGGACGAGCCGCTTTGTAGAATATTACGGGATAATCTAATCCAAACTTCCGTTGATTCTACGGAGCGGGCTCGTCTCTTAGCCGTTTCGGAGTGGGAGTCCGGACTTTGGTTGCAGGCCATACCTTCGGCGAATGTCGGGACCTTACTGGATGACACCTCATTTCGTTTAGCCACCTGCCTTCGATCCATCGATGTCCTTGTGGTACCGTCGTCGACCAGCTGGGGCATCACGGCCTCTCATGCAGAAGAAGCGCTGGACGTATGTCTCGTCACGCCGGCCTTAATGACATAATTCGACGGGCTCTTGTCAGCGTCTGCGTTCCAGCCATTTTAGAACCTAATGGTTTGGTTCGAGACGATGGCAAGAGACCTGATGGAATGACTCTGTTGCCCTGGAGGCTGGGACGCGCCTTGGTGTGAGACGTTACATGCGTCGATACCCTGGCCCCGTCTCACCTCACGGCAACAGGGTCTAAGGCCGGTACCGCAGCGGCTTCTGCAGAATATATAAATTTGTATTTATTTATATATTTATTTTTTTTATCCCATAACTTTTTCTTTGTTTTATAGATTAGATAGGCTGTTAGATTAGTTTCAGTTTAATTGGCAGAACTTAACTTTACATTACTTAAAGAAAATTTTATCTTATAGATACGAGAAAAATACATAAAAAAAACTTATGATGATAATGTATAAATACATTTTTATATATAAAACGTATTGTTAATTTAAAGATATTACAGTGACACAATTATAAAGATGAACGTATATGAAATGGCCCACATTAGAAAAATAGGGAAGGATCAAATGACCAAATTGATGTCTAAACAAATCATTATATTACTATTAAAATGTAGAATGTATTCCACTTCTGGCACAAAATAAGTAATAACACTCTTCTTTTTTCTCAATAGTTCTTCTCTCTTGTTGTTATTTTTTTTTTCAAAGAATAAGAAACGACAACACCATAGTTGTTTTCAAACAATTAGAAACAAAACAACAATAAGAGAGAAGAACAATTGAGAAAAAAAAAGACTGTGTAATGACACTCTTCTTTTTTCTCAATGGTTATTAATTTGTGCCAGAAGTGGAACTTCTGGCATAAATTTAATAGGAATATAAGATTTGTATAAACATTATATTTTAAAAAATATTTCGGAAAATTTAAAACAATAATAACACCTGGCTATAAACTTAATACAGACGGCAATAGAATAATCTTCCATAGTAATTAATTTCATCAGCCTATCTAAATAATTTTCTTCTACGCCCGAACAAATTTCCATATCTCTTGAGGTCGGCCATCGTAATCCTTTTAGGGCGGGTCACTCAGGCGGTGCTGTGTTCTAAAATCTAAATACTAGCACACCCCGGCCACTCCATACAAATGTCGCGTCATTCATTTACAACTACATAGACAAAGACGTCTATGCAGAGCGTGTATGAGCGGCGCCATACAAACTTGTCCATATTTGTTTCAGAGCGAGACGAGGTCGACACGAGACAGCGGCAGGGAGTGGCCATATTTTGATATTAGTGAACATTTTTTTTTAAATCGGTTCAATGAACTTCCAAACGTTACTTTTCGTGTACTTTTAGAGCTGACCAAATAACTATTGTTGACATATTAAACCACGAGGTATTAGTTGTATACAGAAAATATTAACGCATAGAAAGCGAATGAGTCACTTGGCAATTTTCACCCAAATACGTCTTTACATAATAGGAATGACTACGATACACATGTCTAGCGGATTTAAAACTGGCTTCTTACTTTGTTACATATATGTACATAATAATATATTTTGTTATAAAATTGATGCGGCACCGTCATTAGTATATATATATATATATATATGGGTAGTTCCATAAAAGTTGGGTAACTTTGTGTTCCAGTGTTATTTTATACATTTTTTTATTAAAAACCAGTAATAAAAATGTCTGCCATATGAAATAATCAATTTTTTACTATGTCACTCAATTTTGCTACAATCATTTATTTCTTTTTATAAAAAAAATGTCCTTTTCTATCCTCAATATCAGTCCCTAGCCATGTCATATTTCCAAAATAATGTTTTCGTTCGACTGATTTTAGTAAGCCTTGATGATATTTGAACTTTATTTAACTTAATTACACTTAAAATTACATTACCTTGTTCATTGAATCTATTAAGTAAACAAATTTAAATATTTTTCATATATATTTTGTAAGAAAAGTAGCGTCATCGATAATTATAGTCAGGCCCTAGCCACTCAGTAAATTTGAAAATACGCGGCAATCGAAATAAGTGTCCATTTTAAAATGAACGCGTTCAAAAGTGACAACGTTAAGTTAGCCATAAGCGGGGGCCGTTTCGTATCGGTCATCTTAACATTAGTGCCATCGGCGTCGATGCTGAGGAAACACGCGTTGTGCCAGTCAATCTCTCAGGCCCTAGGTGAGTTATTTTATGTAAAATTAATTAGTTATTATTCTCTCTTGTTTGTGTGTACATGTGATTTGTTTGTTCTGAGTTTGTTGTTATCTACAAGTCTCGGTATTTCTTTTTAAAAGTAAATTACGAGTGATTTTGTTCTAATTCGTCAGTCCCTAGACCATCAGGCCCTGGCTGTTAATGTGACTAGGGACTGATTCAAAAGCTAGGGACTGACAGTCATACCTACTCTTTCACTCTTCGTCATTCAGAAACTTTTGTTTGTTGTAGAATATGCCGCCGCGAAGGTAAATACCGTTGTCTAAAGAAGAAAAAGCAAAAAAAAAAGTCAGAACAGGCAGAAAAACGTTTAGAAAAAATAAAAAAATGATCCAGTTTTGCTAGCAGAGTACAAGGAAAAAGAAATATTAAAATACCTCAGAAAAAAGGAAAAAGGGCAGAGAAAATGTGTAAAGGATATGACTCCTCGTGAGCATAGAAAAGTGAAAAAAAAAACTGGATTACTTACTCGGCAGCTTACAGACAAAATAAAAAAAATGGTAAACACGCTGATCAATACATGGACGAAAATACGCCACCATAATCTGACGGAGAAAATGATCTACAGGTCCCAGTTCCGTGTATTGCTGATCAAAGACAAGCTGAAGTTAAAAGGAGAAGTATTTTGCAAAGGAAGATAAGAAATAAACAACTACAGAAAAAGAACCATCTTATTACTAAATTAAAAAAGAAACTTGCTAAAGAAAGACAGAAGAACAGAAGACTAAAACACAGAATTAAAAAATCGAAAAAGGCACTTACGCCCAGAAGCAGAATTGAAGAAATGGCAAATGATCCTAATAAGAAGGCAGAATTAGTGAAAAAAGCACTGTTTGGTGAGATTATTCAGGCGCAAATCTTAGAAGAAAAAAAGAAAACAAGTACATATCAGGAAAAAAATAATTAAAAACGCGGTTTTATCTGGTTCTGTAGCAAAGAAGTATAAAATATGGAGGTTAGGAGGTAAAACGTAACATATAAGAAGATGGAATTTAATCGTACAAAGTCAACAAAGAAAGGCAACAAGAACAGAGTGATGGCAATTATTCACAAGTTTTATGAAGATGATAGCAATAGCCGATGTGCAGCAGGGAAGAAGGTTTTGTAAGATATTATACCAAAAGGTATGTTTAGTAACGTGATCTCAAGTGATTTTTAAGTAATGGTACTGTTATTATTGTTGGTAAGAGAGATTATCAAAGATAATTTACAGACTGATTTGTCTCTAATTTGATTGCATTTTGGAATAAATATGTGTATGAATAAGATAAGAGTGAGATTTACCAAATAAATACTAATTATATAAGACAAACATATGGTTTTATTGTATAATAAATGTATGGCATCAGTCCCTAGCACAACCTGTCAGTCCCTAGAACGGAGATTTCAGAAAAACACAAATTTCTCTTTAATTACCTAGTAAAGTGACTGGCCCCTTTAGATACTAAAAGTATATTATTATATGCACTGTATTTACTAAAAAGTTTTTAATTTAGTCTCTAAAAACACGTATGGCAAAATTTGGACGACTTTTACCCAACTTTTGTGGAATCACCCATATATATATATATATATATATATATGGCGGTCACTAATACAATTTTTTTTATATGAGAGGGGGGCAAACGAGCTTGTGGGTCACCTGATGGAAAGCATTCACCACCGCCCAAGGAGATCAGCAACACCAAGGGATCGCCAATCCGTGGCCAGCCTATACTCCTTCCTTTCTTTCTGGTGACCTCACTCAATCGCAGGAACATAATAACTCTCAAGGGAATTGTTATTTGGTTGCGGTATTTTCGTGAGTTGGAGGTACTTCCCCAGTCGGGCAGCTTAAAAACGCTATGCCGTACCTCTCTTTTCGCCACAGCATCGTTAGTCAGTCAGCAGGCTTTGATTAAAAATGTTGATAAACCACTTACACCCTAAAAAATTGTTTCCGGGATACTAAACAAATAATTAAATTTACGTTGTAAAATATTACGGCTGGTTAATGGATTTAACGGAAATCTATACAAATAAAATAAAACTAAAATGCCTGTTTGTAATGTCAAAAAAAGTTTGATACATATGAAAGTATATACTAAAAGCTTCCGGAATGAATAAGAAAAAAATACTATTAAAGGTCAAAATGAATTTATTGTCTCTCAAAATATTCTCCCTTTGCGTAAATGCACTTTTTCATTCGATTAAATCAATTTGAAAACTTTTGTGCCACTCCTCCGTCGTAACCTAAGAAAAGTTTTTTTCTCTCTCTTCGGCAGCCTCTTCTGGTGATGAAAATCGTTGACTGCGTAATTGGTTCTTAATTTTTGGGAACAGAAAAAAGTCACAAGGTCGGGACTGTATGCAGGATGGCTTGTAAGTTCTACGTTTTTCACCTTCAAAAATTCGTTTTGTCTGTCTGGCCGTGTGGGAACTAGCATTGTCGTGGAGCAAGATAATACGGCGTTTACGGTTATTTTTACGGAGTTCGTCAATAATTTCCGGCAAACAAATGGTCGTGTACCAGTCACTATTCACGGTACGACGATACTCTAAAACAACAGAAGCCACGTGTCCAGTTTTAATAAAGCAATCATCCGCTTAGATCACGGGTGCCGCGGCGCCGCTTTGGTTGGTTTCGGCTCATCTTGAAAGACCCATACTCTCGATTGCTGCTTTGTTTTGGGATCGTAGCAATAAATCCATGTTTGCAATTGATTGCATGCCAAAGAGTTCCATTTTGAAATGTTTTAATTACTTTTTAAATATTGTTTATGTGTGTGGCCAGTTCCGGAAACTTTTAGTGTGACCTATGTATAACAGTACTGATAATAAGAATATTTTTTTTTCTTTGTTTCAATTAATGTCTGAAACGGTTGCACCGATTACGACGAGGTATTCACTGACAGGTACCTAGTAGTATAAGATGTATAAATAATTAGGGTTCGCATAAAATAACAAAAACTCATGATATTGAAGATTTTTTGTTAATTTCCACCTGGACTATTGAGGGTAACATAATTAATTTAATCAAAATCCTTGACAAAGTTAATAATAGTTGTTCGTGATTAGGTAAATATGTTGTTTATCATAATTTGTCCAATAAATAGGTATGTAATATAAAACCACCGGGTATAGACATAACCAGGTGAATATTCAGCCGTTTATTAGCTTTTTAAAATAATAGCAAACATCTGCTTCAAGATGATGTCATTATTATTTCAGGACCGAGCCAGTTTACATATGTTTACATACGTGTGCAATCAAAGTTAAGAATTTAGTTGGCAATATTAATACCAACTTGAAAACGCTACGGTAACCGTTTTACATCAGGCAGGCTGTATACCTGTCTGCTGCTCGACGTAGTATAAACACAAACCGTCTCGTATTAACCATTAACAGATTACTGGCATGCGGAACTTCTGATGGTAGTTATTGAAGCCTATGGATGCAGGTAACTCCAGAGGTATAGCTAACGAATTGCCGACTCTGTAAAGGCCTCTTCACGCCTTTTTTGAAGAATCCCCTGCATGAACTTCCTGCCGAGGTTTCCCTTGGGGACTATTCTCCAGGGGAAACCTCCAGGAATAGTCTCCAGGGTACACCTCGGCAGGAAGTTAAGTTGTTCGCGGACAGAAACTTCTTTGGAACCACACTGTAAGCGGTTTGAGGCCAGACTGATGAGTAGTATACTCTATATATAGCTCTTCTCAGTTGATCAGAAAGGCGTGAAGGGGTTTTTACAGGGCCGGCAACGCATGAGTACTTCTAGTATTGCGAGCGTCCATAGGCTGCCATGACTGCTTACCATTAGGCAGGTCGTATGCGTCTTGTCACAAGACGCATACCTACGACCTGCTGATAATAACGGTGATCTCCGCCGACACGATGTTTTTAACTGACTTCAAAGAAGGAGGAGGTTCTCAATACGACTGAATATTTTTTTGTATGTATGTTATTCAATATCTTCGCGAATTGTGAACCGATTTTCATAATTCTTTTTTTATTTGAAAGGGTATAATTGCAAGGTGGTCCCATATCAGCAAGTCAGGATCTGATGATGGGATGCCAGGGAAATCAAGGGAAACCATTAAATTATTTAAGCACGTATGGTCAAATTTATTTTTTTTATTTGAAAGGGTAATTGCGAGGTGGTCCAATATTCACCAAGTAATGGTCTGATGATGGGATCCCAGAAAAATCGAGAGAAGCCCTTAAATTTGCCCTGTGGTTGCCAGCAGAATAGAATTCCGCCACTCCATTTCTCTGCGCTGGATGTCGTACAAGGCGACTAAGGAATCTTGTGTCATGCAATAAGTTTTCTCCCGGAAGACGGGCAGCAGCGTCTGCCGGGGTATACCACCAATAAGCTGCGCTCGCCAACTGAAGTCGGTTTCATTTTTTTTTAAAATCAAGTTTATTTTAAATCTTAATTTAAATCAACTTTATTGTTGTGTGAGAGCATAGGTGAGAGTTGAGGTGGGCAGGCGAGGAACGGGATGTCTACGTCAGACACAGACCACCTAGGACTTGAAAGCTGCAAACATTTCCAAAGTATAGTATGCCCAAACTAATAATGTGTAAAGTAAGGTAATATCCAAACAGCAATGAGTAAATTAAGTAAGATAATGCCCAAAAAGCAATAGGTAAATCCACTTTTTAATGGATCCATGACAACGTTCAGGTAAAGAAGCCTGAGAGTTCGTAACTTCCTAAGCTAGGATGTCTTAAACTATATTGGTGTACAACGAGACGCCGCCCGCAGCGCTGTAGAACTGATGCATGTAGTCAGTTCAGTTTACACTTTTGCCACCGGATAAAATATCTCCATCTCACTAGAATTGCCTCGGATAAAAAACGCTAGAAGAACAAACGTGATGACTGTGCTGACATAATCAAAGGGTGCTGGCTGGCGGTCTGCCTATGATGACCTGTGTAAATATTTCTTCACACCTTACTTAAATAACACAGCATTTATAAAAGAGGGAAACACATGTGCCTGAACTAAATTTCACATGTTTATTGGGCAGAGAAATGAAATGCCGAACTTGTAGGTGATTAAAGACCAATCTTTACTCACCTACAAGATGTTGATGAACACTTGTAAGTGTTCATCATCATCACCTAGTGTTAGTGTACATCAATATCTTTGAACCAAAGCCAACCTCACCTGCACGAAAAGAGAGGTAGGGTATAGGACGTTTTTTTTAAGCTGCCCGACTGGAAGGATACCTGCGGTATTCTGTGAGGTGGAAGTGCTTCCCTCTTCCGCAAATAACAATTCACTTGAGGGTAGTTGTGTTCCTGCAATTGAGTGGGGTCACCAGAAAGAAAGGAAGAAGTATAGGCTGGCAACGGAGCGGCGACCCCTTGGTGTTGTAGATCTCCATGGGCGGTGGTGATTGCTTTCCATCATGTGACCCACATGCTCGTTTGTCACCCTCTCATATAAAAAAAAAGAGAACTCAATACTTTAGTTGGCTCGAAAATGGAAGTATTGAAGTGGTAATAGAAGTAAAAATAGCCTTTAGGTAGTAACAAAATACAGAAATTATTGTTTCCTATGTACTCATGCGTATTACTTTGGTATTACTTCTAGTACCTAGGTACTCTAACTTATTCTGTGGTATTACAACACGCTATGTAGGGCGCGTCAGCATAAATAACTTACATGTACCTGTTAGTTAATGATACAGGTGCCAAGGTGAAATTGGGCAGCTGCCATCGTACTGTTATTAATTATGCTGTGTCTTTTGTAACTTTTGTAAGTATGGTCATTCATACTTATATACTAGGTATTTGAAATACTTAATTTCACGTAGGTTAATACCTATGTGAAATTAAATTTCAAAACGCTATTTAGGTAATGTTAATTCCATAGTGTGAAATAATGGCATCACAGCATTGAAATAATATGGTTAAGTCAAATATTAAACTATACAAATACCTATTATAAATATTTATAAAATGGAATAATTCACCTCTCCCGTTTAAACGTACCTATTTGTACTACGAAACACTAACAATGAGATTGTGGTTTCCTTTTAGTCTTATACAATATCTTCGTCAGTTGATTCTTACTGGAAAATCCGATATTATTATGTCAGCATTCCTTTTCAATTTATTTCGATTATTTTTTATTCTATAGTAGGTACCATAGCCTTATTCAGACCAAAGTCCCTAAATTAGTTTAGGAACTTTGGTACCTTTTGGTTTTTTAATACCAAAGTCGCCAAACTAATTTAGGGACTTTGGTCTTAAAAAGGCTTGTCAGTTCCATCATACCTTATGACCTATTATACAATTTAGTTTTTATAAACACATTTACATTATACGAATAACAAGTACACTACTAATCAACTATTTAAATACTATTTATGTAATAAGTTTGGTGTAACCAAAAATAACTCGAATTTCATCTGCAACGATAGACTGCTATGAATAGGCTTGTATCCCATTTTTTTTTTTCGATTTGTTATTTAATGACGTCACAATAATATAAATATAGGTGAAATAATTACTTCGATGGCATAAAAACTTCTCGAGATATGATAACTTGAAGATCACAATTTTGGACTATCCCGATAACGCTCCATACAAAAGGCCTCCCCGTTATGACGTCACACCGTGCTATTTTATATGCATTAAATCAGAAATTTGTACGACAGCTATGTTAAATATTGCGTTTATGAAGCCAGTGCCGTAACAAAAGTTATAGTATTTTGTATTGTTTCTACAATGGTAATATTTATTTTTTATAATTTCATACCTTTAAAATGGACTTTCCCACCAAACTTTGACCGAACATAAAACACGTCATACATAAGTTATTAAAATTCTAAGATCGCAGATCGTTCTAGTTTTATGTATTTTACGTTACTGATAGAGAGTTTTTATAATTTTGTGACATGGGCAACAAGCCTATTATGAATACACTGTGACTTCACAGCAGTAAAATATAAAATGCAAAAAAATCGCCGCCGTCACAAATATTCCTGGTAGCTCAGTTGGAAGAGCACTCGACCGGTAATCTAGTCTAGAGGTCGTGGGTTCAATTCCCACCTACGCGAGGGGAGGTGAATTTTTCGATTTTTAAAATATTTATAATGTATGCCATAACTTTATCTATAATTCTATTTACTTACGACTACTTCTGCTGTTTATCTACTGAATATGCGTTACAAGAAATGAGGAGAGAAGAAATTAATTTATCTAATTAACTTAGTGACAACCTGACGACTCGCCCAAGTTTGCAAAAAGAAAGAAAATAAAACACCAAGTTTTGTTTCTTGTAAAAACAAAGTAAAGCCTTAGGTCCACGTAACCGTTTGCTCTCAAACAGGTGTTCCAAGAATCACTTTCTCCATTGAACACGGACATTGTACTAATAGATAAGACACTTAAAAATGTGCAAAAGAATCGTTAGGCTGGACGCAGGCACAATAAATCAGCTGGAACGATGGTATCTGCCCATCTCGAGGTATGCTTATCATCAATCACTCCAGATGGTGTAACCGAGGAAAGTGAACGCACTTCCGTATGAAAAAAAGTTAATGATGGCAAAAAGCATTCAATGACGAGAATGATCTCGAGATGTTAGAACACGCCGATTAAAATTTGATTCAATTGTCACATGATGTAACAGTGTAGGTAAAAGTACTCACACAGTAACCGTAGATTATACGAGGTATTTTTATTGTCATCATCATCATCAGGTCATTTTAGTCTCCACTACAGGAGCACGACCCTCTCTCGTCCGTCTCAGACGGAAGGAGGATTTGGCCTACACTCCCCACGCTGGACAGTTGGGGATTGGGGACAGGGTTGGGGAGGCCTGATCAATGTTTTATTGTAAATATTAAAAAAAAATGGAAAAATTCACCTCGCCCGCCTAGGTGAGATTTGAACCCACGACCGCTCGATGGCCGGCCGAATGCTCTTCCAAGTGAGCTACCAGGAAGGTTTATGTTGGTGACGAATTTTTGCATTTTTATATTTTACTGCATGAGTCAAGTTGGCCGAAAACAACTATTTAAATTATAATGTTTTTTTTACATAAGAGAGGAGCAAACGGGCATATGGGTCACCTGGTGGAAAGCGATCACCACCGCTCATGGAGATCAGCAACACTAAGGGGTCGCCGATCCGTTGCCAGCCTTTTAAGCGAAATATAGAGACTCTGTTCTTGAAGGTTCCCATGTCTTAATTGTTCGGAAATACCACTGAGGGACATTCCACAGTTTCACCGTTCGTTGTATATAGTGAATATTAAATATACCCATGAAGGTATATTAAATATACCCATAACTTCGAATCTGACTACCAATGTACATTGTTATAATACACGCAAATTCAATTACTACGCTCCAGGTACGTCCTAAAGTTGACAACCAATATTACATATTGTTTTGATCATGAACACCAGAACAATAAATAAGAGATCGGTTTTGTGTCTTTAAACAGAATAAAACAAAATCCTCCAAAAACCAAGAAAAAACTCAGTGTAGAAAAAATCCCGTCCTAAATGAATCGTCTGTTTGGAACGAACGCGAGATTTTTTTTTTATACTACGTCGGTTGGCAGACAAGAATACTGCCCGCCTGATGTGAAGCGGTTACCGTAGCCATATTTACGCACGCAACATAAAATATCGCTCGCGCGCTGCCACCCCCGCTGCCAATGCAGCATCTCCTTCCTTTCTGGTGACCTCACTCACTCGCAGGAACACAACAACCCTCAAGGGAATTGTTATTTGGCTGCGGTATTCTGTGAGGTGGAGGTACATTCCCCATTCGGGTAGCTTACATATACGCTCCCTACCTCTCTTTTCGACGGAGCTTCGTTTGTCAGTCAGCAGGGTGTGCAGCTGAAGTTGGCTTATGTTTTAAGATGTTGATGAACCTCTTACACCCCATTGTTTATAAAAGTGAAATTGCTTATTTATCCTGCTTTGATTTTAAAATTCCTGACTATTTATTATTTATTTAAACTTTATTTACCACAATTTAAGGGTACATAGGCGGTCTTAATGCTAATAGCATTCTCTACCAGACAACCTTCGGGAAGAGCAGATATACACGAATGCGGCATACAAAAATAAATTAATTATTACGATATAACAACAGAAAATATACATACATACACATTACATAAATAACAAAATATATAATATATATAAAATTATATACATACATATACATATGAATATGAGGATGATTCATAGTTTTGGCAAATTGTCCAAGAGGTACGCATGAACTTTTTTTTTAAAATTAAATTTATTCACGATTCTTCTGAGGCTATCAGGTAGTGCATTCCAGAGTCGTGAAGCTTGTAAGGTGAAGGAGTTTGACATAAAGCCAGTACGAAAAAGTGGGGTAGAGAGCGCAAGAGAGTTGGCAGATCGAAGCTGTCTTTCATGAGAGTCACAGAGATATTGAAACTTGCATTTTAAATATTCAGGGGAGAGAGGATTATTAAGAATAGTGTGAAGTGAACAGAGCAACCTCTTTTGTCTGCGCTGACGAATGGGAAGCCATTTGAGCTGTGACCGGTAGGAAGAGACATGATCAAATTTACGAAGACAGAAGACAAAACGAATAGCATTGTTGATAAGCCGGTCCAGCTTATTAAGAAGATCTTCATTTAGATCAGGATAGCAGACATCAGCATAATCAATGATTGGGAATATGAGAGATGTGACAAGAGTGACCTTAATATTAATGGGGAGAAAATTCCGAAACCGATTAAGATATCGCAAAGAGGATATGACCGCACGACTTACCTCTGCGATTTGTGTAGTCCAACTCAATGTGGAATCAACGTGTAGCCCAAGGTTCTTCACACTATGACTAAAAGGAATCACACAGTTTTCAAACATGACAGGTAAGACGGAACTGGTATCCACTTTTGCGACTTGCTTATAACTGCCCACAACAATAGCTTGGCATTTAGCAGGATTCACAGAAATGCCAAAGTCTTTAGACCAATTGCTAATTCTGTACAAATCACAATTTAGCTGAGTAATTGCCATGTTTACATCGCCTGCAGTTGTTTGTACATAAATCTGCAGGTCATCCGCATAGAAATGGTAAGAACAGCACAACGACAAGGAAAGGAAATTAATAAATAAAGAGAACATTAAAGGCGACAGGATCCCGCCCTGCGGCACGCCCGAAGACAGATCTTTCCAGGCAGAAAATTCACGACCCAGACGCACTGCTTGCTGGTGACCACGCAGATATGAGGAAAACCAATCCAACGCGATAGATGAGAAGTTCAGATTTTTAAGGATGGCAAGTAGAATGTCATGGTCAACCATATTAAATGCATTTGAGAAATCAATAAGAACGACTATGGTGACCATTTTCTCCTCCATACCCAACCTAATATCTTCTGTAACTTTGAGAAGAGCAGTAGTAGTGCTGTGCCCTGAGCGAAAGCCAGACTGATGAGGGGTGAGCAGAGCGTTAGAGAAGACAAAGGAAGATACTTGTTTATGAGCAGCTGCTTCTAAGATTTTCGAAAGGAAGGGTAAAATTGAGATAGGTCTGTAATTTTTCAGCTGGGTAGGAGTGGGAATTTTAGGAACAGGAATAATAAAAGCTTTTAGCCAGAAAAGAGGAAAATCACCTTCTAGAAACGAGAAATTGACGATATGAGCAATGATTGGGAGAATTAAGTCCAAAATGCAAATAATCATATCCCTACTCACATCGTCGCAGCCAACTGCCTTGGACTTGATTGACTTTATTATTGTACGTATTTCATCCATTGATACTGGAGAAAAAGCAAAAGATTCGGTGTCAGGATGAGTCATGGAAGATATTTTAGCAATAGTAGCTGATTTAAGTAAAGGGTCAAAAGACGGAGAAGTTACGAAGTAATTATTGAAGTCATTAGGAGAAAAAGTAACTTGCGGTTGAGAAGGACATTTACCTATACCTAGGGAGTGCAGAAACTTCCATATATTGGCTGAAGAAGTATTAACGACATTTATATGGAAATATTGCCGTTTAGCTGCTCTTACCATGTGGTTACAACTATTACGCGCAGTTTTGTATAAATTCCAATTTTCGTCAGACCTGTCATGCTTGAAGATTCGAAACGCGCGATCACGCTTTGCCATGGCCAAGCGAACATCCCTAGTAATCCAGGGTGCAGGAGGCCTCTTAACTTTAACCGCTTTTAATGGAGCATGAGCATCAAACAGTTTGAGCAATTTGTTATTAAGTTGTGAGACTTTCTCATGTACTGTCGACGCTGCAAAAACCGAGGAAAAATCTAACTTAGATGCGTCTTCCTTTAATTTTGTGTGATCTATTCGCACGTAACTCCGCATCCACACGATTGTGGGTTTAAGTTTCGGCGGTCTCAATTTATACTGGAGAAAGATAAGGTCATGTTTAGAGAAGCCAGGAGCAGAGAATTGACCATGTTTTGTGACAAGTTCAAGAGAAGAAGTAATAATTAAGTCAAGCCAAGTGTCACTTGAAATAAGGTTATGATGAGTAGGCTCTAGAGGCAGAATAGAGAGATTGACTGACTTAATAATATTCAACAGTTTAAGAGAATGCACAGTATTGCTTAAGAGATCGGTATTGAAATCACCCATGATTATGTGATACCTGTAGTCCGAACAGAGTGGCTCTAAGATGGATTCAAAGTGAGAAAAGTAATCAATGGAGGGTGGACAGTATACGACTGCTTTAACGAACGAATTAATGAACGAATGCTTTTTTTTTTTTTCTTATTGTAAATGGTTCTGGCTATCTGTACAGTGGCACATTGTTATGTTACAGTATTTTTTTTTTTGTCTTTTTAAAATTTTAATATGTTTTTCTGTTTTTTTTTTAATTTGTAATGATTTCAGTTAACCGGCAGGACTTGCAGGTCGCGTATTTACTTGTATATTGTTATTATATTCGGATATTTATTTATTATATTTATATTTTTGTTATATATTATTTATATATTGTTATGTCTGATGATGATTCGTTCCATTCTGCCTTGAACTTAAGCTTCTCTTCAGGAGATAGCACGGGGTCGTTAAATGAACTAGAAACGTTAGGCACCCTTCTTGAGACTGCTTTAGTTGACACTCCCTACTGCTTCAACGCCTATTACTATTCTGAAAGTTCGCTCTGCTTCGTTTTTAGAAGTCCAATATTCCGGACATATCCAAAATATTCCAGTCACCAAGTAATGCTTATCTCGATCGATATACAAATCTGTGTGAAAATTGCAACTTTGAAGTAAAATGTTTAAAACATGGGGCATAATTAATAATAATTTTGTGTGATATTACAATTCCCTTAAGGTTGGTTGTTGTGCTCCTGCGAGTGAGTGAGGTCACCAGAAAGGAAGGAGATCCTGCGTTAGTAGCGGAAGTAGCGGCGTGCGAGCCATATTTCATGTTGCGAGCATTAATATGCTACGGTAACCGTTTCACATCAAGGGGGCCGTATGCTTGTCTGCCATCTGACGTAGTATTAAAAAAATACTTATTTTTTCTAAGTTTGATGATTCCTGCATGCAACGAGATTTTGTATGACTATGAAGTGAAAGTTAACTCAGACTACTTGTATATTGTCAATATCAATATTTGATATCAATTTAAAATGGCGGATGTCATCTCAAATAACACGAAACGGAAATTAAAATTACGAATTAAGTGTAGTAATGAAGTAATTACCAATATATTAACGAAGTTTATCTCGATGGGAATAGTAATTATTTCACTTAAATGACATGGCTACACCTGAGTGACGCCCAAATTAAAATATGATTAAATAGCTATAATAAATAATGAATCATTCATATCCGAGCAAATTACATATTATTATACATGATTTGCATTTTTTACAATAAAAAGTTAACTAAGTACTTTATAGCGAACGTTTTTGGCCAACACTTTCTTTGTTTAGTGTTCGTCATGGACGACTAGCTTTTCGTCCGCGGCTTCGTACGCACACATTCCGGAATCCCTCGAAAAAATTCAAAAATCTACGTCATAATAGCCACCTGTAGGTATGTCAAGTTTCAGCCCAATCCGCCCAGAGGTTTGAATGTATATTGATTTTATCGTTTATTTCAGAATTTACAACAAATGTATGTATTTATTAATTAAATAGCTGACTTTGGCCCACTTGCCAGAATATTATAAATATTTTAAAAATGGAAAACGTAAGGCCTTGTTTAGTAGTGTAATACTTAATAGGTAGATGGCGCCACACTGCGACTCCACAGCAGTACAATATAAAAATGCAACAATTAGCCATCATACAAACCTTCGCTGGTAGCTCAGTTGGAAGAGTACAGTTGAATAGTTCGATATTGCGAGGACTGTTTTTTTACGATATGGCTTTTTGCACCCGCCATGTATACTTTTTTTCAGTGTCAAATTATAATTAATCATATATTAACATTATAATACAAAAAGTAAACTTACAACACACAGTTTGTCACGATAAATTATCTCGATGATTATAATCCTTCCGGCTGTTTAGATATTATGGCGAAATAAAGAATAAAGGGCAGTCGAACAGTCATGTATATTTATTTTTCTACATAATTATGTATCATATTGCGTGTAACAGTAGTATTAACATAAATTAGTAGCCATGAAAAGACAGGTGTGGCGAATACCACCGACCAGGGGCCATACCGCCTAAGCGGAAGCCGATTCCGATTGAATATTTTGATTCCAAAAATAGGTCTTAGGTTACAGTCAATGACGAACATTATTCAGCTTAGTCAATAGAGCTCTAGGAGTTCTAACATTACATACATTTTTGCAATCAAAAAATTCGATGGTAATCGACTTCAGCTTCGACGGTAGGTCCCAGAACTTTGAATACCTAACAAGATATGCAATCATAGGAAAGGCTGTGGCACATTAGTTCCTTCAAAGGAACTACTCGTAACAAAATGGCGCGATGGCGTGGCTTTTAATAAGTCGTCGCTCGCCGCGAAGCGAATATTTTTTCAAATCAATTAAAAAAAAGAATTACTTTTTATAGACGAATGGTACCGGAGGAGTTAATATCGAGGCATAAGTTTACGTTAAATTTCTTCTATAATTTATTATTATTTATTGATTGTCAATTAAATTTTATTGTCTCATAATAATTATTAATTCATAAAAACAAAATACAACTAAACTACTTATAGTAAATAAAATTAATCTAATTTTAAAACTACTTAAAAATAAAACCAATAAAAAGAAAAACAATTTCTTCGGTATATCCATAATGGATAGACGTAAGTACTAGGAGACTTGTAATGATTATATTTTGGGAAGAATATCTACCGTACTTACAGAACAAAATAAAAATAAAATTCACATTAAAAAAACGAGGTAAAACAAAAAAATATATATATTTAACATTGTTTGTAATCATATTTAAAATAAATCTGAACAGAATTTTATGTAAATTCATATACAAAAATCTACATTTTTTTCTATAAGTTTATTCATTATAATATGTTTAATAAAATATGCATTTAAAGCATGATGTTAAATGTCTCGGACCGGATGTAAAGCACCGGAGACTGCCATAAATCTATGATTTAATTTTAAAGCAACTTGAAGCGGACAAAAATATGGCTTTTCTTTAGTAGTTACCTAGTCCATGAAAAGTATGATTTCTCTCTACTTTCTTGTATTAAATAAGAAAATCAGACTCAGGACAGAATAGACAGTTTGTGTTATTTGTAAAAAAAACATAATCGTTTCAGTTCAATAAGGATTGGCGTCCACTGTAATTGTACTGTAAACTTAAACCGGGTTCAACGTTTTTCTGTAGCTCAAGTAATACGTTTTTTGGAATTGTCAAGTTTACGGAATTATAATTTATTAACCAAAAACGCAATCCAGTCCTAAACTAATCTTGTATGGTACATCCATCCTAGCCATAAACTCTAAATTATATATAGAACAAAGTTGCTTCCCGCTATCTGTGCGCTTAGATCATTTTTTATTTCTATTTTGCTTTGACAACGGACTTTAATGCAGTTTGCATCAATAGTATATGTATGTACAACTGAAGCATATTACAGTAGAGAAGTATTTACATTGCAACATTGCAATGCATAGAAAATACCAAAGTCAAGCCAAACAAACATGTCCTTACAATCCTTTGTATTTATGAGGAAATCAAACTTGTGACTCATAAAATAGTCAAAGTTGCTTAAGTTCGCCACTCGATGACCGTCATTATGAATTGATTAAAGTAACTGATATTGATCACTTAATATATAATTTAATATATTAGTGATAAATATCAGTTACTTTACCCAAGTGCTCAACAGACCCAGCACCTTTCATAATACTAAAACGGCATCTGCCAGATCTCTGGATCCAATTTGGAACAAAAAACGGTGATTTCAAAATTCATCTGATTTACATGCCGGTTGTAATTCATCCAGGAATATTTATTTATTAATATCAGGGATGGTTGAAATCATCTATTGTATAGCACGCAGTGTACCACATACCGCCTAATGGTCTGTGCAGTGTGCAATACGTAGCAAACCTATCGATCTTACAAGGCGGTTGGCATTCAAAAGGAATGCCCAAGTTCATCCAACTGCGGTTTCTCATTCGTGACTCGAATATCGACGTAAAACCCCGACGGCCAGTTTTGTACATGGTTTGTAGGTAAAAATACACACTGTCTCACTATCACACAAGTAAGAAATAATTTGATATAGCCCAGCTTCGGTCGCGTGAGATTTTGGATTTAATGCACTTAGAGACTGTCTGCTATCTGTGTGAAACAAGACACGTAGGTCTGATTCTGCATTTTGATTATGATTAAATATGTTTTGACAATGACGTAGGTATATTCACTGAACGTGATATTTTTGCTAGTAATTGATATTCAGCGCCGAAAGGGTTGACGTAAAGAAAGGAAAATCACTTCTCGTATTTCTTTTACAATGTCTTTGTAGCTACTAAAGGTGCGTATTTAATTGGTGGTGGCTGTTGTGAGAATGACCGTACATACTCATTCTATTATTGGAGTGCATAGTGCCATGCGAACGTGTTAACGTTTACAAGCCGACCAAATTGAGAGAAAGTTTCATATTTTGAATTTATTAGACGCGTGTTACATATCTAAATTAGCCGGGTTGCTGACTTCAAAATATGAGCAAGTAAGCCACATAATTTTAATATGTAACACGCGACTTATAAATTCACAACATGAGAGTTCTTCTCTATTTCGTCGGTTTGTTTAGGTGGACATGATCGAACGCGAACAAAAAAATTCGCACTAAGCACTCGGATTATGTGAATCCGACTCACGATTGTATACATAATATTATATGTACAGTTGCAACGGAGACAATTATTTAGATTTTTATGTCAATAGCAGGAAGAACTAAAATAAGAAAAAAGTAAGAATTCTTGCAAAGACAAAATACAGCAACATAAGTATATTTATTGTATGCACAACCAAGTGTAAAATTACTAATATTGTAATTAATAACAGCTAAAAAGTTGTGTAAATTTTACGTTACAGACTACAGCAGACTGCTGCAAGAGAGGATAACGCCTCAGCGCGCGTGGTAGACGAATGCAAATAATGCAGTAATCACGAATTCCTTGCGTGCGTGGCGAGTGCAATGTAACCGCTTGCAGTCTCCACGGCTTGCCTCGCCACGATTTACATATTATATTTATGAACGGAACGATAATAAATAAAAGCTACTTTACTACTGTGTTATTAACAAATTTTAACATTTAGCCACTATTTTTAACTGAGTTAAACGAGTGAAAAACTTTTCATCATCAGGTCATTTTAGTCTCCACTACAGGAGCATGACTCTCTCTCGTCCTTCCCAGACAGAAGGAGGATTTGGGCTACACTCCCCACGCTGGCCAGACGGGTTGGGGAGGCCTGATCGATGTTTTATAATGTATTTCCCTTAGTCGCCTTGTACGACATCTACGGGAAGAGACGGAGTGATTCTATTCTAGTCTGCCGGAAACCACACGGCCAATTTGATTATAATAATTTAGTCATTAACATTGTTAACATTTAGCCACTATTTTTAAGTCAGATAAACGAATGAAGAACTTTTAATTAGAATTAATTCATCATCATCAGCCTGTATCTGATTCTATCCACTGCTGGATGTAGGGCTTCCCTAATGCCTTGCACCATTTGTGATCCGCTTTCCGCATCCAGTCGCTTCCGGCCGTTTTCTTGAGGTCATTGGTCCATCTTGTGATTTATAAGACGCGTGTTACATATCAATTTATGTGACTTACTTGCTCCCATTTTGTAGTGAGCAACCCGGCTAATTTGGATATGTAATACGCATCTGTTAAATTTACAGTATGAAACTTTTTCTCAACGATACAAGAGAACGGCAGGGCCATATTTTACAATTATTTATACTGTGGTACAGCTTTGATATCTCACACACCGGTTACCTGCTGCAGGTAATCGGGTTCTTTATGTAAGCATCCTCAGTTTGCAGACAAGCTACCAGCCCAGTATTTTGTGACAAGCGACTATTCGCTGCTGTTGAAAAGGTCGATAAGTCAATGTAGTATTTCAACTCTCTCATAGGAACACAGCAACTCCCTTAGGACCTGTTATTTGGCAGTTGGCTACTGTTAAAAGGGGAAGTCAAATTCCAAAAGCTTCTTACTCCTGCTACAGCTAATTCATTTCTTTTGATTAAATTCGTTGTGAGTTCCAAGGCAGCCGTAGTCTTATCCCGGGATTGCAATGGACTTCACTATTCATTGCCGTTTTTGGTGGTCGCCGTTGTTAATCCTGGCTATACAGGAGATACAGCGGTGGGAATGTGTGGTGGGCCTCCCCTTCCGTGAAAGTTGGCTACTGTATTTTGATGATCTCCAATCGTGCGTCTTATAAATTATTATTTTGTCTATCTTTCTCTTTTACTAGAGACTCGTTTAATCAATAGGGTGCACACAGGGGCGTAACTATAACATCAGGGGCCCGTGGCAAATTCATCACATGGGCCCTCAGAGGATGGGGCCCTCTGACAAGTGACGGAGAGTTTGGTCACTTACATGATTTATTTATTAGAGAGATAATAAATAAATCATGCAAGTGACCAACACTAAAGAAGTATTTTGTACATTTTTGGTTTATTAATCAAAAATGTACAAAATACATGACTTACATGTATAAAATTATTTATCCTATCAAAATTTTGTATGTTGGATATTTAAAACCTTAAAAAAACTTAAAAAAGATATTATTTTTTGTACTAAGCTCTCGAGCCCGGGGCCCCCGTGGTCCGGGGGCCCCGTGGCATTTTGCCCGCTCTGCGACCCTGTAGTTACGCCACTGGGTGCACCGCTTGCAGGTTATGTTTGCTTTCTTTCAAATATTTATGGTGAGCAATTCACACCCAAAATTATTTTCATAATTCTCGAGATTAAGTAATATCCTCCCGTTGAAACTAATTCTGAGAGTTACTACACACACACTACAACTAATCTCAATTAAAAACACGAGATGAAGTAACCTTGAGATGTTGGGACTGACGAAAACCTGTCATTGAGATACTACGAAAACACTTCTCTGCTGTAAAATTTATGCAAATATTATGCACCTACTAAATACATTACAAAATTATTCCAATAATTAACTATTTGGCAATATTGTTTTTGAACTGAAATTAATAGGTATTCCAAATGGTGTATCCAATCGCGTATCCACTCGTACTATGTAGAAATTGAAATTACTCGTAATCCGACGAGTGCGGTGGTCGAATGGCTACTTTGAAGCCGAGGTCGCGGGTTTGATTACCGCACACGAAAAGCAGTTGTGTGAATGAACATGTCTGTTTGTTTTTGTCTGGGTGTTTTCTAGGGTTGGTGGACGTCAGTTTTTTCAAGCTGCCTAAAGACCACAAACTTGGCTTCGTCTTGACCGACGGCTTAATGTGCCCACCGAAGCACGGAGGAGCTAGAGATATATAAATCCATCTATGGACAGGCGGCGGTCGTCGTTGTTTAACTTGCGTGTTCGATTAGATTAGATGTAGGTATTTACAAAAAAATATATTTAAGTGCATTTATCAGTTATTTAATACCCCTAGTACAAGTTTTACATAGTTTGGGGCTAGATGGCGTTGTGTAAATTGTTCAGAAACATTAATTTACTGAATATTTTCTGTCAGTACCAATACGTATCTAGTAAGTTATTGAATCATTTTGGATGAAAGTAATAATAATATACTAATGGGTGGAAACCGAGCACTGAAGATCTACTAAGCATCTATATAATAATAATATGGGAGATATTACTGGTAAAACTACGGAAATTAAATCAAATGGAAATGGGTTTGTGTGGGATCCAAGCGTGACAAACTTACACAACGACAGGGAAGCAATATGAATACTAGGAATAACTTCTAGTAATTCTCTTCTTCTTCGTTCTTTCTTGTTTTTTCTTTTAATCGTCTTGTAATTGGTTGAATTTGGATCTCTGAGAAAAATCTGTAACAGTTTGTATGGCGTTGCACGCACACACGCTCATTCACGCTCTGCACAGACGTCAGTGATTATGTAGTAGCATGTAGTGAACGGCGCGACATTTGTATGGAATGGCCAGGGTTTGCCTATGTCTGCTGGGAAAACCTTGGCAGGGAGTTCATTCAAAACTTGTGAGTTCGAGGTAGAAAACTCCTCTAGAATCGTACAGTACGCGCTCAGTTTGATTCCAATGCGTGAGGATGAATTTTTTATTTTTTTATTTTTTTATACTACTTCGGTTGGCAGACAAGCATACGGCCCGTCTGATGTGAAGCGGTTACCGTAGCCATATTAACGCTCGCAACAATAAATATCGCTCGCGCGCCGCCACCCCCGCTGCCATCGCAGCAACTCTTGCGTTTCTGGTGACCTCACTCACTCGCAGGAACACAACAACCCTCAAGGGAACTGTTATTTGGCTGCGGTATTCTGTGAGGTGGAGGTCCTTCCCCAGTCGGGCAGCTTACAAAATACGCTATGCCCTACCTCTCTTATCGCCAGAGCCTCGTTTGTCTGTTAGCAGGGTGCACCACGCGCAGGTGAGGTTGGCTTTGGTTCAGAGATGTTGATGAACCACTTAACACCCCATAATTCCCTGCTTATTACGAGCGATGCGATTATAGAAAGACGCCGCCGTGGCCATCATATCAAACAACTCTTCTGAACACAACCAATGCTACAGTCGGTAGAATACGCGAAGAGAGGCAAAGTTTCCAAACATCTTGCTTTTGTTCAAACAAACGTAGGTACTTATGGAGAATGCGATGAAATAATTATGACTGCCATTTCACTGTAGTAAACTCACAGTTAACATTATGTAGTTCATACCGAGTGTTATCAGCGACCTTCCTTACGGCTAAAACCGTAAAATTACGTTAGTACAGTTTCCATGATGTTATATAATTATTCGTGTAGAATGAAATTGTTTTACTTGCGACATAATTACTGATTTAAAAATTTTAAGTATCAAGTTGGGTTGAAAGCGGTACTACTAAAATGAAAATATTTTTTTTTATTTGCCATTGGGCCCTAGAAACATCTCTTTTCAAATTATAGAAAATGACATTTACGCTATAGAAAATTAACAATAATACTAAAATAATGAAGGTAATAAAATTTAAGACACATTTAAGGTATAGCAGCTTTTGACGCGCTTCAGGAGTAAGAGTTGATAATAGTGTACCCTGTCAGCTTTGAGAAGCTCATACAACAGTCAAGCTTGCTCAACACCGGCAGGACTTGTGGAGGAAAGGTGAACATACAATGCAGGAGCAGAAGTTAACGAAGGCACCAAGCTACGTTGAAGTGTTTCTCGGTTTACGCCTGGAACGCGCAGCGACTCATTAAAAATTTGGCTAGGCTAGTGAGATGGCCGAAAAAGCCTCTAAGTAGTTTAAACCTGGTTTCATGGAAGGGGTAGTTGATGGTAACGGCAGTCACAATTAAGTAATCTATGCTGATAGCATGTTTTCCGGTTTAATGCGTCCGAACACGCAACGATGCTTTGACACGATGCACGTAAAATATTTCTAAAATTTACCACTCTCAATCACATGATAAGACTATCACCAATATTTTTTACATAAGTAGGCTTTATAATGTAACATATGCGCATTATGACGAGCTCGGTTGGTACATAATGGTAAATAATGGCCACTTTGACTCCGAGGTCGCGGGTTCGATCCCCGCACAAGACAAACATGCATAATACATGAACATGTCTGTTTGTCTTAGTCTGGGTGTTTTCTATAAATTATTACGTATGTATTTACAAAAAAATGTATTTAAGTATAATATTAGTTACCTAGTATCCGTAGTACAAGCTTTGCTTAGTTTGGGCCTAAATGGCAGTGTGTAATTTGCCCAGGAATATTTATTTATATTAATTAATTATAACATAAATAGATTATGGTACGTCTCAGTTTACCGATTGGCCACGGACAAGCACGTGTTACTATCGCTTGAAATAGTTCATAAACGTTGCAATCTGCCACTTCGCGATTTCCGTTCTAAAAGGATGTCGGTTGCACAGATGAGCTAAAAATATAACAAAACTTAAAGCCCATGATAGTATGGCGTTAGACTATGTTCAGAGGTTCAGATGACAAAAACTGTTGCGAGTGTTTAAGAGGCACCATATTGCAAAGCACCGCCACGCGCATACCTGCATCATGCGCGTACCCGCATGATGCAATTAAAATATTCCTCTATCCTAAAAACACAATAATGAAAAAAAAAAAAAAAAAAACAATTTAATTAAACAATCAGTAGGTAAGTCAAACGTATGCATCGAGCGCTTTAGTGTGTCATTAGAATGTCTTTTGACGATAAATAGGTATAAAATACAGTTCCTGCAATAAGGAGTACGCAAGTTTGAGGTCTTTCTTGAAGTGGTACTTAAAAAAAACAAATTTGTAAGCGCAGTTCTAGACGATACTGGAGAAACAGCTATATTTTTAGTCCATACTTCATTAACACACTATTTATGTTTACTATGTATATTTTATATGTATCATAAGTATGTATTTAAAAAAAAATGTATTTACGTATGTTTATCAGTTGTCTAGTACCCATAACACAAGCTTCGCTTACTTTGGGGCTAGATGACGCTGTGTAATTTGTCTGACAATGTTTATTTATTTATTATTATTTATGTGGGTAGAGAATGCTTTTAGTATTAAGTCCGCCTTTTGTACCGTTCGTCTTACTGTGGTCAATAAAGAGTTTAAATAAATAATAAATAAAACAGATGAAATTGATGATCAAAACGTATCAAACGAAGAAGATAATTCGACAGATTATGATAATTAACATTAAAAACACGCGTATTCACATCAAAAATAAATAACAATAAAACAGTTTCTCAATAATTAAATTACTGCTGATTGCAATTAAATTAATGCGGAAACATACATTAATGTAATTACGTACTTATACGCAATCGTTTTAATTTTTTTTAAAGAGCGTTATGTTGTGCATTCAATGAAATAAATATATAACTCATTAACGAAGATGAAAAACCTAAATGCTATTAATGGAGAAGCTCGATGATGGCGTCATTGTGCGTGTCAATCTGATAGATCACGCAAGCTAAGCAACGTCAACCGTAGTCTGTTTATAGATCGGATTTATTAATTTGGGGTAGTAGGTGGCCTGCACGCGACTGGGAAAGTGGGAATGTACCTCCACTCTTCTCATGAGGGGTTGTTGTGTGTTGTGTAACATCGAAAAAGTTAGGAAACATAGTACGCCCTGTAATCGCTGTACATTAGTCGGGCTGTTGTTTGGCAATCTGAATAAAATTAATTTCCAACGAAATGCGGAATTAAGATAATAGAAGACATACAGGGGGGGTTGCGAAACAATCTGGCATTTATCTTAGTTAGATAAAAGATATAGATATGAAAATGTGGCCATCAACACGTCTTGTACCGACATAAATTAAAAAGCAATACGGCTGAGAAGCTCGATTGCGCGTGTCAGTCTAATCGGACACGCAAGTTAAGCAACGTCGACCGCAGCCTGTCCAAGAATGGGTTTATTTATCTCGAGCTCCTCCGTGCTTGGGAGGGCACGTTAAGTCTCCGGACCCGGCTGTAGTCATCACAGTCGTTAAGCCAAGTCAGTGGGCTTTAAGCGTCTTGAACACATTGGCCTCCGCAAACCCGCAGTTCAGCAGCATGGTGGAGTATGCTCTAAACCCCTTTGATTGAGGGGAGGCCCGTATCACAGCAGTGGGGTGAATAAGGGTTGACGACAAAACACTTGATGTATCAATGACGTATCAATGTGATGCTCTAGCTGGAAACGAAAGGAAATCCTTAGAAATGCGTACCCGGACTGGAGGACTACAGGATCTTCACAATTAACAGGTTCACGGTTCCGTAAACAAGTTGCGATCTTCTTTATATACGTCCCCATAGTAATAATGACACCTAACGCTCATGAAGTTTCGTATTAATTTACGTCATTCAACTATTTTATGATTCTTTATGTGTCACAGTGATACATACATAATCTACATTACTGGCCATGAAGCACATATGCCTCATGGACGTACCAGTGAAGTCACCCATGAGGCATATGTGCCTCATTGGGCTGCGAACCTGTTAAAGGCGTACTGAAGTAGGTGAAATGTGTTTCCTGACAGTCAGGGAAGTAAGTAAGTAAGTAAGTAAGTAATTCTTTATTTGCACTTAAACAGGGTAGATACATTGCATATTGATGTTCGTGCTGTTATAATGTGGCTTAACCTATCCAGCCATATTCAATGGCATGCAAACATTAATGTTCTGATTCTAAGTTAGAAATGAATGACAAAAAATCTAAATACAATTAAATATAGCATAAATCTTACATTTTCGACATACCGATAAATTGAATTAAATTATTTACCATATTTATGGAAATGTCACAATTGTAATAAATAATAATAATTGGTCATTAACATATAATTACAAACTAACAATAAATTAAATGTCAATTGAAACATAAGATGTGAAATTAGTCCATGCATCGTATTAATATTTATGTATGAAAAAGTCACTTATAGAATAAAACAGTCTGTCATGAAGCCATCTACGAAGTGAGCTTTTGAACCTATTAATTGGCAGTATTTTAATATGTTCTGGTACTTTGTTGTATATTTTATTGCACATTAAGAAGCAGTTATTTTTATAGCGTTCACTTCTTGGAACGGTGTTATATATTAGTTTTTGAGGGTACCTGTTACTTCTTTGCACTACATCTCTGGCCAGTATAAATAAGTAATTATTTACTTATTTATACTGGCCAGAATATTTAAAAATAAGTGAATATTTCTTTTAACAAATAAAGGAAGAGCTACTAAAGGACAGGGAGTGCACTAAAGATCCAAGAGGGTCGACGTGCCGTCGGTGCTGCAGCATTGGACCCATTCCAAGATAAGATAATGTGTTAATTCTATTGATTGTATATTATTTCCTAAACCGCCTACAGCCCCCTTACCACCAACTCTTATTGCGATTCAATAACTGAATAGAATGCTTATTCATACTAATGAATAAGCGACTCTATTTCAACTAGAATACAAACACCTAATGGGGATAAATTAAATCTAGGCAAAGGTTGTACATGTTGTCTAATATTCATGTATATGTATAGGTACTTACTAAACACTTTTTTTTTGTAAATAAATAATAGTAATAAATATTTCTGGACAAATTTACACAGCGCTATCTAGTCCCAAATTAAGCGCAAAGTTTGTGTTATGGGTACTAGACAACTGATAAATTTATTTTATTTAATTAAATACATTTTTTTTATAAATACATACTTATAATACATAGAAAACACTCAGACCAAGACAAACAAACATGTTCATGCACACAAATGTTTGTCTTGTACGGGAATCGAACCCGCGACCTCGGAGTCAAAGTGGCCATTGCTAACCATTCGACCACCGAGGTCGTCATACATACATAGGTACCATAGAGAAAGAATAATAGGTACGTACATATAAAATATGGTATAATATTGAGTCAGTCTAATCGATCATGTAAGTTAAGCTACATCGGCCGTAGCCTGCCTTTGGATGGATATATTTATTTATCTCGAGCTACTCCGTGCTTCGGAGGGCAAAATATGCCATGTCGATCCAAGCTGTTGTCGTCGTTAAGCCAAGTAAGTGGCCTTTGGGCGGCTGGATTTTCGAACATATAGGTATATGAACTTAATAACTTCATTATACATATATTACTTCGGAAATATCTACAAATTTCTACATATAAAATAAATTGTGAAATAAGATCAACGCCTTGAAGACTAAACATTTGCATGATGACCTATTGATGATATGTTGATCAAGAGGATTCATATAGAAAATATATGCGAAAGTAAGAAATAAATCAACGTATGACTAAAGCCGGTGCAACCTGGGGTCAGTGGGTAGCTTTCGGGGCTCTACCCCCGAAGCTGAAGCCGATTACCATTGGAATTTAATACGTTAATAAAACTACTGCTTAGATTGTTGGTAGAAACCATAGAGCTCTACCGAGTAAGCTGACGATGTTTATCAATAATTTTAACATAAGACCAATATTTACACTCAAAAATACCTATGGTAATCGGTTTCAGCTTCAGCGGTAGGACACCTGGTCGAAACGTCAGGCAATAATAAAGGTATGTAGATACTTTTTTGCATGATCGAGTTACTCCTGTTATTATTTTCATAAATATAACTAAGTTTAACAAAACTGGTATTAATTAAATAAATGATTGAAACTGAACTCTACAACTCACCACATTATTGATTTGTCAGGCAATATCGTAGGTAGCAGACCTGGAAAACAGACAGTTGTTCAAACAAAATGGAATTCTTTTAATTATTCAAATTAGAATGTATGGCAGTAATGTAAACTATGTAGATACTGAAGAATTGCACAAAGTAAAATACAATATATTGTATTTTAGATATTGCCTTTTTGAAGAATCAAGAATGTTGTTTGGTCTGTGACAAAGAGATATAAATTAATTAAATCTGTGATTAAATATAAGCCAGCAAAAGTCACATCAATTCGAAATCCTGTTTGACAACTTCACTAAACCCGTATAAACTAAAAATATAGAAAAGTACATAAATTAAACAACAAACGTTGATCGAGCATGCAGCGTGATTTGTAGGGTCAATCGTTATTTCAAAAGACTCACCGCGAGAAGTCACTTCAAAAGTCCGTCACATAGACACCATAGGTGGAACTAATCCAGCATTGAACCCTTTACACAATAAAGAGTCGATAGTTCCAAATCACAACAAATTAGCACAGTATCCAAGCACTTCACAGATTGTTAAAAGTTTAAAACGGTAGTGTCGCGCGCAGGTGCGCCGGCGCGCCGACAGCGGGGTACTGACAGGCTTCGACCGAAGGCTGTGTGGAGATGACGGAGTCGAGACTATTTGCGTAACCGATGCCTCGACTCTGTATAACATCGAATAATTAAAATTCGATATCGTTCGAGTTTTGGATACCAGTGGTTTCCTTTATGGCACGATTTGGCGGTATATTGAAAGAATGTTAAAATTTTGCAGTAAACGCAAGGTCAATGCGCTTCGGTACCGAATACATAACTGTATCATGTTTACTAAACATTGTTTTGAAGTTCGCAATCTTTTGAAACAAGGAAAAGTGTTATCTTTATAAAGATACTCCAAGGCCGGCCTTACGCAGCCAGAATCGGGATGTATTCCGCAATTTAGAAACTGAATTAAGCATCCTGATTCCAGATGCACGGAATTCCATACAAAACAAATTTTCACTACACACATGCAGATTTTTCAAATTCTGACTTTTCCGTTTGATCTGACAAATAATAATAACTAGTATGAATAATATGTATACCAAATTTCATACAAATACGTTCAATCGTTTACCCGTGGTTATAAGTTGACGTTTTAGGAAGTTGTCGTTCTCAGCCTGAGGGTTTCAACCCTCAGAAGACAACAACAAAAAACAACCGCCAGTACATCCTCACACACTTTCAAGTTTTCAAACAGGATCTACTTATCAACAACTTACTAATTTTAACTTAAAATTCAGATTAAAAAGTCAGCTAAATATTTCAACGACTTCAATAGAATAGCATTCGATATAAATATTCATATGACTCGAAATCTATTAATATGTACTTAAAATTTTGGGCGATTCATCGATATATGAGAGAGTCTAGGTCGACACTGTTTAATATTTCGACATACTTTTGTAGCACGCGGATCTGTGGTTCCGATGCAAATAAGAGAGTTCAAAGGAAATTAATATACAACACACAAATTATCATCAATACATAACTGGTACTTTGCTGCGCTGTGACACCGTTTGTCACTTGGAAATATTGGCTCTTTATTTAAGTCCAGTCACACCCTGGCCACTCGAATAAATGACGCGGCGTTAACTATTACATAAACAATGACGTCTGTACAGAGCGTTAACTTGTGTGCGTGCGGCGTCTTAGAAATTGTCCCAGATTCGTCTCAGAGGGGAGGTGGGATTGGGATCTGAGGAACATACCTACTTTGAAAAATAACGTAAGTCTTATTTATTTTTCAAGATGCTTTCAGAAACTTTCAAGATGCCCTAAATATTGTGGTTTAGTAGAGATTAATTGTCGAACAATTTGGCTCCGGCTTTGACGTAGCCTTCAGCAGAAGATGCCTATTAGCTAAGGAGACTAACCAGACAGGACTAATCAGATAATTTAGTCAAACTGGAAATGACAATAGAAAAGCACTTTAAAATCATGCATTGAATATTTTTATTGCAATTGCAAGGACTGATGTAAAATTATAACAAAGCATTTTAAATCCTTTACATTTTAAAGTTTTGACGTTTTCATACAAAAGTTTAAAAAGTTCAGATTTAATTTTATGGCATAGAAATGTTGATATATTTACATAATGATATATAAGCAGTGAAGCGAGACTGTAATAGTGCCTGATAGTGTCTCAGACATACCGGAAGTGCCTTAAATATTATTTTCTCTATAAATCACACAGTGAAACATCACATTAATATCATTATGAGTATATTACTTTTAAGTAATAATTACTTGCTTTAATGAATTAAAAATTATTATGATATTCCGTAATATCAATCACAGATATTCAAGTAAGTAGTATGTTTGGATATCTACACTTGTAGATTTTAAAAAATGTAAAAAAAAAATATTATTATTTCTGGAAGATTTGTGATTGTGAATATAGGAGATGAAATAAGAAATAAAGACAAACAAGGAACTAAATAAGAGCTCAAATATTTGGAGAAAAGAATTGAAAACTAGGCGAGAAATAGTCAAATAAGAAATTGGTTTGTCGTATCATAACTGAATTCGCAAGTGATCGCGACAGTGAGCTGGGGAACAAATACATTCATTCATACAAATTTGTGAAAAACAAACACAGATGAAACACAGAACTATTAACCGATATTTTTGTGTTGGAAAATTATATAGCAGAGTTAACACTTTGTTAAAGTTAAATCAGTTTAAATTATTGCAATCAAAAGTAATATTGTAAATCAAAAGAATTTAGAGAGTTTGATGACAAAAAAAAAATGTTATACTATTTTCTTTGAAAGCCAAACGATTTCAATTTTGAATACATATTATGTTGAATTTAAATGTGATTTATGAAAAGAAGAACAAAAAAGACGGATTATATGAAAGATGAATGAGTAAGAAAGGTGTAACTGTAGACGTGATGGCTGATAGAGACGAATTAAAGAAAAAGATATACCGTGCCGACCCCAAATATTGGGAAAGGGACAAGCGGATGATAATGTAAATGATGATAAATAAATAAATATTCCTGGACAAATTACACACGGCCATCTAGGCCCAAACTAAGCAAAGCTTGTACTATGGGTACTAGATAACTGATGTTATACTTAAATACATTTTATTTGTAAATACATACATATAATACATAGAAAACATCCAGGTCAAGACAAACAGACATGTTCATGCACACAAATATTTATTTTGTGTCAAACTGGCCATTGCTAACCATTCGACCACCGAGTTTGTCAAAGTTATATAATAAAATGCAATAGTTTTTCTAATGATAGACCATTTGAATTATCTCTTCAAAATATAAATCCACTTTTCCATGACTACTTTCACCGTAAGTAAGCTTTATGATGGGTTATGATGACTATCACTGAGTTAAGTTTTTATTGTCACATAATTGATGTCGCTGTTTCCTCACTATCGTTTGCCAACCGAGTAAACAAAGGTTAAAGATCTCAGCTTCCCGCCAATTGTTGATTAATAGTTGCGCAGGAGAAAGTACACTGCAAATACAGCCAATTACTGATTCACACATAGAACCGTGGTGATAGACAGATTGATAATGTTTAGCAGTGGTTCGAGTGTAGCTGTAAGTAATAGTAACAGGTTTGGAGACCACACATCTTATATCTTTACAAGATGCTATGCCCGCGGATCCACTTGCGTGGACTCTATAACCTGGCCAGAGAACATCAATAACAAAAATAACCATATAAATAGTATCAACAGTTTTCCCCGGAAAAGTATATAACGGACATCTAAAGAAGTTTTACTTCAGTCGTATGGCCTAAATCACATTGTTTTTTTTTTTATATAAATCGTTTCATGGATAACATCGTCGTCTTTATCGCTACTTTCTTTTTACACTTGTCATGAGATAATAATAGTAAGTAATATACATTTTTTAAGTGGTGCAGTGGAATCTATTATCACTTAGATGACATTAGGTGATAAAGATAACGATCGAAAGTGGACGCTTGTTGAATTGAAAATCGTAATTTAAAGACATGAAGGTGGGTTAATGAAGACTTTAATTCATTGGTACGTCAATATTGATAGTAAAACTTTGCATTGAGAATATCATTATTATATTTTAGCTATTTAGTTTAGTCAGCAGAGCTTTAGGATTTCTATCAGCTAAGCTAAAAACAATCACCACCGGTCAAAACTGAAGTCTGGTTTTCGTAATCAAGAAATGAGGCCCCTGATCAGTGAGCCCACTCCGAAGATAAAATCCGAAGTATCGCGTGAAGATTGGGAATTTTTCAGATTGAAATTTCCTTCGAAAGAATTACAACATGTTTCAAAGAGACTACAAAAAGTGTTTTAAAAATCGGAATTTTCGGTCAAAAGTTCCAAATTCATTTCGGAGTAGGGCCTTTGACTCGTTTTCAACTTAGTAACAAAGTAACGTAACAAAGTAAAGTACATAGTTAACAAGTGGACTTAATAAAATCTCTATGAAACAGAAAGTATTAACTCATGCACAACACTACAACCGTTTTGTGTCTGGCGTTGACCATCCATACGCGTCAAGTGTGATTAGACAGCTAACAGCAAGAATGAATTTTTCAACGATAATAATATAATCTATCAAGAAACGTCATTTACATCACCGAGAACATACATACAAGCAATATAATAAGCCGACAAACTAGCGAAGCCATAATAAATATTCAATGATACACCACTTCATAAATTTAACAGACAGCTCAATGGGAAATATTACGAGGCACTTTGTTCCGACAAATAAGATGGAAAGTTGTGAAGAAGGTTCCCAGAGTCGTGACAAATTAAATGTTATCTCATTTTAGTTAATACTGGGTAAAACAATGCAGACCTGTAATGTCTTATGCAATGGCGTTGTAATAGCTCTGAGAATGAGGAGACTTAGGAATGTTTTCTGATGCACTGGAGATAGAGTAGTGAAAAAACTGATGACATAATTTATAACTGCCTCGCTACCTGTCAACGCTTTTAGGCCTTGAATACACTAATAGGCAAATAAAGCAACAGCAACACGGTGATGAACACAACGCGGGTTATTTAAGTGATGTGTCCCAGGGCAATGACAACTATTTGGCCATAATAACTTTTAAATTTTCAAGTTGCTTGATTTATGAAAATAATAACGGGACTTAACGCGATCATGCATAATGGTATAATTATTTATACTCGTATTTGGTCATAACTAGTTAATAAATTATTGAGTCCCATGTTTCAACTAAATTAGTTGCAGAACACTGAGTAACGTTGCAGCGTCAAATAGTTTCACTGCTCATGTTGGTGAACTTTTTGCCCCCTAGTGTATCTGATATTTTTGGGGTTCAAGTGGCTCACCACGATTTTTAGAGCCAAAGCCAATCTCACCTGCACGTTACCCTGCCGATTAGCGAAAGAGACTCTTGCAAAAAAAAAGAGGTAGGTTACAGCGTATTTGTAAGCTGCCGGACTGGGGAAGTACCTCCACATCACAGAATACTGCAGCAGCTACAAATAACAGTTCCCTTGAGGGTTGTTGTGTTCTTGCAAGTGAGTGAGGTCACCAGAAAGGAAGGAGCTACGTTGGCACCGAGGGTGGTGCCACGCGAGCGATCTGCGAGCGTATTGCGGGTTAATATGGCTACGGCAACCGATTCACATCAGGCGAGCCGTATGCTTGTCTACCACTCGACGTATTATAAGTGCGAGTCGAAATCGCGTAACGAGGGCTCCGTGTATGCAGTTAGGCAAAAAAATGTGCAGCTAGATATTTTTATTTCTTTTGTGAAAAAATTTACGGTTTTATTTTTTCCTTTAAGTACTTGTGCTATATGATCTTGCCAAATTTCATGATTTTAGGTCAACGGGAAGTGCCCTATAGGTTTTGATTCCCTTTGTTCCGTTTTTTTCCTTTAGAGGTAGGTACGGAACCTTAAAAATAAGTCTTTATACTCTTACCATAATCACTCGATAATAAAAAAATTGTAAACGGCTATTAAATCGTAAATTACGTTAACACTTTAATAAATAATAGACGCCAATACATCTCAGCAATTATACAGGTTCCATGGATTGCCAGTCTAATATTACGTGTCTATGGTATGCGGTTATGTCAGAGAGGGAAATCTAGCAACTGTCGATCTTCATTACACGCACACTTTTTGACACATTGATAAATAACACTATAATAAAAATGATAGTAAGTTCTATAAATTTTTATAATAGGGTATAGTTGGTTTGATATATCAACTACTGTGTTTATGTGAAGAGAAACAAATTTCTCTATGTTAACTTCAACTCACCAACGCGTGGTGCCCCTCATTAACTAGGAAACGAGGTTCTGGATTCAATCAGAGCAGCCCGTCTGATAAAATACCTTGATTCACCTTACCAAACATAGTACGCCCGTACGTAGTAGGTACTATTACTTATACTGTGACCTTACATAAAGTATGATATGCCAATAGGATTGATTCCCTTATTAGTGTCAAATTTGTTGCTTTATGGCTGTATATTTAACTAAAAAGTTTTTTTTTCATAACTTCAAGGTATTATAGCTGAGTATTTGATAATCAATCTGCACTTACTACCTCCACACTCCCCAAACCTCCGCTAACCCGCGGCAGTTGAGCAGCGTGAGGGAGTATGCTCAAAACCTCTATTGAGGGGAGACCCGTGAATTGCCTTCAATTCACGGGTCTACCCCCTTGGTTTAGAACATACTCCGCCACGCTGCACAAGTTGCACAACTGCGGGTTGGCAGAGGAAATGAAAAGTTATATATATGACATGTTAATGCACGCAAATATTTGTCTAGTGCGGGGATCGAACCCGCGACCACGGAGTCAAAGTGGCCATTGCTAAACCATTCGACCACTAGGCTCCTGTATGTTATCACCATATGCCATAGATTAGTTTGTATAACATTTTTGGCATAATAACGTCATATAACTCGATGAACGTCAGCTGCACGCACGAAAAATAATGACTCTTAGTCACGTTCCGCCTGAGCCGAGCGTGCAAGCGAGAGCGCGGAACAAGCGATAGAGAGGCACGATCGGCCTAAACATTCGGCTCGTGACTCATATATATATCTTCCACTCCATCGGCCGATGTTTTCGTTGACGTTATCACGTAAACTTATCGTCTGGAAACCGACTTAACAGACAACCAATTGTTACGTGTATTGCACAGGTGTACCTAATACAAATAAATGAAAGTCTCGAACACAGAAGCAATACAAGACGAATGAAAAAGACGATGGAAAGGAAATAATAGCGCGATTGTGGGAACTAAATCGTTAATTTTGGTGAAAGTTCAATTGATTTTTCTTTTTAAAAGTGGTAGGTACATTATTTAAGGTGTATTGGCCGTGTGGTTTCCGGCAGACTAGAATAGAATCACTCCGTCTCTTCCCGTGGATGTCGTACAAGGCGACTAATACATTATAAAACATCGACCAGGCCTCCCCAACTGGCCAGCATGGGGAGTGTAGGCCAAATCCTCCTTCTGTCTGGGACGGACGAGAGAGGGTCGTGCTCCTGTAGTGGAGACTATAATGGCCTGATGATGAGGTACATTATTTAAGGAATCTGCACAAGACAAGAGCAGCAAAGCAGACAAGAGTTTTATTTAGATAAGATTAATGTTGTACAATTTATTGTAACTTTTAAAGTTCAAGGGTAACAAGACCAGTAATGCGGTCTGACTACTTGGATGCCCAGAGACATGAAAACCATTAATTAAAAAAAAGTTACACATCAAGAATGCGATTTATAAATCATCATCATCATCAGCCTGTATCTACCCAATGCTGGATATAGGCCTTTCCCAATGCTTTCCACCATATGCGATCCTCCGCTTTCCGCATCCAACCGCTACCAGCCACTTTTTTGAGATCATCGGTCCATCTAGAGAAGGGGCGTCCTTCGCTTCGTCGCCCCATACGTGGCCTCCACTCTAGGACTTTCCTCCCCCATCTGCCATCGCTGACTCGGCAGATGTGGCCAGCCCACCTCCACTTCAACTCGCTGACTTTGAGAGCTATGTCGACCACTTTGGTTCTCTGTCGAATTATAAATACTGGATAGATGTAGGAGGAATCAAAAATAATTTATTACGCTAAGTAAGGACTTTTTGGGGTGTAAGTGGTTCATCAAGATCTTTGAACTAGAGATGGGCGTTGAATAAACGAACCGTTTTTTTAAACTGTTTTTCGTGCGTGAACGATTAAACTAGTTTACAGTTCACAGATAAACTAGTTTATTCTTCGACTCGTTGATGAGTCCGTTGCGTCGCGGCGCGATCGTCTCGTCTCGTCTAGTTCTAGTGACTTCACAAATGATATTTTCGTTCGTTTACGTTTGCCAATCGTTTATGTGAAGAAATAGTCTTATCGACGACGACGTAAACTAGTCGAAAATTAGACTGTTTTTTTTTAAACTAGTTCATCGTCGACGGTAAACGGTCTCGTTGCGTCGACTGTAAAATCGTCGACGACCCACCCACCACTAGTCGACGACGTAAACTAGTCGAAAATTAGACTGTTTTTTAAACTAGTTTAACGTTGAGAATAAACGGTCTCGATTCGTTGACGGCAAACCCGTCGACGACACATCACTGCTTTGAACCAAAGCCAACTTCACCTGCACGTGGTGCACCCTGCTGACTGACAAACGAAGCTCTGGCGAAAAGAGAGGTATACCTCTCTTTTTGTTATAATTATTTTATTTGTTATAAATAAAACATTTGCACTGCTACACCATTACTTTAATAAGGAACCATTGACAACATACATCGAATCGTATATTGACAAAATACTTGAGTGTCCATAGAGTACATATCTCAACATTCTCCCTCGATTTAAAGGTTTTTTATTTATTACATACAAAACTTCTTGAATCGACCACAAAACAAGATGCTTATAACCATTTTAATACATATTAATAATTTCACATTTTATGGAACTGGTTACTTAAGAAAATTAAACAGTTAAATATTATTATTATTGTTTTGAACAATACTCTTAACATATTATTTTTATTCTAAGTAAGTACAACAGGTAAGTACAAAATGTAAGTTATACATTTTACATTTGTTTAAATGAATAAAGTTTTTAACAATTTATAAACTTGTTTTATTTTTATTTCTATATATCTAAAGAATGTATACTTAAATAGTTAGTTACATTTATTACATAATTTCAACAAAATGCAACATTTAGAGAACTTATCATAGCAAAGACTTTTAGTAAAAATATCTGCAAGATTTGAATCAGACTGAACATAATTTATGATGAATTCTCCCTTCTTTGCTAAGTCTTTTACAAAATGTAGCTTTATATCTATGTGCTTAGCTCGCTTAGAATTTTCACAAGACTTTATTAACTCTAAAGCTCCTACATTATCAATATATAATACACACTTAACTGACTCCTCATTAAGATTGAAATCAAAGTAAAGTCTCTTCATATAAACTAAGTCACACACACTCACCGCCGCAGCGTAATACTCTGCTTCAGTGGTGGAGAGTTTACGCAGTTTTGTTTCCGTGATAACCATGACACAAGGTTACCATTATACAGTGTCACGCATCCACTCAGGCTTTTCCTGTCACAGTGGTTACCACCCCAGTCAGCATCTGAAAAAGTTTCGATTAGGTCTTCTTTCTTCTTATTCCTAGTATATGTAAGTCCACATGATTTAGTAGCCTTTAAATATCGTAATGTTCTTTTTGCTTGTTTCCATAAGCTTTGTGTTGGTTTATCTAGGTATTGGCTCAAGAAAGAAGTAGCATATGATATATCTGGACGGCTAACAGTAGCCAAAAACATCAAACACCCAATAAGTTGTCTGTAGGGTACGTCAACTAACTCTTTATCCTCCACTTGAAATCCTTTAACTATTGGCGTATTGGCTGGATTAGCTTCTGTCATTTTAAATTTCTCTAAAACTTTCTCTATCATTTTAGTTTGAGTAATTTTCATTTCATTGTTTTCAGTACTTATTTCCATACCTAAAAATTTTTCTGCTTTTCCTAAATACTTAGCGTTAAACTCATCTTGTAATTCTTTTATTGCTTTCTTTATGCCTTCTTCTTTTCCAATAATAAGTATGTCATCCACGTAAATAATTATCCAAGTGTCATTTTTCATATACAGACAAAAGTCATTTTTGGATCTTTTGTACCCTTTTTGTAGAAGAAATTTGTTAATCCTTTCATTCCACCACTTTGGACTTTGTTTTAGTCCATATAAACCTTTATTTAATTTTAAGACTTTTCCTGGTTCAACTCTGACTCCATCTGGTGGAACAATATAGACTTCATCTTCTAATATTCCATTTAAGAATGCTGACGGTAAGTCTACTTGATGAACTTGATACTTGAACTTCTTTTTGTACTGAATGTGCTAACATCATTCGCACTGAGCTCATCCTGGCTACAGGTGCATAATTATTTGTAAATGCTTCATCCTTGAGCTGGTAGCCTCTAGCGACCAAACGTGCCTTTTTAATGCCGCAATCTTTAGTTCGAAAAACCCATTTAGTGTCTATAGTTTTCTTGTCTTTCGGTAAATCAGTTGGTGTCCATGTATTTGATCTTTCTAAAGCATTCAATTCCTTTTTAATAGCTATCTTCCAATCATTCTCCTTTATTGCTTCTGAATAAGTGATTGGATCTTCTGAAATATTTAATAGACAGAAGACTTCATAATTTGTTTCATACTCTTCAAGGTAACTTGGTTTATTTATTACTCTATTGCTCCGAGTAGTTCTTATTTCATTATTTTGTGTATTATTTTCTTCATATATTTCTTTCTCTTTTTCATCAGTAACTTTCTCTTTCTGTTCTTGGATGCTTTTCTCTATTTTATTTTCCTCTTCCAATAATTCTTCATTTCCTTCAATTTCTGTCTTTTCATATATGTTTTTATATTTTTGATTTTTCTTCATATATTTTTCTTCATTCGGGTTATATTTTGTGTCAGTTTCATCAAATTTAACATCTCTTGTAATAATAATTTCATCGTTGATAGGGTTCCATACTTTATACCCATTATTCGAATAACCCAACATTCTCACAGCAACAGCTTTGTTATCAAACTTTTGTTCTCTTGGTAGAATCACTGCCCAACCTTTGCAACCAAATATTTTTAATTTGTTTAGTTCAAGATTTTTACCAAATAACATTGCTGGTATTTTAAACTTTCTGGCCGATGTTGGTGACCTATTTAATAAATAAGCAGCTGTTAATACAGCATGCCCCCATAAATGTTTTGGTAATTCAGCTTCATTTAATATTGTTCGGGCTTTCTCATACAGTGATCGGTTCATTCGTTCAGCTATCCCGTTTTGCTGTGGACTATAAGGCTGTGTATACTGAATTCTTATTCCTTTATTTATACAGAAGTTTTTAAAATAATTAGACGAATATTCTCCTCCATTGTCACATTGTATGGCTTTAATTCTTATTTCTTTTTCAGTCTTCATGCTATTTATGTAGTTGATTAAATTCTGTGCAGCTTCTCCTTTGTGGAGTAATAAGTAAACACAAGTGAAATGTGAGTAATCATCAATTACTGTCTGGAAATATCTGAAACCTTCTTTTGTGGGAGTATTAACTGGTCCCGCAATATAACTGTGTATCAAATCACCTATTTTAAATGATCTAGGTCTCTCTATTGTTTTGAATGGTATACGTGTGGCTTTACCTTTCATACACGCATCACACATCTTGTCGCTTGTTGGAAGTGACATAATTTTCAAACATTTACGATTCAAATGACCAAGCCTCTTGTGCCATAGATCATCGTCCTTACTCAAATTACAGACCTCTTTATTACTGATAGTTAAATTTAATTGGAATAATTTACCTTTTTGTTCTCCGAATAGTGTTCTTCCGTAACCATGTATTTTTAAGTTTACTTTTGTGAATATTATTGTATAGCCTTTATTCATTAAAGTTTTCACTGATAATAAATTATTACATAGGTTTGGCACTATTAATGCAGTAATATTAATCTTAATTTCTTTGTAGTATAGTGTAATAATACCTTTTTTGTTACTTCTTAAATGTTCTCCGTTGGCAATTTTTATTTTTATTTCTGGTATATCACTTACGTTGTGCATTAAATGTACATACTTCTCTTGAATCAAATTTTCCGATGCTCCTGAATCAATTATAAACATACAAGTATTCTCCTTTTCCTGTGTTAGATAAATTTCATCAATAAAGGCAGAGAAACTAAGGTTTTCAGACTGTTCATAAACGTTAGTGTCTATATTGTGAGCGCATGGTTTACCGTTTGATCCTCGAGATCTGCCTCTCGGTCTAAAATTTCTTCCTCTTCCTCTATTAATAAGGATATTCTTGTTATTAGCATAATCTTTGCACTCATATGACTTATGTCCTCGCTTTCCACATTTATAGCAAGATATATGAAAACTACTTGTCTCGTCTGTACTATTTATATCTTTTAGTTTTAATTCTGCATCCAGTAGGCGAGATTTCACAAAATCCAAATCCAGTTCCTTATCCATAGTTTCCAAGGCTGTAATTACATTTTCGAATTCGTTATTCATAGTTAGGAGTAAGTGACAGACTTTATCACATTCATCTATTTTAGATCCCATAACTTCCAATTTTGCAATCAGGCTGTCGAATTTTAGAAAATGATCTTGCAGCTTTTCTCCCTTTTCACATTTCATGCTTAACAATTGCTTTTTCAAATGAAGCTTGTTGAATATGCTTTTTCTTTCAAACATGCTTTTGAGGTTATCCAACATGTCGTGTGCACTACTGCATTTCTTAACAATTTCCAAATATTTATCTGGAAGACATTGTACTATAATTCCTTTTGCTTTAGCGTCATCCTTCTGAAACTTACATTTGTTTTCAGGTGTGATCTTCTCACTTAATGTATAAACCACGTTTTTTTCCTCCAAGATGGTGGTTACACGAAACTTCCAATTGTGAAAATTCGTTGAATCTGTTAGTTGTGGAAACGCAGTTATTGCTGTTTCGCACATTTTGACTATAAAACTCAACTTACTGAAAAAATATAATTCAGAGGTCCGTAGATGTTATAATTATTTTATTTGTTATAAATAAAACATTTGCACTGCTACACCATTACTTTAATAAGGAACCATTGACAACATACATCGAATCGTATATAGACAAAATACTTGAGTGTCCATAGAGTACATATCTCAACACTTTTCGCCAGAGCTTCGTTTAGTCAGTCCCTATAGGGAGCGTAATTGTACGCTACTCGACTGGGGAATGTACCTCCACCTCACAGAATACCGCAGCCAAATAACAATTCCTTTGAGGGTTGTTGTGTTCCTGCGAGTGAGTGAGGTCACCAGAAAGAAAGGAAGGAGATGCTGCGTTGGCAGCGGGGGTGGCGGCGCGCGAGCAATATTTTATGTTGTAAGCGTTAATATGGCTATGGTAACCGCTTCACATCAGGCGGGCCGTATGCTTGTCTGCCACCCGACCAGTATAAAAAAAAGGACTATTCAACATCGCGCGCAGGGGAGGGGGAAGCGCTGCCATTTTGAGATAATTTTAGTGCACATAACGTATTCACGTACACCACATGGCCGTGTCTATGACACAGCCGACTCCATTTTTTTTTCTAACACGTTACATGAATACTGTTATTGGTTTTGTGACCACGTGTGCCAAACAAGTAAACCGCCCGCTTGATGTAGAGTGACCTCTCATTTGCATACAGAATTGATATCGTGGCTCAAGCGTTTTTGATGTAAAACATCTAATACTTGAACCTCACTGAAGACAGCAGCCAAATATCAATACCCTCGTTTGTTGTATTTCTGCGAGTGAGCGAGGTTACCATACGTGAACAGATACTACCAACGAGCAATACTACTATTGCAAACGTATATAGGCCACCGTAACCGCTTTACATCAAGTGAGCCGTATGATTTATAAATATATAAAGCGCTTTAGAACCTATTAGACCGTACTCCGCCACGTTGATCGACTGCGGCTAGGCAGTGCTATCAAAGCCACCCTAGTGACGCTGATTTGGCTTAACGACAGCCATTTAATTACAACAGCTGGCACCGACAGCATAAAATGTCATCTGTGTCATAGTTAGAACTTTACAATATTATAAGTAATAGCACATCCCGGCTACTCCATATAAATGTCGCGACGTTTACTACTACAAAAACAATGACGTCTGTGAAGAGCGCGTATGAGCCGCGTGTGCGTGCGGCGCTTTACATACTGTTCCTGATTTGTCTCAGAGGGGAGGTGAGGTCGAACACGAGAGAGCGGCAGGGAGTGGCCATACTGGACGTAGTACTATTACTTATACTGTGCTAATAGATTACAATAGTCATTAATAAATTTAAAATTTTAAACCGCCAACTGGCCTAGATTTTTTTAAACTTTGTCTTTTAATTAGTGACATCATTGTCGATAAGTGTTTTGGCACAGGATAGACATATAAAGCAGTAGCTCAACTCCTATTTTGGAAATAAACCCGCTCACAATGGGGATGTATTATGGAGTCTAATCAGAGTTACTGACAATCGGCATTCATTAGCTCAGTAGGTGGACTTTTAAGGTAAGTAACCAAAAAAAATTCTATATGTATACTATATGTTTGTTTTGTACCAGTATAATCTTACATACATATACACATTTTCGCCCAGACTGTGGTCCGCACACTGTGGGATAATGGCAGCAGCGCGGCGCGGCGTGTCGCGGACAGCGTCAAGTACGTCGATTTCGAAGGTTTGCGTGGAGTCTATTTACTGCTCATTCAGACTACTGTAGTTTTGGATTTAGACTTGAATCATATAAATGGCTGCTATTTGATGCCAAACAGAATATTACAAAAGGTCGTAGAGAAACCACAGGACACTGTTTGCATGCTAAGCGCTATCTTCGCGAATACCAAATAAATTAGATGGACCGTCGTAAATAGTAATAGTGCCAATAATATTATGCTAAAATATTCTGCACATGGCAGCAGATACTCTCTGTAATTTATTGTTTTCATTTGGAGTTTCGTAGTCGTCCTAAGTCTGGCTCTGCAAATCCTGTAATGTTTTATGTATGACAAAAGAGAGCACTGTGGTTTAATTAATAGTTGATCAGCTGGGGAAGTACCTCCACCTTGTACAAGACTTATTAGAGAAGACTAACTTTAGCTCACGCTTATAAGATTCTCCGGATACGCACGCATCGTATCCGGAAAATCTTATGAGGAAAATTCATAAAGGATTTTTATGTACAAAAAAGTCCATGGTATGACCTGACTGGAAGCTTTATAAATAGAGGTTAATTAGTAAAGCATACAACAAATTTCACGAGCGAAACGAGGAGCTCGTTGGCGTCGATGCGCGTGTCAGTCTAAGCGAACACGCAAGTTAAGCAGCGTCCACGGTAGCCAGTCTATGGATGGGTTTATTTATTTCGAGCCGTACTTCGGAAGGCACGTTAAGAAGTCGCCGGCTGTTGCCATTAGATGACATTGTCAAGCCAAGTCAAAAACACTGGCCTCCGCCAACCCGCACTTGAGCAGCGTGGTGAAGTATGCTTTAAACCTCTTCGATTTTAGGGGAGGCACATATCCCAGCAGGTGGGATAAATAAGGGTTGACGGCAACAACAAATTTAGAACATAGATGAAAGAGGAAACTGTCTGGCTTGCTGATACACGCACAGCTCAAACCACTTCACGGATCATGCTGAAATACGAATAGGGGAGTATAAATCTGTCGCTACAGCTGATTATTCAAAAAATAGGTTTTAGGTGTAAGAGATTGACAAAAACCTTCAGCATAATTACCTCAAAGGTAAAGTAAGGTTTTAGGTGTAAGAGATTGACAAAAACCTTCAGCATAATTACCTCAAAGGTAAAGTAAAGTTTTGCATTTGAAAAATCTGACGGGAAGCAATTTTAAACGGTACCTATCGTAAAGCCCTACCGCGCCGACGCAGAAGCCGATATTTTGATAGCAAAAATCAAACTTGACCTTAGATTTGTGGTTATGACATATGTTCTTATATGGACATATGTTAGATTAGTGTTTGTTTTAGCTGGCAGAAACTCTGGAGCTCTACGGACTGAACTGAAAATGTTTGTCAATAACTAAAACGTGAAACCTATTTTTCGAATCAAAATGTTCAATGTTAATCGGCTTCATTCAGCTTCGGCGGGCCCGTGGAAATCACTACATAGTATAAAACAAAGTCGCTTTCTCTGTCCCTATGTCCCTTTGTATGCTTAAATCTTTGAAACTACGCAACGGATTATGATGCGGTTTTTTTTAATAGATAGAGTGATTCAACTGGAAAGTTTATATGTATAATATATGCATAACATAGTAGAAAAACACTGATAATTTAGAGGTTTCTAATGTGATGTCGTAAATAAACACATTTTTTTGCTCTTTCATTGCAAACGCTGGCTGAACCCAACGAGATAGATCAAAATAATGTAGTACAGTATTGTTCACCTTAAAATGGTCTACGAAAAAGTTCGCGATGGTATATGTCTATCTCTTAGTGGTAACACACAATAACCGTTATTTTATCCTTTGCTTTTTACAAGAAATAATGCCTTATTTACGAAGCGATTTTAAGCAATACAGAATTAATCCTTATCCAATTAAGTACCTTAAATACATTGCGCATTTAATATAGATCAATATGGCCCTTCACAGCATGTAATTTAAATGAATAGTTTAGAAGATATTACACATTTAAAATGCAGGGACATAACGGCTGTGGCGGTACCGGCCGCGGAGCCGGCGGCGTGTGCCTATAACTGGGGAAGGACTGGATAGGACAAAGCGCAAAGACCTTCTGTAGTACATTTAGTATCAGCATTGCACCCGTGCGAAGCCGGGGCGGGTCGCTAGTAGGTATATAAATCTTTTAAATAAAAAAACAAACTGATTCAATTGAAGTCTACACGTGTCCCTGTACTGTTTGTACATGTTGACATCTAAAAGTGAACAAGTAACAAGATTTTAAAAGTAAAATTATTACAAAGCTTGTAGACATAGGAAGTTTTTTGCCGTGGTTCGAGTATCAGCGTGTGAATCACAATAACGGGAACGGACAGCGGGATATGTTTTATTTTATTATTATTTTGATCGCCTCACGCTTGGCACCGGTCGGCACGGAGCGTGTGATGAAATATGTATGTGACATTGTTGACGTGTAAGGTGGAGATTCGGGAAATAATATTTAAACATTTACCTACATACACTTGATGTGGAAGGAGCTTGATGGCATGGTTGCGCTTGTCAATCTAATCGAACACGCAAGTTAAGCAACATCGACCGCAGCATGGCTGTGGATGGGTTTGTTTATCTCGAGCTCCTCTGTGCTTCGGAGGGTACGTTAAGCTGTCGGTCTCGGCGGTTCTCATTAGATGACAGTCGTTAATCCAAGTCAAGTGGCTTGGAAACACTGGCCTCCACCAACCCGCAGTTGAGCAGCGTGGCGGAGTATGCTCTAACTAAACCCCTTCGATTGAGGGGAGATTCGTATCCCAACAGTGGGATGATTACGGGTTGATGACCTACATACAATTATGTACGAAGTTTCTACATATTCTACGTATTTTACGTAGGCAGATTCATACACTGACGGTGACTGACATTATCTGGGAACACTGGAAGTTATGCTTATGTTTCAATTTTCGAATGAATAAATGTGGTCTAAATGCTATATGATCTACAGTAACAACAATAACCTGTACAATAAATTGTTGGATTTTCACGCTTAGAACTTCTTTCAGCAGCCGCACTAATATCATTGGTCCATCCAGAAATCATGCCCAGCACTTCGCAGTCTTATCCACACCGAGAGCTTCATCCCTCATCTATCACGATCACGACTAACATGACAATTATTATTATTTGGGCAATAGGCTACATGACAATGATCTAAAATTATAAAAAATATTTATCAGTATCGTAAAACATACAAAACTAGAACTACGATCTTGAAATTGCGATCTTTTATAACTTATGTCCGACTTGTTTTATGGTCAATCAAAGTTTGTTGGGAAAGTTCAATTTAAAAGGATGAAATTATTAAAAAAAAATATTAAGTTTGGAAAAACAATAATAATACTATAACTTTTGTTACGGCCCTAGCTACATAAACGCAGTCTTTAACATAGCTGTCGTACAAATTTCTGTTTTAACATATACAAAATACCTAACTGTGATGTCATAATTCAGTAGCCTTTTGTATGGAACGTTTTCGGGAAAGACCAAAATAGTGATTTTCATGTTATCATATCTAGAAAAGTTTACTATGCTATCGAAGTAATTCTTTCACCTATAGCTATATTATAATGACGTCCTTACATATCACTTCGAAAAAAAATGTCATCTAGCCCAGGGGTTCCCAATCTTTTTCAGCACGCGGCGCAGTTACAAATTTATTATTTTGTCACGGCGCCCTACCCTAGCTAGCTATTTGAAAAAGATACAGTCGAAAAAATAGCTGCCTTCAATAATAGTAAGGTTATGTAGAACATAAATTAAAACATATAAATTGATTTTTTTACTATAAAAAAAAAATTGGAACAGAAAACAAGAAAGACTTAAGAAACACAAAAATATTTGTGGTTTTGGATAATGATAGAGGATCGACTCACGGCCGCCCCTCTTTACTTTCTACGGCGCACCAGGGCGCCGCGGGGCACACTTTGGGAACCCCTGATCTAGCCTATTATTATTGTTTTTTTATACGACGTCGAATGGTACGACCCGTTCGATGTAACGCGTAACCGGAAATAATAAATTGTTATTTGTATACAGTTCTACCCACTGCTGAATATAAGCCTTCCCCAATGGTTTAAACCGAATACGATCCTCTGCCTTCCGCATCCAGTCACTTTCTTAAGGTCATCGGACCATCTGAAAGGATCCAGAGGCCTTCACTCTAATACCTTCCTCGTCTATCTGCTATCTTTATCTGTAGAGATAGAACTAATTTTTAACCGACTTCAAAAAAGGAGGAGGTTCTCAATTCGACTGAATATTTTTTTTTGTATGTATGTTATTCGATATCTTCGCAAATTGTGAACCGATTTTCATAATTCTTTTTTTATTTGAAAGGGTATGATTGCGAGGTGGTCCCATATTCACCAAGTCAGGGTCTGATAATGGGATCCCAGAAAAATCGCGTGAAACCCTTAAATTTGCCCTGTGGTTGCCAGCAGAATAGAATTGCGCCACTCCATTGCTCTGCGCTGGATGTCGTACAAGGCGACTAAGGAATCTTGTGTCATGCAATAACTTTTCTCCCGGAAGACGGGTAGCAGCGTCTGCCGGGGTATACCACCAATAAGCTGCGCTCGCTAACTGAAGTCAGTTTCAATTTTAGGTAGACACAACAGACGTAGGGGATAGTCTCATGAGGCAATATTTGTTCAGTAACCGCAAGGCGATTCGGATTCTCGTGACTTCATTGTATGTTTTGTTCAAACGTACTCAGAATTCTGATAAGATATTGCTTTGAAAAATAAAATTGGCCGGTGCCAGTTCGTGACTTGCCAGAATTGTCTAAGCTGTTTAGACAATCTAGTCCATGGATGGATTTATTTATATCGAGCTCTTCCGTGCTTCGGAGAGGACGTTAAGCCGTCGGTCCCGGTTTTTGTCATTAGATCAGTCAGTGGCCTTTAACGGCTTAATAACACTTGCCTCCGCCAACCCGCAAATGAGCAGCGTGGTAGAGTACGCTCTAAGTCTTTTCGATTGAGGGGAGACCCATATTCCAGCAGTGGGATGAATAAGGGTTGTCGACGAATATACTATTTACATACATTTATATGCATATTATTTACCTATATTCCTGCTGCTGGATTCCGTGGGATTGCTGAGTAAGATAGTGTACAGTAGAAAAAATCCTCTAAAAAGTTCCAACAAAGATTTTGCGATAGCACAATTTAAGTTTACCTTTTAAGGTTGAATCACTAGTTTAATATTTTTGAAACGGTGTCTGAAAGTACCTTCGGGCGAAGCAAGGCTGTATCGCTAGTTTTACTATTATATATAAATAGTATTATTAAAGAACGTAATATTCCATTTGTACACTACCCAATACGTACCGTTCTATCCGGTATACCCACCTATAAATACATACCAATCAAAACCAACAAGTTTTTTTTCAATTCTCTTAAAAAACTAAAATAACTACAAATAACCTGTTTTCAAGGAGCAAATAATTACGCAATTATTATGCTAACTGCTTTCACCATCGCATACCACCCTTGCAGACGCTGCCTTTTACCACTCCGCTGTCAAAGATGTCAGAAAAAAAACGAAAGTAGCTCTGTTACCACCTTGAAAGCGCCAAGCGATACTTGAAAGGTGATAATTAATACTGGTACAAATTCAAATAAAGTTGGATCGCGTGTATCATCACTATTTGTAGATAGGGTTACCATTACCACTACCACACATGGTTACAATCGAAGACTAAACAAAAATGTATAAAAATATCAACTTCATCGAATCAGCGGCAATGTCGTTAAGGATACCAATGTAAATTAGCGACGAATTCAGTTTTTAGTTTTTCGTCAAATTATCTACATTGAATCTTCGTTAAGATATGGCCAACGCCCTAAATACGACCATAATGCACGACCAAACCTAAACAAAAAGAGTTACTAGAATAATGACCAATCTCTTCATAAAAAGTAAAAAATTCGGAATATTACAGAATATACATATTCTATTACTATTAATATTAAATTAATATTCTATTATAATTAAATTTAATATTTAGTGTTAAATTTAATAGTTACAGAATAAAATATACAAACAATTCATGATTATCAAAGTCGGCGGCCATAATAAGGTTACATTGATAAATATATTAAGAAAGTTGTACTTATACGGACGAATCTTCTAATTTTTTTTAATTGTTATAAAATGAATATAATACCTACGAAAAGCAGTTTCTTCCAGTTCCAGCTTCTTCTTTCTTCTTCGTCAATTATCATTTGTGGATAGCTGGTTGTTAAGAAAAAAAGTGTTATAGATTAGATTATAAAAAATAATATAAGACGTGTCCACAAGGGCCCAAAGGCAAACTTAATTTTGATTTTGAATTACGCCGAACTTCGACCGTGTATCTACGACTAAATAAATATACCTACCTATATTAACTTTATGGGTAACGAATGTCTACAATATGTAGTAAAATATTACAATTATCTCTGAGCTATTACATATATTGTCAGTAAAAAAGAATAACCCTACTTATGTTCGAGATTTGAATCTCAATTTGTCGGTTGAAATGGGAATGTCCTTGCGCGGGCGTCGAAAGCTAATGCCCGTTTGTTTTGCAACTTGCGCGCGTAACGGACGATGTAATGCGCATACTACACACGACATTTTGTTTATTCTGTCTGACACATATACCCTCCTTATATCAGCGCAAGTGATGCTCGAATTACAGATTAATTTATTGCTTAATAAGAGAAATCGACTGGGCACTTTTTATTACGATAATCTATAGTGGATCAGCAATAAATTATAACATAACATTTATAATATACAAAAATTTTAGTGTAAGTCGTAAATCATCTATATAACCCAAGCCAATCTGGGCTACACCTGGGGGCTGACTTTTGAATTTGATTTGATTCTGATTTCGATTTTGATATGAGTTCGATCTGATTTCAATTCGGTTCAAGTTTTGTACTTTTGAACGGAATCGAAATCAAATCGAAATCGAATTTAGGATCGTATTAGCATCAAACGCTGACGTAACTTCCGGCATATGGGCAAAAGTTAGACTGTTTTCGTTGACAATTTCTTGTAAAATAATTTTATCGATTTACCGAAATTAATAATAATTAAATTGTATTAATACGTATTTCTCTAGACTCGAAGAAAATAAGTTCACTTATAGTGCATAAGTCACGTAAAACTCCGTAAAAGCCTTTTACATTTGAAAAAAAAAATGTACAACACACGGAAAATGTGAATTAAAAAAAAAAAATGTCATGTTACGAAATGTCAAAATAAAGTTTCTTTCCCGCGAAATTTTAATTTCTTGTTTGTTTGGTACAAGTGTATAGTGAGCTTTTGTAAAAAGGTAATTATTTTGTTATTGTAGTTATGATCTCCATTAAACTTTTAAATTGGGTTATCATCAATGTTAATATTTCAATAAAACATATGTTTTTTTGTAGAAAATGCAACCCACCCAGATACAAATGCAATCTTTGCTGGAATGCTTGGAAACAAATCCAGGAATTTCTAAAGGACATTTGCGCACCGTGATGTGAAAGTAAGAGGCAAAGAGGGAATGGCAGGAGTTCTCCAAGATATAGAATTCATTAGGATGTGCAGTGAAAAATGGGGCGAGGTGAGCTAAAGTAAGTTCATTTTGTAAAGACTATCATATTTCTCTCCATTCCAAATGGTAGACTAATACAGAATGCAATTACCATATCTTCGTCTATCGTACAGTTGGTTCCCTAAGATAACTGACTAGGATGGTGAAGTGGTCCGTTGTCTTAGGGAACCAACTGTATTAACTGACTTCGGTTAAAATAATCTGCAGTCGTTTCCCCCAGTGTGTGAGTTACCAGGAAGCCTTCCTGGAGGAGGTAGCATGATTATGTTATATGTAAACTAGCATACTTACAACTTTATAGTAATAGTGGTACTATTAATTGATATTTATTTTGTTAACAGATTCTCAGCCTGGTAGTTCACAATGAACTGTCGACCTGTCTACCAAGACCTTTACAACCCTTTGGGTTCACCAATTCTTCCATTACTCAGCAACAGAAGAATAAGCAATTAAAGACTTTATATCAACTTGTCTATAACATTTTAAACTAATATAAAATCCCCCAACTAAACTAATAATTACTCAAATAAAATTTAACTTTAAACTTATTTTTTCCATTAAAATAAATACTCGTATTAACCCATACCCCCCTAATTTTAACATAATACCCGACACCATCCCATCCTACAAATATTACTCGACGTCTTCGGCAGCCCAACAGAGCACAGAGACCTGCTAAATAGTCAGGAGAAAGAGCCAGACAAGGGTGTGAGACTGGTAGACAGGGACTTTAACGGTAACCGAATGGAGTGTTATGAACAGTGTTTTTCATTTCTGTTTTTAAAGTGAAACAGAAAGAAAGTGTTACACTTTGAATCTGTTTTCCGAAATACCGGTTTATAAGTGTTAATAACTGTTACAGCCAATAAGGTTTACATTGGCATAACTATACCGATTGCAACAGCTCACGCGGCGTTGCGGTATTGTTAAGTACAAGATACAAACGGCAACAGCGCTGCAGCGCGTGCCCCGGACAGCTTTGTCGATGCCGATGCCGCCCGCGCCGACTCCTTAGGGGCCATTGGGGATTTCCCTTTCTCACTACTATGGTATAGTATAGCCACAGTTTTAAATAGGGTTGTAACGGAACTTCGCTTCGCAAGAAATCGTATCTTCGCCTCCGCCTCCGCCTCCGTACAATTTTTGCGGAGTTTTATTTACGTAATCATAGAACAATAACGCGCTGTAAAAACTATTAGAAGACATCAATTCCAAATTTTGTGTTAATTTTGATTGACTTGAAGGTAATGAATAAAAGAAAAAAAAAAGAGGGCGGATGTCCTCAACATCGGCTCTGTATTATAGCATTTTAATATATAAAAAAATGTAAGTATTTACAGCATCGAAGAATTAAAAAAAAATCTGATTAATGTATTAAAATTTAATTACCATTTTGACAAATATTCATCATTTTTGTATTACTAATTAACAATTATTGAAATATTAATTAGACTTTTTATGACATTTCTAATTCGGACATTCTCTTTATTATTTTATATTTTTTTGTTTCATTGACATTATTATATGTATAGCATTAGCTGACATAATTATATAGTAGTAATAAATTAATAGTTTGCTCGTTTGGCCGTTTGCAACAAGTAAACGAGCAAACGAGCAAACTGGCAAACGGCCAATCGGCCAAACGGGCAAACGGCCAAATGAGCAAACGAGCAAACAGCCAAACGGCCAAACGAGCAAACGCCCCGGGCAAACGGCCAAACGGCCAAACGGGCAAACGGCCAAATGAGCAAACGAGCAAACAGCCAAACGGCCAAACGGGCAAACGACCAAATGGCCAAACGGCCAACGAGCAAACGGCCAAACGGGCAAACGGCCAAACGAGCAAACGGGCAAACGCGCAAACAGCCAAATGGGCAAACGGCCAAACGAGTAAACGGCCAAACGGGCAAATGACCAAACGGCCAACGAGCAAACGGCCAAACGGGCAAACGCGCAAACAGCCAAACGGGCAAACGAGCAAACGAGCAAACAGCCAAACGGCCAAACGGGCAAACGGCCAAACAAGCAAACGGTCAAACGGCCAAACGAGCAAACGGCCAAACGGGCGAATGCGCGCAGAGCGACGCGAGCGAGATCCGTAAGTAAGTTCGACTCAGCCAAATCGGTTTAGTAGACGCAAGACGCGCTGACGCGCTAATCGACGCAACTCGGTTTATGCTCAAATCGGTTTGAATCGGTTTAAAAAGTCGAGTCGTTACATCGCTTTCAACTCGGCCAAATCGGTTTAGTAGACGCGCTAATCGACGCAACTCGCTTTATGCTCAAATCGGTTTGAATCGGTTTAAAAAGTCGAGTCGTTACATCGCTTTCAACTCGGCCAAATCGGTTTAGTAGACGCGCTAATCGACGCAACTCGGTTTATGCTCAAATCGGTTTGAATCGGTTTAAAAAGTCGAGTCGTTACATCGCTTTCGACTCGGCCAAATCGGTTTAATAGACGCGCTAATCGACGCAACTCGGTTTATGCTCAAACCGGTTTGAATCGGTTTAAAAAGTCGAGTCGTTACATCGCAATCAAACCGATTCAAGTCGGTTCAAATCGCGATTTCGTCGATTCGGTTTGGAATCGACTTGCATGAATGTCTAACCGATTCAACTCGGTTTGACAAAATTCCAGATCGTAACATCTCTAGACTGAGGTCGACTAGTGAGAGCGGCAGAGAGTGTCCATACTGTACGTTAGTACTATTACTTATACTGTGGTTATACCACAGGTTATACTAAAAAAAATTTGGGGTGTAAGTGGTTCACTAACATCTTTGAACCAAAGCCAACTTCACCTGCACGTGGTGCACCCTGCTGACTGACAAACGAAGCTCTGGCGAAAAGAGAGGTAGGGAGCGTAATTGTAAGCTGCCCGACTGGGGAATGTACCTCCACCTCACAGAATACCGCAGCCAAATTACAATTCCCTTGAGGGTTGTTGTGTTCCTGCGAGTGAGTGAGGTGACCAGAGAAAGGAAGGAGATGCTGCGTTGGCAGCGGGGGTGGCGGCGCGCGAGCGATTTTTTATGTTGCAAGCGTTAATATGGCTACGGTAACCGCTTCAAATCAGGCGGGCCGTATGCTTGTCTGCCACCCGAAGTAGTATTAAAAAAAAAAAAAAAAAAAAACCGCGAGTCGAATGCCTACGTGGACGTAGGTAGGTAAGTATGGTGCGTAGGTACACACGTCTAGAAAAATGTAGAAACAGTTTTATAACAGATTGGTAACAGAAACGTTTATATCTGTTACACTTTATAAGTGTTACTAGCGAAACAGGTTTAAAACACGCCAATAAGTGTTACAGGAATAATTCTGTAACAGATTGAATCTGTAACCGTTATGAATGTGTATCCTTTATGAAGGTGTTTTTGAGTCCCTGCTGGTAGACATTATACATCAGTCAGTCATCACATCTGCAAGATGAGTGGGATTGCCTAGTAGATATTGAGGCGAAAATAATAATCGTATGTGCTTAGTGTGTTATGCACTCAAAATAGTGCGACTACAAGGATAAGAAATAGTAATTTGTTTTTAGCATAGTAATTTTGTTAAATAGTATTGATTCTATCAACAACTAAGATGTATGATTGTTAATATGAATTAAATAATGCTATTACAAAAAATATTGATTCTGTTAAAGGGTATATTAAATGAGTTAATAATAAAAACATAACAGTAGTTTGAATATTTATTTATGTATTATACCATTTGGTCTGCCATAACGGGTCCATGTATGTGCTCTAGCAAGATTGCCACTTCTTAACTCAACAGTTTATCTCTGCTGCTGACTCAAACCGCTTGCATGACATATTCTGTGCGACTCCTGTAATTCTTGCCTATGTTCCTCTTGTATCTGCCGTATTTCACTACTTGATGCAACAATACGACCTTGGTTGCATATATTATGCATACACAGTGCAAGCGTTCATATTTTTTTCCACTCGGTCTGGCTTATAATGCATTACGGTTGTTTCAATAGACATCACCGAGCATTAAGAAGATCGATGGTTCCCTTCACTCTATTACAAGCAGACAAATAATGCTTTTGTGTGATGCTCTTGGGATCATCATAAACTCTCTTTGTGCATAACCAGAATCACCTGAAATGACGAAATTATTTTTTTTAGTCAGTCAAGTTAAATATTCATTGTAAACTTTCTAGTTTCAGTTGTAGGAATAAAATAAAATTTTATAATGAAGACTATTAAACAAAATACACATTTAATAAGAATTGACTGATAAAAAGTATATACATATAACACATAAACTCACCAAATAAACACACCATTTCCTCTTGGTCTGTGACTGCAATAAACTTTTCACTTCATGGTTGTTGATATGTATGAATCATGCGTGACACCAGCATGATATGTACCTATGCTGATTATATTTAAATCAAAATCACATCTGTAACAAGAAACAAGTTATTAATAAAAAAAAATTAAAACTGATGTTTAACAAATTCTAATCCAAAAGTAAATTCAAAGACAACTATGCGATTGCCATTTAAAACTCTTAATAGGTTTGTAAGATATTTTTCTTCATGCTGCAATATAAATTTATTGAATTAAGTTTAAGGCTTAACTTTGTCCATGTAAACTGTTTCACATATCTTATTATAAGCCACACAGAAAAAATATACAATCAAATAACAGATTCAGTTAGATTTGTTTAATAATATTTAGTGACTCTGTTAGTTGACAAGATAAATTTTATAGCCCAATAAGGGAGTTGCAATACAAAAATAATTACTTACAATTTGAACATTTCGAGACTGGTAATGTTGTTTATTGAAATACCACTCATCATTTTCTGATGGCCGAACCATAGCTACTTGGGTTCCATCAATACACCTAATAGTTTCTGGCAATTGGTATTTTTCATAGAACCTGAGGCATAAAGCAAAAAATAAATATAATTACTTAATATAAAGTGTCATTTTACCAACTACTTTAGAAAACATTATAATTACTTAGTAGACTGAAATCTAATATGTAATAAATCAAAAGGTGTAGAAAAAAATATTCTTATAAATAAAAAAAAAATAGAAAAATTCACCTCCCCCCGTCTAGGTGGGATTTTTCCATTAAAAAAAATATTCATAATATCCTGGCCAGTTGGCCGAAACAGCTATTTAAAATAATAATAAGAAAATGTTCTTACTTCAATTTAATCGCATTGTTTTCTCAAGTGCCGGGAACCTTAATAATGTTAATATATCAGAATGATTTAGTGCAACCGTAACTTCTCTTGTGCATTTTGAGCAGATTACAGAGACATAGTAGTGCCATTGCTGCCTGCCTGTGGCTAAAATGATACCTGTAAATAAACAAGAAATATCATGAGAGGTTTTGACTAAATGCTGCTAGATTACATGAAGCTCAAAAATGAGACTATAATGTAAATTACTAGAAAGTTACAAAAACAGAGATTTAGCTATTCTATTCCTTGCTTAAAAGCATGCAGGTACAGATACTATTTTAATACGTATCCTATAGCAAAAGTGCTAAAACTTAACTTACTTTGTACATAATAGATAGATCACTTGATATTTTCGGTCATTGTAAATAAGGCGTCAAGTATCTCACTAGAGTCCAAAAGAGGCTTTTGTTTAATCTGTAATTCTTCACAAATTCACAGTCATCCATCCAGTCCAACACGCTCACATAGTGAGCTATAATCATAGCCTTCTTGCGATGTCGTTTGTCGAGACGACTAGCTTCTTCAATCGAGTTAAATACATACTAGAAAATCTTGCCATTTTAATTTTTAACGCTATGTAAATACACTTTACTCAATAAACAAGCGAAAACTTAATAAACTTTGAGAAAACTATGAGAAAATCACACAACACGACACCAACCACGGAATCGAAAATTTTGACAGATGAATTCGATCTCATTCTCGATTTTGGCGCGATCTCAAACTTCAAAAGTACCATTCAAAAGTGACATTTGAGTTCAAGTCGATCTCATTTCGATTTGATACTGATTTCAATCTCAAGAGTACCATTTGACATCTGTTCGATCTGATTTCGATTCGATTCTAATTCGATTGCGTCAAAAGTCACCCTGCATAAGAAAAATGCAGTTCGACTGTCGCCATGTTACCAAAGACAGCAAACTAATAACAATCTCTTATGCTGCGGCTACACTACCTTACCGTCTACCGGGCTGTTACCGCCATAATTGTGGCATTAAATTACCGTTTAAATTACTGCGTGAAGTGGTGTGGTTACACTAGAGTTTACCTAGATATGTCAATAAATTAGGCGGTAAAAATATCATTTTTCAAGTTGGCGGTTGAAGCTGCAGCTGTTATATTTATTTAGATGGTTTCGGTCTTTTTCTTCTTCAAATCACCATTGTACACCACGATTTTTATCGGGGTATACCCGACCGAAAGCCCATAAAAAGATACGGTTCGCATTGGAATAATTCCAAAACTCGAGCTTTTTTCATTTGACCACTCCATGTCGGTCGATCTTTGAGTATTAATCGACTGGAGATGCCATAACGAAACTCTTCGAACAAATTTTTTCACCACTTTTAGCGGGGGGCGAGGTAAACACGTACAGCACACCACCAAAAGATGTAATTAACTCGCAGACACAAATTTTGCTGTTGCGATAAACGCACACTACAAAAAAAATCAACACATCAAAAATTACACGCACACAGACACAGATTTCACGTAACTATGCAGCATACATACGAAAAAGTTAGTGATGGGGCACATCTGAAGAATGAGTCAAATCAGTTAGATGAATGAACTGAATTGTCTTATACTATTTATTATAAAATTGTAAAAGTGAAAATACTGTACATTAAAGATATTATTCAAAAAATATTTTTGTTTGTATGTATGTCTGTCTGTATGTATGTGTCTTTGTGTCATTAGCACTCTCGTGCAGCTAAACTGTGGTATGAACTGTCTTCTATTAAACGAGTACGCTGGACTACGTACGTACTTGTAGTTTAGAGGTCAGTGGAAACAACCTTCAAGAAAAGAGCGTACGACCATCTAAAAACCCAGCTACGCACTTGTATCCCTTCATGCAGTTGCTTAAATAATTTCTTATTCTTTATTTGATTTTATCGGACAAAACCCTGTTTGAGAACATGAAATATTGACAATTGATTTTTTAACAGATATCCTTATTTAATATTTTAAATGTGAACATCCAAAGATCCAAACATCTTCGTCTTGATGTTTAGATCTTTGGTTGTTAATCAATCACGCAATTTGGGGTGTAAGTGGTTCATCAACATCTTTGAACCAAAGTCAACTTCACCTGCACGCGGTGCACCCTGCTGACTGACAAACGAAGCTCTGGCGAAAAAAGAGGTAGGGAGCGTAATTGTAAGCTACCCGACTGGGGAATGTACCTCCACCTCACAGAATACCACAGCCAAATAACAATTCCCTTGAGGGTTGTTGTGTTCCTGCGAGTGAGTGAGGTCACCAGAAAGGAAGGAGATGCTGCGTTGGCAGCGGGGGTGGTGGCGCGCGAGCGATATTTTATGTTGCGAGCGTTAATATGGCTACGGTAACCGCTTCACATCAGGCGGGCCGTATGCTTGTCTGCCACCCGATGTAGTATAAAAAAAAAAAAAAAAAAAACGGCTAAACGGATTTAGATGAAATTTGGTATGGAGATAGTTTGAGTCCCGGGGAATAGCAGATACTTTTCTAACGCAGGTGAAGCCGCGGGGCGTAGCTAGTATTTTATAAAGTAGATTGGTATTTGTAAGAACCTATGAATATGAAATTATATTATAACAAGTTAGGGTCATCTGTCCCCACATATAAAGTTATTTATACATATGAATGAGGAAAGGGAAAGCAATAAAACAAATTGTTAATTTAATTAGAATGGCCACATATTTATTTAAATTAAATTCTCATGTAGGGATTTCTAAAACCCGCTTAAGACGGTTTTCATTAATTAGTATTTTTATTGATTTTTAAAATGAATAAGTTTATTGTATACGTGACGAATACATTCTTGGGGTCTACTTATTTTCAAATTTTGAAATGGATTTGTGGGGCAAAAATGGGACAGACAATATTTAAATTTTTATCCTTCATTTGATTTTATCGGAAAAATACCCGGGTTTAAAAATTAAATGTATACCTACTACATATATTGAAGTAGTCAAAGATGTAAGAAAAACAAAGAAATACTGACTCACCAAACAAGGACAGAGTCGCAAAGAAGGTATTGCACCTTCAATCAATGTCTTTCTATTATTAGCATTTTTGTAGCTTTCTGGAGTAAAGTGCTCCGAACAGATAACACTTGTATGTATAGGTTTCCAAGAATCATTTTCGTCATTACAAAATTTTCTCCATTTTTCTTATAAATAGGGATCTTTTGGAAATCTAAAAGGAAATAGGTACAATTATATTAAATAAAGCCTATAAATAATAGTATCTGTATAACGTATACACTCATAGTCCCACACTAAATGTATTGCTTTTACCTACTTTTTTTTTATCCAACAATTCTTTTCATTTCCAGACAAAATTTCAATATCGTATGTCCAGAGAAAGGTAATTTTTCTAATTCACTTTACAAGATTTAAATGTAACATACATCTATACCTACTATTTAATTCAATATCTAATAAAAAATCTGACTATTAGACGAACTGCAGTAATTGAATGAGTGAATGATTAATTCAAATGTTGAATCGCTTTTTTGACTTTGTCACATCCCTAAAGCCTGTACCACTGTATTCATGTTTACATTTCTCTGTCGTTTACGTATCGCAACGGTTTTTACTTTAAATGGGGATTGTACTTTAATACACATTTAATAGTTAGTAAAAATACTTACCTATGATAGAAAACGCGATCTTGTTGCGAATTTAAGCTATCAGATCGCCTTTTGCACGATAATACTGCACAACTCATCATTTTTCGAGAGAAATGTCACGCGACACGGAGCGATGCAAAATGACGGTGAAGCGACTTTAAGTAGTTTTATATAACGTGTATGACCAGTTGACCAATGTACTTTGCCGGAGGGGGTTGCCCGCGTATGGCATCTCCAGTCGATTAATACTCAAAGCGGTCGATACTAGACTTGTGTAGTTCCTGAGTGAGTAGTTCAATTGTACCAGTTCACCATACAAGCCGGTTCTTGTCACTCACTCTTTCTTGTCCCATGTAGTTCACTGCGTCATTTAGTTCAATGAGTGACAAAGAGTAAAAAGAACGGAAATACATAAAGCGTACGAGCTAGAATGAGAGAGATACGTTGTAATGCCAAAATTGCTCATAGAGAGCGAAAAGGACGGAAGATTCTGAAATTGTTCGTGATAAAACGAGACAGATAGTTTCGTGCGTGGTTGACTGACCGAATTAGAACTCTAAGGCTAAGGACATAAGAACCATAAGCTGTTAGCGAAAATATGCTATAGTAGTAGTACAAGGCTCAATTTTTATATTAATTATTATTTTAACCACTAAATAATTTCTTTTTACTCAAGCTTGACAGTCCCAAGCCTGTGAAAAGTTTGAAGGAAAATCAATATTTGGAAGGAAATTTATAAAATATTTAATTACTTACTTATTTAATACAAAAATACAATGTCATCAAAATGATGCAATAGAACATAGAAGAATGTAGAAGGAATCAGTCAACAGAACTACTGAGTCGATTGAATCAAAGATACATTGAACTAAACGAACTAAATGAGTCAAAAGAACTACAGAAGCAATTGAACTAAACGAACTAAACGAGTCAAAAGAACTACAGAAGCAATTGAACTAAATGAACTAGATGAGTGATATAGTTCATTTGCGTCAAAAGAACTGCATCTCTCTTTTCAGTTCAGTGAACTGTTTTGCGCAAGTCTAGTCGATACGTGCGTCGCCGTTGAGCTCATGTTGCACACTGGGCAAACGGTAGTGTGACCACAGACGCATTAATTGCTGCGGTAATTCTCTTTGATGTGCGAAAAAAGACCGCCGCCGGAGCTATTGTCTACCGTCATTTGCCATATTGATTGGCATTGTAAAATTATGGCCATAAATCGTGGTTACACCTAGGCGTTGTTGAAATTATGGCAATAATTATTGGCATATCACGGTACTGTAGCCGCAGCATTAGAGATTACGCTTTTGAGAAACTGCTGCAGTAGCAACGGACAGTTAGGGAGACTTTGACACTTCTGTTGCAAAATTTGCAGAGCTGTTATTTTATTACCCTATTACTACCTGCTTATTATTATTATAAATCCAATCCCCGCCGCGTCTGTAGGCCCGTTTTTTTAACACAATCATTGTCACATTTCAGTCAATTTGCACAAAACCCTGATGAATTATACCTAAACCTTCATCAAGCACGAATCACTCCATCCATTTGAGAAGCTGTTTATAAATTGGTTTAGTAGTTTTAGCCGCTAAAACTACTAAGCCAATTATTTTATTTAGGTATAATTCATCACTGTTTTGTGCCAATTGACTGAAATATGACGATGATTGTTGAAAATGTCGGAAAAAATCTTGGCGACCAGGAGCTGTAAAGCCGCGTAAACGAATAGGCAGAGTTCTACCCGTGCGAAGTCGCGGCAGAACGCTAGTGTGATATAAAGAAAAGATACATAGGGCAATAAATAAAATAATTTAAGAATAGTCCAGTTACATGAAGCATCTGAAACAACTGAACTCGAAACTGAAGTAATTGACTAAACTAAAAAGTTAATCGTAATCACTTTTTTTTTCAGTCAATACAAACTTGTACGAAAAGTTTTACTCACAAATTAGTACGAAAAGTAATTATCTGACAATTTATAGAAATAAATTTGGAACTCCATTAGCAAGGAAAAAGGTATAGTAAAAATCAATTTCCTATTAGCGAATTGCGCTTCAATGTGGACTGACAAACATCGATTAGATCTAGTTAAAAATTGTGACCATGGAAACAGGGTAATTGGAACGAACTACTTATTTTTTTTAAGTCTACTGTTATATCTGATTGTAATTAAATGTATTTCAGTTTAGTTTTTTTAAAACAATGAAGCTGTTCAGTTAAAATAGTAATGATTTTTGATTGGATGGTTGTTTACTCGGTAACAACTGCTGCAAAATTTACTCAACAGACTGAATGATCAAACTCTTGGACTGATGGGCTGGTACAGCTTATATCTTGCTTATCGACGATCCCGGTGGTCGAGTGGATAGTAATGGCCACTTTGACCCCGAGGTTGCCGGTTCGATCCTTGCACAAAACAAACAATTCTGTGCGCACAAGAAAAACATTTGTGTGCATGAACATGTCTGTTTGTCTTGGTCTGGGTGATTCCTATATAAGTATGTATTTACAAAAAAAAAAATGTATTTAAGTACATTTATTAGTTGTTTAGTACCCATAGTACAAGTTTTGTGCTTAATTTGGGACTAGATGGAGCTGTGTAAATTGTCCAGAAATATTTAGTTATTATTTACCTCTGGTATATTGTAGCAATCTACTATGAAAGGATTTTTTAAATTATATTCGCATGGGGTACCAAGTTGTATGCATAACTGTCTACATCTACAAATCCTAAGTATTAGTTAATATTGTCATATTAGTACTTAATACCTATAAATCGTTTTCCGACTATTTTGGACCAAAACATCGGTCAAACATTCGGAGGCCAACGTGGTAGAGCCAACTGACAGAATACTGTCGTCTCATCTTTTGTCAGTTGCCGTTGCAATTTGTGCTCCTCGCCTCCTCTATATTCCCTTACCATCAAGTGAAGCGGAGCCACTATGCAGAGTTAATGTATATAAAGAAACTACTGTCAAAGCGGGAGAATATCACGGAAGATTGTACTTCAGTGTCATGAATAAAGCGATATCTCTATCGGAGATTCCAGCCAACCATCAGGTAGGTACCTATTGGATACCTACCTGATGGTTGGCTGGAAGGTATACGAGTACATTTATATTTTAGAGCGACATGAGCGCCGATATACTTACTACTTTTGGCCTTAAGGCCTGCTCACTTCAAATAATTACGGTCTAACTATTTGAAACGTGTTCGGATAGTGTAGAGAATCCGCTACCGGTGGGGCCCGTAGTGTTATCCCGACGATTATACCGATCATAAAGTTAATATCGTGCTCCCGAAGGCACGTTAAGACGTCGTCGGTCCCGGCTGTTATCATTAGATGACAGTCGTTAAACCAAGTTAGTGGCTTTAGGGCGGCTTGAAAGTACAGCCCCCTTACCACCATCTCTTATTGCGATTCAATAATTAAATAGAATGCTTATTCATATCAATGAATAAGCGACTCTATTGTATTTGAAATAGAGTCGCTTATTCATTGGTATGAATAAGCAATCGATTCAGTTATTGAATCGCAATAAAAGATGGTGGTAAGGGGGCTGACCTCCACCAACCCGCAGTTGCGCAGCAATGTGGAGTACGCTCCAAATCCCTTCGATTGGGACCCAGGAGACCCGTATCCTAACAGTGGGATGATTATGGGTTAAAGTCGATATATTATTAAAATTATACAATAATTTCTTGTACCTCAATGATTGTTATGTCAAGTCAGCAACTCGACAGCATCAGAAGGTCATATCGTATTTTGTTGCTGCAAATATTTTTATTGCGTAGTACGACTATAAATTCTATATTTAGTTTAATAAATAACATACGTTGAAGTCAACAAACCTTCGGGTGTTTAACCTCAGCTCGTGTACGTGCCGGTCGATGGTAAACATAATAATTCTGACCATATATGTTCCGTGACACAGTTCAAACCTCCGCATGAACCGCATAAGCGCAGTACGCCAGAGATTTAAAAAAAATTGACAGAGGTATATTTCGATTTAAGGGTATATAACGGCAGATTCTCTGGAACGAAGTTCTTGCAGCTCTACCGCCTATAACTATTGCTTTCGTCTATTTATTTATTTACTTCATTTCATGCCAGTTCTCATAGTACTTGACTGATTCCAACACACTTGCAAGTCATACAAAAATACAATTTTAGACTTAACCAATATTAGTAATGAATTATAATTTACAAATAAAAATGTCACCTGTTGAAAATATACAGATTTTTGAAATTACTAACATTAGCATCAGTCAATATGACGTAATCAATAATATTGCTATAGTTTTCAATTTTATAGGCTCATTATTTGAAACGATTTGGTTATAGGTTTTTTAAGCTGGATTGATTTGAAGAAGTAGATAAAATAATAAATCTGAAAAATCAAAAGGTAAGCCTATAGGAAAAGACATAAGCAATACTGTTTAGGACTCTAGAATTTTCAGGCTGCAACAGCCCAGAAAAAAGTGAAAGTGTAAGATTTCGACCGACATTGACACGTTTTGCCCGTTATATATATACTCGTAAGTATAACTGCTTGGTGGATTTCATTAAGCGTTGTCAGATCGTCTTAACCGGGACGATTTTCGTCCGTTTTGACATGAAAACGTCCCTTTTGTGTCCGTTTACATATTCCGTCCGTTTTTGATATCGTTACAGTTTACTGCTTACTTGCACACGGGGGTGCGTGATCGCTGAGAAACGAGTTACACGAGTGTATATGTTATAGTAAATTCAATACTCGAAATATAGGAGCTCATATGTAAGTCAAGGTTAGTCCAGGTTAGTCCAGGTTAGGTTAAGCTTGTGATCAACAGAAGCCGAGATAGCGAAGCGAGTGAGGTTCGTCTTGCTTTTGGGAAGAGAGGTGAGGTACCTTAGGTTTAACTAGTCAAACTTAGGAGTGCCTAGATTATGGGTATTGACTATAACATAATAATAAACATTGGGGTATTCCTAATAATATATACTTATTCATCAGTTATCACTATACTTAATATTTTTACAAATAAAATATTTACATAGAGATAGAAAAAAAAGAAACAAAATAAAAATTATATTTAAAAAAATCGTTGCTCGTTGGTAGTGTACTAAGAATGCTGGCACTGCTGGCAGCATTACTTCGCTGAATAGCAATCCTCTGAACAAGGCAGTCAGCCCTCTGGTCGCATGAAGCCTCGACCAACCTCCCGCATATCACTTTAAAAAGATTGCGGGTTGATGGACCCCACGGGTAACATATATTGTACTATGAGAATGTATACTTGTGTTGATAAGTGTGCGGGGCAGACATCCGGCCAGCGCAGTCAATTTGTCGGTCCATTGCGTGCGCCCATCGCCTGCGCATCGCATTATCTATATTCTTTGATCTTATACTTTATAGACGGTTAAGAGGAAATGCAACACAATTATTAGATGTAAGCATGAGATGTAAGTAGACTTCCGACTAGCGAAAGAGCTTCTGCCAAAAATATATATATAATGGTCGTTTCCAGTATCTACAAAACTCATTGTTCTCAGATTTCTGAAAATTAAGAGCACGTATTTTAAAATATTCTATTAAAATGACAAAACTCTAGGGATACGTCGTTACGCAACATCGATAGAGTAATTATATCGATAACATGAGTCAAGAAATCAATGGTCAATCGAACGACATTACGTGATGTTACATCGAAAATAACGCTTCAGTATGTAAATTAGAGAGAGTACGTACTAACTGCACTGATTAGATATCTTTAGAATTTTAGATCAGTGGTTCCCAACCTTTTTTTGTTCGCTATTGTATTGTAGTTTGTTATTGTATTTTTGTACAATAGCACTCTTACATCTCAATCTCTTACATTTTAAGTTTTTATCACGGGCCATAATTAACCTCTCACGGACCACTGGTAGTCCGCGGACCACAGGTTGGGAACCTCTGCTTTAGATGATAGGTCCAAACCATGCCCACTTGCCCAGCGCCGATAAAAGTTAGTTGCATAACTTAATTACGTGTCGTCTCTCACATTCAATCAATAGTGTTTTTTTTTGAGTCGTGAAGTAATTCATAAGTTAATTGGGATACAGATAACTTGTCACCAAGTTTCTTTTTTCTTGCAAAAAAAAACATAGCACGTAAGCTATGTTTTTTTGCACTAGCGGAATTAGATTCGACGAAACATTCCGCTAGAGACGCCGCTAGTGACGTCATAAGTTGATTAGCATATTACAGATTTCAATATTCTTTTTTACCATGTCTGGTGGCAGACAAGCATACGGCCCGTCTAATGTGAAGCGGTTACTGAATGAAAAAAAGATTAGCGCTCGCAACATGAAATATCACTCGCTCGTTGCCACCCCCGCTGCCAGCGCAGCAACTCTTTCTTTTCTGGTGACCTTACTCACTCGCAGGAACACTACAACCCTCAAGGGAATTATTTTTTGGCTGCGGTATTCTGTGAGATGGAGGTACTTCCCTGGTCGGGCAGTTTACAAATACGTTGTACTCTATCTCTCTTTTGCCAGAGCCTCTTTCGCTAGTCAGCAGGGTGCACCACGTGCAGCAGAGATTGGCTTTGGCCCTAAAGATCGTGGTGAGGAAATTACACACACATAATCCATACCCGAGGCAATTCATAACATTTATAATTAAAGACTTTACTAGAAGTGGAGAGGTGGTAATCAGTCTCACAATTATGAATACTTTTATTAAAAAAAAAATAGATTTAACAACTGAGCCCCTGGCTTCTCGCGCGTGAATTACTGCTATCGTAAAGCCAAAAGGTATGAAATATAAAACTGATTTGAATGAAATTTAGCATTTAGGGCCATTTAATGTCATGCGTTTTTCGCGCCGCATGCGGGATCTGTCATAGTAAATTAACCGCATGCGTTTTTTTTACTATGACAAATCCGCACGCGGGGATAAACGCACGAGTCCCAAAAGACCCTAGGTATATAAATTTGTGAGGGAGCGGAGGAGAACCGAGCATTACAGTTCGCAACTTGTAATGATAATGATACAATTCGACCATAATAAATAAATATTTCTGGACAATTTTACACAACGCCATCTAGCCCCAAATTGAGCGCAAAGCTTGTACTGTGGCTACTAGACAATTGATAAATTTACTTAACCCTTTACTGCATGATATATTAAATAAGTGAAAAAAAAAAACTTTTTTAAGGGAATGTTTTTATTAAACCTTCAAAAGTAATTATAATTTTTTTCTTCTTCGAAAACTACCTCTGTTTCAGTTTTTTTTTCAGAAACCATATATGGGTTCGTATGCATCAAAGCTTCAAACCCCTTGGACATATATGGTTTCGTATACAACTAAGCTAATTATAGGTGATATCAAAACCTTATTATATCTGACGAAAATTAAGTAAAAAAGAACGTTATACAAAATTATTGATGAAAGTTAGTTAAACAATTTCTCTTATCATCATAACATAAATATACCTTACATTTGGGACACTTAGTATAGGTTATCATTGAACAAACTTGACAAATTTGACGATTTTTCTGCCAGTCGGGCAAATGTCCAATATGGTCAGTCCGCACAGAGAGCAGGGGTAGGTCCTGACGCTTTTCTGGAGCTTTTCTCATTTTCTTTCTCTGGGTTGGTGTCCCAGGGCTTGAACAAATTGATGGACTTCCATAGCGGCTCGTAGATGGTGAACTAGTCATTGAATTGGCCAATGGACGACCACGTTTACGAGGAAGAGCCTTTCCTGCTTTGCGCAAATGTTCCGAGATGGCTTGTTTGAAGATGCACAGAGATAAATAAGAGTCTTATAAGAGTCGTTTCTTCTTCGCCACAAAATCCACGCATTTACAACGCATAAATCTCTCATGTGAAAAAAAAAATGGTTGCCTGTAAAGTCGGTATACGGGCGAAAGTTTTACGTGACAACGACTTTGAGTGGTAAAATGTTTTCGAGTGGAAGGGACGCATGCCTTTCACTTTTTATGTCTGTCTCTCTCGCTCTTAGAAGGGACACGCGTCCACGACACGCCTACAATGAGAGCGAGTGAAAGGCACGCGCCTTTCACTCGCTCTCATTGTAAGCGCATAACGTGACCCAGTTTCTTGAAGTGTCACCCGGCTAACCAATTTATAAGACGTTGTCACGTCAAAAACATTTTATACCACTTCTTTGATCTCAAGTGAATCCTGTAAAAGCCATCATTGCCCAGCTTTTATATCATCAGGAAGTTCAACATCTCCAGTGAAAATGTAATGATCCGGGTTATAAGGAGGCAAATGTTCCGTTGACCAGTTCATACTAACGGTAGGTTTTTTACGACGATTGCTTTTCTTGGTCTTTGATGTTGAGGGTAGATTTGATAAAGGAACGTCGTCTTCGTCTGAAAATTCATCGTCCGTCTCAGGTACAATAACAGGACGTCTAAATGGTATGGAGAATGTAGGCATGTCGGTGTCGGAATCGGAAGCCAAATCATCATCGCTAAGACCATGCTCAGGGATTGCGTTAGTATGCCTGTTATGCCCATAAAAGCGCCCAGGGTCCACTCTACCACCAAAGAAGAAAAATACAGCTTAGCCTAGAGAAAACTTAAACAAAATAGAAACGAAACCATATCCTCGTGCATAATTAATAATCATGTTTGAGTTCATACGAAGCCACATATGTCTAACCGCTCTTTTGCCCCCCACGTTGAGCCCCCCGCGCCCCCCCCGCGCAAAAACGCGGCGGAACTATGCCCATTTGTTTTTTGTTCCTACCTGCCCGGCGCCGCGGGTGGTCGGGGCCCCATAAAAACGGTCATTGAGACGCAACTTTGTTATTGAGTGCCTACAAGTGGCGTTTTTTACGTTTACTAAGAACATCACTATACAATGCCGTCTTTTGTTGTTCAACACTCGACTATAGTGTAGAATTACGATGGTCTAAACATTCTCAAGTGGTGTTTCACAGCCCTACTTGTATTAAAAAAAATACCTTATGAACTAAGGCGATAGCGTATAGTTTTTTATTTAAAAATACGCTAGGGAGATAAAACCCGATGTTAATAAACAAAAACCTACACTTACCTAAACAAAATAAGTTTTTATAGCCCTTGACACCGGCCCGAACATCTGGCGCCGTTAAGACGAGTCTCTTAAACCCCTTTTTTTATTTTTTTTTCCATTGAGTTTATGATTCTTTGGCCTTAATCCGATAGCTAATATGGCGGAGAAACGAAAAAAACATAAACAAATGGGCCTGAATGTATGACAGATGAGTATTGTTCAATCTGCCCAAAACTGAACGCCAAACTGCAAATGTCGACCGTAGGTCGACACGGGCAATTCAAGCGTTTCAAGGTCGTGACGTCACTTGTCGACCGTAGGTCGACACGGGCAATTCAGCGGCTAAGCGAAAAAACCGAAGAATGCATACGAACCCAGATATGGTACCGAAACAATTGGTGTTGAATATGGGTGAAATCGAATAGAAAGTGAAAATCTATTACAGTGCATACAAACTAGAGGATATGACACACAAGAAAAATTTTTTTTTGCTAAGAAAAACTCACCTTTTCATTTTTATTTCTTTTTGCTAAGTTGAACGTCATACGCGCACGTAAACATTCACTGACAATGTCTGGAAAAGTGCGGTTATTGGCATGTGACCATATACAAAATAGTTGCGTTTTGTTATTGCTAATGATATGACAAACAAACCCCACTAGGGATTATACGCAAGTTTTTTTGTTTTTTTAGAATTAATGAACTGTAAACATGTCAAACCATATATGGTTTCCTATGCGGTAAAGGGTTAAATAACTAGATTTTTTTTGTAATAACATACTTACTCGTATAATACATAGAAAACACCCAGAACATTGTAGTAGTAGTTACCAACTCGACGTTAGTATGATATTGATATATACGCACACACGCTTTGCACAGAGATCATTGTTTATGTATTACTTACAGACGCGACATTTGTATGGAGTGGCCGAGGTGTGCTTAAGTGGAGATTTCGGCCATAAATAAACCGTTTAGTCCTTATACCCTAAATGCGCATATGTTTTCCCATTCATCAAATCAACCGTAAGTTAAGGCGAGTGAGCCAGCGCTAGAAACAATATGACAATTCCGCGAGACACTGGCGACTCTGGCGAGCTGAAAATCTATTGAATAATCGATTGAAAATTTTAAAGATATAATAAAAAAATCTATCGGGTATAATACCTCCAGTTATTTACGACCTTTTTTTAGTATATGACTTATAATGTAAAATTACTTATTTTAAGAATAAAACCGAAAATAGAAGATAAAAAAATGACACGAAAAGAGGTAACTTTGTGAATTTATTTTATCGAGTCAACTTCATCAAAGCATGTTTCTATCCTCAACAATATCAATATAATTTTCCTAAATTTTAATTCTCTGTTTATAACTTCAAAGATGAATTCTAAATTGTGGATTTTGCAGTACCACTGGTACCACCCCGCCTTAAGGCTATATAAGTCAAAGCAGGTCAGGAGATGGTATCGCAGCTAAGTCTCCGTACTACGTGATGGATTGGAGTGATTAGTACGGCTTGCAATCCGGTTTATGTTGTCACACGCTTATCTTATTGGGTAGGTTAAGGTTGCCTGTATTTTGTCACACAATAAACCAAATTCTCTCTGACGAGCTCGGTGGCCGCGGGTACGGTCAACAGTCCATAACTACAATATCTACTTCTACCTTACTTTTATCTTTGAATGTAATGGGCATTTATTCGATTTTTTATTTATTTTTTATACTACGTCGGGTGGCAGACAAGCATACGGCCCGCCTGAAATGAAGCGGTTACCGTAACGATATTAGCGTTCGCAACAGTCGCAACATTAAAAATATTGCTCGCACGTCGCCTCCCCCGCAGCCAACGCAGCAACTCATTCCTTTCTTTCTGGCGACATCACTCATTCGCAGGAACACGTAACAACCCACAAGGGAATTGTTATTTGGCTGCGGTATTTCGTGAGATAGAGGTACTTAGCCAGTCGTGCAGCTTACAAATACGCTGTACTCTATCTCTTACATGCCAAAGCCTCTCACTAGTCGGCAGGGTGCACCACGGGCACTTTTTAATGTTTTTTTTTTATTATTAACTAATACATGTTTAATTTTTAGGGTTCCGTACCCAAAGGGTAAAAAGGAACCCTATTACTAAGGCTCCGCTGTCCGTCCGTCCGTCCGTCTGTCCGTCTGTCACCAGGCTATCTCATGAACAATGATAGTTAGACAGTTGAAATTTTCACAGATGATGTATTTCTGTTGCCGCTATAACAACAAATACTAAAATACAGAATAAAATAAATATTTAAGGGGGCTCCTATATAACAAACGTATTTTTTTTGCTCGTTTTTGCTCGCAATTCTTTTATCAATTAGTATAATATCAATAGGTAGACGCTTGAAATACTCACATAATATTTAGTTATATATTCACTTTAAAAATAAATAATTAAATAAAAATAAAACAAATATTTAAGGGGGGCTCTCATGCAACAAACGTGTTTTTTTGTCGTTTTCATAGATAATGGTACGTTCGTGCGAGAGTCCGACTCGCACTTGACCGGTTTTTTTTAATATTCTTATCTGTTTTGATTACAGTAGAACTCTCTAAGCACAACATATTATCTCAAATGTTTGATTTCCTACATACTTTAGTACCGGCCAGCCACATCGGACGGAAGAACATAGATAGCCCATCGAGTTGTGCAAACGAGCCGGTGAAGCGGGCCAAGGCGAGACTTCGGCCGCCTGGATGCACTACCAATTATAAATTATCTGAGATATGAAAATGGTGCAATAGAAATACTTGCCTGGTAACTGATCAGATGTTTTTTTTTTAACTTTTTTTAGATTATTTTATAATTTGTGAACAAGCACTATAAAATAAATTTTAAATTTGGGGTGTAAGTGGTTCATCAACATCTTTGAACCAAAGCAAACTTCACCTGCACGTGTTGCACCCTGCTGATTGACAAACGAAGCTCTGGCGAAAAGAGAGGTAGGGAGCGTAACTGTAAGCTGCCCGACTGGGGAATGTACTTCCACCTCACAGAATACCGCGGCCAAATAACAATTCTCTTGAGGGTTGTTGTGTTCCTACGAGTGAGTGAGGTCTCCAGAGAGGGAGGAGATGCTGCGCTGGCAGCGGGGGTGGCGGCGCGCGTGCGATTATTTTTAATGTTGCGACTGTTGCGAGTGTTAATATGGCTACGGTAACCGCTTCACATTAGGCGGGCCGTATGCTTGTCTGCCACCCAACGTAGTATATAAAAAAAATTAAAATCTAATAAATGCCTATTATATATTTCTCCCCAACCCGTCTGGCCAGCGTGGGAAGTGTAGGCCTAATCCTCCTTCTGTCTGGGACGGACGAGAGAGGGTCGTGCTCCTGTAGTGGAGACTAAAATGACCTGATGATGAAATGCCAATTACATTCAAAGATACAAGTAAGGTAGAAGAAGATATTACAGTTATGATTATGACCCTTGGCTGTTAGAAGATATTACCTTGACCTCCATCTCAAAGAAGACCGCTGCCGGTGAGTAAGATTATCAGGTGTGAAGAGTTGCTGCATTGGCTGCGGGTGTGCGAACGCACTTACAATACGAAGATGACACCTGTTATTTCTCTTATTCTGTACATGCCCTAGTCAACTATTGGCATAGTTCTGTGGTTCAGTAGAGCATGCATGCACTATATAGTGGAGTTTACAAAAAATGATGGGCCGGTCACATCTGCCGAGTAAGTGATGGCAGATGGGGGAACAAGTTAGAGTGGGGGCCGCGCATAGGACGACGAAGTGTTGGACGCCCTCCTACTAGATGGTCCGATGACCTTAAGAAAGCGGCTGGGAGCGGCTGGATGCGGAAGGCAGAGGATCGTATCTGGTGGAAAGCATTGGGGATTACTTATGTCCAGCAGTACGTAGATACAGGCCGATGATGATGAATTGATGATGACATAAAAATGACGCCATAATTACACACATGCAAACTTTCTGTCACTTGTGTAAGGGAATGTAAAGTGTAGTAACATTACTGTGCAAGCCAAATTAAACTGTAAGTGTAGTAACATTACTACACTTACGGTTTAATTTGGCTTGCACAGCATTTTCGGCGTATGTGTGCATGCTTGCGTAGTTATTGACTATGTATGTAGTATTAGGGAAGTAGTGAGAGCCGGCGACATGACATGTATTCCCGATAGCTTGATTGTTACTCGCGACTTCTTTCGTATGTATACTTATTTAGATTTCTGTGATTCATCATCATTATCAGGTCATTTTAGCCTACACTACCGGACCACGACCCTCTCTCGTCCGACAGAGACAGAAAAAGGATTTGGCCTACATTCCCCACGCTGGCCAGACGGGTTGAGAAGGCCTGATCAATGTTTTATAATGTATTTTCCTTAGTCGCCTTGTACGACATCCACGGGAAGAGACGGAGTGATTCTATTCTAGTCTGCCGGAAACCACACTGCCAATTTGATTATAATAATTTATTAGGTACTTTTACTACAGAGAGCACTAAAAAAGCAAGTATCAAGATTTACCGCTGGAGAGGTTTCCTAACTAAATTATAGCCCAGGGGACATTGTCCCAAAGGGCAACGATCTGTTGACGCCATGCAACAACTGCATGCAAAAAATAGTTGAAACAAAGACTAGCTGTCTTCAATTTGCTTATTCAGAGCCGTTCAGGCGTAAAATGTTTATAGAAAAACGTACAATGTCTACTATTTGTCAAAGAATAAATAAAAATAGTCACTGTATTCAATGGAACATCGATAGTAATATCTGATAGTCTGATACTAGCTTGCGCCAGCGACTTCGTACGCGCGTATACTGGGACCTTATAGAAATTAAAAAAAAAAGTCTTTATAAGTCCTTTTTTATAACGCATGCATGTTACCAGGATGGAAGGAGTAGCTGCACTGGCAGAGGGGTGGCAGCGTGTGAACGTTATATCATATTGCGAGGCTTTATTAGGATGGCTACAGTTCATCGCTTTACATCAGGCGGGCCGTATGCTTATTTGTCACTCGACGTAGTATAAAAAATCTCGTTATTTTTCTCAGCAGTACGTGCATATTAAAATCTCAAAATGGATGCCACTTCCATCTATATATATAAAAGAAAGTCGTGTTTGTTACAACACTTATAACTCGAGAACGGCTGGACCGATTGCCCTGGTTTTTGATTTGTTGGATTTGTCTCCGTCCAGAATAGCACAATAACTATTAAAAACATTGGAAAATTTACGAAAAAAAAAAAATCAAAGAATAATCATTTTTCCATACAAAATGTTCGTGGATGTCGGACCTGTCAAACGTGCGTACGTCAAATGTATGCGTGCGTTCAGAAATGTGGGTATAGGATAATAAGTATTAAAACATTGACAAAATTGTCGAAAAATTAAATTTGAAAACGGATTGGGATATTTATTGATTTTCAATTAAATGTCAAATCGATTGGTCTAACTTTTACGTCGCGAAAGTTGTCCGTTGTTGTTTTGAAAATTGTTTATGAATGAATGCTTGAAAATGAATATTAATTGGTTGTCAAGTGTCATGGTACTTTATTTTGTGACATAGTAAAATACTGAACTTAATATTTACCCACTGCTGGGTAATATTTACCCACTGCTGGGTAATATTAAATACGGGTCTTCCTTCAACTGAATATGTTTCGAGCATACTCCACCACGCTGCTCAACTGCGAGTTGGCGGACGCCAGTAATTTCAAGCCGCCTAAAGGCCACTTGGCTTAACGACTGCCATCTAATGATAACAACCAGGACCGACGGCTTAACGTGCCTCCCGAAGCACGGAGGAGCTCGAGATAATCTAATGATAACAACCGGGACCGACGGCTTACGTGCCTTCCGAAGCACAGAGGAGCTCGAGATAATCTAATGATAACAACCGGGACCGACGTCTTACGTGCCTTCCGAAGCACGGAAGAGCTCGAGATAATCTAATGATAACAACCGGGACCGACGGATTAACGTGCCCTCCGAAGCACGGAGGACCTCGAGTTAATCTAATGATTACAACCGGGACCGACGGATTAACGTACCTTCCGAAGCACGGAGGAGCTCGAGATAATATAAACTCATCCATGGACAGGCTACGGTTGACGTTGCTTAACTTGCGTGTACAATTAGACTGACACGCGCAATGACGCCATCGTGCTTCTCTATTATTTTCTATTATTCATTATATTAATTTCAAGACATCATAAATTTTGTTCAACTAATATGTATACCACGACATTCATTGACAATTAGGCGGTACGAAGTTCGCCGGGCCAGCTAGTTTTCTAATAAATTTACATAGTGCATTTTTAAATCCTATAATCTATCAATGCAAAAAATTGTGACAATTTTAAATTCTCCGTTTGCCTGACAGAGAGTCAAAATTCCCGGACATGTCAGGAAAAATATCTATTTTGTGACTTTCATCTCTAGACTCTGGATCAGGGTTAGCAAAACACGGGTATTTTTCCTATATTCTAGAGCTAGAGTCTAGGTGAGGGTTGTCACAAAATAGGTATTTTTCCTTACATGTACAGGAATTTTGAATCTCTATCAGGCAAACGGAAAATCTGAAATTGTCAGGAACAAGACTTGTTTCTGTCGCTTGAAATTGAAATGCTGTCAATTGAAATGACTAACGAGTGATATTGATAACAGCATTTGATATGCAATATTCCACTCTCCCACTACATTGTTAGAAATTAGCACGGATATAACAACGGATATTCATATCCACGAGGCTATCTATCTATCAGCTGAGTTCGACTAATTTATAATGCTTCTATATGCGTATACTTCTATACCACCTAATGATGTATTAAAATGTGGTAGGGATAATAATAATATAACCATTTTATGTAATACTCCCACGAGACAGCAGGGCAGGGCAAACCCACGCGAACCGTAGCTGTTATACAAAAGGTACGAAGTGGGCCAACTAGTGATTTCCTCCTTATAAGCGTAATTTCAAATACCGTACAGTAACGGTCCGAGTATGACTAAGTAAACTAGCTTATCTATTGACAAAACAAGGTAATTAACAAGTTATAAACAGTTAATGGTCATTAACAAAATTTTGTGCTCTTCTGACCTCCATTATAACTGTGACCTAAAAAGCGGCTGTGCGATTTAAGGTATATGCAATATAAGGATAATATCTCAAACCCGAAAGGAAGAGGTTTTAAAATCCAGAATAAATTTAAGGCTGCCATGGAATTCGTAAAATAATACGAGTAGGCTAGGAAGCTTTTAAATGTTTTTACCACTCCGGGTGCCCCAACAAACATACGACCCACCTCATGTAAAGCGGTTACCGTAGCCTATAGCCGTACCTCTGCTAACCCTTATTTGGCTGCGGTATTTGAGGCAGAGGTAAGTACTACTTCCCCAATCAGGTTCGACATAGCCTATTTCTATTTCTAGTTCTCGTTTGCAAAGTCTGCAGTCTGCAGGCAAAGAAAACCTCATCACTGTAATAGCACGGTATAAGTAATAGTGCTACGTACCTACAGTACGGCCTCTCCCTGTCGCTCTTACAAGGCGATCTCACCTCCCCTCTGAGTATAATGTGGCACGTGGTAAGGGGGCTGTTACCACCATCTCTTATTGCGATTCAATAACTGAATAGATTGCTTATTTATACCGATGAATAAGCGACTCTATTCCATTTGAAATAGAGTTGCTTATTCATTGGTATGAATAAGCGATCTATTCAGTTTTTGAATCGCAATAAGAGATGGTGGTAAGGGGGCAGGTGGCACCGATCGCAACGGCTTCTACGCGGCGCGGCGCCGCCGCGCCGTCTCCGTGTATTACAAAAGTTAGTTCGTAGTATATAATCTATTCTCAACTGAACTTTTAAAACGATTTATTTCTTATTATTTAATCATTACCATTAAACTATTTGTTTGTGCATTAATCAACATCAATTTAATTTTCCAGTTTTAACAATGAATTTTACATAATGTATCGTCGAAATCGTTGATTCGACAGTTCGACGTTCTTGGAATTTTTGGAATTTGAATATTTATATGAATTAAATTAGTATTTCAATTGAACATTTTCAATAGACAACCACTACATTAGATAGCTTATTAAGTTAATAACCAATTACAGCCCGCGTGAAACATTTAGTTTGGCATGGTAAGGTTCAAAATAAACGATTCAGGATATTTATTATTGTCATACGTCACAGCGCAAGGTACCTAGGTACTTCGTTATGCTGCCAACCCTAATGCATCTACACACATATTCGCAGACGTGGTCTGTTTGTGTTGTCGGTTTTTGTATAGAGTGGACACTTAAAAACACCCTCCCTGGCAATATCTATGTATCGTATCATATAGCATAAGCAAGGAGTGATAATATCCTTACTGTCCATATAGCATCACAGTACTAACTACACTTTCAGAAGCTACAGCCTGGTTTTAAACTTTTAAAACCAGAAGAGATACAGCCAATTTGGGTTGTTTACCCAGCGGAATACTCAAACATGACATTGGCTAACGGAGTCAAGTACAACGCAGTGGTCAGTGGTTGATTATCATCAGTCGAGCGACCGTCACAAACTTGAGGAATGTGACGGCCCGTGACCACGACTTTGCCGTCAATGACTTGTCTTTTCTTCAACACAAATATTCATTACCCGACTGCCGAATGAGGGTTATGTTTTTCGAGCATATGTATGTCATATTATTTGGCACGCTCTACAGCCTAAACCGTTTGCCAGATTTCAACATAAGAGGTGTCGTTAGATTCGTCTTAAGCACGCGAGTGACATGGGCTATAATCAAATATTTAAAAAATATCAATATGGCGGCTGTTAGCCTTTATGAGCCGCAAAATTGTCGTTCGAGTATTTTTTTTTCTTCTAATTTTCGTTTATTTTATTCGCAGTCGGGTTTTTTGATTTTTTTAATCTATTTAATTCATACGGCCCGCCTGATGTGAAGCGGTTACCGTAGCCATATTAACGCTCGCAACATAAAATATCGCTCGCGCGCCGTCACCCCCGCTGCCATCTCAGCATCTCCTTCCTTTCTGGTGACCTCACTCACTCGCAGGAACACAACAGCCCTCAAGGGAACCGTTATTTGGCTGCGGTATTCTGTAAGGTGGAGGTACATTCCCCAGTCGGGTAGCTTACAATTACGCTCCCTACCTCTCTTTTCGCCAGAGCTTCGTTTGTCAACCAGCAGGGTGCACCGCGTGCAGGTGAAGTTGGCTTTGGTTCAAAGATGTTGATGAACCACTTACACCCCAAAAAAGGGTTAACAATAGTCACTTTGACTCTGAGGTCGCTGGTTCGATCCCCACACAAGACAAACATTTGTGTGCATGAAGTGCATGAACATGTCTGTTTGTTTTGGTCTGACTGTTTTATATGTTTTTTTGTAAATACGTACATTACATATAGTACGTTATTTACAAAAAAATGTATTTTAGTATAATATCAGCTATCTAGTACCTCTAGTACCTACAAGCTTTGCTTAGTTTGAGCAGGTTTGAGACTTGATGGCCGTGTGTAATTCGTCCAGGTATATTTATTTATTATTATTATATCAATCCTAGCGACCAATGCAATAAGTACGCTCTGCATAGTCTGAATTAGTATAGTTTAAAATATTGTATTATGTATGTTACTTTTAAGGTATTTTATATTTGTAAATTTTTGGACATAAGTCCATAGATATACAATAAATATAATTTTTTTGTTAATTGTAAACATGTTGGTCAGCAATAAATGGTTTTATTATTAATATTATAGTCTAAAATGTCACGAATGATGTACTGTTGTGTCACAGCATACTACAGTGTATTGTGGTTGTGTGGTGTCTATAATTAATAAAAAAAAACCGGCCAAGTGCGAGACTCGCACTTGGCCGGTTTTTTTTATTAATTATAGATTTTTTTACCATATCTATGAAAACGGCAAAAAAATCATGTTTGTTGTATGGGAGCCCCCTTAAATATTTGTTTTATTTTTATTTAATTATTTATTTTTAAAGTGAATATACAACTAAATATAATGTGACTATTTCAAACGTCTACCTATTGTATACGTTATAAATTGCGAGCAAAACCGAGCAAAAAATCACGTTTGTTGTATGGGAGCCCCTTTAAATATTTATTTTATTCTATTTTTTAGTATTTGTTGTTATAGCGGCAACAGAAATACATCATCTGTGAAAATTTCAATTGTCTAACTATCACGGTTCATGAGATACAGCCTGGTGACAGACGGACGGACGGACGACGGACAGCGGAGCTCGAATGTATAACCCGTTATTGATCGAGAACTTGAGGGTTAAAAACAATATGTCATAAACGTGGAGGACCTTAATTCCGTAAGAATACACGCATTATTCGTAAACACCTAAATTCCTTAAGAATGTCATCCATATTCATTAATGAGATAACAGAAATCGTTAGCAAAGCGGTAAAACATGCAAAATATACCATTTTTTAAGTGTTACCTCACACATGTAGTCCTCAGTCTCTTAACCCTATACATAATATTGGCCGCGATCGAATTCTCTATCAAACTCGTGCAAGGTCAGACATGTTACTCAATGGTAGCCGGTGGGAGAGCCGAGAGGCCGGCCGCTTTCTCATTGTTTCGCCTTCGCAGCTTCGATAGTTCATTCTGGCTGGTCTATATCTTGGCACAGTACAAGTACTATGTAGACAGTATGGCCATACCCAACCACTTTCCAGCCACCTCCCCTCTGAGACGAATCTGGAACAGTTGGTATGGCGGCGCACGGACATGCGCTTATTCAAGCTCTGCACCAAAGCCTGCACCTGATGGCTGATGATAGGTCTGGGTAAAACCATATTAATTGACTGAGCGAGTGAAGCAAATGCATACATGCACGTGGTGCACTGTGCCGACTAGCAAAAGAGGCTCTGCCGAAAGAGAGGTAGTGAACAGCGTATTTGTAAGCTGCCCGACTGGGGAAGTACCTCCACCTGACAGAATACCGCAGCCAAATAACAATTCCCTGAGGATTGTTGAGTTCCTGCGAGTGAGTGAGGTCATCAGGACGGAAGAAGTTGCTGCGTTAGCAACTGGGGTGGCAGCGTGCAAGCGATATTTCACTATTTTTGTACCAAGTTGCATCAATTTGAGTATGTGTGATTGGATCCTTTATTACCCTTGGCACTACTGCTTGGCACTATCAGTAGTGTCATGGGAAAATTTTCTTTCCCGTGACTCTACTATTCTCATTGGCTGATCCGACTCTGATGTGTGAATTAAGTTATTACATTATACCACGTTATGTAATTCCTATCTCAATAATAATACATTAATTACATTAATATGATAATAATCTTATAGAGCAAGAGCAGGCCCAGCTGTCCTCATCATTTGCATTGGAAAAAGTTACTAAGTACAACTGTACTCACCACATAAGAAGTTATGTACTAACTTAGTGGCAATTTTTTTTGATGCCGTACCACGAAAACCTCACAGGGTTTATCTGGGCAGGCGAAAAATAAAATTTTGAAGTATGTAAAAGTCTTGGAGTGAAGTTTAGTTGAGATATATCATACTAAGATTTTGCGCTTTTTAGTTAGGTACTTTTTATACTACGTCAGGTGGCAGACAAACATACAACCCCCCTGGTGTAAAACGGTTACCACGGCCATTTAAACGATCGCAATAAGAAAAATCGCTTGCGCGCCGCCACCTTCGCTGCTTGCTGCGGAGTTGCTTCGTTTGCAGCGGTGGAGGTGACCTCACTCACGAGCAAGAACACAACAATCCTCAACCCAAGATCCTTACTGGTGACTTCACTCACTCGTAGGAACACAACAACCTTCGAGGGAATTGTTATTCGGTTGCGGCCTTCTGTGAGATCGAGGTACCTACTTCAACAGTCGGGCAACTTACAGTTATCTATAGATCGCCTGATGATGCCTCGCGTACTGTGGCGAAACACGTGTCGCAGAGACGACCACGGCAGTCGGGGTGGTGGCAGTCGCACGTTTCTTCTGTTTCAGATGTTCAACATCTGATTGGTCGAGACGACCGCAGCAGCTGGAGCAGAGACGACCTAAGCAACCAAGACAGTCGCATGCATCTACTAACGGTAGTGGGTGGGCACCGGCCGGCAGTAATTTGCATGAACTATTGTATGGCGGAAGCACGCAAAGTAGTACAGATCAAAATGCCAGCTTATAATCACGCTCGCCATATCTCTCTTTGACATACACCTATAGAATTTTCGTTGGGTCTTGTAGCGTTGTAGTGAGCTATTTAAATTTCTACAAACAATGTGACAAGATGTCGAGATTGTCACGTTAATCTCGTTGCGATCCTCATCTTGTGTTTTTATGTCACGACTAAGAACGCTTTTATGGGTTTGTTATTGAAAGAAAACTGTAAACAGGGTTATAAGCTGCCAATGACCTCGTTTTTTATAAACTGTTAACAATTATGAAAGAGTTTCTTTTTTTTTGGGACGGGGGCCCACCACACATTCCCACCACTGTGTCTCCTGTGTAGCCAGGATTAACAGCAGCGGCGACCGCCAAAAAAGGCAATGAACAATACAACAAGCCGTAGTTTTACCCCCGGGACTGCAATGGACTTCCATTGCAGTCCCGGGGGTAAAACTACGGCTGTCTTGGAACTCACAACGAATTTAATCAGAAGAAATTAGTAGGAGTAGGAAGCTTTTGGAATTTGACTTCCCCTCTTAGCAATGTGAGAGACAGCAATATGGCAAATAAGGCATTAAAAGCCTAAAGAGATGGCTAGTCAAGTGAAGCTCAACTGCCGTGCACCACGGATTTTAAGTTTCTAACACTATTGGGGACCTAAAACATTGAGTTGTTACCTAACACATCGATTCCAATAATATGAATTGCAAAATCGTCTGAACGCTTGGTAATTCTGCCTTGTTGCTACCAAATCTGAATAGTATGCTATCCCGGATGCAACTTGCAATGAATTCAACTTCCCACTCCCGCCGCCAAAGATCACACTCCCAGAGAACATGGTGTGCTGTTTGATCGAATTCAGAATTAGCAGTAGAACATTCGCATACGGGCGACGGCACTAATTTAAACGAAAAGAGCTTTGCCTTAAAATTGCCATGTCCAAAGAGTTTCTTTTATGAATAATAACAACGGGAATTACCGTGATCATGGATTATATTTACATACCTTTATTATTATCTGACGTTTCGATCAGGGGCCCAACCGCCGAAACTGAAGCCTATTACCATCGAATATTTTAATTGGAAAAATAGGTGTTACGATTGTGAAAAAAATATGCTGTTATTATTTTAATCGTTTTTTTTTGTTATAGCTTGTTGTCAAGCAGAGTAAAGTTGCATATGTAGGTCACGTGCTTAGGCATGACAAATTCTGCTGTTTATAATGATGGGAAAAATTTATCGTAGGCGGAGATCATTGTATGTACTACCGGCTATGCTGAAGCCGATTGCCATCGAATATTTTAATTGGAAAAATAGGTGTTACGTTTAAGTTATTGACGAACGGCTTTAACTTAGTCGGTAGAGATTCATGTTATCTACCAGCTAGGCTAAACTCATGTACCATAAATCTAGCTGTACCTAGTTTGATTTTCGCAATCAAAAAACCCGATGAGAATGAGAAAATTTACAAGAAAACAAAGTATTACTTTGATTATTGTTAATTATGTTAGCTGGTAGAAACCCTAGAGCTCTACCGACTAAGCTGAAGATGTTTGTCATTTACTTTAACCTAAAACCAATTTTTGGAATCCAAATATTCAATGGGAATCGGCTTCAGCTTAACCGGCCCCTGGTCTCTTCCTATCAGCAACTTTTCCTATCATTATATAAACTGCAGGAGCTCGTATTTGTCATGCCTAAGCACGTGACATAGATTTTCAACTTTACGCTGCTTGACAACAAGCTATAACCAAAAAACGGTTAATAATAACAGCATATTTTTTTCGGGAAAAACTGATTGTAGCACACACAATCATTTTTTCCCGAAAAAAATAAACACAATCTGTCAATTTTTGCTGTGTCGCTAATCCGATTCCACCTGATACAACTTGTAAAACAACCGTTTAGCCTTGTAGTTCAAGCATATTTCATTCAACTGCAATCAAACGATACAATAAGACAGTAAACCTTCACAGGATAAAATAATATTCGACCAAAATAGTGAAACCAGTCGGTGAGTCAGTCCACGCGGCTTTTCATAGCCAATGGAGAGATTGTAAGTCAAATAAAAGTAAAGAGCTAGACTGGTTTCGAGATAGGTACAGTCAGTTGCAAACGGCACCTTGTTCGCCACCTGACGTGGCATAAACAACCTGCGTGGACGTCTAAATACACTTTATTGTATCACAAAAAGACAATAAAATATATGTATAATTTTAATAGTGTTCAGAAGGCAATCTTACCTCATAGCGGTTTGTTATTAAACATGGCGGCATTCTGGTAATCGTGCTTTGTCACGGGAAACAACAAGTGCCAAAGCACTCTCGCTTTGGCACTTCAGTTCCTGCCCTGGGAAGTGGGTCAAATTTTACTTTCAAGATTTGATTACAGGCACCGGAATGAAACTAAATAAAGGATTTTAAGTTTGGGGATTCTGTTTCCGCACGAGACTAATATTTGTGTGCATCAAAGATACTTACTATGTCTGTAACTGTATATATTAGGAAAAAAGAAAGAAAAATGTGTTATTATTTTAGGTACCTAGTATTCTAAGCAGAAGCTTTGCTTAATAATTTGTTCTGAAATATTAAGTCATTTTCGACACATTTTTTTCGAACCTGTGCAACTTCTGAGGGAGCAACTGATGAACTGGCTAGCCAGGGAAAGCCGCAGCCAACTTTCTAGCTCGGAGAAATTCCCCAGCTTTTAAATTTTATCATTCATTGTTCATAATTAATTTGACGTTGACTGTACTTACTATAACTTTTCGTTTACACTGACTCATCAGGAAAAATATGAGAACAACTTGGTTAATACGGCATATTATAGCTTATAGCTAACACATATGAGTTATTTGTGATTATTAATATGATTAAATCATCAGCATAATAAGACAAACTCATGATTGAGGTGTAAGTTACTCACCGCCATCTTTAGAGCCAAAGCCTATCTCGCCTGCACTTGGTGAACTTTAGGTGGTCGCTAGTCGGAATAGCGAAAGAGGCTCTGGCCAAATAGAGGTTCGTAAGGCACAGCGTACTTGTAAACTGCCCAACTAGGGAATTACCACCACCTCACAGCATACCGCAGCCAAATAACAACTCCTTTGAGGGTTGTTGTGTTCCTGCGAATGAGTGAGGTCACCATAAAAAAGAAAGGAGTTGCTACGCCGGCAGCGCTGGTGGTGCGTGAGCAATATTTCATGTTGCGAGCGTTAAGGCTACGGTACCCGTTTTACATCAGGCGAGCTGTCTTGTCTGCCACCCGACATAGTATAAAAAAAAATGTTAAATATGATCCATTAGCCAGTGTCGGATTGAGCTGAAATTTGACACACACTTGTTATGTTCTCACAACAATACACGACTACTTAAATGCCGCCATTTTAATCCATTATAGCAGCCATCACAAATGAAAAGGCTTGATGAGCGAATAACGGTAAAAAAAATTTTAGTTTCTTGTAACAATTAACTAATTAAGCTTATAAGAAAAATGTTTATTCTTGTTTTAATATTAATATGCGTTAACACCTATATAACTTTTCTTTCTTTAATATTAAATAAGTAATCGATGTCGCCCGCTAAACGATAGTGGCGCCTTCATTTATTTCAACTCTTCGGTCGCAATCTAATAAATTCAACCAAAATGTACCAAATTTTTAAACATACTAAAAAATCTGCTGGCTTTGTACAAATCTACTAAAATACTTTTACTACAACTACGAAAAATGGTAACACTGTTGTAAGCGGTCGTCTGTCAGAGTTGTCAGTTGTCACTTTGCTGGATGATGATGAATGTATTTTTTTTTGTCGATATTTGATTGGCGACGACTTTTTAATCGAATATTATTCCGAAATTACATAGGAGGTTATTTTGAATAATTTCATCGTTCCTCCCGGCTTCAGAGATGATGAAAAATATCGTCAAGAATTCTCTTGTTCCTCAATAACTTAACACCAAATCAATAGTGCAATTTTACGTGGCATTTTGGAATAACTCTACAGTGTTAATTAACCACTTTGAATCATAGATTCAAATAATTATATTATGCATTATATATACATGTATTCACTCTATTTTTTTATACTATACCACCCCCGCTGCCAACGCAGCAACTCCTTTCAATCTAATGATCACTTGCACCATTATAATTAACTATTTTTAACTATTTTTATAAAATCACCAGTGATCGGCGTTAGTAGAGCCATTTGGGGTCAATGGACTTGAATGTTGATGTTAGTATGGATATGACCACGGGATTCCGGGATTACGTTTATTCTACATTCTATTTTTCCAAATGTCGCTGTAATAAATAAAGGTAAACAGTTTGATATATCGTAAGTACAACCAGAATTACTTTTCAATGATCGTCAGTCCTACTAATATTATAAATGTGAAAATTTGTAAGTTTTTTGTTTGTTATTCAATAACGCGTAATAATGAACGCGTAAACGACTAAACGGATTTGAATGAAATAGATAGACGATAACTGAGGATGTAGGATATTTTTTATTCCGAAATTTCCATGGGAGAAATAACTAGTATGAAATAAACATAACAAATCTTAAGAAATCAATCACCTTATGTGTAGTTCTTTCGTTCGTATGTTACGTATTTTTTAATTCTGAATTCTTTTATTCTGAATCTGCTCAATATAATATTTTAATAAGTACTTTTTTAATAAAATTATATTGTAAAATTTGAAAATTTTGAAATAATAAAGATAAAAATAAAAGAAATATTCAAAACATGACAATATTTATTATATCTTTCAAAATCAACAGCATTAAAAAAATGTGACATTAACAGTAATTTACAGAGTTAAAATAAATAACCATATTTTTTTCTAAATTCTCCAGTTTTAGTCTATTCCTTTTGATACTTAATATCCACTTATAAACCGAAAATGATCTCTCGACATCTACTGAAGTGAGTGGGGCGAATTTGTACGGTAAAATGTCGTTATCAATATCTACTTCACGTGACAGTATCTCACTGTATGTTCTCAAAATATCTAAGTCCGGATTCCTTGACATGACATTCTCTACTTTTTGTTTTACGGATTCGGTTGAACTCCAATTAATTAAAGCCCTTACCTCATCGAATATTTCGAATGATTCCACTATCGCTAGATTTGAGTTTTGTAAATTTAGAATTGCAAATTCAATTGAGCCAAAATATTCAGCAATGTATCTCAAATCGTTTTCGATATTTGGTTTTTCACACATTTGTTTAGCGACTCGAATTGATAATGCTTCTGGTGCCCTCAAATGTGTTAAAACTGTTTTTATTTCATTAAAATATTTTAGGTAATACGAAACAGCATGCAACCAAGTTCCCCACCGTGTTATTACGGGTTCTGGAGGTAAAGGCATGTTGGGGTATAGATCTTTCAATATCTTAACTCTACTAGGAGCCTTTAAAAAAACTTTTTTCACATTAGAAATTAGGCAGTCTATGTCAGGGTATTCGGAACGAATCGTTTCTGAAACTCTATGCAGAGCGTGGGCTAAACATGTCACGTGTTTCATATTTGGTAAAAATTGTTTTAATAAACGTCCAGCTAATAGCATGTATGCCACACTGTCCGTGCATAATACTAATATGTTTCCAACATTAGCGTCACTAGATTCACCCCACATGTTTTCTAAACATTCGATTACAAAATTTGAAATCGTCCTACCGTTAACTTGCTCTAACATTTTACATGCAATTAAGTATGGTTTATTCATATTTCCTAAATTTAGTGGCTTGACTAAAAAATTTACAATATATCTGCCTAAAAAGTCAGTAGTTTCGTCAAGAGAGATCCACAATTTTTCATGACGAATCACATTATATATGGTATTCATTTTCTCTTTATATAACTTATCTACATATGTTTTTCTTAGAATTGTCTCGGATGGTAGTTTAGGGCGATTAGCGCAATGACAGCATAAATACTTGGTAAAGAAATATTTAAAAGCCGGGTTATTCATTTGAGACCAAGGAATATTGCACAATATGAAAAACTCTATGAGATCAAAGTAAAATCTTTCATAGGGTTTTTTGGATATCCCTTGGTGTACGGGTCCCTCTATGTGCCTTTTCACATTGCTTTTCTTACATGCAATATTAGTTTCACATTTTGTACAATATATTGATTTATCGGTAAATTCGTACAATAATTCAGGATGATCCTCAATCCATGTCAGTACCGTTTCTTCTTTCACTTGCCGTGCCATCTTGTATCGATCTTCACAATAGAATTCCAATTCACAGAAATGAAGCAATCGTCACCTAAACAATCAAGATAGAAAGAATAAAAAAATGTATCTCGGTTACTTTACTCTTTTTTTTATAATACGTCGGGTGGGAAACAAGAGGTCACCGTAGCCTATGTAGGCGTGCAACATAAAATGTGTCGCTCGCGTGTTGTCACCCTCTTTGCTAACGCAGCAACTTCTTCCTCTTTCTGGAGACTTCACTCACTCGCAGAAACACAACAATCCTCCAGGGAACTGTTATTTGACTGCAGTCTTCTGTGTGGTGGAAGTACTTTCCCGGTCGGGCTATCTTTGTGCCCTACTTCTCTTTCGCCAGAGCCTCATTAGTTAATTGGCAGGGTGCACCACGTGCAGATGAGGTTATCTTTGGCTTTTAAGGTGATATTGAACTTACACCCAATTTACTAAGCTCAAAAGACTAAAGAAAGGTGACCAAAATTCAGCTTACCGTATCATAAAGAATTCAGGTGCCAGCTTAAAGTCCAACCAATCAGTATCAAATCGTAGTCTGGTAATTGATGTGTGGATTACTGCAACGTACTCATTTTCGAAATGTAAGAACGGAGCAACCGTCACCTGAATAATAAACGTATGACTGTTGAAAGTATATCGAGCACATCCTTTTTAACTTTTCAGAATACTGTAAAAACTAGTCGACCAAGTTGAATAGACAATGTATTCTGCTTTTTTCTTTACCCGCTTAGGTACCGCCTAGGCTCAGGTCTAGGAGCACATGCGGATGACGTCACGTTTGACAGTGGTTTAGTTAACTCGGTTGACTAGTGTACACCGTGTTCTTATGGATATACATTAACTTTGCAAAACACTACTAAACATATAGTGAAAAAATCTTACAAGGGATGTAGTACTTAAAAATGCTTCGTTGCAAGGTTATGTTTACCTTTATTTTATTACATTTTAATTAAGTTCAATAAGAAAGGATCTTTGTTCGGGCCATATTGCCGCTTAATGCAATTAAAATGAGAATCTATCAAACTGCTATCTCTAGGCCTGCACGGCAACCGCGCCTTATATCGTGGGCTTCGAGCCTTCGATTAATAGATGCAGGGAATGCTATATACGACGTTTATATATATATAAACGTCGTACAGCCGAGCCGCGAGGCGAAATTGCCGTGTAGACATGCGGATCTTATGCTTGTTTGTCATACGACGTAGAATAAAAAAAAGGAAAAATGAATTTCATACACAACTTCTTGGTAAATGTAAGAAAAAAGATCATGACGAAAAAAATGATCTTCGTCATGAAAATAACGAGATCAAAGAACCAAAGAGTATTTCAAACATTTAGCTTTAGAAATAAAAATGCAACGTTGCAATTTTGGATAAAAAGTCATGCAATATCGTATGATTTACGGAAAACATTTAAATTGTATGAAAATTTAAAATATAAATTGATATTTGTGTCCATAATTTAAAAAAAAACAGGTTCGATTATCTGAATTGCAAGCCGAAGTAAATGTATATCCTTAGGAATACGCCGTATATTGGATCGATATTGTTGTTGAAAAAATAGGACGAACTAAATGAAAGAGAAACTTGGTGAGCAAACTTCATAAATAAAGAAGCGAAACTCTATAAGTTATTCAAAGAAATGTTAAAAATCAGCTTACCGTATCGCTTATGATGAAAAATACAGGTCCCAGCAAAAAGTTTAACAGAATCACAAAATCAAATCGTTGTCCAGTAAAGCAAGCCAAAAGTGTACGTTAGAGAAAATTCAGAAATCCGTTAAACTAGCCAAGGTCAAAGAAAGGTATCACAGTATCACTTAGATCACTCGTGCGCACTCAAAGAACCGAAGAACAAGTGAGCAGTAGTCGACCGAGACAATAGACGCAGCGAATGCTATCAACGTAGATAGCATTCGCTGCGTCTATTGGTCAAAATGTCACCCCGCGCGCTATGACATCCCTTCCCACCCCTCACCCCTCACGCTTAGGTACCAAAATGGCTTTAGTTCTAAGAAAACTAGCCAATAACGCGAAATTTTATTCTTGCCTAATTGGGCAACTAGAAATTATCATCCACCACAGTCTGCCGACTGTGGTGGAAGACAATTGCTAGATTATCGTATGAAAATATAGATAGATAGATAGATAGATAATATTTTTATTGGTTTGCTGTTACACTTTTTACTTAAGCTAGAGAAAATACACATAATTAAACAAATACAAACAAATATTGACAAATATGGAAAAGTCTAAAGATGCGCATGTGCACCAGCAACACCAATTGGTTGGAGGCTCAGTGACAATTATTGCCCCTAGAGGCAAACCACTGCTTTTCAGCTTCCACCTTTAGGAAAATCACTGAATCACCGAGAGGGCATAAAACAGCGCCAGACAAAGAGTGAGACGAAGAGTACCAAAGTTGAAAGTGTAATTATGTATATGTATAAGAGTGCATTATGATGAGACGATGAGTGTGTTGTGGGTATGTGTGTCGATTGAGTGTGATTATGTGATATATGTATATATATTAAGTAGTATATATATATTAAGTAGGACTATATTTCATATATAATATTTATGTACCGACAGCTGCCGTGCCACAGTAGATAGTATATAAATAGAAAGTTTCTTTTATCTAATCAAAATCTTCGTAACAATGTAGGTTTTGTAGACAGCATTAAGTAATGGAACACTAATAAACCAGAAACGTGTAGAACTAACTATTTTCTATGTTATTTCACCATTTTTTTTCATCTAATATAATATTGATCTTTTTACTATGTACTGGTGTAAATTTTATCAAACATAATGTTGATATACAACGTGTAACTTCAAGTACGCAAAACCTAAAAATAGTTTGTTCAGAATCATAAGTAGAATCAATTCCATAATTTTCATCCATTTTTAAAATAACTGGTATTGAAAAACAATTATTATTTTTTTTAATTACCGTGTCTATTATTAAATTGCGCTCGACAATCAAGCTAGAAAATGTGAAGTAGGTAAACAAACGTAATACCGCCGCGTCCAAAAAGTCTTAAGCGCCGTGCAAAGAGCGGCGCTTACGCGTCATTGACGCGATGTCCGCTCTTTAATATTAATATTTGCCTATCATTGCCATTGGCGCGTCTTTTTGATAAGAAAGCGCCACAGAGCTCAAAAACTATTAGAATTATTAGGAAAACAAAAAAAGTGTTCATATCTCCGAGAATTTTTTTTTTTTCGAAATTATTACTTATATATATTATATCATTTATAATAATAAAACTCAGTTGGGGAGTTTGAAGTTTTGCGTACTTGGAGTTACTAGGGAATGAAATCTCACGCGGCGGGGCGCGGCTGGGCCTGAGGTAGCGGTCGGGGGACGAGGTCTCGCTCAGATTCGCTTGTTGCGTACATTTTTTTGCATAAATAACCACAAAAATACTTGAACGTAATGAACTCGTTGACAACAATTATTACCTACTAGTAAACAAACAAACACAGCAAGTAGACGCAACAAGCGAATCTGAGCGAGACCTCGTCCACCGACCGCTACCTCAGGCCCCGTCGCCGCCGCGCGAGATCTCGCGAGAACGAGATTGCATTCACTAGGAGTTACACGTTGTCTAAGATGTTACACCATGATACTCTGCCTCCTCGTAAGTAAGCGTGAAGATATTTAGTATGTTATATACATACTGTAATCTAACACTGAATATAGGTGACAATTCGATTAGAAAGAAATTAGAAAAAAAATCTCCAGACATACAGTTCAGAAAAATAATTAAATAAAAGATTTATTTATTTATTAAATGATAATAAAAGCATGGTAAAACAAAATGAATGTTAATTAATGAATGTTAAACAAAATCGTTGAATGAAAATGCCGGGATTTGGGAGGCGTATCCATATTAAGACAACGGTCACAAATCCCGCGTAATGGCTCTACTAACGCCGATCACTGAAAATCACTAAACATTATATTATGTAAATTTATTGAAAAGCACAACCGCGTTTAACAAGTTCCCGCCAAAAAGTCCCTACTGTTGTTAAAAGTTGTCTTTCATTACATTACTGTCATCCAGAGAAACTGTGAAAGTTATTTATCTGTTGTATGTTGTCATGGAAACTATTTTTGTTGCGAAAAATGTGAGTGAGAATGTAAACAGTCGATTAATGTGAATATCAAAGAGGTGCATCTAACCAGAATTGTATTTTATTGAAAATGAATATGTCAAGGTGGCTGGATGTGGAAGTAGGAACCGATGATATAGAGCTCAATACGCTGCCATCTAATGTCGCTCTAGTGGATCTTCACACTGACAGTGAAATTAAACTTCTAGTTGGAGACTTGGGTAAAGGAGAGGAAGGACCCAAATTAAAAGTAAGATTTATAGATTATAGTCACCTTACATATAACTTGCGGGGATAAACAGACAGGTATACATTGCCCATAAATTATAGGTAGGTAGCATGGAGGAAATATTTCCTGCGTTGGCAGCGGGTGTGGCGGCGTGCGAACGATATTTGTTTGATTTTACTACTTAATATGGTTACGGTAAGCGCTTCACATCAGGCGTGCCGTATGCTTGTCTGCCATCAGATGTAGTAAAAAAAAATGAATTAAATAATAAGTGCAATAGCGTAAAAGATGCTGCAGGTAAAACCTCTCCTTTAAATAGAGTGGAATGGTGTTAACTGATAACACAGTCATACATGACGCTATCACACCAGCAGTTGAAGTAGGATTGTTTATGACTGCATTTTTTTCTGCACGTTTATTCCTGAATTGACTACCTATATCTACTACATTAGCTGTTGGCTCATGCATCCCCATTGGGGCGAACAATCATATAACAATTTGTACGGTCCTATATTAGAGCTACCATATTAGAGCCCAAGCATACATCAGCAATATACGCAGCAGCATCTATGATATTAAATTCATTTACAAGTACACACTTTGTTCGTGTTCGGATAGTAAGTTAACCACGCATGCTCACAGACCCAAAGCAATCTCACCAGCATCTTGTTAATATATAATCAGGAATTAATTACTACCAAGTTTTCATCAAGTTATCAAGTTTAACCCTTTGCATGCCGCAATCTGTCAATTCTGTACCAAGTACTACACCAACGTTGTACCCACCATGGGACCGCGGCACGTGAAAGGTTAAATGAGTGTTTTAAACCGTACTCAATTTTTTATATAACAAGCGGACGGGCCACCTGCTGTATAGGTGCTAGCAATTATTTAAGTAATACTCACATAGCTAGCTCCGGCTGATGTGAATATACATCAAGTAGGTTATCTGCTTTAGATACTAGCAATGTTTTATTTCAATTGTGCCAGTACATTTGTAGTTGCCAATTAGTTCTTTGCTATCCTAAGAGGTTTGCATACGTCCAGTTCATACATTGACAAGAAACGGCTTGAGTTTAATATGAAATCACAATCATCTGATAATGAAACAGTAGTAATTATTTTATAAGCATTGACTTGCAATCAGGATTGGCATACATGGCATAAAATCATACATATGGATTACAGACATCACATAATCATGGGTGATTTTAATACTGATCTTCTTAGTATAACTTCTCAATCTCTTAAACTCAATGATATCGTCAAGTCAGTCAATTTATCTATTTTGCCTTCTGAGGCTACTCATCACAATCCTACTTCTAATGACACATGGCTTGATTTGATTATTACATCTTCTCCAGACTATGTCATCAAACATGGTCAACTCCCTGCCCCCGGTTTCTCTAAACATGACCTTGTTTTTCTTCAGTACAAACTTAAACCACCTAAGCCTAAACCTACTGTAATTTGGATGCGTAATTATGCGCGATTAGATGTCTCCAAATTAAGGAAAGATGCCGCTATGACTGATTTTTCTTCAGTTTTTTCAGCCACGACAGTAACTGAAAAAGTCTCCAAATTTACTCATTGTGTCCTTGAACTCTTTCATGCGCATGCTCCACTTAGAGCTGTTAAAGTAAAGCGCCCACCTACGCCCTGGATCACTAAGGATGTTCGCATGGCGATGAGTCGACGGGATCGTGCTTTTCGCTCTTTCAAGCATGACAGGTGTGATGGTAACTGGAATCTATATAAAATAGCGCGGAATCGTTGCAATCAAATGGTAAGAACAGCTAAAAGGCAATATTTTCATGAGAATATCATTAACACGTCCGCAGCCAATATATGGAAGTTTCTTCATTCAATCGGTGTGGGTAAATGTGTCACTCAGCCTCAAGTTGCAACCTTCTCTCCCAATGATTTTAACAGTCATTTCGTTTCAACTCCTTCTCTTGACCCTTCCATTAAATCTACAACTATTTTGAAAATTTCTTCCATGGCTTATTCTAACTCCGGCTCCTTTTCTTTTTCTCCAGTGTCAATGGATGAGATACGTAAAATAATAATTTCTATAAAATCTAAAGCGGTCGGCAGTGATGATGTGAGTAGGCAAATGATTATCTGCATTATTGATCAAATTCTTCCTGTTATTGCTCACATTATCAACTTCTCCTTTTTAGTAGGTGACTTCCCTTTTCAATGGCACAAGGCTTTTGTTATTCCACTACCTAAAATTTCCATACCTTTGGTATTAAACAACTATAGGCCTATTTCAATCTTACCATTTCTCTCTAAAATATCAGAAGCCGCCGCGCACAAACAGGTGTCATCATATATATATTCTAACTGCCTCATTAGCCCACTTCAGTCTGGTTTTCGTCCTGGGCACAGTACTACTACTGCACTACTTAAAGTCACTGAAGATATCCGGCTAGGCATGGAGAATAAACTGGTCACCATTCTCATACTTATAGATTTTTCTAACGCCTTCAATATGGTGGACCACGATATTCTGCTTGCTATATTAGAACGTCACAATTTCTCGTCTATTGCACTGAAATGGTATTCATCATACCTTCGTGGACGCCAACAAGCTGTACGTTTAGGTCGTGAACTATCAGAGTGGAAAGATCTATCTACTGGCGTACCACAGGGAGGAATCCTATCCCCCTTACTATTTTCCATTTTCATAAATTTCCTCTCCTTTTCGCTCAGTTGTTCTTACCATTTTTATGCTGACGACTTACAAATATATGTGCAGACAACAACAGATAATATAAATACTGCAATCGCGAACTTAAATGTTAATCTTGGCAACATTAGTTCTTGGTCGAAGGATTTTGGTATACCCGTCAACCCAGCTAAATGTCAAGCTTTAGTGGTGGGCAGCTCTAGACAGATTGCCAGGATTGATTTCGGTTCTGTGTCGCCTGTCATGTTTGATAACTCTGTTATTCCATTCAGTCGTAGCGTTAAAAACCTTGGTCTCCATATCGACTCCACTCTGAGCTGGAAACCGCAAATAACTGAAGTGAGTCGTGCAGTCATATCGGCATTAAGATCCCTCAATCGGTTTAGAAATTTTCTTCCATTTAGCACTAAGGTCACTCTCGTTATTTCACTAATTCTACCAATCATTGATTATGCTGATGTCTGTTATCCGGACCTAAATGTAGATCTTCTTAATAAGTTGGACCGGCTCATCAACAACGCTATTCGTTTCATCTTTTGCCTTCGAAAATTTGACCATATCTCTTCATACCGGTCTCAACTTAAATGGCTTCCTATTCGCCAGCGCAGGCAGCAAAGATTGCTTTGTGTACTTCACTCAATTTTAACCAATCCCCTAAGTCCAGATTACTTAAAATGCAAATTCCAGTATCTTTGTGATTCTCATAGTCTCCAACTACGTTCTGACAATACACGTCTACTTTCTATTCCACTTTACCACTCTGGTTTTATGTCTGACTCCTTCACATTACAAGCTTCACGCCTCTGGAACGCGCTACCTGAGTCTATTAGGGCAATTTCGGGCAAATTTAATTTCAAAAAGAAAACCCATGCATATCTTTTAGACGGTCTAACTAAGCACTGACTCATCATCATCATCCTCATCATCATCGCTGAATTTATGTATTTCTATGTATGTATATGTATGTTTATTAAATATATAATTATGATATGTATGTTTATAATATTTTCTGTAGCAATTATTAATTCTATTTTATTAGTTGTAGTATTATATTTTAGTAGTTAAATCTGATTTTGTTTCGATTCTTCAGAACCGCATTCGTGATTTTCTGCTTGTCCCGAAGGTTGACTGGTAGAGAATGCTTTTAGCATTAAGTCCGCCTTTTGTACCCTTATTAATAATTTGTGGTCAATAAAGATTTTAAATAAATAAAAATAAATAAAATAAAAGACATGTGAGAAAGTGAACAATGAATTTGAATATGAATGGATATGATATGAGAGAAGAACATCAAAAAAGAGGTTTGATTGTGTGTGAATAACTGTAGATCAGATATGGTGGTTGTAGGTGAAATTTCAACAAATGTCACCATTGATAAGGTAAATGGAAAAAAAGGACGTACTGTGCTGACACCATAAATAGTGGTGGAAAAAGGACAAGCCAATGATGAGGTCGAAAGCTATCGATTAATATATGATTTAATAACTTTTAAACTTTTGCATTGCATGATTTATGAAAAATAAGAACGGGAATTAACGCGATCATGCATAAGGCTATTTACATACCTTTAGGCCAGGCAATAGTGCCTGACGTATCGACCAGGATGCACCGACCGTGGTCACAGGCTGACTGATAAAGGTATGTTCCTAATATTTGATTTGTTATATTTTACAGGTCTTCAAAGGTGCTATGCAGATTTCAGACATGGTGTTACCGGACCTGCCATTGGGTGTTGTGGGTTTCTATGCCAGTGATTCGGCACCACACACACCACCAATATTAGCAATCGCATTCAGCACTTGTGTATACATATATAGAAATATGAAGATATTCTACAAATATTATGTACCTTCTATTGAGTTCAGTACGTGCGAAATGGAAGTTTGGAAAGAGGTTTGCAAGTTATTTTAGAGATATTATTTAAGAGGTAGGAGTAGGTAGTATTTAGGAGGTAGTTTTTAAGCTGCCCGCCTGGGGAAGTACCACCTCACACTCCACCTCACAGACAACCGCAACCAACTAACAATTCCCTTGAGGGTTGTTGTGTTCCTGTGAGTGAGTGAGGTCACCAGAAAGAAAGAAAGGAGTATAGGCTGGCAACGGATCGGCGACCCCTTTTTGTTGCTGATCTCCATGGGCGGTGATGATTACATTCACCATGATGATGATCAGATAACATGACTCACACCACAGCTCACACGCTCGTTTGCCGCCTTCTCATATAAAAACATATGCTACATGCCATTACATTGAGGAGCTCGATGGCGTTGGCTCATTGCGCGTGTCAGTCTAATCGAACACGTAAGTTAAGCAAGGTCGACCGCAGCCAGTCTATGGATGGGTTTACTTAACTCGAGCTCCTCCGTGCTTCGGAGGGCACGGTAAGCCGTCGGTCCCGGCCGTTGTCATTAGAAGGCTTTCGTTAAGCCAAGTCACTGGTCTTAGGGCTGCTTGAAAACACTGGACTTGGCTAACCCGCAGTTGAGCAGCGTGGTGTGGTGGAGTATGCTCTAAACCCCTTCGTTTGAGGAGAGAGGTATACCAACAGTGGGATGATTATGGGTTGATGCCAAACTGCCGAACATGCCATTTTGATGGGTATAGTCAAGACCAGGATATTAATAAATAAATATTGTCAGACAAATTACACAGCGCCATCTAGCCCCAAAGTAAGCGAAGCTTGTGTTATGGGTACTAGACAACTGATAAACATACGTAAATACATTTTGTAATTAGATACTTATGATACATAGAAAACACCCAGACCAAGACAAACAGACATGTTCATGCACACAAATATTTGTCCTGTGTGGGAATCGAACACCAACGCTCGTGTGTCGAAGCCGCTTCATTGACCGCTACGCCACCGAGCTCGTCAATACTATATATTCTAGAAAACTCATCTAGCTTCGAAGAAATTGGGTGTGCTCAACAGAGCAAAGCAGTACTTCAGCTCGCGACAAAGGCTTCTGCTTTACAAAGCACAAGTGCGTCCTCACATGGAGTACTGTTGCCATCTCTAGGCAGGAGCACCCAAATACCACCTTGCCTCTCGTTGTGTACCTACTCTACAATGAATTGTGTACAGAGGAGTTGTTTGACATGATGATCGATTGATTTCAGAGTAGTTTTCTCCCTCAAACTATCTTGTTGAACGAATGCCTTGTGGAACTACAGTATGGGGTTCCTCAAAATAGGCGTAAAGAGGTTTTTACAGGGTCGGCAACGAAAACAAGCGATGCCTTTGGTGTTGCTAGCATCCATAGGCTGCTGTGATCGCATCCCATGAGGCGGGCCGTATGCTTGTTTGGTACTTTAGTGGTATTAAAAAAAGTAATTTAAGTAAGATAATAATATGTTATAATGTACGCACAGCTGACATTATTATTACTAAAAGAGTACATTATTTATTTGTAACTCTTAAATTCTACTTTGTAACTCTTAAACTCTTTAAAAATGCTATAATTGTGGTGATGATGACTTAATACTATGGGTGGCAGACAAGCATACGGCCCGCCTGATGTCAAGCGGTTACCGTAGCTATATGAAACATCGCTCGTCCGCCACCACCCTCTCTGCCAACGCAGCAACTCCTTCCTTAATTAAAGACCCCTTTTTCAATTTTTTCAGTTAACAAACCCATTGAATCACAACACAGAAGCTATCACAGCCCTCAGCGAAGGCCTAAAAGCCATACCTCAAAAGATCATCACGTCTCAATCGCGGAACTTCTTGTCCATGACTTCGGAGCAGCAGCTGGAATACTTGGAGCATCTGACAGAGGTTCCCAGTAAGAAGTTTCCAGAAATAGCCTGTGTGACCACACTGAAGATGCACTCTGTTGAGAAATACTCTGTCTCTTGTCTGATTGTTGGGACTGAGGATGGAGAGGTCATTGTGTTGGAGCCACAAACGTTTACACAGTTATCGCAGGTAGATTTTTGTTGTGTTTGCCCTATAGATATTTTTTTTAATTTAAAATATTTTTTCCTATAAATATTTTTTTTAATTTAAAATAGAAATAGAAATATATTTATTCAACTTCACACATACAATGGTACACAAATACAACAAGACACATTATATAAGATGTGATGTTGAAATTTTGGCCCACCCTCAGGGATCATTGCTGGGGTCACAGAGTGATCTCAGTCCTGTTTTTCAGTGCAGTCCAAAAGTGACAACACAGATGCCCATACAAGTTAATTCAATTATATGTACAAAAACAAAATAATAATAATATTAATAACATCAAACTTCTCAAAGGGGCCTCTACGCGTTGGATCCATATCCCCACGCACGCCTATCAAATGACCCAGGGATTGAATAACCGAAAAAAATTGGATATATCGGTTAAAGGTATGACGTCATACCTTTAAATTTCGATACCTTAAAGTAAAGGTATCTTAATAATTTCGGTATTGTAATATTCCGGTATCGTTATTTTTTTAGATATCTAAATTATAAAATAAAGGTTTTAAATTTCGATACCTTAAAGTAAAGGTATCTTAATAATTTCGGTATTGTAATATTCCGGTATCGTTATTTTTTTAGGTATCTAAATTATAAAATAAAGGTTTTCTTTCCACAATGTCGGCCGCATTGGTAGGTAAGTACTTGATCAGGATCACACGCCAATGCTACCTACGTCGCGTCGTTGTCGCATCATTTTTTCGGTACCGAAATGGTTTTGGTTAAGGTACTGGTAATATAAAGGTATAATGGTACCGTAAAAAAAATAAAGGTATTCTTCTTGTTTTACCGGTATCGTAACCACAATTCTCAACCGTTTTGGCTCTACCTTTAAATCAAAACGATATCGTAATTTTATACCAGTACCATACCCTTATACCTTTATACCGCTTTCAATCCCTGAAATGACCGGGTTTGACCCGATTTTAAAAAGAGATAATAATAAACAAACAGCTATACAATCGCTGAAGCAGCTGCCGCAACCTGTGGACGCCTGCAAAGCCAGGACACTGTTTTCATAGTCGTCAGGGTTTTAATATCTCTACAAATAATATTATTACAACTCACATGAGAAATAAAATTAAACAATTAATTAAACTAAATAGGTCGCTCACGTATTTTTGTCGAGAAATCCGACTAGTTTCGATCTCAAAGGAGTTCTTTGAGGTTCTTTAATGCCCAGATGCGAACTTACTCTGTCTATCGCGATGAACTTACAACCACACACCTATGTATTCACCACAGATATGTACAAATATATTAAAATAGATACAAATAGGTACAAATGTATTTTTTTTTTGACGATCCCGGTGGTCGAATGCCTAGCAATCGCCACTTTGACTCTGATGTCGCGGGTTTGATCCCCGTACATGGCAAATATTTCAGTGCATGAACATGTCTGTTTGTCATGGTATATCATATCATGCTAGAAAACACCTATAGTAAATACATATAATACATAGAAAGTACCCATAGTACAGGTTTTGCTTAGTTTGGGACTAGATGGCGCTCTGTAATATTGTGTTAAAGAATATTTATTTTATTTATTTGTTCACTTGATCATTTTATATTTTTGACATTAACCTGTGACTCCAAAATCAGGCTATGCTATAAATTGATCTTGTTTTTATATACGCGGGTGTCTCCTATGGGGCTGCTCATAAGAGCCCTATTTATGTCTAGTTCAATTCATACTGTTAGTGCTAAATACTTGAAATTTTCTTACCGGTCGGTAAAAATAAAAATAAATGTAATTACGTGGAACAGTACAAGTGCTTTAATGATAATAATGTTCCACTTAGTGCCAACAACCGATAGTATCAACTTTATTAGTACCTATATTCTGTGAGTAATCCTAAAATATTTTATGTATTACGCAGGCAAAGGTTTGTACTGTTAAGAAAACACCATACCAAATGGTGGCCACAGGGTTGTACAACGTCGACTTCAGAATAACAATAGCCACAAGGTGCGAGTTACTAATTGCATAGAGCACTTATTAGTCTTGCATAGCAAATTGGATTGCACGCTTGTGCACATTGACGTTATTGCACATTACACTGAAGAGGCACCAAGCGCCGAAACGTAGTACCAGTCGAGTAAAATACACAGCGACAACACACCATAACAAGACAATTAAATTAAAAACATACACTCATTCTTCTAGTTTAGTCAAGCCCTTTCATTTGATACCCATATTGAGGGAGTTGTGAAAAAAATATATTTAATTCGCCGTTTTGTGGTGGCGGTCATTTTGGATTTGAAATTTATCATAGTGTATAGTTTTTACGAGATCCAAACAAATATAGACACTGGGAAGTGGGTCAAATTTTATTACTGAGATTTGATTACTGACTCCGTTGTGAAACTAAATAAAAATGGGCGATGTACCGCTCATTTTTTGCATTATCCCCATTGTCAAGATCCATGGATATAGTGGAATACTGTTTTAATACATTATGGTCCCATTATCTCCATTAGTCATTTTTGCATAATGAATGACCAGTTATATACTTATTACTGTGACTGAAAAATTACTAATGGGGATAGTGGTAAAAACTTCCCATAATATCCATTGATGCCACAGTCGGAATAATGGGATGTACCCAACACGCATATTACACGATTACTTTAGTGCTCGAATAGACAATAGTGACCCTTGATATTAAGCATAAGCAGCCTATATTGAGTTCGCTTTTACACAAGCCAAAAATATGTGTGCATGATTATGTCTGTTCGGCTGAGTTTTGTCTGGGTGTTTTTTTTTTATAAATTAGAAGTATGTATTTTTTAAAGTAAGTAAAATTTGTAGAGCACAGTTAGATAGGGATGCCAACTTTTTTTTTACAAGAAATGAAGTATATTTAGGTCTGAGAAGAATATTAAACAGTATTTTAGAAAAATGAACAGTATTTTATTTATTTAATGTTTTATATATATGTTTTAGAGTTTCTCGCACAACTTATTAATTGCAAATCTTTTTAAAGTATTACATACGCCTCACGACAATTATGTATAACTAAAATTAAATCAGGAGCTCATTTTTTATTACAAATTAAAAAAAATGCGTAAGCCTCTAAGTCGAACACTAGTATAAAGCATTTTGATGCTGAAAACTGTATTTTGTATACTTTATTTTTGTTCAACAGTAAAAAGTATAATGTAGTGAAAACAGTATAATACTGTTTTTAACAGTTTGGTTGGCAACCCTACAGTTAGCCCATGTTGCAAAGAAAAGAAGTGATAACCACTTGCTTGGTCGACTGTACATCGGTAAGCCATACGTTTTGTGCTATACTTACTGTTCTTCTAATGCCGCTACTACGCAAAGCCAATACGAGAATGCGTTGCCATAGTCATCAACCCTTATTCGTCCCACTGCTGGGATTTCCCTTCAATTGAAGGGGTTTAGAACATACTCCACCAGGCTGCTCAACTGCGGTTTGGAGATCAGTGTATTCATGCCGTCCAAGGCCACTGACTTGGCTTAACGTCTGTCATCTATTGACAACAGCTGGGACCGACGGCTTAACGTGCCACGGGGGAGCTCGAGATAAATAAACCCATCCATCGACAGGCTACGGTCGACTTTGCCTAATTTGCATGTTCGATTCGAGTCGCGCGACGACGCCATCGAACTCCTCTTTGTTGCGTTGCCATAGTACCTACGCACCGAAAACTCAAATAAATTTCATAGTTTTAATTTCTGTCGACAGGGGTGCACAACGCAATAAAATAGCGCCTTATCGCACGCCCCGAAATTTTATTATTATTTTAATAGTTGTCTTGGCCAACTTGCCAGAAAAATATTTTTTGAAAAATGGAAATCCCAACTGGTGAGGGGGGGGGGGGGGGGGTGAATTTTTCCATTTTTCAAAAAATACATGCAATTTGTTATTTTTTGGTTACCAGGCCCAATAAAAACATTAGTAATTCGTTATTTCAGAGAGAAATGTGTATGTGTGCTCAAGAGGGACTGGCCGGAAGGTCGGGTACTCTTCAACACGGAGGAGCATGTCATCGCTATGGAGGTGATGGCAGACAACAGCGTCATGGTCATCTGCGCTGACCACACCATGGCGTGTTATAGTAAAAAGGTTGGGCTATTTAATGTATTACTATGTATGTTAATCTGAGTCAGAATGCTTTTATTGGATGTGCAGATTCATCAGACCAAGTTTCTAATTTGGGGTGGGGGGCAAAGACAAAATGTCGTAGATTGGGGTAAGTGGTTTAACAGCATCTTTGAAACAAAGCCAACCTCGCCTGCACGTGGTGCACCCTGGTGACTGACAAACGAGGCTCTGGTGAAAAGCAGGCATAATTCGATGTGATCATACTTTAAATTAAACTTTGAAATTTCATATCGTGTTACGAGAATACCAAATGTAGTATTTGTGAGATCGAGACTGGATCGAAGCTTATTTTTTTCTTTACACTACGTCGAGTGGCGGACAAGCATACGGCCCGCCTGATGTGAAGCGGTTACCGTAGCCATATTAACGCTCGCAACTTAAAATATCGTTCGCGCGCCGCCACCCCCGCTGCCAACGCATAATCTCCTTCCTTTCTGGTGACCTCACTCACTCGCAGGAATACAACAACTCTCAAGGGAATTGTTCTTCGGCCGCGGTATTCTGTGAGGTGAAGATAGATTCTTCAGTCGGGTAGCTTACAATACGCTCCCTACCTCTACCCTCTTTTCGCCAGAGCTTCGTTTGTCAGTCAGCAGGGTGCACTGCGTGCAGGTGAAGTTGGCTTTGGTTCAAAGATGTTGATGAACCACTTACAACCCAAATTTTGACTACATTTTAATAACGAGAATCGCTCCTCTGTTCGTGCTGGCATACACCATAAATTCAAATGGCCACACGAGTTTAGTGTGTAGGTATGCAATCGGAAGTATATAAAATAACTATATCTACAATATTATATTTTATCTTTGTATGTTATGATTATTACTTTCAAATCGTATTAAATGCAGTCATAAATCTTTTTGATATGGCTTATTTATAGGACTTTGATAAATAAAAATATCAAGATTAACTATTAAGATTAACGATTACTAGGAATAATGTGATAGATAACTCTATATTGCAAGATTCGAGTCTGAGTTTGTGGTTCTCATATCATTATCATAATTTAGTTAAGTATTAGTTTGTATCTTCAGTATTAATTTAAGAATATAGGCCTTCCCGTCAGTGGCGTAACTGTACCATCAGGGGCCCATGGCAAATTCATCAGATGGGCCCTCAGAGGATGGGGCCCTCTCTAATAAATCATCTAAGTAACCAACACTAAAGATGTATTTTGTACATTTACACACACAATAATCTATAATTTTATTTTCAATAAATATGATATGTACACCTACTTAATAAATTTTTGTATATTGTATATTTATAGCCTAATTTAGAAAGAATTACTATTTTTGTGTCCTACAAGGCGACTAAGGGAAATACATTATCAAACATCGATCAGGTCCCTGTCTCCCTAACCCGTCTGGCCAGCGTGGGGAGTGTAGGCCAAATCCTCCTTCTGTCTGGGACGCACGAGAGAGGGTCGTGCTCCTGTAGTGGAGACTAAAATGGACCTGATGATGATGATGACTATTTTTGTGAATAACGACAATAGGAGGAAATTACATGCCAGGAATTAACGATCATATACGAGGTCTGTAAATTAAGTAATGAGACTGGCTACGTAGCGTTCGATCTGGCAACACTTGAGGCGCTGGGCTTGAAGGGACGGCAGGGGAACATGTGACACGTCATCCGCACTGGTTTGAATTCGCTCGAGTCATTTGTTTGTCAGTATCGTTTTTTTTTGTAAAACAGTTTTTTCTATTGTGTTCAAAAATAGAAAAAAAAACTGAGTGACTTCAATTTCGAGCAACGGTGTGCTATCAGATTTTGCTTCAGACTTGGGCACAGTGCAACGGAAACTCTTGCTAAACTTCAGCAGGCCTACGAAGACAGTGTTTTGTCAAGAGCCCAGGTTTATCGGTGGTTTAAAGCATTTTCAGAAGGAAGAGAGTCGATTGAAGATGAACCACGAAGCGGAAGACCTTCATCTTCAAGAACCGATGAAAATGTCGACAGAATCCGAGATCTTGTGCGTTCAGATCGTCGGTTGACAGTCAGAATGATCGGGGAAGAGTTGAATTTGACTCACACCACCGTTCATCAGATTGTGACCAATGAATTGGGGATGAGAAAAATCTGTGCAAAATTGGTTCCAAAAAACAATTTCAATAAACGAGTTTTTGGCCAGTAAAAATATTCCTGTGGCTCCTCAGCCTCCTTATTCGCCTGACTTGAGTCCTTGTGACTTTTTTCTCTTTCCGAGATTGAAAAATCACCTCAAGGGATCTCATTTTGGGACATTCGAAAACATTCAAACGGCTGTAACCGACCAGCTGAAGGCTATTCCAGTATCGGAGTTCCAGCTCTGCTATGAGGAGTGGAAGAACCGTCTCCAGCGCTGTGTGGCTTCAGAAGGAAGTTATTTTGAGGGTGACAAAATAAAATTGTAATTCTATTTGAATATTTTATTAAAAAAAATCAGTCTCATTACTTAATTTACAGACCTCGTATACTATATACTATGTTCGTTCACTATCACTACATAGTATAAAACAAAGTCGCTTTCTCTGTCCCTATGTCCCTTTGTATGCTTAAATCTTTGAAACTACGCAACGGATTATGATGCGGTTTTCTTTAATAGATAGAGTGATTCAACTGGAAAGTTTATATGTATAATATATGCATAACATAGTAGAAAAACACTGATAATTTAGAGGTTTCTAATGTGATGTCGTAAATAAACTCATTTTTTTGCTCTTTCATTGCAAACGCTGGCTGAACCCAACGAGATAGATCAAAATAATGTAGTACAGTATTGTTCACCTTAAAATGGTCTACAAAAAAGTTCGCGATGGTATATGTCTATCTCTTAGTGGTAACACACAATAACCGTTATTTTATCCTTTGCTTTTTACAAGAAATAATGCCTTATTTACGAAGCGATTTTAAGCAATACAGAATTAATCCTTATCCAATTAAGTACCTTAAATACATTGCGCATTTAATATAGATCAATATGGCCCTTCACAGCATGTAATTTAAATGAATAGTTTAGAAGATATTACACATTTAAATGCAGGGACATAACGGCTGTGGCGGTACCGGCCGCGGAGCCGGCGGCGTGTGCCTATAACTGGGGAAGGACTGGATAGGACAAAGCGCAAAGACCTTCTGTAGTACATTTAGTATCAGCATTGCACCCGTGCGAAGCCGGGGCGGGTCGCTAGTAATATAACATAATGCACACGATATACCTACACCACTTACATATACATCCATTATAAATATATTCTTCACCACGTACGATTCATACTCACTGTTGCATTCACACTTCACGATTAGAGCAATTGCATACATGCATATCTTAAATAACACTAAACACTAAACGCATGTCACTGGCAACCCTAAGAAGAAAAAAAAATGTATTTCTGATTAATTTATTAAGAGCAATAAAAAAAAAAAAAAAACAAATAGTATTTTAAACAAAGTTTAATAGATAAATTGTTCTACTAAGGAAGAGCGGGGTCTTCTAACACAGGTATTATATACTTAAAAGGAGACCCCGGCCACGATATAATGTCAATATCTTTTAATTTACTGAATAAAGTACATTTGTATTTGTAGTAAGATCTCGAGCCTGTGGCTCCGTTTGGTCCGGGGGCCCGTGGCATTTTGCCCGCTCTGCCACCCTGTAGTTACACTAGTTACTGTAGCCACTGCTTCCCGTATCCAATCATTTTCGGAATTATAAAAAAAAAACTCTTCAGTAGTCAAAAAACTGATATGTTGAGACGAGCCCGGTGGTCGAATGGCTAGCTATGGCTACTTTGACTCCGAGGCCGCGTGTTCATTCCCCGCACAAGACAAACATTTGTGTGCATGAACAGTTCTGTTTGTCTTGATCTGGGTGTTTTCTATGTATTATAAGTATGTATTTGACGAGCTCGGTGGCGTAGCGGTCAATGACGCGGCTGCGACACCAACGCTCGTGGGTTCGATTCCCACATAGGACAAACATTTGTGTGCATGAACATGTCTGTTTGTCCTAGTCTGGGTGTTTTCTATGTATCATAAGTATGTATTTACAAAAAAAAATGTATTTACGTATGTTTATCAGTTGTCTAGTACCCATAACACAAGCTTCGCTTACTTTGGGGCTAGATGGCGCTGTGTAATTTGTCTGACAATATTTATTTATTATTATTATTTATATATTTAAAAAAACTTATTTAAGTACATTTATCAGTTGTTTAGTACCCCATAGTATAGCTTTGCGCTTAATTTGGACTAGATGGCGCTGTGTAAATTGTCCAGAAATATTTATTTTTATTCAACAATGTCAGTCACTCGGTAGGTAAACACATATTACATCACTCGTGTGCAGTATGGCTCAAACCCTCTAATACATTCTCAAATTGTAATTTTTACGGTATATTCGCCTTGACGAATAAACTACTATTATTGTCGTCTTAAGAGCACAGAACGAACCATAATTTAGTTTCTTATCTGTGTATACCTGTCTTTCTTATACGTGATGAAATCCTGGTTAGTAGTAAACAAGTAAACAATAGCAGTAAACAAGGAATACACAAAGCCACTACAATACAGTGTGGGACTATTCCAAGGGTGCTGCTTATCACCGATAGTATTTAACATAGTTATTAATATTTTAATAGACAAATTGACATCATATGAAAGGAAATGGGGCTACCGTTTTAAAATCAACAACAAGTACACTGAGTCAATCTTAGCCTTTGCTGACGACCTTGCAATACTTACACGTAATCCCAAACAGTGTCAGGAGTTGTTAAATGAAGTCGATGAGTTCTGTACATGGACGGAGGGATTGAGGGCGAAACCAAGTAAATGTTATTGTTTATGTCTGGGTAGACGAAATACCAAATACACTTCTTACGACCCGGAACTCTCCATAAGCGGCCAAAAAGTTGCTACGATTGCAGAAACAGTGCCTTTCAAATTTCTTGGTAGAAAGATAGATTACAAAGGACGCACACCATCATTGGGGGAAGTTGTCGAAAATTTCATTAACGACCTCAATAAGGTTGACCAACAGCCTATCAGTAATATTAAAAAAGCATGGATATACGACAACTATCTCACATCACGTCTCACTTGGCCTTTCCTAGTATATGACTTCGGTAAAACCCTCTTGGCAAAGTTAGATGCTAATGTCATAAAGATATTAAAGTCATGGTTCGGACTGGCACATCCGGCTGATCCCTCGACTCTATTTAGGGATCACAATAGTTTTGGGCTGAAATTAAAGAAACCTTCTGAACTCTATAAACACCTGAGAGTTACAAAAACGCATGTTTTGCAAAAGTCGCAAGACGAATTAGTTAAATCTCTCCCAAAAGACAAAAATGCCACAGACCTAGAATCTAGACTTCAATTCCACAAACAATTTATGGTAGGTGCACAGGCAAATAGAGCTGGGTTGGGCGCGAGAAAGAAAAGGGAAGACCGAGACATAGTGAAAACCTTTCTACAACAAGACGAAAATGACAGTTACAAAGTGCACGCTATGAATTTAGAAATGCAAAGTGAGTGGTTAACCATAGGCGAGTTTTGCATCCCGTTAGCTCTGAAGTGGCGCACCTTGCTGTATGACTGGTCTCCTGCCTTATTAAAATTCTATCTTAATGCCTTTCAAATGACCCTCCCTGACCAGAGCAACTTAGTTAGGTGGGGAAAAGCCTCTGAAAAATGTTGCTATACCTGTGGAGAGGCGATATGTACAGCAAGGCACCTATTGGTGGGATGCAAGGTGCTCCTTGATAGGGGTCATTACTCACATCGCCATGACAGAGTACTTCAAATCATACGTGAAGCCATAAGCCTTTCAATAGCTAGAGCCCAAAAAGGATTAACGACAAACAAAAGACAAATTAACTTTATAAAAGGAGGCTCAACTTCAAACTCCAAGAACAAGCCTTACTCAATCCTCAGTGCAGCACCTGACTGGACTATTTTAATGGACACGTATGAAAAGCACTATAAAATCCCAGAAGATGTGGTTGTTTCGACATCCAGACCGGACATTTTCCTTTTCTCCAGAGCTACAAAACGTATAGTACTTGTAGAGCTTACCGTACCGTGGGAAACTAACATACCCAAAGATCACGCGATAAAACAAAACAAATATTATGACCTCCTAAACGAATTAACAAAAAGCGGCTATGTAGTTAATCTATACGCTGTAGAAGTAGGAGCGAGAGGTATACCAGCAAAATCTCTCTATAACCTGCTGAAAGACCTTGGCTTGTCCAGAAGTGCAATAAGTTCTATACTAGAACGAGTATCTAAAGCTGCATTAGCAGGTTCATACCAGATTTGGCAGGGCAGGGAGAGAAACACAAGTAGTGAAGGTGAGTGTTGATGTACGTCGGAAAGGGGCCCCTTAAACCTACACCCGTGTCACAAGTCTCGGGATCTGCTTGTGTTTCTCTCTCTGCCACACGATGGACCCGGCACCCGCACGGTGAATCCATGGAAGCTAAGAAGTTCGTCTCAGCAAATACATTTTAAAATGTCGTACTAGAGTGACTGCTTCGGCCCATTATTTCTGCATTAATAATTTCTTCCAGGGCAAGAAACAATGGTCATTGACTCTAGAGCACAGACCCGTGGCTATGACGCTGGTCCCCGTGCTGCATCTCGGCATGACGCTCATTGGCGTCGCCCTCGCGTCTGGTCACCTGCACCTTTACGACGGCAAGGCGAGGCGGGATACGGTTTTTGTAAGAGGTACCAGTATTTTTTTTTATACTACGTCGGGTGGCAGACAAGCATACGGCCCGCCTGATGTGAAGCGGTTACCATAGCCATATTAACGTTCGCAACATAAAATATCGCTCGCGCGCCGCCACCCCCGCTGCCATCGCAGCATCTCCTTCCTTTCTGGTGACCTCACTCACTCGCAGGAAGACAACAGCCCTCAAGGGAACCGTTATTTGGCTAATAACAATATGTATAGAATTCACAAATAAAAAAAAGAAAGCACAGTTAAATCCCTAAATACATATCGTATGTTAGATATGGCACAACATGGGATCCTTCAAACGAAGCGTGAAGAAGCAACTCGCGGCCCAGCATGGAAGTGTCAACTGGCAGTACTCTGTTGTCTAGTTTTTGTCAGTTGCCGCTGCCACTTAGGCTCCTATTCTTGCATTGAGTCACTATGGTGAGCTAATATAAAAAAATGTGTATGGGTATTTCAATAAATTCTTTCCAATTGACACTTCCGTAATGGTGCATCCGTTGGTATGTCTTTAGTATAACTTGAACCCTTGTCGTCTAATTAAATGTATGAACTGCTTGCGATGTTCACGGGTCTAATGTCTGGTCAACACTGAATGTGCCGATCTAAGCTCGAGTTACATTTAGCGCTCATAGATTTTGCACCTGGTGGAGCATCTCACGTTTTTATGCATAGAAAAATCAGATATTGCACTCTCCTAATTATAAGGGGGATTTTTTTTTTTTTTTTTTTTTTTTTTTATAACAGAGGGTGGCAAGCGAGCATGTGGGTCACCTGATGGAAAGCAATCACCACCGCCCATAGAAATCAGCAACACCAAGGGGTCGCCGATCCGTTGCCAGCCTTTTAAGGGAAATATTGACTCTGTTCTTGAAGGCCCCCATGTCGTACTTATTTGGGAATACCGCTGAGGGAAGTTGATTCCACAACTTTACAGTACGTGGTAGAAAATGCCTTAAAAAGCGTACTGTAGTAGATCGCCAAATATCAAGGTGATGTGGATGGAATTTTAATTTTTGGCGAGTTGTACGATAGTGGAACTCAGCGGCAGGTATCAAATCAAATAGCTCATCCGAGCACTCCCCGTGGTACAATTTATATAGAACGCAAAGAGATGCAACATCTCTGCGTGTGGAGAGAGAATCCAGCCGATCAGAAATCATTGGGTCACCGACAATTCGAACAGCTCTTCGTTGTATGCGGTCGAATGGAGCGAGTAAGTACTGGGGCGCACCAGCCCAGAGATGTGAACAGTATTCCATATGAGGCCTAACTTGGGCTTTATACAGTTGAAGGCGATGCTGTGGTGTAAAATACCTTCTGGCTTTACTGATGATGCCAATTTTCCTAGAAGCCAATTTGGCCTTGCACTCCAAGTGACCACGGAACTGTACATCTCTGGATATGTCAACACCCAAGATACCAATGCTGGAGCTAATAGTAAGGGGAGTACCTTCCAATCTAGGAGCCACGACAAATGGGGACTTTTTTGCAGTAAACGCACATACTTGTGTCTTTGATGGATTCAGCTGGACTAAGTTCAGTCTACACCAATCAGAGACGTGTCCAAGAGACGTCTCAATCTCAAACACAAGTTTTTCCCGGTACTCATCGACGCAATCCCGAGAAACATTACATAGGCCACTGTATCTTGCGTCTACGGTACTGTCATCTGCATAGCAATGGATGCCGCGTACATGCAGCAAGTCATTGATATGCAGAAGAAACAATGTAGGAGACAATACGCAGCCTTGTGGCACACCAGCGTTTAGGGGTAATGGATCCGAGCGTGCACCATCAATCACAACTTTAATGATCCGCCCAGTGAGAAAGCTGGCAATCCATGTGCAGAGTCTCTCGGGTAACCCAAAAGAGGGAAGCTTGGATAGTAGCGCTTTATGCCACACCCGATCAAAGGCTTTTGCTATGTCCAGACTAACAGCCAAAGCCTCGCCCTTGCTTTCCACTGACTCTGCCCAACAATGAGTCAAATATACCAGAAGATCACCAGCCGAACGACCATGGCGAAAGCCATATTGGCGATCATTAATCAGCTGGTGATCCTCTAGGTATGTTATCAGCTGTTGGTTGATAATATTTTCCATTATCTTGGAAAACAAGGAAGTTATAGCAATGGGCCTGTAGTTGGACGGATCTGAGCAAACACCTTTTTTAGGGATCGGGTGAACCAAAGCCTCCTTCCACGAGCTGGGGACCACGCCAAGCGAGTACGAGTACCGAAAAAGGCGGACTAGAATTGGGGCTAACTCCGCGGCACATATTTTCAAAACAACGGACGGAATGCCATCCGGCCCACTCGATTTATGGATGTCCAGGGAGCAAAGCGCTCTACGCACGGCTCTTTGCGTGAACTTAACTTCTGGCATAGAGCTCTCACACCGAGGGATGGTAGGTGGTGTGGCTCCCTGGTCATCGAGAGTCGAGTTAGATGCAAAAAGAAACCCTAGGAGATCGGCTTTTTCTTTTGCAGTATGGGCCAGCGAGTCATCCATCCGTTGCAGTGGTGGAAACGACGACTGACAGAAGTTACCCTGTACGGCTTTGGCGAGCGACCAGAACGCACGAGACCCAGATGGCAAGCGCACTAGTCTCTCGCCAATTTCGCTTATAAAAAGAACACTTATATACAATTTCAGATGTGGTCTCCGTGATGAAGTTTGGACGGCTAGGGCAAGAGGACCACGTGCTCATTATTGTCACAGGCAGTAAGTATTATTTCTTATAATGTATAATAAAGCACTTGTACTGTTCCACGTTATTATATTTAATATTACCGACCGGTTTCGCCGCTAAGGCATTATTATCGAGGTAAACAGATGGTGTTTGTGAGTTTACCTTGATAATGCCTTAGCGGCGAAACCGGTCGGTAATATTAAATATAATAATAACGTGGAACAGTACAAGTGCTTTATTATAAGTTATAACATTATTATAATGTACCACCAAGTGCCAACAATCAACAGTATCAATATTATTTCATAATTGACATTATTATTTCATGACGAACTCGGTGGTCAAATGGTTAGCAATGGACACTTTGACTCCGAGATAGTGGGTTCGATCCTCGCACAACACAAATATTTGTGTGCATGAACATGTCTTGATCTGGTAGTTTTCTATGTATTATATACAAAAAAAAATGTCTTTAAGTATTATGTCAGTTATTTAGTACCCATAGTACAAGCTTTGCTTAGTTTGTGACTAGATGGCCGTGTGTAATGTAATAATATGTAAGTGTTCAGGAATATTATTATATTGTTACATTAATGAAATAGGTTTTCATGAAGTGTAGGGTAGAGTCCAGCTACGTCCTAGCAAGGCCCCTGATAAGAGACAATATAATTGGTTTTCCTCAGGCGGCAACTTAATGCTGAAGATACTGAAGCGCACTGCGGACTTCAACGCGCACGCCGCCGGAGTGGACACGACCGCCGCCCCCGCCGGACAGAAGCCCTGGCTCATACCCAAGAAGTCCAAGCTCTTCATCGAGCAATCGGTTAGGGAGCGAGAGAATGCCGTTGGTGAGTACATGCTATTGTAATATAAACAAGGAATTTCTTATTCATATTCATATATTTTACTAGCTGTTGCCCGCGACTTTGTCCGCGTGAATATCAATGATCGTGGTAAGACCATAGGAAATTAAGTACTTAACATAACCGTATAATTAAGAAAAAAAAGTTATGGTGAATAATTTATTTAGGAGGTACCTACTTATTTTATACCTGCTTTCAAATTTGTTTGCAAATAATGCATTAATTGCAAACAAATTTGATTATCAGCAAAAAAGGTTAGAGGCTGAGTCAATCTTAAAAGATAGACATATGCTGTCGCGGACTTTTTAGAACTTTTAAATAAGAAAAATTCCATCAGACATGATTTTTGCGTAACTTCAACTGTTTACGCAGCGCACGCAACTAAAGCCCTCAAAAGACATATTTTTTCCCATTTTTCATTGGTGCTCCGCTCCTATTGGTGGTAGCGTGATATTATATAGCCCATAGCCTTCCTTGAAATATAGGCTATCTAACACTAAAAGAATTTTTCAATTCGAACCAGTAGTTCCTGAGATTAGAGCGTTCAAACAAACAAACAAACTCTTCAGCTTTATAATATATATTAGTATAGATTTGCGAACATGGGTAATGTATATACAGACAAATTGTCCTACCATATTCTATCTTACGGCATGCAAATTTATAAATGTATATAACAAATTCACTATGTCATCAATTTAAACAGTTAATTGTCAATCAGATTAAATATTAATAACATACAATTTCATATTCTTCTTGGCCGTTGGTGGATAATTCTTTATTTTTATACTACGTTGGGTGGCAGATAAGTTACTGTAGCCATATTAACGATCGCAACATGAAATATCGCTCGCGCCGTCGCCATCCCCGCTGCCAACGCAGCAACTTCTCTTTCTTTTTGGTGACCACACTCACTTGCAGGAACACAACAACTCTCAAGGAAATTGTTGTTTGGCTCATGATACGAGTCAAACAACAATTTCCTTGAGAAATAAAATACCATCTGTTTACCTTGATAATACCTTAGCGGCGAAACCGGTCGGTAAAATTAAATATAATTAGGTGGAATAGTAATTAAGTGTTTTATTATAACATTATGAAGTTATTTTGATAGCAATAAAAATAGTAATTAATGTATGAAGTTAAGTATATAATATTTATTCAATTCACAATTCAATTTCGATTCGGTCAACTTTCGTTCTGCGCTCGTAAAATAATTACGAGAATTTACCTTTTGTATTATTAGTAGTTCATTTTCGTGCGTTTTTATGCGGAGCTAATGTCAGATTGAACCTTTTGATTCTAAATATCGGAAGATAAATGAGATAAGAAAATTCTAAAAACGTATGTCTGAAGAATTGATATTCCTTATCTAGACTAGTTAGCTTAACACGTTTTTGTCTTTTGTATGGGTATGTGTACCTCGAATGAGGAAAGACTGAAATAGGCGCTACTACAGACAACCTCAGGAAACTCTATGTAATATTTATTATGTTATCCAGCGATGCACCAGGTGTTTCAACACGAGCTGAACAGGCTTCGTCTGCTGGCAGCTAAGACACTGCTTGATGCACACGTGAAGTGCGACAACTCTATAGCACTCGGTGCCATGGAACCTGTGAGATTGACAGCAGAGGTTGGTGCACTTGTACCTTATCAATTGTCCACCCATATCCACCCATTTTGGGGTGTAAGTGGTTTATCAACATCTTTGGACCAAAGCCAACTTCACCTGCACGTGGTGCACCCTGCTGACTGACAAAAGAAGCTCTGGCGAAAAGAGAGGTAGGGAGCGTAATTATAAGCTACCCTACTGGGGAATGTACCTCCACCTCACAGAATACCGCAGCCAAATAACAATTCTCTTGAGGGTTGTTGTGTTCCTGTGAGTGCGTGAGGTCACCAGAAAAGAAGGAGATGCTGCATTGGCAGCGGGGGTGGCGGCGCGCAAGTGATATATTATGTTGCGAGCGTTAATACGGTTACGGTAACCGCTTCACATCAGGCGGGCCGTATGCTTGTCTGCCACCCGACGTAGTATAAAAATAAAAAAAATCCCTCTGTTAGAATATGAATCTCTCCTCATTAAAAGAGGTTCAGAGAGAGCGTGACCCTTCATGCTGATAATCTGCGGATTGGTGGAGAATCTTTGTGCAATATTAAAAGGAAAACCTATAACAGCATAACATGAATTGTATTTTTTTTTTTTTTTATATGCTACGTCGGGTGGCAGACATGCATGCGGCCCGCCTGATATGAAGCGGTTACCGTAGCCATATTAACGCTCGCAACATATAATATCGCTCGCGCGCCGCCACCCCCGCTGCCAAGGCAGGATCTCCTTCCTTTCTGGTGACCTCACTCACTCGCAGGAACACAACAACCCTCAAAGGAATTGTTATTTGGCTGCGGTATTCTGTGAGGTGGAGGTACATTCCCCAGTCGGGTAGCTTACAATTACACTCCCTACCTCTCTTTTCGCCAGAGCTTCGTTTGTCAGTCAGCAGGGTGCACCGCGTGCAGGTGAAGATGGCTTTGGTTCAAAGATGTTGATGAACCACATACACCCCAAAAAAAAAGTTTTTATGTCATTTATTGTTGATATATGTGTTGATTGTGCATATGTATCACCCTGAGATGTGATCCTCCTATTTTCCTCCACCTTGTACATAGGAAACGACGTCGCCAGCACATAGTATGTGAGAAATCTTCAAAAGTATTAATATAGAACAGTATACTAATAAATATCTGTAATTTTGTCAGGTGGAAGGACTGGGTCCAGTGTTCAGAGTCACGCTGATTGTAGAGAACACGTCGTCAGACAAGGCAGTGATCGGCCTCTCGATACTCTTCCACGTGCACACCAGCAACTATAAGGTGTCCAATCCATACATAAAGGTGAGAGTTTCCTAAAAAAAAAAGTTCTGCATCTCCACTGTATCTCCACTGTATTAAATTGGAAGTTTAATTGTTTGAGAGATCTCAATCAATTGAACTTCCAATTTATACATACATACAGTGGAAAGTGTGTGTGTGTGTGTGAAATGGTGGTGGTTTATTTTATTGCAGTGGAAAGACACTGCCATTTGTCCTGTATACATATTTGTATTGACACTCGCAAGGGAATCAAAACCTGGTACTTTTCGTTGATTTAGAATCATGAAATTTTGCAAGAAGTAAAGTCTCGCATCAGAAGTGAAGGAATAATGGGGTGTGGCTGTGTCATGGACACGCCCGTGTGTTGTACATGAATATGTTATATGCACTAAAATTATCTCAAAATGGCGGCGCTTCCCCCTCCCTCACAAGCGATGTTCCATAGTCGTTACATTAAATTTTTCATCATCTATCCAGTGGTGTGATTGAATTTTGGATGGGGATGATAGATATGTAGCTGCAATACCTCCTGATTTTGTTATCATTCATTTTTTTGAATGGCCCCTATGGAAGCAATTTTAAAGACGTAGTCACGTGAAAAGTTCGAAAATTTTCAATTTTAAAATATTTTGTACTTTAAGTGACCAAAATCTCATTGTTTCATACTAAGTGTATGGGTGTACAGTTCAAGTAACTGCTTTACAAAAATATCTTCTTCTGGAAAAGAAACGCTTGACAGCTACATAGCGCTGCCTGCGGATTACCATTTGATTATGAAGTGAGCCTAAGGTCGTTACAGCGCCTTTCAAGCTTTCAAGCTACATAAACAGATTCAGATCAGGCGGGTTGTGTGCCTTGTTTACCGTCCAGTGTGTATAAATAACATCTAACTCAAGAAAACCAAGAAAAATAAATAAATTAACACAGCGCCATCTAGTCCCAAACTAAGCAAAGCTATGGGTAGTAGACAACTGATATTATACCTAAATACATTTTTTTTTGTAAAGACATACGTATAATAAATAGAAAACACCCAGACCAAGACAAACAGACATGTACATGCACACAAATATTTGACTTGTGCGGGGATTGAATCCACGACCTCGCAGTCAAAGTGACCATTGCCAGCCATTCGACCAGCGAGTCGAATAACTTGAACTACTGTTTTTTTCTCTTCATGATCAGGTACCGCTGATATCTCCAGGCGCAAAACTCAAACTACCCACAAAAATTGAGGAGGTTTTCGAAGATAACCTGAACCCTGAGGTGTTGTTCCGCACCGTGACCGGCCAGGGCGGGGAGCGGGCGCTGGTGAAGGTGCTGCTGCTGAAGGCGGGCAGGGCATCTCCAGCTCTCGCGGCCACCGTGCAGATGCCCCCCACCGACCCCATGATGCTACCCTTCGATAAGATGCAGGCTGGCTTTGAAAATGCCGCGTTTGAACAAAATGCTGAATAAATTATTTTAATTTGAATGCATTGTTTTGTTTGTCACTCCTACTGTTTTATAGATATTTTAAAAATGGAAAACTCACCTCCCTAGCCTAGTTGGGATTTGAATCCACGATCTCTCGATGACCGGTCGAGTGCTCTTCCAACTCAGCTACAAGTTATCTTCAAGTCTTCAAGAACAAAGTTTTCATTTCCCTTAAAAAGCTGGCAACGGATCGGCGACCCCTTGGTGTCGCTGATCTCCATGGGCGGTGGTGATTGCTTTCCACCAGGTGACCCCCGTGCTCGTTTGCCCCCCTCTCACATAAAAAAAGGTAGTAGTTTGTCATGGTTGTCATGTGATCCTACTGTTTTCTCCATAGATTCGAGACATCAACTCGAGACCGATCCAACCCCGTTCCAACTCCATCTTTCGATTCAGCATTAACAAGTCTACGACTGGGCGATCAACGCGTCGGTGTTAAGTGGTATTGCTCCCACGCTGACACCCCCGCTGGTAGCGCAGCATTTACTCACGTGTAATGACAGTTCTCAATCGTTAATAACAACATTTTTTTTATTTTTTTTATACTATGTCGGGTGGCAGACAAGCATACGGCCTGCCTGATGTGAAGCAGTTACCGTAGCCATATTAACGCTCGCAACATAAAATATCGGTCGCGCACCGCCGCCCCCGCTGGCAAGCAGCATCTCCTTCCTTTCTGTTTCTTACAACTTTTTAGTCCTCCAAAAACGGTGTGATGTGGTTGTTATATGGTTGTCAACGCGCGTGTAATATAGTATCACAGTTTAAGTAATAGTACTACGTACGGTATGGTCACTCCCTGCCGCTTTCTCATGTCGACCTCGCCTCCACTCTGAGACAAATCTGGAACAGTTTGTATGGAATGGAATGGATGGAACGCCTACGCTTATTAACGCACATACATCATTGTCAATGTAGTAGTGAACAACGCAACGGAGTGACTGGGGTGTGATAGTACCATCTTCTGGTATTGTAACCGTCTTTAGGCGTTGGTTACCATCTGTTACTCTGCTACAATGCTGCACAGCGGACTTATTGCTAACCATTTACCATCAGGCGAACTGTATGTTATTGGTCACCTTAGTGATTCAAAAACCACAAAGTATATACTAGCGGTACCCTGCAACTTTGTCTACATGGATTTTCATACAGACATTTAGAATAGTATTGGGGCGTAAATATTTCTTCACTATGCGACCAAACTCACAAACAAGTACACGCAGTGTATGCTAACAAAAAAGGTGTGTAATTTGTCTAGGAATATTTATATTTATTTTCTACCCAAGGCTGTAGGGAAGAAATTGCTCGCAAATGATAAGCACTTTATCGCGATAAAATCTATCATTCTGATAGTAATGTATGCAATTATTGTAAAAAAGATATTGGTGCAATAAACAATATTGTATTGTAAAAGATAATACAGACTTAGAAAGCGATATGTTAATTAATGTGAAGGTGTTATACATATCCTAAGTGCTTAGTACGAGGTTTTTTGCTCACATTCGAATGGATTACACGGTGGTCGTCACAAACGCATTTCGTCATTAATGCAGTTTGTCATCGCCGATCTTATTTACGTAATTGGTCATTTCGTCTCACAAGCAGTTCGTCACATATGCGATTGGTCATACACGGGATTCGTCATATACGCGGTTCGTCACAGACGTGGTTCGTCGTAACTTTACCTATAAGGACGACTGTCAGATCACGAAAAAAATACTGTTGTTTTGTACAAAACGTTGTTTTTTTTTAGTGTACCAAACTCGCCCCCAAGAGGGAATGTGCCAATTATGTAACATGTACAATAGGATCGAAATTGGGTATGTGACAAATTGCGAGTGTGACGAACTGCGTATGTGACGACGTGCGTCTGGCGTTGGAATGGCGTTTATGACGAACAGCGTTTATGACGAATCCCGTTTATGGCGAACAGCGTAATGTGACATATCGCGTAAGTGACGAAATGCGTTTGTGACAACCAGCGGATTATAGTGCCACAAACTTATCTGGCCCGGTGGCGGGGGCGGTACGATCGACTTAAGTGTTGCCATTAAACGAAATGCGGCCAGTTTTAGAGGAAACAAAAAAATCAAAGAAATATATACACTGTTAAAATAATAGCATTGATATACTTATTGTGTTGTGTGGTGGTTCAATTAAATATCAATTGCCTTCTATTTTTTGTTGATTAGTTTTAAAAATGCACCACGTTAAGTCGCGATCATAGCTATTATATAACATTAGAGAGTTATAATATTGCACAGAAATAACTCATTGACGAATTTTTTATTGTAAGAAATGAAATATGTGTAGAAAAAGATAATATGTATTTAAAAAAATACACCTCAATGGAATGAGCATACGCGGTAAGTAAATTAATTGTACCTGGCAATACTACATTTCAAGATGGCGGCTTTAGTTCTCTAAATTTCGCCACCGGGTCAGATAAGTTTGTAGCACGTTACGTGTTAAAGTTAACATGCCGATGAAATTGAGAAAAAGTTTCAATAAGTGAATTTTCCAGACGCGTGTTACATATACAAATTAGCCGGGTTGCTCACTTCAAAATGTGGGCAAGTAAGCTACATAATTTTGATATGTAACACGCGTCTTATAAATTCACAACATGAGACTTCTCTATTTTGTCGGTTTGTTTACGTTGACATGACCGAACGTGAACAAAAAACCCGCATTTAGCACTTTGGACGCTTGGATAAATGCTTGAAGTTTATTCCACAATTTCACCGTTCCAGGTATAAAAATGTACTGAGATCGCCTATTAACATAACATCTGTATACATTCTAGAGATATGTAAATTTGTTAAAAAATATCCCGACTTCTTTACAAAAGCAGTCAATAGATCACGTAAAGTTAGAAAGCAGTTCAGACACAAGCTAATAAAACCAAAATCAAATCTTGCTATGCATAGTTCCAGCCCTAATTCGATGGCCGTCGAAATATTTAACAAATTGCCAAATAAAATAAAAGATATTGACCAAGGAGCAAGCTTCATTAAAAAATTAAAGACCTTACTAGTAGCCAAATGTTATTATACTCTTGACGAATTTTTAAATGACAAATTAGATGACATATTATAATAAACCGTTCCGTACACTTCAGACTGTTGCCATACCCATATAGGGTCATAATATGTAATAACTTAAAACTAACATGTATTTAAGATCGACATGTACCTACATATTATATGCAATAAAGATATTGAGTATTGAGTATTATCAATGTGATTTTTATACGACTACGGTGCCAAACAACCGTACGACCTACCTGCCTGACCTGCCTGTTTCCCAACAGTGGGATGATTATGGGTCGGGACAATAGTTGTATATTGAAGAGCCCGCTGGTCGAATGGCTAATTACATTCAGATTTCATGTGAAAACACGCTCTTCTCCCCCCCGCCATTTTAAGCAATGTAACTGGCATTTTAGAGTGTGGCGTTTTGAAGTGTAAGAAGTTCATCAACATCTTTGAACCAAAGCCAACCTCACCTGCACGTGGGGACTCTGTTGACTGACAAACGAGGCTCTGGAAAAAAGAGAGATTCACTCCAACTCACAGAATACCGCAGCCAAATTACAATTCCCTTGAGGGTTGTTGTGTTCCTGCGAGTGAGTGAGGTCACCAGAAAAGAAAAGGAGTTGCTGTGTTGGCTGCGAGGGTAGCGGCGCGCGAGTGATATTTTATGTTGCGATCGTTAATATGACTACGGTAACCGCTTCACATCAGGCGGCAGGCATTCATATAAAAGAAAGTGTACCAGCACATTTTTTTTTTTATACTACGTCGGATGGCAGACAAGCATACGGCCCGCCTGATTTAAAGCGGTTACCGCAACCATATTAACGCTCGCAACATAAAATATCGCTCGCGCGCCGCCACCCCCGCTGCCAACGCAGCATCTCCATCCTTTCTGGTGACCTCACTCACTCGCAGGAACACAGCAACCCTCAAGGGAATTGTTATTTGGCTGCGGTACTCTGTGAGGTAGAGGTATACTCCCCAGTCGTGCAGCTTACAATTACGCTCCCTACCTCTCTTTTCGCCAGAGCTTCGTTTGTCAGTCAGCAGGGTGCACCACGTGCAGATCAAGTTGGCTTTGGTTCAAAGATGTTGGTGAACCACTTACACCCCAAATATCCTTGGAGAACTCAAAACGGCTAGACTCCGCTGCCTCGGACATGTAGAAAGAACTTTCATGGGGCGACCAAGTGGTAGCCGACCGATTGGGCGCCCGATACACAGTACAGCTGGAGTGATGAGGTGCTGAAGGACCTGCGGAATCTCGGAATTAGCAATTGACGAGAGCTAACCCAGGATCGAAAGGCGTGGCGTCCTCTGGTGTCCAAGGGCAAGATCCACATTGGCTCATTCCGCCACAGCAGTAGGTAGGTAAGCTTTTTTGTAATCGCTGAGAAAAATCTAAATGTCTGCCTTCAAAATAATCAAGGCGTCGTGTTAATCTTCTATATAAATGATCTCCGTCATCCCTTATTCATCCCTCTGCTGGGACTCGGGTCTCCCCTCAATCGAAGAGGTTTTGAGCATACTCCACCACGCTTTTCAACTGCGTCTTGGCGGAGGCCAGTGTTACTCAAGGCCACTGACTTGGCTTAACGGCTGTCATCTAATAACAACAGGACCCTCAAGAAGCACGGAGGAGCTCGAGATAAATAAACCCATCCGTGGACAGGCTGCGAACATCGTTGCTTGACTTGCGTGTTCAAAATTGATGATCGTTTGTTCAAAATTTTCATACTGACTGTACCTCACCTGCAGTTTTGAAGTATTGATAAAACATTGCATTATATAAAAGAGTGTTTTTACAATTTTTATCTTGAAGTTCCCACGGGAACGGGAACGGACGGCGAAATTTTGTACAGTATAGCTTTTTGTGTACCTATAGCATAGATCAACGTTACTCAATGTGTGCTCCACGGAACCCTGGTGCTCCGTAAAGCCACTCGCAGGGCTCCGCTGGCAGTCACAATGAAATAAATATATATACCAAATGGAATCAATAAAATTAGTTTATGTTAGGCAAAAAATTTTCAAGAAGATAATAATTATGTTTACGCCTCTCTTTTAATGAAAAGTAACTCTTGTCGAGCTCGGTGGTCCAAGAGCTAACAATAGCCACTTTGACTCCGAAGTCACGGTTTCGATCCCCGCAGAAGACAAACATTTGTGTGTATGAACATGTTTGTCCGCGTTGGTTTGAGTGTTTTCTATGTATTACATGTAAGTATTTACAAAAAAATAATATTTAAGAATATTATATCAGTTATCTAGTACACATAGTACAAGCTTAGTTTGAGACTAGATAGCGGCGTGAATAATTATAAAGAGGTTATGTGTGTTCCTTCTTCCTACTACTACTCCCCACAGAGGACCCGACTAGAAAGTTTCGCAGAACTACGGGCTGTGCTACGGGTCCGGTTGTTTGGATCAGGGTACCTCGGGGACTGGCTGACAAGCCCATAATATGCCATAGCCATGGGGCCGGATTCGAGGCAACGAGCATGTTCGTCTGGCTTGCCATAGTTGTCGGCCGGGCGTGGGACCTCACGCGTAGCGAGTGGGTGGGCTACTGGCCTAAAGTGAAAAAAGTTGTCGGCTTCCCAAGTCGGCATCGCAGCTCGGGTACTTGCCTGCTAAGCAAGAGGATGACGGTCGATCGCTTCCGTCAGTCCGGTCTCCCTACCGTAGGTCTGGGGTAGGCGTTCTCTGGGCGTCGGGAAGTGAGACTGCCTGACAGCTCCGGTACCTGTCATGAACATGCAGAAAGCCAGCTATTTGGTGCCCAAGTGTGGGTACAGTTACACTAGACGTCCGGACTTGCGTCGGGAAGTGGGTGTGCTTACAGCTCCGGTACCCATCATGGAGATTGGGGAGTGGTGGTAGGGCCCCGAAGCTTGGGAAACCGAGCGTCTGTCGCCACGAACTACTCGACTTAAGAGTGCCTAAGTAGCCTACTTGCAGGTGATTAAGACCTGGGTAGCCGGTAGGGCCCCAGCCTAAGCTGAAGCCGATTCCCATTGGATTTTTTGATCGCGAAAATCAACTTAGTCATTTATACAGCTTAGGTATATGGTACTTATGTTTAGCTTAGCTGGAAGAAACCCTGGTGCTCTGCTGACTAAGCTTAAGATGTTTGTCAATATAACTAAACTAAAACGTAATATACGTATAATAACTAAAACATAAGACCTATTTTTTAAAATCTATGGTAATCGGCTTCGGCTTCGGCGGTAGGGCCCCTGCGTATATTATTCTGTGCCCCTGCTACCAAATCGGCTTGAGTGCTTGGTTAGTTTACCGAGTGCGAGAGCGGTGCGGGTAAAGGTCCTCTCGTCTGGTTGATTTACTAGACGAGAGGCTCGCAAATTGGTCATATAGCCGGAAGGTTGGTGCATTAACAGTAAGTAGGCATAGGGTCCGTTGTCCCTCCTTCCTGGTGACCTGATTTACTTGCAGGGACATAATATCTCGCTAGGCCTCTAAGTAAATCACGTACAGTATAAAGCACAGGGTCGGCAACGCGCGTGTGATGCCCCTGGTGTTACAGGTGTTCATAGGCTACGGTAACTGCTTTCCATCAGGCGGGCCGTATGCTTGTTTGTCACTCTAGTGGTATAAAAAAAATGTCTAGATGATAGTAAAGTACTTTCCTAGTCCGGTAGGTTATAATTACGCTTTTTCTCTACTTTTTTGAAAGAGCCTTCTTAGTTAATCAGCAAGATTCACGTTGAAGGGCGAGGTTGTCTTTGGCTAAAAATTGATAGTGAGACACTCCACGACGACGGCGCTGTGTAAACTGAAAATCAGTGCCGGGTCTGCTACAGATTTCGGTTTATACTGAGTTGGGACCATTTTGCGACATTGCTCAGTACTATAAATTTACATTATGTAAAATTAAGTCTGTATAATTTGTTTGTATAGTGCTGTGTAATGTGCAAATAAATGTATTTTCTTTCTTTCTTTCTCCAAAAAGTTCATAATTAAAACTACAGCTAAAACCGGGTCTTACATGACCCGATAAGAACCGGAGCTGCGGACGTGTCCTTATCAGGACAATTCGTAATTTATACTTTACTGTTTTTAATCTGTGACCGTTGTATGTGAAGATATAAGCGATAATATACTTGATAACTGTGTCATATAATTGATAGACAATTTCTATCTCTCCTTGGAAGCCCTTGAGGGCTCCAGTGGATCCGAGAACATGGATCGAAACCAAAAACGTTCTCTGTATGTAACGATTTTTGTAGGTTGTTGTTCTAACCATCAACATCTACAGATCGCCTGAGGATGCCTCGCGTAGAGGCGAAACACGTGTCGCAGAGACGACCACGGCAGTCGAGGCGGCGGCAGTCGCAAGTTTCTTCTGTTTCAGATGTTGGAGATTCGCCGAGACGACCACACCAGCTGGAGCAGAGACGACCAAAGCAGCCAAGGCAGTCGCATGCAACTACTAACGGTAGTGGGTGGGTGCCGGCCGGCAGTAGTTTACATGAACTAATTGGTGGTGGAAGCACGCAAAGTAGTGTAGATCAAATTGCCTGTAAATTTGACTTCCGCAAAATAACACTTGATTCAATTAACTACCAAAAACGTTCTTACTGTAAACAGCTCTGGAACTATTTCAGCAGCCGGTGATCGAATGGCTAGGAATGGCTAATTTGGCTCGGAGGCCGGTTCGATCCCCGTACAAGACAAACATTTGTGTGATCTTGTCTGTTTGTTTTGGTCTGGGTGTTTTCTATGTATTATAAGTATGTACATATTTACAAAAAAAATGTACTTAAGTACATTTATCAGTTGCCTAGTACCCATTAGTACAAGCTTTGCGATTAATTTGAGACTAGACGGCGCTGTGTAAATCGTCCAGAAATATTTATTATTTCTTTATTTATTTCCAGAGCTGTTTTCAGTAAGGCCTACACACACAGTTAAGGCTACAGAAATGTAAAAACTGTTATTTAGATTGAACTGTTATTTGGATTTCTGGCTATGGCTCTATCCCTTATTTTGACCATGACCATTGGAGCTCTTGGTGTCAAAATCGCCAGCGATTTATGACATCCATATACCTACTCTCCGTACGGCCGTTGGCCGTGTGGTTTCCGGCAGACTAGAATAGAATCACTCCAGCTCTTCCTGTGGATGTCGTAAAAGGCGACTAAGGGAAATACATTACAAAACATCGATCAGGGCCTCCCCAACCCGTCTGGCCAGCGTGGGGAGTGTAGGCCAAATCCTCCTTCTGTCTGGGACGGAAGAGAGAGGGTCGTGCTCCTGTAGTGGAGACTAAAATGACCTGATGATGATGATGATATATCTACTCTCCATATACATACATCCATCAACTCATAATCATCCCACTGTTGGGATACGGGTGGGAGACCTGTACAGTAATACCCCGGAGTTACGCGATAGGTGGGACCAAGAGATAGCCGTGTAAGTCGAATTCGCGTAAGTCGGGGTTCAACCTTGCATATAAATTCGTATGAAGTTTGTGTAATCGGGACCAGTCTAAAAAAAACAACAACTTAGAAGAAATATGTTTAATAAAATGTTAGATAATTCTGATAATTAAAACAATTTGATGAGATGACTTTTTTATTTCTCGTTTCTTCTTCTTCTTGGACGTCATCAGCATTTTTCTCTAAATTTAATTGTTTGGCAATATCGATAATTTCTTCTATTATTATACCATCGATTTGTTCAGAATATGAGGCAGATTTACCTCCAGTTTCTGTCGTGAATAAAAATGGACACAGCTTTTTCCAGACGCCATTCAAAGTTTTTTGTGAAATCTCATTCCAAGATTGTCCAATAATTCTTACAGCATCTAAGACATTGGATTGCTTCCAAAAGTCTTTGACAGGAAGCTCGCTATTTTGTCTCATAGCTTCATTAACATGTGCAAATGATCGCCTTGAGTAGTAAGCAATAAATGTTTTGACTCCCTGGTCCATTGGTTGAAGCAAGCTGGATGCGCGCGATGATCAAAGAAAAACCGCGTATCTCCGAATTCGCGTAAAACGGGGTAGCGTAAGTCGGGGTATTACTGTATATGATACATACGCACACGTGGCCATACGTCGACGTCGCCGTCAATCCTTACTCATCCTATTGCTGGAATACTGGTCTCCCCTCAATCGAAATGAGGTTTAGACTAGAGCATACTCCACCACGCTGCTCAACTGCGGGTTGACAGTGTTTTCAAGCCGCCCTTAGGCTTTTATCTAATGACAACAGCCGGGACCGACGGCTTAACGTGCCCTCCAAAGCACGGAGGAGCTCGAGATAAATAAACCCATTCATAGACAGGCTACAGTCGACATTACTTAACTTGCATGTCCGATTAGACTGACACGCGCAACGACGCCATCTAGCTCCTCACATCCTCCTGACATCCACAATCCATAGCAGTGATTTTGATATTGTTTAGCAGATGATCTCAAACATCCTCCACTAATACAAAAAAGAATGTACATTGGAGGTTAGTTTATGACTTATTAATTGGTTAGTCTTTGTAATACCTAAAAAAATATGTTTTTTTCCTAAGTAGGTACTTTAATTTTTTTAACTTTTTAATTTTTTTTTGCAACTAATCCGTTGTATATTGAGACGATATTATTAAAGTACATTTTTTTATATCTGTAGGAGTTCCAGATCCGCAGAAATAGTATTTCATATACTACGTTGGGTAGCAGTCAAGCAAGCTGATATGAATTGGTTACCGTAGCCATACAAGCGCCGTATTAAAAACAAACGAGTAATAAAAACCATAAGTCGATGTAAATCAACACCGATGTACCTAGTCGATCGATCGTGCATCGAAGGGGGTCAAAACATCGAAACAAAGGTGTAGAAAACAGCAATTCTCGTAATTCTTCTACGATCGCAGATTGAAAGTTGACCGAATCGAGCTTGAATTGTGAATTGACTAAATTTATATACTTGATTTAATTAATTAATTATTATCAATTCTTTTAGTTGGCAATGTAACATTCTTAGTTTGTTTAATTCTCAGTCATATTCCGATATAATCTCACTTAAATTAAACTTTGAAGTTGCATAATCTGATACGAGAATACCAAATGTGACATTTGTGAGATCGAGACTGGATCGGAACTGAATTTTGACTACATTTTAATTACGAGAATTGTCCCTCGATCAATGAAAGGTACTAAATGGATTGCGAACATGATAAATAAAGACATTCTCATTGTTTTTGACATAAACTTAATATTGAAGTATACTTAGGCGTTTGTATGATTTGTTTCGTCCTTGCGGTAACCTTCTCGATATATATTTTTGTCCCATTGCATACCTTTGAGATGTCTTTATTGACATTCAGTTTAAGGAATTATGTGCAGACTACTGATAAATACTTATCATAATATTGATATATCGTTCTGACATAATCCGGATATTTCATAGAAACAACTCGTCGTACTGTTAGTAAGAGAGGTACGAGGTGCGGTCCAAAAGTGTCCGGCCTAACAAAGAAAACAAGTAGATATATTTACAAAACCTTTTTTATATTTCGATATAGTCCCCCTCTATTTCAATGCACTTTGCAGATCTCATGATAAGCATTACCTTAAAAAAATACTCTGGAGTTTTTCCTCAAAATAGGAGATAACCGCTAGAGCCTCTTCATCATCCGAAAAAAATCGTCTTCCCCTTAAGTCTGCCTTAATTTTCGAGAACAAACAGTAGTCGTTTGGGGCCAGGTCGGGACTGTAAGGCGGGTGGCGAATTTCCTCGGAGCCACATTTTGCTACAGCAGCTTTGGAACCTCTACTGAGTTTTCCACGCCGCTTCTGCTTGATCGCCTCTCGTAACTGTTCAATAAGGGTGTAGTAGGTGCCATTTACCGTGGTATTCCTTTCTTTTATGTCAATCATTAGTATTCCCAGAATCCCAGAATACCGTTGCCATTATCTTTTTGGTGGATTGCGTTACCTTGGCCTTTCTCGGCGGCTTTTCACCAAGACGACGCCACTCCATCGATTCCCTTTTCGACAGAGGATCATAGTATAAAACCATGGTTTCGTCTCCCGGAACAATCGACTCCAAAAAACTTTTTCCGTAACGCCTATACGCGTCTAAAACTTCTTTAGAACACACTTTTCGCTCAGTTCGCTGTAAGCTCGAAAGAAGTTTGGGTACCCACCTAGCACTAACTTTATTCATGTGAAGATGTTCATTTAGAATCCTAAGTACTGAAGTATCGGTCGGGCTGACCCCTTCCTTTGTCAGGAATTTTATTACAGAGCGCTATTCCAATTTGAACATTTTGAAAAATTTCCTTTTCCTTACTCATCCAACCCCAAAATCACACACGAAAAAGCAGGTTAGATGATAATCGCGATGACATATTTTTTTGTTTTTTTTAAGCTGCTCAATTCTCCAGCCAGAAACTTTTGGACCGCACCTAAATAATTAGGTAAATGATACGTATACCTAGAGAAGCTCGATGGCGTGGTTGCGCTTGGCAGCCTAATCAATCACGCCAGTGAAGCAACGACAACCGTAGCCTGTCAGCAGTGGGATGAATAAGGGTTGACGATGATGCATTTTCTAAATCTAAATAAATTTTCTAAATAATTATAATATCTGAATTTATTATATGGAGAAATGGTTTTGAAAATGCAATTTCTTCTTAATGTCTTTTTGGCCAACTTTTCTCTGATATTTGAATATATGCTACTATAGCTATTCTGCAGTTCGGGGTGGAGAGAAATCCATCCAATCCATCCATCCAATATCAACCATTGGTGCAGCAGATGTGAATGGTGTACCATTCATAGCTCAATAATAGCTGCTTCCTGTATTTATAATTATGATCTTTCATATGTTTAAATAAATCTAAATAACTATATAGATATCGGTACCGCAATAAAATCACGCTCTCTTGGTTTGCTCTCTTGCTCTCTTGGTCACACCTTTTCTGATATCATTATGAAAAGAAATGTTCTGATTCACTAATTGACTCATAGCCCAACCCAAACTTTGGACGTGGAAAGCTGAAATTTTGCACAACATTTTTCTTTATGATGGAGATACGATATACCTTAAAAGTTTTCGAACTTTTCTAGGTATGACGATACTTAGCGTAAGATGTCGCAGGCTTAAGTTAATCTGTTTATAAAAAAAAATCAAAACTAATCTATGATAATACCGTCAAGTCCATTTAGACAGCGATTATTTTACCTAGGCGTTGATATCTCATGAGTCGGTACGGCCTTGCGCCACGTATCCCAAATTGATTGACGTGTCCATTCCTGAGTCAGGTTGATTGTGATCTCATAGATATTGCCCATTTAGAATACCTAAACAGGTGCGTACATTGTTATCTTATGGCCATTTTATCAAAGAACTGAGTGATATGCACTTTACAACATTATTCATTCTATAGATAAGGGCTGTCATCAACCGCTGTCGGCTTATTCCGTTTATCCACCCTAAAACAGCCACTCTAAAGTGGATACTCGAAAACGTGTGTCCATATATCCACCCTCATAAGATATTTGAATTCCAATATGTGAATTCCGATTATCAAACCTGTTCAGGGTGGATAGATGGATACGCTTTTCCGAGTAACCACCTTGGGGTGTCTGTTTTAGGGGTAACCCCTGTTTTAGGGTAGATAAACGGGAAGCCTAGTTGTCATAAACTAGCGGGGCTGCAGTTTATAACAGGATTGGCAAACTTTAACAAGTTCACAAATTAAAAATGACGATATTTATTGTCCTTGAAAGTTTTCGAACTTTTCTAGGTACATTGAGATACTCAACGTAAGATGTCGCAGGCATAAGCTACTTAATACCTGTAGTTTTGTTTTATACAAAAAAAAAAATTGGTTGCCTGTAAAGTCGGTATACGGGCGAAAGTTTTACGTGACAACGACTTTGAGTGGTAAAATGTTTTCGAGTGGAAGGGACGCATGCCTTTCACTTTTTATGTCTGTCTCTCTCGCTCTTAGAAGGGACACGCGTCCACGACACGCTTACAATGAGAGCGAGTGAAAGGCACGCGCCTTTCACTCGCTCTCATTGTAAGCGCATAACGTGAGCCAGTTTCTTGAAGTGTCACCCGGCTAACCAATTTATAAGACGTTGTCACGTCAAAAAAAAAAAAAAAAAAAAACAAAACTATGATAACCGTTAAGCTCGTCTAGACATCGATTATTTTACCTAGTTTTGGCTACACGGGACGAAGACTGACAGGGATTCGGGACGCAACGCTTCAACTCGCATGTATCCCGGATTCTCATATCTGTGGCAGCCCTACGGTACCGGTAAATTGTAATCTTGTTCTTGACCGCACTTGACTTTGAGACTTCTGAATAGTTCTACCCATACTACCTTCGATATGCAAGCGTCACCATCAAAACCTGTTGTGATGCTTAGGGTTAGGCTTTTTTTTTCAACGGGACGGAGGTCCACCACACATTCCCACCACTGTGTCTACTTTATAGCCGGGATTAACAGCGGCGACCGCCAAAATAGGCAATGAAGTCCATTTCAGGCCCGGGGGTAAGACTGCCTTGGAATTCACAACGAATTTAATCAGAAGAAGTTACAAGGAGTCAACAATGTGGCTAGTCAAATGAAGCTTAACTGCCGTGCAACACGGATTTTAAGTCATCATCATCAGGTCATTTTAGTCTCCACTACAGGAGCACGACCCTCTCTCGTCCGTCAGAGACAGAAGGAGGATTTGGCCTACACTCCCCACGCTGGCCACACGGGTTGGGGAGGCTTGAGGATTTGCTTGAGGATTGGGATTTTAAGTATCTAACACTATTGCTGACCTAAAACATTGAGTTGTTACCTAACACATCGATTCCAATAATATGAGTTACAAAATCGTCTGAATGCTTGGTAATTCTCCCTTGTTGCTATCAAATCAGAATAGTACCCCGGATGTGACATGCAACGAATTCAACATGTCGTCCCGTTCTCGCCGTCAAAGATCACACTACCAGATAACATGGTGTGCTGTTTGATCGAATTCATGACTTGCAGTAGAACATGGCTTAGGCTTGTAAAACTAGTGGCCATGCTTTGCTTGTTTGATGTAACTCATGATCCAGTATTATTTTGCTATAAAATACGATTACCCCGTATCCATCCAGAATACTAAAACATATATTTCAAGTATTCTCTAGACAGGCGGTTAGGAAGAATAACAAAAAGGGCAGTCTTTGCTTACTGCGTTTCTTCGAGCAAGCTTCTTAAACCCGTTTTTCGGATCCGATGTGATAGTGAAAATAAGGATATGAGCCTCAATTCTGTCAATAAACTTTTTGACTGCTGAAGAAGGGAGGGTTATGTTTACGAATGTATGTATCGGCATCAACCCATAATCATCCCACAGTTGGGATACGGGTGGCAGACCCGTATCCCAACTGTGGGGTTTTATTGAAGGGGTTTGGAGAATACTCCCCCACGGTGCTCAACTGCGGATTGGCGGAGGCCTGTGTCTTCAAGCCTGCCACAGACTTGGCTCAACGACTGTAGTCTAATGACAATAACCGGGACCGACGGCTTCACGTGCCTTCTGAAGCAAGCTCTCAAGCAGACAGACCGACAGATGGACATGGCGAAACTATAAGGGTTCCTTGTTTACTACGGAACCTCACAAATAAAAAAAGGTGTCTATTTAGAGAAAATCTGTATGTTAGAGATTTCATGTGATATAGATAGATATAATATATCAACAAAAGAAGACATTTTAGTCATTCATCATACAAAGAGTATGATGAATGAATTTTATCTTTGTTTTCATATATTTATTACGTTCGTTTGCATGTTTGTATTACGAGCCACTACCCACGCTTAGCTGTGGCTCATTCTTCCCGTTCCCATCTCATTGCAATGGATTTTCCCATACAATCCTTGTCCTGACAATTTTATCATATTTTTTTTCGTAAATAAAAATCGGTCCAGCTGTTCTTGAGCTATAAATGTTGTTTGTTGAGTTATAAATGGTGTAACTAATCCGACTTTCTTTTACATAAAGCTATTTAATATTTGTTATTAATAGCTGTCAGCTTTCCGAAATCAAATAAATAAATTTATGAAATGAATGTACAAAAATAAAACCGGCCAAGCGCTAGTCAGACTTGCAAAAAAAGGTATCGGCCTATCGTAAAAAAAATAATGTACTTATAACCTCTATGTACTTCTATGAACGATGTATGAGGTAATATTAAATATAATAACGTGGAATAGTACAAGTGCTTTATTATAACATTATTCTATGATCGAAGCATCTATGTTGTTATCTATCAAAATTTCAAAAAACAAAAAAGCTTTTTTTGTTAGCTCACTCATTCGCAGGAACACAATAATCCTCAAGTCAACTCTACTTGCCCAGTCGGGCAGTTTAAAGAGTACCCTATGCCCTACCTCTTTTCGCCAGAACCTCGTTTGTCAGTCAGGAGCTACACCACGGGCAGGCTTTGGTTCAATGATGCTGATTGATGCTGCACTTAAACCCCACTCATCGCGTTTGGAGGGGAAATTAATGAAAAAGTCTATTACTGACATTAGTCCTTGTGACTATGACAAATTCACAAGCCTTAATAATAGGGTTGATTCTCTCTTAACACCAATCGAATCTACAAAAAAATAGCCAACAAATTACACCGGTAAAATAAACAAGACAGTATTTTCAAGTTTCACATATGCCAAACCCATTTTAGATATCTATGTGTTTATCACGACATGGATTCCGGTGGGCAAGCCTGGAAATTTCCGTACTTCACCAAGATACCGAATTTGCAACACTCGACCCATTTTTGCGATAAAACTTGCAATTGCAACATAACATTTTTGACAGGAAACTTATCGGTTAAGTTGTAAATATTATCAGATAAGTAACGTGGATTAATTTTACGTTTCCTAAAATCATTTTTTAATTTTATAAGGATTAAAGTTTATTTATCTATTAACAGTTTGTTTAGTTACAAATCACTGGAATTGTATATAATCTGCAATAACAAAAATTCCCTCAATGGAATAACAATGACTGACAATTTCAGGGACTCGAAGGTTGACTGGAAGAGATCCCTTATAGGGATAAGTCCGCCCTTGTACACTATGTTTTATCACTACAATCTGTGTTATGTAATATTTAATGCAATAAAGATTTTACAAATAAACATAGACGGTTGTTGTGTTTATGCGAATGAGTGAGGTCACCAGAAAGAAAGAAAGGAAGGAGTAGGCTTTTTCTTTTTTTTTTATACTACATCGGGTGGCAGACAAGCATACGGCCCGCCTGATGTGAAGCGGTTACCGTAGCCATATTAACGCTCGCAACATAAAATATCGCTCGCGCGCCGCCACCCCCGCTGCCAACGCAGCATCTCCTTCATTTCTGGTGACCTCACTCACTCGCAGGAACACAACAACCCTCAAGGGAATTGTTATTTGGCTGCGGTATTCTGTGAGGTGGAGGTACATTCCCCAGTCGGGTAGCTTACAATTACGCTCCCTACCTCTCTTTTCGCCAGAGCTTCGTTTGTCAGTCAGCAGGGTGCACCGCGTGCAGGTGAAGTTGGCTTTGGTTCATAGATGTTGAGGAACCACTTACACCCCTAATCTGGCAACGGATCGGCGACCCCTTGGTGTTGCTGATCTCCATGGACGGTGATGATTGATTTCCATCAGGAGACACACATGCTCGATTGCTCGCCACTCATATAAAAAAATCAAGAGGAACTATTTATATAATAACTAGCTAGTGCCCGCTACTTCATACAGGCGTATCTCGGTATCCAGTGAGAATTTTCAAAACTCCTTTCTTAGGCTGGATCCACACTATAAGGTCGATCACGGTTCGTTCGCGGTCCGATGTCGGTCTAGTAGAATTTCTTCAAGACTGATCGGGACTCGAATGGGATTCGTCCGGAACTTAACTGTTATTGATAGTATGAATACACACATTGTCATTCATTTAATAATATTTTACCAGAATGAGATCGCACCGCGAACGAACCGTGATGGACCTTACAGTGTGGATTCAGCCACTTGGATGCATGGAATGTGTCAAAACCGCTCTACGTCTTTCTTGAATAACCTCATGCTGCTTTCAACGCCAGAGGTATTGCTCACACGTTGCCGACTCAGTCAATAACACTTCACGCCTGTCTTGAAAAACTTCATGCTGTAATGTATACAATCCATAAGCATCAATCCATAATCATCCCACTATTGGGAGATTAAAGGATCCGGTGGACGTATCACTGGTGCTGCGCACTGGATCCATTCTAAGATAAGATAAATTGGAATACGGGTCTTCCCTCAATCGAAGGGGATTAGAGCATACTCTACCACGTTGCCGCGTTGCTCTGCTGCGGGTTGGCGGAGGCCAGTGTTCTCAAGCCGCACAAAGATCACTCACTGGGCTTAACGACTGTCATCTAATGATAATAGCCAGGACCGACGGTTTAACGTGTCCTGTGAAGCACGGAGGAGCACGAGATAAATAAACCCAACCATGGACAGGCTACGGTCGATGTTGCTTAACTTGCGTGATCGATTACACTGACAATCGCAATGACGCTATCGAGCTCTTCCAAGTATAGTAAGTAATATTACCCGCGCGCTGGCATCGTTGCTTGATCATGCAGCATTTCCTTATGTCTGGTGACTTCACTCACTCGCATGATGGAATGGGAAGATGGGAAATATTTTGGATGCGGGCTTCTGTGAGTTAGAGGTATCTTCTGCCCCAGTCGGGTTCGACATGCCCTACCTCTCTTTCGCCAGAGCCATTAATATTAAAGTACTAAAGAGGTAAAGTAGAAGAGAGTACTAAAGAACCACCCCGTGCAAACGAAGAAGAAAAACTCTTTAAAAATAATCCTTAGTGTCGGCTTGTCGCATGTCTCCCTGTACGCTACTGGTCAAGGAGGGGAAGAAACTCTCCTCAGGAGGAAGGTCCTTCTTGACAACTGTTGATGAGTTGCGGAAGATGGTTTGCCGCGTTTCCCGCGACCTCGTCATACGACGACAGGGGGTTCGTGGGGTTTTAGTCGGTATGGCTGCCAATTCCCCATAGCAGCTGAATCTGACATAACTCGCTGACTGGCGTGGTATCCTTAACGGATTTCCACACGTAAATTTAAAAAAAATATCTGAAGATGGCGGTGAATCACATCCGAAATACAAACTAGTTAAAAGTATAATTTACATATGTATTTAAGGTGGCATATTATCTACAAGCTATGTACTAATCAGTACATAATAAAGCCTAGACATTATCTTCTGGTATCTCTAATGTCATTGGCGTGTAAGTGTATTTTTTTTATACCACTAAAGTGGCAAGCAAGCATACGGCCCGCCTGATGGAAAGCAGTTACCGTAGCCTATGAACGCCTGTAACACCAGGGGCATCACACGCGCGTTGCCGACCCTGTAAAAACCTCTTCACGCCCTTTTTGAAGAACCCCATGCTGTAGTCTCCTGAGAAGACCTCGACAGGCAGTTCATTCCACAGCTTGACCGTACGCGGGAGAAAACTTCTCTGGAACCGCACGGTACGCGACCACTTAGGCTCCAATGTGTGAGGATGAATTCCATAAATTAGTTTAGCTTACCTGAACTTAGTGTAGCTTTTTTGTTATAACAATCGAGGAATTTTTGGGGTGTAAAGGGGTTCATCAACATCTTTGAACCCAAGCCAACTTCACCTGCACGCGTTACACCGTGCTGACTGACAAACGAAGCTCTGGCGAAAAGAGAGGTAAGGAGCGTAATTGTAAGCTACCTGACTGGGGAATGTACCTCCACCTCACAAAATACCGCAGCCAAATAACAATTCCCTTGAGGGTTGTTGTGTTCCTGCGAGTGGGTGAGGTCACCAGAAAGGAAGGAGATGCTGCGTTGGCAGCGGAGGTGGCGGCGCGCGAGCGATATTTTATCGAGATCTTGAGAGAGAGATATTTGGATCGAGATGATAGATATGTAGCTGCAAAACCAAACTGTATCCCCTGATTTTGTTATCACTCGTTTTTTTGAATTGCCTCCCCATTGAAGCAATTTTAAAGACGTATACGTCAAAATTTTCAATTTCATTTATCATGTGGAATTATTCGTTAACGAAGTCGTAGACCCATTCTTTTGTACCAAGAGTATTGTTAGGGTTCATGTAATGTAAATTCAGGGTAATGTGGGCAATGTAGAAAACATTGCCCACATTACCCTTGCCACATTACCTTGCCCACATTACCTCAATGATTGCTGGTAAGGGAACCTTTGGTGAAAGTCCAACTCGCACTTGGCTGGTTTTATTCTTTTATCAACATATGCATAATTATCAATATACTAAATTATTATCGCAATTATTACATTATTAGTTGACGTAATAAAAAATAATGATCATTAATTACCTGTTGCATGCCTACTTCAAGGACGACATCGACGTTGCTTGCCACCGACCATCGTAATTCGCAAATTTCTCATGTCAGCACAGCGTTTGTTATCTTGGTTTGTCAGAAATATAAATACAATACCTTTATTTTGCTAAAAATGTGGTACATAATATTGATATTAAAATGTCAAGAGTAACATCCTGGTTTCACACATACCAGACAGAAGTGCTGCAAAATAACAAATAAAATAATTAAATAAATGTCTTGTACTTAAAGAAGTTAAAATATTATCGGCAATCGTGTAGAAACATTGTTTCACTAGCCAGGCTTGTGGTAGCCACCGGAAGACTTGTTGTAGGATATAGAGTATCGTCGACAATTAATGGACAAATGAGGTTTAATATCTCCTGTTGTACGTACTGGCCACATACATTAGTAAATCTTATTAAAAAAAGAAAGTATTAGAATTTTCTTTTTTTCGAATTTCATTTGTATTTATGTAGTTAAGAAAATCCAAATAAATTAATTTAATTGTCACATACATCCATAATATTTAGCTTTATACACCCTTTTTTTGCGTTTCTCTAAATTTGTCCATGAGTCCGGGTACAAAACTAACATACGGCCCGCCTGATGTGAAGTGGACATTCCCTCTCTCACACGGCTGGTCATAATCAAGTTAATTATTATTTAACTGTGGTATGTTGTGGTATGTTATGGGGCGTACTTTCCAAGTCGGGTTCTGTCTCTCTTTCTCGTGAGCCTTGTTTGCTGGGCGGCAGTGTGCGCCACGTTGAGGTTAATTTTGTTTAATTTTTTATACCTCGTAGGGTGTCAGACAAGCATTCGGCCCACCTGATGTCAATGTTTTATATTTATTGTGATACTAGCTGACCCGTCAGACGTTATCCTGTCTTCTTAACTATGATTATTGAATTCGAATTTGTTTCACGCACGCTGTTAACTGACTGTTCTGTCTTCAGCCCCCTTACCATCAACTCTTATTGCGATTCAATAACTGAATAGAATGCTTATTCATCCCAATGAATAAGCGACTCTATTTCATTGAAATAGACTTTATTTCAGTTTTCATTGAAATAGACTATTTCAATATACTCTATTTCAATGAAATAGAGTCGCTTATTCATTGGAATGAATAAGCATTCTATTCAGTTATTGAATCGCAATAAGAGTTGATGGTAAGGGGGCAGTTTCTTAAATTTTCTAATATTACGCTCAACTTCCTAAATTTTTTCTTTCGTAAAATGTTCTCTAGAAGAACCCCATTTTGTAGTCTCCTGGGATAACCTCGACAGGCAGTTCATTCCACAATATAATAGTACGTGGGAGAAATCGTATCTGAACATTTCGAACTTTAGCCCGAAACTTCGGGTTTTTCTTTCGGAATGGGCTCCCAGGTTTTTCTATGGACGTAGTTTCAGTTTCCGCAAATGTAATTTCAGTGATTTCGGAGGCATAGTACGTGACTTTCTTTCTCTTTTTTCAGCCTTCCCCATAATTCCGAGCATGGCATGTCTGCCATAGGATTTTCCGGAACATAATAATATTATGGCGTTATAGTATCAGTTGGCTTAAGATACCGGCGATAAGGGTTCTAAATTTATTGGATGTGTGATGATAGCGTTGTTTTTATTGACTTTTCACGTAGGGCTGGCGATTTTCAGTAAATAGGCAAATAATTATTTTATAATAAATCTTATATATAATAAATCTTACAGATACTTAGTTCATACTCGCTTAATATGTTACAAATACTTAGTAGCTCAATGCGCTAGTAAGGACTTACTATCGTATATTAATTCATGTTAGTCCTTTACAGTATGTAGGAATATTGCAAGGAATAGTCTATAGGCTACGATAACTGCTTTCTATCAGGCGCGCCGTATGCTTGTTTACTACCTTAGTAGTACAAAAAACTATATAAAAAATGTATTTACGTATGTTGCTCCGTAGTGCCTAAACTGTTCATCACATTTGGACGAATAAGGTGTCAATCGATTCGTTATTATGGCCCGGGTAACATAAGCTACATTTTAACCGACTTCAACAATAAGAACAGTCGATTTTTACCTTTTAGTGATTTTTCCGTAGTCGGGTTACATTTTTTTAAACTTTTTCTTTTTTATCAATGCGGCCTGGCCAATCGGAAGCGGCGTCTACAGCCTACATAAATACATAAAATATCGATCACGCTCCCATTCCTATCAACGCAACAACCCCTATTAGTTTCCTAAAGGTTATTATTTGACTGGGGTCTTTTGTGAGGTAGAAGTGCTTTCCCAGGCAGGCTGCTTATAGTTACGTTATACTCGACCTCTCCTCTGCCAGAGCCTCGTTTGTTAATCACCAGGATTTGCTGCATCCTGGTGAGGTTGACTTAGTTCAAATATAATTAAATTCATGTTTATTATAGTTATAGAAATTTTACATTAGAATCTATACAAACTACTTACCAATAATTAAAAATATACAATTAAATTAAAAACTAAATATGGCTAACTATATATACAAATAAAACGGTAATGACTAAAACTAATTAAAAGTAATAAAATATAATAAACTAAATGGCGTCAAAATATTCTTCCGCATCGCCGTCAAAAGGTAAAGTGGCCAGAAGGCTAGCAGCATTGCCACGCTGGATGGCAATGCTTATTCGCTGAGCGAGAAATAGGCCAGCCCTCTGGTCACGGGAAGAGTCGACCAAACGTTTGGAGATATCTCGAAATAAAATTCTTGCGCTCGGACCCCACGGGCCAAGTGTTTCCACCCCAAACGGCTCAAAAACATAATTACCGATGAGGTTTGAATATTTGCGCCGTTTGAGGGTCTCCGCTGATGCTGCAGCAGCCCCCGCAGAACACGACGTATATGGAAGATGGGAAGGCGCGAGGGTGTCGACGCATGTTGCGTCCCACACCAAAGGTCTACCCATCTTCCATGGCAGCAATGACATACCGTCTGGTCTCTTCCCATCGTCGCGTACCAGACCATTTGGTTCCAAAACTGCTGGGACCCCGGCGGTGGAAAGAGCCCGACGAATAATATCATTAATGCTGCCATGACGTGGGATTCTGCCAGCGCTCCTGCAACATGAGAGGCCATGGTGTCCGAGCCGGTCGACATCTTCACCACATCGACAGCGATGCGGAACAACGCAAGAAATTCCTAAACGGAGGCAGGCTGCTATACGAAAAGTGCCGTCATCCAACATAGTACCAATGTTTGGAGACGGCAACGCTTGCAGCCAAAGGCCCGATTCCCATTCTCCCACAGCCAGTAGACGAGCCCGCTCTGCAGAGTTAGTCGATGTGTCAATAAGCTGTTTCCGGACTAACTCACACAGCGGCCAATCCCACCGTCTCTGGGAGGAAGGGTTGATGGGCATATCATAACTCGGACAGGCCACCTGCCAGGCATACCTAGCGTCGGACAAACACATTACCTCCGAAGTAACCCGTGTAGGAGAAAGAATTTTCCGGGTCAATTCTTCGGTACTGTGGACCGACGACAAGAATGCCGGCAGGCTTACGCTAGAAATTTTGCGGATACCGAGCCCGCCAAAGCGTATAGGCAGTGTAGCTTGCAGCCAGGCCCGGTCATCCAGGTCTAAATTTAGTAATCTGCATAATGTGTTTCTTAGTGTTACGTCGATCCTTTCCAAGAGTGCCACATGTTTCCACATGTGGCAGGATCGAAGGACATAAGTAAATTTTGGCACGAAACAGCAATACCGAATGATTGTATATATTGAATGAGTACTAATTTTAGAAAATCTTTCCGAAATGTCGTCAAAATTTTGAATTTTTTCTTCAACGAAAGGTAAAAAAGCTTCATCTAAGACGGGAGCTCCAAGGAGACGAAGAGAGTGTCTTTCTGAAATTTTGATGCCTGAAGTTATTGCATTAAATTTTTGTATGGTCGAAAATTTGTCTATTTGTTCTGAAAGGAACAACTCGCATTTTGAGGGATTCAATTCTAAACCAATATTCAGAAGTTCATTTTTTAGTAAAATTAAATCCCTCAAAACGGTCTCTACATCGCCACCTAGAGTCCCGTCATCTAGGTACCAAAGATTAAATTTCGAATTTAGTTTGCGAATAATGGGATGTATGGCTAAACTAAATATGGCCGGTCCGAGAGGATCACCTTGCTGGCATCCGACAGCGGAGTCTAATGGATTGGTTTTGAATAATAATTTTGATGGTTGTCGATAGCATTGCCAAATGAAACTATAAATTTCTGGAATTTCTTTTTGAACTTCTGCCAACAAGGTGTCCCTGTTGACTGAATTAAAAGCGTTTTTAATGTCAACCTTAACGACGACCTCACCTTCATTGCTATTCAGATATGTAGATAATGCATGCACGGCAGCCTCACAGCCCCCCTTTGAACCGAATCCTACTTGAAGGGGCTGGAAATATAATTGGTGCGAATCTTACTTAGAATTCAAAACCCTTGAATCATTTGAAGGTAGGCAAGGAGCCTTTGGAAGAAGTTTTATAATCATGAATAACATTATCACAAGGGGTAACGTGTATTTTTATCTTATTGCAGTTACTAAACAATCATACTGTAGCTTTTATTGCTTGCGGGTGAATATGAGATTCTGTATTCAACCCTAATCCTATTTTTTATATTATTTATTCCATACTTTTCGCCCGTATGAGTTTGGTATATATAGTAAGTATAAGTAGCTGTAATTACATATCATCAGTCAGATCTGGAAGATATTATATATTGTTTTCATTGAAGTGGTTGAAAAACATTGAATCGATCAATGTCGTTTGCGACTAATTGTTTTGCACATATTTTGTATAATCATTTGTAGCTGTGATAAAAATACCTATCATGAAATGATAATCAAAAAACTTGATAGTATTTTTTTATAATACAACTCAAGTTAAAATAACGGGACGGGGGCCCACCACATATTCCCACCACTGTGTCTCCTGTGTAGCCAGGATTAACAGCGGCGACCACCAAAAGAGGCAATGCACAATGACGTCCACTGCAGTCCCGGGGGTAAAACTACGGCTGCTTTGGAACTCACAACGGATTTAATCAGAAGAAATTAGTAGGTGCAGAAAGCTTTTGGAATTTGATTTCCCCTCTATAAAACTTATGACAACACAAATTATGAAATATAAAAAAATATATATTAGGTTTATCGACAGCCCTGAATTACCATCTAAGGAGCTTTGCAAGCGGTTGGAATTTAACGCGAGCCGGCCGGCGAATATCTTCAGTGTCCGCTCGGAACTTGCTCTACTTCGGTCTCAGCCCCCTGGTAAGTACCTAACCTATCGTAACTTCTTGATTAATGCTTATATCTTTATGTATTTTCTACATGGACGTAAATAAAATCCAATCTATATAATGCTAAAGCTATAGTCCCATGCATGGAATAGATTTGTCAATTGTAATTTCATACAATTCATTTTCGGACTTTTTTTTATATATTATTACTTGTTAAATTAAGTTAGCTAGATATCGTATGCTGAGATAACTAATTACAATCAAACGACCCCTATGCGTGTTTTTTTATTAACTGCTAATAAAAGTATGTTTGCCGTGTGGTTTCCGGCAGACTAGAATAGAATCACTCCGTTTCTTCCCGTGGATGTCGTACAAGGCGACTAAGGGAAATACATTGTCAAATATCGATCAGGCCTCCCCAACCCGTTTGGCCAGCGTGGGGAGTGTAGGCCAAATCCGCCTTCCGTCTAGGACGGACGAGAGGGTCGTGCTCCTGTAGTGGAGACTGAAATGGATCCGATGATGATGATGATGATCTATACTTTGACGAGCTCGGTGGTCGAATGGCTAGCAATGGCCAGTTTGACTCCGAGGTTGCGGGTTCGTTTCCCGCACAAGATTAACATTTGTGTGTATGAAATATAATTATCTGTTTGTCTTGGTCTGGATGTTTTCTATGTATTATGTGTGTTTACAATATATATACAAATACATTTATCAGATAGCAAACTAGTACCCATAGTACAAGCTTTACTTAGTTTGAGACTCGATGACGGTGTGTAATTTGTCCAGGAATATTTATTTATTTGAGCTATCTAGGAGAAATTAATTGCGGGAAAACTGTTTTAGCTAATTTTGATGATGTCAACAAGTTTAGGGCTAACTCTGCCATATTGTTATGCTGGTCTTTAGTCTTAACTGTTCTTGACCTTAACTGTCATCTAATGACTACAGCCGTGACTGAATACTTAACGTGTCCTGTGAAGCATAGACGAGTTCTTAACAGCCCGTCCACAGTTAGGCTATGTCTGCGTTGATCGACTTGACTACTCGAACAGGGGTCTACCAGCTAAACTGAACCGATTCCTATCGGATTAGCTTAGCTCTTTTTTTTTATTCTACGTCGAGTAGCAGACAAGCATGGCCCGCCTGATGTGAAGCGGTTACCGTAGCCTTAGTAACGCTTGCAACATAAAATATTGCTCGCGCGCCGGCACCCCCGCTGCCAATGCAGTATCTCTTTCCTTTCTTTCTGGTGACCTCACTCACTCGCAGGAACACAACAACCCTCAAGGGAATTGTTATTTGGCTGCGGTATTCTGTGAGGTGGAGGTAGGTACATTCCCCAGTCGTGTAGCTTACAATTACGCTCCCTACCTCTCTTTTCGCCAGAGCTTCGTTTGTCAGTCAGCAGGGTGCACCACGTGCAGGTGAAGTTGGCTTTGGTTCAAAGACCTTGATGAACTACTTACACCCCAAACAAAAAATGATGGACCATGGATCTCTAGCGGATAAGCTGTAGATATTTGTCAATAACTTAGATGTAAGACCTATTTTTCGACTCAAAATGTTCGGTGGTAATCGGCTTCAGCTTCAGCGGTAGGGCCCCAGGTTGGGAAGCGGGCGCGTGTCACTAGTACCAGTTCATAAATATGCTTCAAATATAGGTAAATGATTGATGTAAGTCGATGGAGCTAAAAATATCCGCAAGTACGTTGTTGCAATTCATACTAGTAAATAACATCGTCAACCCTTTTTCATCTCATTGCTAGGATATGGGTCTCCCCTCAATCGAAGGGATTTAGAGCATACTCCACCACGCTGCTCAACTGCGGGTTGGCGGAGGTCAGAGTTTTCAAACCGTCTAAAGGCTTTTCTTTGTTATGCACGCAATGACGTAAACCACAACGTGTGACAAAAAGATATATTATTATATTGGTCAACAAGATGACTTTTAGCTGCCTCGAAATCGACATATCTGTGTGAGTTAACTGGCGAAACCTCTGCGAACATAGTTGAAGTTTACATTAACATTTGATCCTGTTTGCAATTCTTTCACCCTATTTATAAAAAAAACATTGGAAAACAACAAATCAGGGATCATATTTATTTCAGAATGAAACATATTCTACCAACTCTACTTTCTGTTATAGTATGCTACCATATTAAATAAAATAAATAAATATTTTTGGACAATTTACACAGCGCCATCTAGTCCCAAATTAAGCGCAAAGCTTGTGTTATAGGTACTAGACAACCGATAAATGTACTGAAATACATTTTTTTTTGTAAATACATACTTATAATACATAGAAAACACCCAGACCAAGACAAACAGACATGTTCATGCACACGAATGTTTGTCTTGTGCGGGAATAGAACCCGCGACCTCGGAGTCAAAGTGTCCATTGCTAACCATTCGACCACCGAGCTCGTCGGTTACCTTTATTATACCGCATATTATGGTATTATACCATATCTTACATTGGTATAGTACACGCTTTGCAACTCTACTTCGTACACGCGTATCTACGTATCCTGTGGGTCATAATCGCTACCAGCCCCTTTCCCACCATCTCTTATTGCGATTCAATAATTTAATAGATTGCTTATTCATACCAATGAATTCGCATTATGAGATGATGGTAAGGGGGCTGCACGCCAAATTTCAACCCGATGCGTCCAGTGGTTTGATATGATTGCCTTTATAGATATAGATTGTGAAAATTCAATGTAGAGCCCTAGTAGAATTCCTAGATAGCTAGCTTGGCCGATATGATCGTGGATGGATATAACTGTCACATGAGCGACCGACGCCCATGTGACATCATATTTGACTCAATCGAACGACATGCAAACAAAACAAAACGAGCTTGTAATCATGTTGAAGTCGTTTGAGTTTTCCATCAAGCAGATTGACCACCAAACTTTTAATAACTATAGTTTCGTTCGATAGGGTAACGGCACACTTTAAATGTTTTTGTTCCTTGTAAGTATTTATTTGGACAAGGAATGTCAAGGAAAGAACAGCTGTACAAAATAAACAAATGAACGGCAGAATGATATGAACATTGTCTACGTCTCGGTATATTTGGCAAATCTTTGGGAGAAGATGTACATTTTATGAGTTCATATGTTTACATTATATAATAAGTATAATAGTATCTATAGATTATTTTTTACTTTAATAGCTTACTGTAATAATTATAGAACATACATGAAATCAAATAGGTAGGTAAACCTATTTTATAAAGAATAACTAAATAAATTAAAACTACATATACTTAACTTAAAACTAAATTAAAAATAAAATATAACTAAATTAAAAACTAAAATTATAATTAAATACACAGAAAAAAAATATCATTAGGTATATTGACTGTCCCGACAATTTTCGGGGATTGTGGCCAAAAAAATAAGGTATCCTATGAAAGGTAAGTAGGTATATAAAATTAATGAAATAAAGAAAATAGGCAGATTTATCGAATAATATAATGTCATTAAGATATTGCTTTCATATTATGACCTATAATAATAAATAATTTTTATTACGTGACAATTATATATATATATATCTTATCTTGTTTTACATATCTACCTACTTACTTTATATCCAGCTAGGGTTGCGTGATCATTTACTTTTTATTTAATACTAGCGGCCCGCCCTCGCTTTGCTGTAGCTCAATCTTCCCGTTCCTTTCTCATTCCAGTGGATAACATACAAACCTTACCTAAAAAATTTCACCACAATTATTTTTTCGTATTTTTTTCTGATATATGAATTCTGTTTTTCGCGATACAGACAAATCCAACAAATCAAAGATCATACAAATCGATCAAACTGTTCTTGACATTGTATTATTATTTGACATATTTATTTGAACTTAATTGTAATAATTAACTTAATTGTAAAACATAAAATAATCTTTAAATCATCTTTATTTACCTGATTGTAACATGACATCTTACCAATATGTTCTGGCAAATAAATGATATTCTATTCTATTCTTGAGTTATATAAATGGTGTAACTAACCCGATTTTATTTATGAGGGAAAAAGCTGGATGGGAAAGATAAAATCGAGACCATACAAGAATAATTTTTAATCACAGTAGGTAGTTAGTAAATAAAAATAAAAAAATTGACTAGAAATTTAAACCATCCCCATAGTCTGAATGTAATTTGAACTTGCTATGCTAACAAGTTATTATTTCCTACAGGCAAATACGTTTAGGTTTCGTTTCTCGTAAAAGGATAAATATTTTGGAAATTGGAGCATCACAGATCATTTTTTTTATTTCGTCCATAAGTAAAATTTACGACATGTTGCATTAGAATTACTAGCGTTATTAAACATTTTGAAACATACCAATGTCAGATATAGACTGAAAGAAAAAAAAAAACATTGATGAAATCAGTGCGTAAAAGCCGTTTCGATACGCTGTTTTCAACATAAATTTTTCCAATATGAGAAATGAAAGAAATTTTATTGTAAGTACAAAGTAAAAAAAGCCACAAAACGCCAAGGTTTGGACTTTGTGTCTTACGTAGGTACATTACTTGTTTATGCACGAGGCTACATTTTTTGAGGTAGGCTAAACAAAAGCCACTTTCAGTGGTGCAAACGTCATTGCCACTAAAAAATTTAAATGAAATTCAAACATAACAACATGACTACTAAAGAATATTATCACTGTTGTCGTACTGACGAATTGACGATATTCGGTATTAAGTGTTGCGTCAGATATAATGCCTTAGGCGGTCCATGGCGACCTTGTAAAGTATTCCACGTCAGAGCCTACTCATCAGGGTCTAATAACCCACTTGGCTCTTAATTCGATATAGCCGCGGTTGGAAAGCGCAACCCGGCTTTGCCGCCATTCCGGTCACTGAACCGGTGGAATGCTTACGGTAGACGTAGACACGCGACTACGGGACCGGTGTGGCCAGCCCACTTTACAATAGATTCGACTATTGATCTTGTGACTAATACCGCAATGAGCGATGACCGCAACTACGAGTACTTTCATCATGAAATTTAAACCCATTTTTGGGATTTTACTATCTCGTAGAGTTACTAACTAAATTGTAAAAATAATCTTGATACTTTAGTTAAATGTAATTGAAATAGGTTTCGCGCCGTATTCTTCCAGCATCAAAACCAAAGTCGAAGTCTTTATGTCAAAACCACAGATCTAGTCTGTGGTTTTGACCTAAAGACTTTGACCTAGGTCTGTAGATAATACATATACCCGGGGTTTCCTGGGATTTTTCCTAGTTTGGAGGGCGTCTGAGGAGCGTCCGGGCAGCGCCCGGGGAGCGTCCGGGGAGCGTCCGGGCGGGGTTTCATTTGCAATCCAGGGTTAAAAGTTTTAAATCACTACCGCCCGCTCCATGCTGCGAATAACCGTCTTGTCACAGATTAAAAAAATAGTACTAGTACTAAAAACACTGATGCAGGTCCAGGTTTTAAAATTGAAAATCCGGAGTTTTCATGCATAGCTAGTCCTGGTTGCTAGCGTTTAGAGATGACAACATTGACAGCCCTACCTAGTACCATGAACTAATTAAATTCCAAACACATTGTGGAGGTGATGTGCACACCGAAGCTGTCGTTCACGCTATAATTCGCTTAACATCAATCAACATTGACAATAATCAGTCATCAAAATTCTAATTTTATATGAGGCCAATATTCCTTAGGATGAAGAGTCAGTCAGTACATATTAACAAGTACATCTATGGTAACAGTAAAATTGGTTTTCTTAAAGGCCTGAGCAGACCTGGGACTTTTGCCAAAAAAGATCGCCTAGAAATGCGTCGAACAATGCACACGAGACCTCGTATTCGTGACCATTTTTGGCGGAAAAAAGTCCTTAATAGGTAATTTAAAAAGGTTAGAAATCGCAGACCTAGTCTCTCATGTTTTTCTTTTTAATTTTATAGGTAATTTCGTAGTGCGAAATCCTAGGTCCGTGCGTAATTTTCTTTAGTTCTTTTCTTGTAAGGTCTGAGTTTCTGAAGGTCTTCGAGTAATCTAGGTGACATTAGAGCAAATTATCAATATCTTAATTTATTTTTCACATCCTCCAATTTTGCACTTTTTGTTAGAATATATTTTTATTTTTGTGATTTTTTTTATTATAAATCAATTTCTGTTGTTTCAGATCTCACGCAAATCTAAACCAAAATGTCTCTCGACCAGGTACGTACTATTTCAACATTCTTGTCGGCGGTAATGAGACATACACATACCTGGAAAAAATCGGTTTTGTAAACGAAATCAAGGCTCATGTATCATCTGGATAATCCCATCATGGAGAGAGAGATTTGCAGTGATTCTTATGTCAAAGGCGTAACGTTCACATTGTGTTGTGTCGAATTATGGTTAACGACATTATTGACCATGTTGTGTATTCGAATAGTGTGATATCACTTTAGACTAGTCCGGTAGTCCAGTGGCTCCATCGATTGAGTCTCCCCTCAATCGAAGGAGTTTTGAGCTTACTCCACCATGCTGCTCAGCTCATGTTTGCAGAGACTTTGACGGTACCATTATTTTATTATATGCTTTGACCCGGAGTGTCCCGAGAGTTCAATTGCTACACATTTGTGTTCTAAAAAACAGATAAAGATTTCTGCAAATACGATTATGGTATGAAATTACAAATACTTATTTAAATACACTAGTATATGCTGTGCTAGTGCCGCAAACGAGACCACGCGATTGTTTGTTCAAATCGACAGTTATCGTGGCACAAACAAACACACAAAAATGTTTATGCTGCAACTCTATTTGGAGATATTAACAATATTAGCACAAGATAACAAATTGTACTAATAGTAGTTGCAACCTACTAAATACTAGTTGCAAACAACAAAGTTGAAAAGCGTATCTCGCCGAGCATTACTAACTGATATAAATTATTGCTAGTTAGTAGAGCTAAATGAGTTACATCATTCATTGAACATTTGTATTGCATTGCCGTATGATATATTTATATTATTTCTCCATCTATAGCATATGTCATTGTCACATTTTCCTAATAATTAAATAGTCCCAATAATTAAATTATTTTTATTTATGACAAGAAAAATTGTTACCCCGAAAACTGTTGTATTTTTCCCTCGAGTTTTCGTGGGTAACCTCACATCTTTGGGGCCATCCATAAATTACGTCACACGTTAAGGGGGCGGGAGGGGGTGGAGGGGGTCGACGAAGTGTGATATTGTATGACAAAGGGGTGGGAGAGTCATAAATTTTGTGACGTGACATTTCAAAATCTATTATAATCTGAGTGTATACGAATTGTGAACTATTAACGAATAACTCAATAACATTTTCAACTCTAGATGTAAAATTGCAAAAAAATGTGACGTCACACTAGGGAGGGACGGAGTCTCACAAATGTGACCAGCTGTGACAAGGACGGGGGGAGGGGTCAAAAAATTATGAAATTGGTGTGACGTAATTTATGCATGGCCTCCTTCCGAACTTTACTTTACCCAGAATATTATAATAAGTAGGATTTACTAGGAAATTCAATAAATAAATTTATCTTTTCAGGAATTCCAGTCAATCGCCGAATCCGTCAGGAACTGGAAGTCCAAGCCTGCTGACAGCGAGAACCTGGCTCTCTACTCCCTGTACAAGCAAGCCACTGTTGGAGATGTCAACATCTGTATGTATCCAAACATAAATTCATACTTAGTCCAGATTGTTCCAGAATATAAAAAATAACATTCCCATATTTTTGTACAGTACCTACACGTAGTGGGCCTAAAATGTTTTACCTATATAAAAAGAAGAAGAAGAAAAACATTTATTTGCACATTTCACAGTACACTATTTTAAGAACAAGTCAAACAGACACAATTATTACTTATAAAAAAAAATTAAGTACTGTGCAATGTCACAAAATGGTCTCAACTCCAAAAACCGAGATCTGTAGCAGACTCGGCACTGATTTATAGACGCATTCTTCTCTGTGTGGCTAGATGAACGCAAGGCAATTCACTCAGTCCCGCGTTATTTAGGGCGTAGGTGGTTCATCTGGGATGTAAGTGGTTCATCAACATCTTTGAACCGAAGTAATCCTCACCAGCACGTGGTGCACCAACTGACAAACGAGGCCCTGGCCAAAGAGAGGTAGGGCATAGCGTATTTTGTAAACTGCCCGACTTGGGAAGTGCCTCCACCTAACAGAATAACGCAGCCTAATACCAATGCCCTTGAGGATTGCTGTATCCCTGCGAGTGAGTGAGGTCACTAGGCAGCTTAGGAGTTGCTGCATATTATACTTACTACTAGTAGGGAATTGCTGCGTAGCAGCGGAGGTGGCGGCGCGCAAGCAATATTTCATGTTACGAGCGTTAATATGGCTACGGTAACCGCTTTACATCAGGCGGGCCGTATGCTTGTCTGCCACCCGGCGTAACATAAAAAAAATATATTTACCGCTGCTGCAAGATGTTAGCGCTAATCAAAAATAATTATAAAAAAAATTAGATAAAATGTGTGTTCAAGTCTGTAGTGAAGATGATCAGAAACATGAATCACATCTAAGACTCATCTAAGATACCTAGTCCTACGGAATATTCATAAATCAAACATTAAGAAACGAAAAAATACAGTTAAAAAAATCCCATGACTACGCCGAAATTTCCACGAACGCATAAATTACCAAACCATCGGTTGAATATATTAGTTTTCGATGACTAACTGACATAACACAACGTCATAATATGACATTTCGTACCTAAAAAGAATGATTTTTTTCCATCTATAGTGTGTATTTAAAATTTCAAAATCTTTATGTATCAAAAACAGATTTTAACAAATGTTTTGAGGCCCTCATAAAAATACTTTTATATGTCACAAAACTAGTTCGAAATAAGTACACGAGATATTTCGACCTAGTTTTGTGACAAATAAATTTATCGAAATAAACACAAATACTATTTACCAAATTGTACTTTGTATTTTAAGTAAAAAATACTATTTATTCACTTTAAGAAACTAATGAATGTAACAAAAACCCGACTGAGTTAGAAAGCAAAAAAGGTTTTTTTAATTAACTGTACTGGTTTTTTTCTTTGCTCTGTGCTATTTGCTTAAAACGGTTTTTTAATGTTGAACAGCTCCAAAATAATACTGATTTATTCTCACAGTATAGAGTAAAATTTAGCTAGTGGCCCATTTATTCATAGGTCAAGGAAAGACTAGCCATTTTATCTATCCTTACCATAGCTTTTCTGACTTTTCTGGGAATGTTGCCATTTGCCGGTGATGTAATGTTTATGGAAGTAGTTTAGGTAATTTCGAATCGTAATTATACTTTCTTCCTTCTTTATCTTTACCTATTTTATAACTTAAACCATTAAATATCAAGTTAATAAGTGATAAAGTGATTATTTTCACAAGATAAATTCGTTAGTTCCGGCACTAATAAGCCGTTATTATAGGTTATATAAAACTATTAAGTATAGTTTTAAAATCCATTGACGTCATATTGTGCGTATTGATTTTGTTTGAGACTGTGTAAATGTTGTAGACCTTAAGTTATTTTTTTAATATTTGTAAATGGTTGTAGTCAATTTGTTGTAATGTATTAGTACCTATAGCTGTGCCCGCGACTTATCCGCGCGGAATAGTTATTTTTTTTATTATTTATTTATATTAATAAATACATAAAATTTCTAAAATAAAAAAGCCTAACTTACTCCATAATACTCCTTATTACATCAGCTACCTGGCAGTGAAAGTCCCGTCAAAATCGGTATAGCCGTTTCATAGATTAGCCAGAACAAACAGGCAGACAGACAAAAGGAGTAAAAAATGTTATTTTTATATACATATATGTACTGTGTATACATTAATTCGTGTGCATTTAGTAAAAAGCGGTTATTTTAATATTACAAACAGACACTCCAATTTTATTTGATCTGTATTGTAAGTGGTACAGTATCTTTCTTATAGTTAACCAACATCAGCCACAGAATAAATAATAGTACTTATGTACCCCAACTGCGCGTGGTGTACTTTGCCGACTAGCAAGCGAAGCTCTGGGGAAAGAATAGGCCATGATGAGCCTGACTGGGGAAGTACCTCTCAGAAATCTACAGTCAAACCATAATACTCTTGAGGATTGTGTTGTTCTTGTGAGTGATGTCACCAGATGTGAAGAGATGCTATATACATATAGGGGCAGCACCTTTTTCAAAGCTCAAAATTATATAATGCTCGCCTTGTATTTCAAGCGTCTATCTGTTATAGTCTATGATAACCGCATTGAACAGGCTTTATCACAGAAGATATAATATTTGCTTTAAATGTATCCCAGCAGTGGGATGATAATAATTAATAAATAAATATTCCTGGACAAATTACACAAGGCCATCTAATCCTAAACTAAGCAAAGCTTGTACTATGGGTACTAGATAACTTTTGTTTTGTAAATACATACATAAAGTACATAGAAAACACCCAGACCAAGACATGTTCATGCACACAAATCTTTTGTCTTGTGGGGGGATCAAAATCGAACCCGCAACCTCGGTATCAAAGTGTCAAAATTCGACCACAGAGCTCTTCGTCGAGATTATGGATTGATACCGATGGAAAATACCACTTCATAAAGCTGTATCTAAAGGGAAAGTTGATTATCGTAAAGTACTTTTTAAGTACCTTATCAATTGAAAGATATGTTTCGGGTGATTAAGATTATGTCGAACGGTCGATAAAAATTGCAATATGTTATGTGCATTCTTATTTCGAGTTTCAATTTTTATCAAGAATTTACCTTATATTCTAACTCATTCTTTTTCCCTACGTTATCGAATGACGCGTGAGCGGAAGGTACAATTTCGCTGTTTCTTTTTATGTTGTATTTGTTATTGTCAGGAGTAGGTTCTTATGAAAATAAGAAAGTTGCGCTGAAAATTAGAAAATTTAAGAAAACCGATCTACCGTATTAACTTTACTAATGTACGAGTAACTTTATGTAGATGGACAGAACTGTCAGTCATTTGACAGATTACTTAGCGTAATAAATTCTTTATTACGTCATTATTATGTCAAACTGTATCCCCCGATTTGGATATCATCGTAATAAATTCTTTATTACGTCATTATTAAGTCAAACTGTATCCCCCGATTTGGATATCATTCGTTTTTTGAATTGCCTCCTTATGTAAGCAATTTTAAAGACTTGTGAAGTATTTACGTCAGAAAATCTTAGTAATTATTACCTACTCTATTTAACCTAGTTATATTCTTTTCCAGCTGAGCCTAGCGGTTTAGTGGAGGCCGCGAAGTTCAAGGCATGGACCGGCCGCAAGGGCATCTCCCAGGATGACGCCAAGAAACAGTACATCGACCTGGCGAAACAGTATCAGACCAAATACGCATAAGGACACAAAAGTTTAATTAAGTTATTTATGTAATTATATATTTATGTAAGTTTATTAAATTGTCTTTTAATAAAAATCTTCTCATAATTCTGATATATCATTAATCCTACTCACATATAAAATACTGATGACAGATTATAATATTTTACTGGCTTTAGGGGTGAAAGTAGCTCATTACCACCTTTTCAGCCAAAGCCAACCTGGCTTGCCACCTGCACGTGATGCATCCTGATATCTAACAAACGAGGCTCTGGCGACAGTCGTCAACGTCGTATGTATACCCTGACGATTAGCGGAAACGGCTCTGGTGAAAGAGAAGTAGGGTAGTCTATTTGTAAGCTGCCCGATTAGGGAAGTACCTCCATCTCACAGAATAGGCTATTTGACTAACATTTTTTTCGGTTTGATATGTAGGGACGTCTCCATAATATAACCATAGGTGAAAGAATTACTTCGATAGCACAAAAATCTCTCGAGATATGGTAATTTGAAAATCACAATTTATAGACTGTAACGAAAACGCTCCATACAAAAGACTACCGACGTATGACGTCACAGGTTTGTATTTTGTATGCATCAAATCAGAAATTTGTACGATGGCTATGTTAAATATTACGTTAATGTGATTAGTATAATAATAAAAGTTATAGCATTTTTTATTGCTTCTCCAATGAAAATATATTTTTTTAATAATTTCATAAAATGGACTTTTTCGCCAAACTTTGATTGACGCTGAAAAAAGTCTGACTGAAGATGAAAGTTTGCAGATCTTTATAGTTTTGTGTATTTTACGATATTCGTATATAATTTATACAATTTTTAAACATAGGAAAATAGCCTATTCCGCAGCCAAATAAGTAACTATTTCCTCGAGGGCTGTTGTGTTAGTGTATATTATTCTGTGATTGTGTTCCTGCGCACTCGCACTTACTAGTGAGGTCACCAGAAAGGACGGAGTTGCTGCATTGGCAGCGGCGGTGGCGGCACGCGAGTGATATTTCAGCGTTAATATGGCTGCAGTATTCACTTCACATCTGGCGGACCGTATGTTTGCCTGCCACCCGAAGTAGGTAGCACGTTGACTCCGTGCATTACATGCTTAGAGTATATATATTACTGTATATATACAGTATATATATTACTGTATATATACTCTAAGATTACATGTAATGCATTTTTGATCCAGCTGTGACGTCCGTGTATTATATGTAATGCATTAGTCAATGTTGACATAATAAAGGATTCTGGCAAGGACGTGTGAGTTAAGACTTTGAGCTTTTAAGAACGTATGAACAAGGAACTAAGGAAACTAAAACGCCAATGTCCGATATTTTTATTTTATTTCAAGTAGTAAAAAGGAAACTAAAAAATGCCTAATGAGCTTCATTAAAACGGAGTTTTCTAACCACTCGCGTGTCCAGGTTCGCAACCCAAGGAGGCCTCGCGTGTCCGCCGAACGGCATAGGTCCCAAAATACGGACGATACAAACAAAAATCGTTATAACTGGCGTAATACTACAGCTATATTGAAATAAAAAATACCTATGGATAGCTTATAATATACAGAATGAGACTACATTGTCACAAATTGCTATAATTGAAGCTAAAGTAAAAAATAAACAAAGTAAAAGTCAAGTATATCAACATTTTGCTCGAAAATTTTTTTTCGAACAAGTTTTTATCAATAAACTTTTCATTTCGAAGCAATCAGACTTATATTGAAATAAACTACACTATTTCAGCTTTAAAATGACATATTAATATCTTTCGTAGGTTTACACAGTGTGGAGAAATAAAATAAATAGTATCAGTACTACTCACCAGTCACGGATTCGTCCCCATACAAAAATCACGATCGTAACCCTGCGGGCGCGCTGACATAAAATGTCATTATTTACACATACCACTATATTTCTGTTAAAAACTATTTTTTATATGTTTACAATACACTATTATTCACTTATCTTGCTTTTAAAACACTAAAATAGCATATTAATTATTGTAAACAAACAAACACAACACCGCCATATTTCCGTGATCCGCGCGCGCCCACTTTTCGTGTTCATAAATAAACATGAGTGTTTCGAAACTCATTTAACTAAACACACACACGAAGTACACATCACAACGATTCTTTTGATATATAATAACCGTAGAAAGAAACACTTTAATCACAATAAATAGCTAAAATACCCGTGCCGCCCGCTAACCGTAATGCCGGCGCGCAAAAAACTTGACATTAATAGACAAAACTTTTGGTTTCTTAAAAATTTTGTATTGCCAGTGTCACTTTTTAAATTTTTGACGCGTAATACACTATATCCATCTTATTCTTAATAAAAGTTTCAAGGTTCTGGATAATGAGAAGTTGGAAAAATAAATTTTTGAAATAGGGTCGGCGCGCTGGGATAGGGGACTATACCCAGATCATGCGGGTCTACTTTTTTCTCGGGATAGACTGGAATCCCAGTACACGCGAGTGGCACAGCTGACGGAAAAAAAACAGTGTTACACACAGGGATACCAAATTATAAAATCAAGTTTACCCTCAAATTTTTCCCACAAATATTATAGTGCATTACATATAATACACTAGCTCTGGCGTCCATGCATTATATATAATGCACAATATATTCAGGTGACTTTCAGGTTTTTAACCATAACTATGAGTTATCTAAGTATCGTTTCAATCATTCAAAGGTATTTTATGGCAGTTTATTAAAAAAAAACGCTGGACGTCACTGGTTGATGTCACAAATAACCTGGGACAGTCAACGTGCCAGTATAAAAAAATGTCATCTAAGCCACAGTATAAATGATAGTAATAGGTATAGTGTGACCACGCCCTGCTGCTCTCTAGTGTCGAACTCATCTCCTCTGAGACGAATCTGGAACAGTTAACGCAGGCACACATAAGGCCTGCGGTTAAGTAGTAAGTAAGAGGGATATTTCCCTAGCTCTGAGATGTGTTCAGAGGAGTTGTTTGACGTGATGCCCACGGCCTCCTACAGTCGCACCGCTCGCCATCGACAGGGAATTCATCCTCACACATTGGAGCCTAAGTGGTCGCGTACTGTGCGGTTCCAGAGGAGGTTTCTCCAGGGTAGGTACTATCAAGCTGCGAAACGAACTGCCTGTCGAGGTTTTCTCAATAGACTGCTGCATGGGGTTCTTCAAAAAGGACGTGAAGAGGTTTTTACAGGGTCGGCAACGAGCGTGTGATGCCCCTGGTGGTCAGGTGTTCATAGGTTACGGTAACTACTTTACTTACTACTATTACTACCTTACCTACTTACTACCTTAGTGGTATAAAACAAAGAGATTCCCATAGTCTCTTTTCCTGCAAATATTTGTATTTTTACTGACGATATAACCAGACTCTCGCTTAAGTTTCGACAGCTATTGTGCTCTTCTGAAAGGCTTGTTTTTTCGGGATTTTCAAAAATAAATTGTGTTAAATACCTACCTATAGTCTATAAGTGCTGGACTGTCCTACAAATACAAATAGGCCAGAGTAGCATTCATAATGTTATAATAAAGCACTGTACTGTTCTACGTACTACATTTGGTTTTATTTTTACCGACCGGTTTCGTCGCTAAGGCATTATCAAGTTAAGCAGATGGTGTTTGTGTTACTGCTAAACATTTCTATACCGTGCAATGAATGACAAAAATTATCAAAATAAAAACGGTAATTAAAAAACTAAAAAACCGGCTGCTTTTTTGTGTAATTTGGAAATGAAAAACCCGTAAAACAAGAAAACATGTAGCAGTCGGGACCCATTCTAGAAATGGAGGCTTAGTGAATTTAGAGCACATGTAGGGTTTAGTTTTATTTATTTTCATATGCAATGTCGCTCAAACAGTAAATACATATCTAATGACACCCCTCGGGCTAAAATCCATCCAGCCGTTCGGGCTACAGAGGGTGCCAAACAATTATACATACATACATACTCTCGAAAAACATAACCCTCCTTCTGTCGCAGTCGGGTAAAAACGCGACTGCACCTATAACAGATTTATTAACACGCGTAAGAATAATAATTCCACACAAGCAAAGCCGCAGGCAAAAACGAATATATCAATTATACTGGTCTTCGTCTTCGAGATTAGGATACTAGTAGTAGCACGAACCGTGTGGCCATTCATACACTATAGTTTATATAAAAATTTAACATAGATTAAATATCTTAAAAATATTTTTTATTAGTCCAAATTGTACTTTTCGTAGGGCAATCCTAAGTCGCCATCTTCATTCGCGTTCTAGTGCTCGGCCGTTCAACACGTTCGCTCCAAAAAATATATATTCTTAGTGTCTATTGAGTTTAAAGATGCCAAAGCGTAAGCATAAGGACTCGGACAGCAATGATTATCTCCTACGAAAACTAAAGAAAATCGAAAGGAAGATACAAAAACGTTCTCGAAAACTATCGAGTTCATCATCCTCGGATAATTCCGTTGCGGCATTGTCATTACAAGAAGGTATGTAAAATCAATTATATTTTGTAACGCTTAGTTAAAAGGTTGGAAATAAATATTTAATCTAATCGTAGGTAAAATTCATAGTGTTGAGTACACTTCATTAGAGAGTGTCACCTTCACGAAAGTACATTGAGGGTAGTTTGTTGAGACTATCGCCTTTGTAAAAAAAATAATGATTAAAGTGATGAGCTTATCTCTTGAGGATAATGCCTTCACGTCTATATTATTTGAGCATAGGTTATGAGCCTATGTCTTATATTATGAACTTATTAACCAAATTTGGTTCTTATTGCTGTTATTGTTTACTTGTAGACAACCAACCGGATATATCCGAAGATGCGCCCGTCATAACGGATAGCATAGATAATGCAATGAGTAAAATTCAATCACCTTCAATCGAATTAAGTCAACTCGATATGACACCAACCTCCGTAGAGAATAGTGATACTCAGATTGCGTTGGATGATGACATACTTAACTTATTAGGTGAAACCCCCTCAAAAAGTAAAAACTACAGCTCACCAATACAGTCCGAACTGGCTGTACGTTGGGAACACATAGCCACTTCTGGCTTGACGAAAGAAATAAAAAAGGATATCCTCGACAAGTACCTATTGTCTGAAAACTGTCTTAGAGTTGGGTCCCCTCAGTTGAACCCAGAACTAAGGGCCGCATTGTCTGACACTTTAGTAAAAAAAGACAAAGCCATTGAAGTCAAACAGAACCAACTAGCGATTGCTATAACCTGCATTAGCCAGGCATTAACAAAAATGTTTGCGAGTCAAGACAAGGATACTGACGTCTTAAAATTTTTGTTAGATGGAGTTAGACTTCTATGCGACTATTAATATGTCGAATCAATGTCTCGACGAAGTTTTGTTACCTCTACAATTAAAAAAGAGATTAAAGATCATCTTTATACAACGAATATTGACAGTTTTTTATTTGGGGAAAAACTAGCTGATACGCTAAAAGCTGCAAAAGCAATAAATAAATCAGGAGCTGAAATGAAAACTGCTTCTCAACCTAGATCTGCAGTTTCACAGCCTAAGCCTAACCAACCACGTTCTTTAAACGTGAGACCTCCGCTTCCACTGGCGAGGCAGCCGGGAGCAGGGAGGAGATTAGCGCCTACAGCGCAACAACCTCGCAGATACGAGGCACCAGTACCGCCGCCGCCACAGCCGCTACCGCCGCCGCCTCCACTGTATCGGGCACCGCCGCCAATGCAGCCGCAGCGCTCACGAGGGCGCACGCTGACTCGCCGATAGCTGAGGTACGTCATCATGCTGGTAGACTGTCTTCGTTTTACGATAGATGGCATTTCATTACAAATGATACAGTAATCCTATCATGGATTTTAGAGGGGTATAAAATACCTTTTCACAAAGACCCTGAACAGGTTTTTACACCATTTTCTAAAAATTATTCCCAAGTAGAGTTTAATGAATTTCATCTTATCATTAATGAACTATTAAACTCTGGTGCAGTATCCGAATGCACACCATGTAATGAACAATACATATCAAGTATTTTTTTAGTGTCAAAGCCAAATGGCAAAAAACGATTTATTTTAAATCTTAAATCGTTAAATAATTATATATCAACAAATCACTTTAAAATGGAGGACTTAAGGACAACATTAAAATTAATTTCAAAAAATTCCTTTTTATGTACAATTGACTTAAAAGATGCTTATTTTTTATTGCCCATTAATCATGAATTTAAAAAATACCTTCGCTTTTCATTTGATAACAAATTATATGAATTGAATGTCCTCCCTTTCGGAATGAACACGGCTCCATTAGTCTTCACGAAATTAATGAAGCCGGTTATATCTCTATTACGGTCTCTAGGATACATATCATCTATATACCTAGATGACATATGTATCATAGCAAACTCACATCATGAGTGTCAACAAAATGTAAACCAAACAATAGTTCTCTTGGAATCATTAGGCTTCATAATTAATTATGAAAAGAGCTCATTAACACCTAGCACTATATGTAAATACTTGGGAATGATTATTGATACCAAAAATTTTCATATTGCTCTTCCAAATGAAAAGAGAATTTTGATAAAACGCGAAATATTAAAGTTCATAAAACTGAAACGATGTACTATACGACAATTCGCTCGACTAGCAGGTCTCCTTGCCTCATCCTGCCCCGCCATTCAATATAGTTGGTTGTACACAAAAAATATTGAACGGTGTAAATACCTTGCGCTTCAAAAAACAGATGACTATGATTGTTATATGAGTATTCCAGAATATTTAATAAATGATTTCGCATGGTGGTTAAGCCATATCGACAGTGCTATAAATCCAATAAGAGATGATTACTATTGTTTGGAAATTTATTCAGACGCCAGCAAAACAGGGTGGGGGGCAGCATGTGATAATGATAGAGCCAATGGAAAATGGAGTGAAGATGAGAAAAATATGCACATCAACTATTTAGAGATAATGGCAGCATACTTTGGTTTGAAAGTATTTGCAAAGAATCTAAATGATTGTCAGATACTCCTTCGCATAGACAATACAACGGCCATTTCGTATATTAACAAAATGGGTGGTGTGCGATTTCCTCATCTAACTAGCATTACCAAAAAATTATGGCAGTGGTGCGAGGACAGAAACATTTTTGTGTACGCATCGTACATTAGTTCTCAGGACAATGAAGTGGCAGATGCAGAATCGCGACGATCGCACCCTGATATTGAGTGGGAATTAAGCGACCATGCCTTCAGCAGAATTGTAAAACTATTTGGAAAACCTGATATAGATCTTTTTGCGACTAGGTTAAATAAAAAATGCGACACATATATTTCCTGGCATAGAGACCCAGGAGCCTCAGCAATAAATGCATTTACACTGAATTGGAATAATTTAAATTTTTACGCCTTTCCACCAGTATCAGTAATTTTAAAAATGATTCGTAAAATTATATCTGATGACGCTGAAGGCATAGTGGTTGTTCCCTTCTGGCCCACTCAACCATGGTTTCCTATATTTAAAAGATTATGTCGCGATATGCTGGTACTCGGAACCAATACAAATGTTTTGTTATCTGTTCCTAACAGGCAACTGCAACACAAGGTCACGTTAGTAGCCGCGAGGTTATCCGCACGGCATTATCCCGAAGGGGCATCCCTCGAAATGCATTAGACATCATGTGTGCATCAATATCGGACAACTCAGTTAAACAATATGGAGTTGCTTTTAAAAAATGGTTTGCTTTTTGTAAAGACCACAATATTGATACATATGAGGCTTCAATACCTTATATAATTACATTTCTAACGGAAATGTTTCATACAGGAATTCAATATAGTACATTGAATAGTTATAGGTCTGCCTTATCATTGATTATTAGTACAAAAATAGGCACTGATGACAGAGTAACTAGATTGTTCAGGGGCTTTTATCGAATTCGTCCTCCTTTGCCAAAATATAATATTACTTGGAATCCCTCAATTGTGTTAAGGTTTCTAGAAACATGGTATCCAAATGAGGATATTAGTATAGAATGCCTAACAAAAAAGATTGTAACTTTGTTAGCTCTTATAACGGCACATAGAGTGCAAACTCTAAGTAAAATTAACGTACATAATGTTGAAATTATCACCAATGAAAAAATCATTATAAAAATTCCAGATTTTATCAAAACTTCACGGGCGGGTTCACTTCAACCACTTTTGATTCTGCCATTTTTTAAAGAGAAGCCAGAAATTTGCCCAGCAAGTGCTTTATTAATATATATAAACAAAACCGAATCTTTAAGAAACCATGATCAATTATTTATCAGTTTCAAAACCCCATATAAACCAGTTTGTTCCCAATCAATCAGCCGATGGATAAAAGAGGTTTTAAATAAGAGTGGCGTAGATACAAATATTTTTAGTGCTCATTCAACTAGACATGCGTCCACATCTACCGCATATAGAAATGGGGTTAATCTTGATCTCATACGCAAAACTGCTGGATGGTCAGATTCGTCATCAGTATTTGCTCGTTTTTACCAAAAAGCTGTGATTTCAGATAATAGCAATGATTTTGCAATGTCTATTTTAAATCATAGTTCCTAGCAGTAAAGATGTATATTTTTTTAAATCACTAAAGTTAATCCTTTTTTGTGATATGTTTACTTGTTATAATAAATATAACTGATTATATAAACATAAGTATGTTTTTATTTTTTCTCAAATTCACATCTCTAAAGATCTACTAGTATCCTAATCTCGAAGACGAAGACCAGTATAATTGATGATTAAACGAACTTACCAAGTGATGTTCTATCATAATTATACGAAGACTTCGTCTGAAGAGATTAGCTCCCCCCCACCCATTTAAGATTCCCATGGGTGAATTAAAAAAAAAAAAAAAAAAAGTAAGAATATATCAGCTCTGAACTAAATGAAGATGGCGACTTAGGATTGCCCTACGAAAAGTACAATTTGGACTAATAAAAAATATTTTTAAGATATTTAATCTATGTTAAATTTTTATATAAACTATAGTGTATGAATGGCCACACGGTTCGTGCTACTACTAGTATCCTAATCTCTTCAGACGAAGTCTTCGTATAATTATGATAGAACATCACTTGGTAAGTTCGTTTAATCATCAAATATATATTTGAAATCAGGTCATCGAGACCTTTATTTATATCGATATAGAAAAAAAAATCACAGCAACGACAATTTTGCGGCTCACAGCCGCCATATTGATTTTTTTTATATTTGATGTAGCCTATGTCACTCTCACAGCAAGTACGAATTTAACGACACCTCTCAAGCTAAAATCCATCCCGCCGTTCAGGCTGCAGAGCGTGCCAAACAATTATACATACATACATACTCTCGAAAAACATAACCCTCCTTCTGTCGCAGTCGGGTAATAAAAATTTCAAAAGGGTATATAATTTATCCACCTGTAGAGTACACAGAGTAGCATTAACTAACTCTCTAAAAAAATCAGCAACGGGATAGACCACGAACGGTCACGCAGTCACAGGACATGGTATATTGAAGGTCCTCTGTGTAGGCATGCATGAAAACTAGGAAACAACTGCAGACGTCCTCGTGGAATGCAATACTACTCAATAGAGCTCCTCGATAAAACCAAGCATGTCCTTGTTCTCAAGGGCGTCGCCAGCCGTGACCCAGGGAGGGGAAAGTTGATAAGGAGAATGAGAAAAGTATTAACTGTAGGTAAAGTCAAGAGCTCATGAAGCTTTTCACTTACATCTACAAAGATTGTAATAGTAACTGATGGAAGAACCCTCGTAGCATTGATGTTGAGTGCGCAGGTTCAGCCAGAGTATAATAGAAATAATAATAACAACAATAGGTAACAAGAAATATGAACACAAAAATTCTCAAAAATATACGATATATAATTTTTAGTTGTTTACACTTTGACACCTAAAAATCTTCTCAATATAAAATACAATATGTCATACTCTATGACACGTATTACCTACATGGATATAAATGAGATTATATACAAATGTGATTAGCAACCTCTTTGCTTCAACACTCCTCCTTAATCTCATTCATACTTATCCCCATGCACACTCATATACATAAACCCATATGACTCACACACCACTCTAACTTGCCTCTAGGCAAAGGCTTCGTCAGAGCATCAGCAACCATTCTCTCAGTTTCACGATACTCCAACCTTAAAACCTCTGATTCAACAGCATTACGTACAAAATGGTATCTAACATCAACATGTTTCGTACGCTGGTGATGAACTGGGTTGTTGGCGATAGCAATTGCCGACTGGCTATCCGAAAACAAAGTTATGGCTTCTGGATCCTTTTGACCAGTCATCTCTGCAATGATCCGCCGAACCTTATGCATCTAGAGTTATAACAGGTTTCCAACGCATCTGCGTTGGCTGAATTCTCTTGCGACGAGTCGAGCTTTGTAACGGGTCCTTCCCCCCGCCTCTTCTTTGATTTTAAATAACCATTTATTATCAATGATGTTACTCGACCTCGGCGCCTTCACCAGAGTCCAGGTTTTATTTTTCTCAAGAGCATCTAGCTCCTCCTGAATGGCGATTCTCCATTTTTCCCTGTCCTCTCTTGACAGTGCCTCACGCACAGTCAATGGATCCTCTGATCCAGCAACAGCTTTGTAAGTTACAAAATCCGGAAACGATTTCTGTTTTCTATCCGTCAATGGATATCGTCTCCCTAACAACTCATTGTTATTATTTAATTGTTCCTCTTCAGCATCTGATGGCTCTCTTTCATCAGATGTTGCCCATAGATCATCATCAGCTTCAGCATCCTCGTCCTCCGACGCCACTTCATTGTTAAGTTCTGGATTCTCTTGAAAAACTTGGTCCAAAGCTGCTCCCTCCGGACTTGCTTCAGAAAACACTTCTGTTTCTATGACCGTCTTTGTCAATGGAACCCCATGCTGAAGTGGAGCATGTACTGATGGTGATTGAGTTGCTGTTTCTAAATCCCCAGTAATTGGAATTCTCTTATTACCATATTTCTGGTTCTCAAAAAACACAACATCTCTTCCTTTATGCAGTTCACCTGTCGCAGGATTAACTAACCGGTAGCCTTTTGTTTCTTCGCAGTATCCAACATGAACCAACTCTTTGCTTTTTGGATCCCACTTCTTACGCTTTTGATCTGGGACATGTAAATAAGCCTTACATCCGAAAACTCGAAGATGGCTTAGATCCACCTTCTTCCCAGTCCAAGCTTCTTCCGGCGTCTTATTCCTCACTGCTATAGTAGGTGACCTGTTTTTCAAATATACGGCTGTCAAAACCGCCTCTGCCCATAGTCGCTTGCTTAAACCAGCTTCCTCTAGCATAGTCCTCGCTTTCTCAACTATAGTTCTGTTTGCTCTCTCAGCAACACCATTTTGTTCAGGAGTGTATTCAACCGATAGCTGGTGCTGAATACCCCTAGCTTTACAAAATGCATCCATCTGCTTATTGACAAACTCCTTGCCATTGTCGGATCTCAGTATTTTTAGCTTCTTGTCCGTTTGACGTTCCACTGATTTTACAAATTCGACAAACTTCTGAAATACTTCGCTTTTATTTTTCAAACAGTAAACAAAAGTTTTCCTAGTGAGGTCATCAATGAACGTGAGAAAATATCGGTACCCTCTGTACGATGGCTCACTCATTGGTCCACATACGTCACTGTGAACTAACCCTAAGACCTCAGTTGCCCTGCTGGCACTCGTTTTCTTAAATGGCAGCCTTGTTTGTTTCCCCAAGACACAGGCATCGCACTCTAGCTTAGTCGTTGTATCGGAAAAACTTACCCCTTGCGCCATTTTGTTTCTCAATAATGTAAGGTTCCGCATTCCAAGGTGTCCTAAACGCCTGTGCCACAGTACCATCGCGTTAGAAACAGTTGAAGTTAGCGCCACTTCCTGTGAACAGCATTTAACCTTATATACACCTCTACTTACAGTACCTGAATGCAAAACTTCACCAGTTACCTTACATCCATCTGCTTTCATAATCTTAAAGCCAGACTTGTCAAACACAACAACTAGGTTTCTACTTACGATTGTGCTTACACTCAATAGGTTGGATTCTAACCCAGGTACATACAATACTCCACTTACTGACATACCATCCTTTTGACTAACCACATCACCAATTGCCTCTGCATACATTGTTTCACCATTTGCACAAGCTATCTCTATTTGTTTATCTATTTTATTGAAGTTCATTAACCAGTCTCTTCTGTTTGTCATGTGGTTGGACGCTCCTGAATCAAGAATCCACTCGCCGGGTTCTTGTCTTCCTGCAGTCCCCAAAGCCAATGACATCGAAGCATTCTTTGTTAACTTTGGATTATTTGGACACTGTCTAGCTTTATGAGGTCCATCGCAAACAAAGCATTTTATCGAACAACTCTTATTCGTGCTTCTTCCTTGTGGTTTATGTTTCTGACTTCTATACTTTGCTCGTAGTGCACATGTCTCTGTACTGGAACTAGCTTGGTATAAGTCTTCCATTTGAAACAACTTTGTCTTAACATAGTCTGTGGTTACTTCTATATTTGAATTCTCTACTGCTAGCCTCATAGGTTGAAAATTCTCCGTCAACCCCTGTAGCATTAATGTTGCAAGCAATTCATCGTCTACTTCTTTGCCAAGGTCTCCCAGCTGCTGAGCTGCCGTCATCAAGGCCGTCACGTATTCTCTTACGCTAGAGAATTGCTCCAGTTTCAGGCTCACCAACTTCGAAAGCAGTCTACATCGGTTGTTAAGGCCCTTATCCTCAAAGGCAACCTTAAGAGCATCCCATGCCTCTCTCGCTGTTTTCGCTTGGCGCACATGGATCAGACAATGTGGCATCACCATTAAGCAGATCTTTGCCCTCGCCTTCTGATCCTTCTTACAGCCTGATACATCACTTGCAACCGGTGTCATCATCGTATACTCCCACAACTCTTCGTGGATGAGATAAAGTTCCATCATGAACTTCCATGTGTTGTAATTTGTATTGCCGTCAAGCTTCTCCATAGACGGCAAACCCATATTTACATTACCTCCATGGGACGTACAATGCAATCTCTCATTCGCATTTTCAGCTGTGCTCACAGCATTCCCATCTTTATTGTCCGTCATCATTATAACATTACTTCTCTAATGCTCGTGTGCATAACCTGGGCCCATAACCTGATGGAAGAACCCTCGTAGCATTGATGTTGAGTGCGCAGGTTCAGCCAGAGTATAATAGAAATAATAATAACAACAATAGGTAACAAGAAATATGAACACAAAAATTCTCAAAAATATACGATATATAATTTTTAGTTGTTTACACTTTGACACCTAAAAATCTTCTCAATATAAAATACAATATGTCATACTCTATGACACGTATTACCTACATGGATATAAATGAGATTATATACAAATGTGATTAGCAACCTCTTTGCTTCAACAGTAACGGCACAGAGCCCAACGTATAAAGCTTCACAAGAGACTTTACAATAAATAAAACTTATAAATAAATAGAATCTCTCTTGGGGTAGTATGACCACGTATAACAGTAGTAGGTAATTTTTTTAGCTTTGGTCTTAAACAAATACATTAAATAAACGGGTCACAGGGTCACTCACGTATATTTTTCAGGAAAGCCTAGTTTCGATCTCGAACGGACACTTCAGAGACCCGTTTAGTTTAATTAATTTATATATTATAATGTTTTACGAAGTTCTCACGTGAGTTTTAGCAGCTAGCTAAATTATTAAGAGTTTAAATAGCATAGTTTTAATAGCTATATATAATAATGCACAGGTCTTCTATCATTAATACTTTATCTAGATGCATAGTCAACACCCAAAAAACGTCCGCACCAAAACAGCTCCCAAGGATCCTCTTTTACTTAGCCATATTCGAACGCTTCCATAGTTGTCATTATTTTCAAATTAATTATTGTCTTTGTCCCTTGTTTTATATAAATATCAAGGACTGGTCTGAATTATTTATTTAAACCGAACGCCCAAGGGCGAATTTACAATGCATGTTATGATGTTATAGTTTCTTTTATTATTGTTAATAAAATAAGTAAGATTCTCATTTTATCATATTCTGCCTACTGCTGACAATATTTTTCTTAGTATTTGTACGTCATTGTGCATCTAGTTCTAGTACCTATTAAATGCAGCCTGGCGCAACTCTAGGTAAAAAAACGACTCTATGAATCGGAAGCGAATTTGGTACAAATTCTGATTGTTTTCGCTTCCATTTCATACATATTAGAATTACGCTATTTGTATGGCACATCCGTCTCTTATAACGTAGTGGTTACATTCTCTTTGATTAAATGATCGAAGGCAGCGACACCTTCTGTTTCCCTTGTGTGCCGCGATCTGTCTATTCTGCCAAGTCAAGCGCTCTACCAACGCAATGGGACTGCGGCATGCAAAATTTTATGGATGTGACGTCCTTACATAACAAAACGAAAAATGAAATTATCAACTAGTCAATTAGGAAAGTTCAGAACTACGGCATAACAAGTTGCCGCCAAAAACTCCCTTTTTCAAATTTGTAGATCAGTGTCGCATCAAATCAAATGTCAATGTCAAATGTCAAAGTGATTGTGGGCACGAATTTTTTATTAGGTTATGTTTTCCGAAATTACATGAAATTAAATTGTGTACGTAATTACTGTGAAGATAATCGGTAGGTACGTACGTGAATCACAAATTGTGATACCATCAGACCACTAGTAAAAAAACACGATAGCCGATCACGCTTGAACAACTAATTGCTGTGCATTAGCTGGCGTGAGGTTCCGAGTTCGCTGTTTCGGCTAAAGCTTTAGTTTCTCGCCAGTGATCGTGGTGTGTGGTTGTCGTTAATTCTTTACAGTAAGTTCACATTGTGCTTCATAATATAATATCCCAGTTTTAGCAATGATAAAAATCTTACGACATCGTCGACCTACCTATTGTGAACCATTCATTTGACGATAAAAAGTTTTTGATAATGAAGAGTTCTTAGATCTTTTTGACCCGTCTTTGAAGAGTTATTGAAAATATAGAAATGTTGACTTTGACGTCATAGTAATCTTCTCTAGTTTTTCAAGGGGAAGACCGGTGATTAAATTTAATTATTTTTTTAAGGTCCTCCCGTGCGCTCAGAACCACAGTCACTATGTCTCTCCAGGAGGTGAGTTATGCATGCCCAATATTTGTGTTCAAAGGTCATATTTTGTGATAAGTCATGGTAGTCAACTGTGTGGTAATGAGGAAGCTATAATTATGCCCGACCACAGATAATACAATACCTACTTTCCAGGCATATGCAATTCTTCTACAGAAATTAATATGAATCACTGCCAACATTACAAATGTATCAATTTGTTTTGTAAAATATAATAATCTTACTAGCTGTGTACTAAATATTTGGTAACTGTTCTGTGTCTTAAAGTACCTATTGAGTATTATTCTAAATTATTCATGAAGTAGTGTTTATATAGATTTGGGAATTATAACTATGGTATATTGTAAGTGATATTGATAATAATGTTATGGTGAAATTATACTGCGTTTATATTTTAGATGAACATGGTAATTCAGTGGTTACAAATTTTTCAGAATGGTTATTTATTTTTAATGGCAACTGCAGTAGTTTATATAGATTATATGAAAACAAAACAAAAAAAAAAATTGTGAACTTTTCTGTTCTAGGTGTTTACTATAAACATTTAGAAAAATAAGTAAATATTTATCGGATACCTTGTATCATATACTCATAGTCCAACCAAAAGTAATTTCAATGAGTACCCAAAAGTATAGTATATTTAGTCCAAACCTTGCTCAGGTCTAAAAGGTGCTTTGTAATTTGTCTCGCAATATTAACAGCTGCCACGCTGAGTCTGTATTTCTTCAGGTTAATCTCAGAAACTACTGTATGGATTTTTATACAGTTTTCATCAAAAGAAAGTGTTTGTCTTAGGCTCTTCCCAATAAAAGGCATACTGAAGTACATGAAACATGTCTCCAGACAGTCAGGGGAGAGATACTACAGAGTAGGGAGTGCACAAAAGATCCAAGAGAGTTGACTTGCCACCGGTACTGCTTCATTGGACCCATTTCAAGTTAAGATAGAGGGTTATAGGGTAAATATTTATGTATGACCCGAAACTGACCTATCACACATTGTCCTGTCTAAACCTTACCCGGCACAACCAGAACAACTCACCAAAGTTTCATTGCAATCGGTTGAGCGGTAAAGGAATGCATAGAGGACAAACACACAAACATTCATTTTTATTCATAAAGATTTGTGAACTTCATTTAGTGCAGCCCATATGACGCTGGGGCGACTAGCCAGTAATCCAGAAATAGATGCAGCATGTCGAAAACTGCATATTGCCATGCCATATGAAAACAGTATTTTGTACCTTCTGATCATAAATATGTTTAAATAAATTTATTAACCGATTAAACTGGAACTTATTAAGCTGGGCTTGGGATTTCTCAAACTGCAATGACATAAGAGAGATTTCTTCCTTTAAACCAGGTGGGTTTAGCATGGGTGGGTGGTAGGTAGGTGGGAACATAACCACCCTCAAGGGAATTGTTATTTGGTTGCGGTATTCTGTGAGGTGGAAGTACTTCCCCAATCAAGCAGCTTAAAAATATGCTGTACCACTCTTTTGCCACAGCCTCTTTCGCTAGTCGGCATGGTGCACCACGTGTAGGTGAAGTTAGCTTTGGCTATAAAAATAGTTGAGCCGATGATGAGCCACTTACACTTAGTATGACTCTCATATGTTGAAATTCGTCAAGCAGTTTAGGATATAGAGTATGCCAAAGAAATAAACATGTATACATACATTATATAATACTCGGAAAACATAATCCTCCCGTTTTCGTCAGTCGGGTAAATAGGTTTGTTCAGAGTTATTCTATGGATTCATATCCATCATATTAGATTATCATATTAGATTATCATAGTAGATACATGATAACAGACGTTCCTCTTACTTGCCATTACTATTGGCATAGATTAAATAACAACTGCAGAGGTCAATACGAAGCTGAGGTCACGGGCTTTTGTTCGTCGCAAGGCGGAGCAAACAATGTCGCAGAGTGCATTTAAATATTAGTAATTTGAAGTGTAAACATTTGAAGGAGATTAATACAGTAAAGTTTCTAATGTATGTATAGTCAAGGGTGCAGTAACTCTCACCCATGTTTATATCTCTGTGCACTAGGGTTGCCAGATCGAAAAATCTAAATATCTGGATAACATTTCAAAATGTCGTAATTTTGGGGTTGTTGCCTGGAGAAATGAAATTTATGAGTCTAAATTTTACGCGACTACGAGCCACCCGAGGTCCGAGTATAATATGACGTATTTCTGTGCTTTCAACATCCACTTATTATAACTTTTTGACTTTTAATAAAATACACAATGTTATGTTTTTTTTTTTAATTTACTTTTGTGCTGTGCTATTTTCTATGAAGAGTTCGATAGCGTCGTTGCACGTGTCAATCTAATCGATCGCGCAAGTTAAGCAACGTCGACCGTAGCCTGTCTATGGATGGGTTCATTTATCTCGAGCTCCTCCGTGCTTCGGAGGGCACGTTAAGCCGTCGGTTCCGGTTGTTGTCTTTAGACGTGGCCTTTGGGCGGCTTGAAAACACTGGTCCCCGTGTCAACCCGCAGTTGAGCTGCGTGGTGGAGTATGCTCTAAAACCCCTACGATTGAATGGAGACCCACATCTCAAGAGTGGGATGATTATGGGTTGATGCCGCCGCTATTTTTTTTTATTTAATATACAATTTTTTACAAAAAAATATGGATTTATGTATTTTTATTTTTGACGAGCTCAGTGGTCGAATGGTTAGCAATGGCCACTTTGACTCCGAGGTCGCGGGTTCGATTCCCGCACAAGACAAACATTTGTGTGCATGAACATGTCTGTTTGTCTTGGTCTGGGTGTTTTCTGTGTATTATAAGTATGTATTTTAAAAAAAAATGTATTTAAGTACATTTATCAGTTGTCTAATTCCCATAACACAAGCTTTGCGCTTAATTGGGACTAGATGGCGCTGTGTAAATTGTCCAGAAATATTTATTTATTTATTATATTTATTTATCAGTCCTCTATACATAGTACAAGCGTTGCTTAGTTTGGGACTAGTTAGCGCTGTGTAATTTGTCCAAGAATATTTATTATTATTACTTTGTAGCGCTAATATTCTCTACAAAATAATTTAATGAAATTTTAATATCATAAGAAATATCGGTTTTCTTTAATTATGTAGGTACTAGTTTGCGTCCACGACATCGTACGCACGTATCTCGGTATCCCGTGGGAATTTTCAAAAATCCTATCGGATGCTTACTTTATAATAGCTACCTATCATAAACCCAATCGTCATGTGGTTTGAGTTGTGCGTTGATAGCTCTGTCCATAACGTTTGTTTTTGTAAATACACTCAAAAGACTGCATTTTTTTTACACTACGTCGGGTGGCAGACAAGCATACGGCCCGCCTGATGTGAAGCGGTTACCGTAGCCATATTAACGCTCGCAACATAAAATACCGCTGGCGCGTCGTCACCCCCGTTCCCAACGCAGCATCTTCTTTCTGGTGACCTCACTCACCGGCAGGAACACTACAACCCTCAAGAGATTTGTTATTTGGCTGCGGTATTCTGTGAGGTGGAGGTACATTCCGCAGTCGGGTAGCTTACAATTACGCTCCCTACCTCTCTTTTCGCCAGAGCTTCGTTTGTCAGTCAGCAGGGTGCACTGCGTGCAGCTGAACTTGACTTTGGTTAAAAGATGTTGATGAACCACATACACCCCAAAAGTATAAGGTTTAAGGAAGGTTCTGTAGAAAAGACGTAAAAATTGTGAGGAAAATAAAACATCACTTTCTACCCGTGCGAAGCCGGGGCGAGCAGCTAGTCCTAAATAGAAAATAATTGTGGGTTCGATCCCCGCACAATACAAATATTTGTGTGCCTCAGCATGTCTGTTTGTCTTGATCTGGGTGTTTTCTATGTATTATATGTATGTATTAAAAAAATGTATTTAAGTATAATATCAGTTATCTAGTACCCATTACACAATATTTGCTTAGTTTGGGACTAGATGGCAGTATATAATTTGTCTGGGAATATTAATTTATAATATTGATTTAAAATAACTCATCATTATTGGTGTTTAACATGTTTATAAAACATTTTTAAAATTCACGCGACAGACGAGGGGCAAGCTTGTGTGACCTGAGACTTTGTCCTTTTATAAATTAAGCATGTAACAGCCAAGAACACACGTCACAATTGACAGTCGCAGTTCGATTGTAACTCTTATTGCGTACGGCGTAAGGACGGTACAAAGATTGAAATATCGAGCGTGACGTGCACTTAGCTGTACCTATATTACCCGACTGCGGCGAATTAAAAAGGGGTTATTTGTATACCCGATTGTCCGTATGTTCTCGGTAAATGCTGAATCGATTGTGATTAATGATATGTCGTTAGATTCGTCAGACGAATGTCGCTGAACCAAAATGGCGATTTTCGTTGTCAAACTTTGTAATCAGTGCTGTGGATAGTTTTGAGAGATGAAGTGTGGGCATTAGATGATAGTCGTTAGCCTTTTTTCTTTTTTTTATACTACGTCGGGTGGCAGACAAGCATACAGCCCGCCTGATGTGAAGTGGTTACCGTAGCCATATTAACGCTCGCGACATAAAATATTGCGCGCGCGCCGCCACCCCCGCTGCCAATCACTCGCAGGACCACAACAACCCTCAAGGGAATTGTCATTTGGCTGCGGTATCCTGTGAGGTGGAGGTACATTCCCCAGTCGGGTAGCTTTGAATTACGCTCCCTACCTCTCTCTAGCTCTTTAGCTTACAATTAAGATCCCAGCAATAAGGGTTGACGACGACGAGAAGTCCTAGAATCCTAAGGCCAGATGGGCAATTCTCGTAATTAAAATATAGTCAAAATTCAGTTTCGATCCAGTCTCGATCTCACAAAAGTCACATTTGGTAGTCTCGTAACACAATATGTAACTTCAAAATTAAATTTAAACGGAATTATATCGAAATATGAGTGAAAATTAAACAAACTAAGAATGTTACTTTGCCAACAACAAGAATTGATAATAATTAATTAATGAAATCAAGTATATAATATTAGTCGATTCACAATTAAATCTCGATTCGGTCAACTTTCAATCTGCGTTCGTAGAAAAATTACGAGAATTGGCCTTCTGGAATCTCTTAAAATATTTTAATGCAATTGCTGCCTGCAGTCAATTCTTACTCTTGTGTATTGTTGGGAATTACTGAGTGAATGAATGATTAGGTGTACTCATACAAGCGCAAGGCATTAAGCACATCGTAATGCCTGTGTTCGCATCTCATCATAATGCTAATTGTCTTCTGAGACGACAATTTAATGAATTATCATTGTTTTAAGTCTGAGCTCATTTGAGTAGCTGTGTGAATTTGTGTGTCACAATATCTTAGCTGTTTGTAAAATGCTATTTTAGTACTAGAACGTCAATAAGAGGATGTGCAGCCTGAATATACGTATAAAGTGGTAAATTATTGAAGCTTATTGAAACTTGAAAACAGAAGGTTTTCTCGTAATTAAAATGTAATTAAAATTCAGTTCCGATCTAGTCTCGATCTCACAAATGTCATATTTGATATTCTCGTATCATAATATGAAACTTCAAATCCAAATTCAGGTGGGATTATATCCAAATATTTTCGAAAATTAAACAACCTAAGAATGCTATTTTGCCAACAATAAGAATTGATAATATAATAACTAATTAATGAAATCAAGTAAATATTTTTTTATCAATTCACAAATTATCTGGAACAGTTTGTATGGCGCCGTATTATGTAGTAGCACACCCCGGCCATTCCATACAAATATCGCGTCGTTTACTACTATATAAATAATGCCGTCTGTGCAGGGCGTGAATGAGCATGTGTGCGTGCGGCGCAATACAAACTGTTCCAGATTTGTCTCAGAGGGGAGGAGACGTCGACACGAGAGAGCGGCAGGGAGACCATACTGTACGTAGTACTATTTACTTATACTGTGATATGACTACTACAGTCATCGACGAGACATTAGTATAGTCGATCGACATTTGTATTGGAGTAGCCGGGTTGAACTTGTATACTGTACGTAATTGGTAACTCGTGAAACACTAAACAGATTTTCGATGAAACTTAGTCGCTACGTAGACAAAAATTTAAACTCGGTATCGTATTTGTGTATTAGGTTCCTAGATCCAATTGAATTCGTTTTTGAAAAGAAAAATAATGTTCGAAGAATATCTAGTATAATAAATTGAAACTACCACTGTACTCCATAGAGCGAGCAATGAACCTATTGCCGACACTTCCGATTTAGTACTTTAATAATCTACATACACTCTGCGACACCGGACGGAATCCATTCGCTGTTTGGCGACGACGGGTCGTTAGCCCGAGGGTTCAGCAATAATGTTTGCTTTCAATAAATTGTCCTCTGCGTGTCCTCTCTATGGTTTTTTATACATAGGGTTACCAGTGGTTACCAGTTACAAACTTTCTGACGTAATTTAGGTATAACTCTTCATATGTGGTATACAGTCTTGGATCTCCACCGCGCTTCAATTCATCATTTGCGATATTCAATCTTGAACCTTCTGCACTGCGCTTCAGCGGACGCTATGGCATCATGATATATGTACATAAGTATTGGACGCAATGACTATAAAACCAATTGACAACCCTTGCGCAGGAGATTTCATTCGTCAACCACCCGCTACATGTAGCTTCTTACGAAAAATGGTTTTAAAAAAAAAATGGTTGAAATTTCTAGTTACATACCACTTCTTAATTTAAAATATGTAATTGAAATTTCGATGTGCGTTCCAGGAATACGATCCCGTTGATGTCGTTCGTCAACTTATCACGTTTCTCTCAGGGCATAGCTGACAAATCATTATTATTTATGCATTTTACTCCCCACTGTAAATGCGTGTGAGTCGAGTGTCATTGAATAGATCATGTCCTACAAATTGGTATATGTGTCCTGTGCTTGGACGCTATCCATGCGTATATAGGTATCTAAATTAAGATACTATTTAACGTAACATCAAGTAAATAAATACATTGCTAACCTAACCTATTTTGCGCATAAAAAAATACTTATTGTACATGAAAATGCAGGATTTGATGTGCGATTAGATTAATTTGATGTGCAAATCAATTTTTTTTTGTGGATAAATTTAATATTTTTCTCTAAATTATAATTATTAGGTATTGTATCGTTTTCAATCACTGTTGTCAATTTTTTTCTGGACATTTTATGGGTACTAGACAACTGATAAATGTACTTATTCTTTTTTTTGTAAATTCATGTTTATAATACATAGAAAACACCCAGACCAAGACAAACAGACATATTCATGCACACAAATGTTTGTCTTGTGCGGGAATCGAACCCGCGACCTCGGAGTCAAAGTGGCCATTGCTAACCATTCGACCACCGAACCTATCGAATTTTTACTGCCTGCCTGAGGGTAAAAATCCGGACCAAGGCAGGAGAATATAATATTATCATTAGAAGGGCAATTCTCCTAATTAATAAAATTCAGTTCCGATCCTGTCTCGATCTCACAAATGTCACATTCTGTATTCTATTATCACAATATGAAACTTCAAAGTGTTGATTATGTCGAAATATGACCGAAAATTAAACAAACTAAAAATGGAATTATAATAGGAATAAGGAAGAGTTGATTTTAATTAATCAATGAAATCAAGTTGGTAATCACTTTTTAGTCAATTTATAATTCAGTTTCGATTCAGTCAACTTTCATTCTGCGTTCGTAAAATAATAATGAGAAATTGACCTTCTGGTCAATGTTTCGACTACGCGCAGAGTCGTGCATACTTGATTTCTTTATTATGGGGCTTTATCGGGACTTTCATCTAGACTTGACAAACAAGATGGCGAGATTTCCACACTTAACCTACCTGATACGTATAACAAGAATTGTTGGGTTTATAGCTCTTACCGTTATGCCTCTGGCATTTTTCAGTTATTATGCCCTCGCCCCCTCGGATGTTCCTCGGAGGCTCTTGTTCATGTTGTCCAATTAATAAAAAAATCGTGCTTCGGAGTGCCCTCCGTTAAGCCGTCGGTCCCGGTTGTTGTCGTTAGATGACAGTCGTTAAGCCAAGTCTGTGGCCTTTAGGCTGTTTGAAAACACTGGCCTCCGCCAACCCGCAGTCACAGTATTATGAGTGTCCTACTAAGACTGTGCCGCAGTTGAGCAGCGTGGTGGAGTATGCTAAAAACCCTTTCGAATGAGGGGAGACCCGTATCCCAGCAGTGGATGTGATGTGATGTGTGAATAAGGGTTGAAAAATAATAATAAAAAAAAACGTACATTGTAACAATTATGAATTGTATCTTCAAATTAGTAATTACACCTCAGATAACACCTCAGATACTCTCAGATACCCACACCTCTTAGCACATCAGTCGCAAAATTTTCCTTCAGATTTGTTGAGTAGTGTAATTGATGTCTAAAAATGGCGTGCTAGTAGCGGTACAAAAAACCGGCGAAAAATGTTATAGTGATTACACACATAAGTAACATACGCGTTATTAAGACAGTGTTAAGATATAATTTTGTTTGCAAGAGTTCTCACGGCTGTAGCTATAAAAAAGTAAATTGCCATCATACTTTGTATACAATATATTATAATTGTTTATGACCACAAACTTATGGAAAACGTACGGTACACCTAGGGTTGCCAGGTGAAGCTGGGAGAAAATAATATAACAAAAGTTGTGCAACTCTAGGCAATATTGCCAATATGGCCTGAAAATTCTCAGAACTGGAATAAAACCCGAAGTTCCCCATACAAAATGTTCGCCTCCAAACTTCGATCATATGTCTCGAACAATATTGCCGGTACATGTTCACATCTCTACATGCGATGCAACACACTCACTCGCGAATGCATTGCAATGCATACATTTTGGCAAGAGTGTGATTTTTCTGCGAATTTTTTTTGACGATCATTAGTGATTTGTTGTGTTCCTGTCAGAGTATTCAAGGAAGATTGTGCTGCATTGGCAACTATTGTTGATACAGCGCTCTATAAATATTATTTACGTAATAAGCTGCTTATAAGCTACAGTAGTCAATTCACATGTACAAACGAGCGAGCACTAATACTTGCGTTACATTAATCATCTATAGCAGTGTTCCGCAAAATGTGTGCCGCGACATACTGGTGTACCGTGGTCATTAGTTGGTGCGCCTCGGAAAAATAAGGTTAGGTCATAATCATAAAGCTAAGTAGACGGACAGAAGAAAAATACTTACACAATTGAAAACTGATTTTTCATTTATGGTGTACCCACAAAAAAAAATTTCCTAGATGTACCTTAAACACAAAAAGTTTGGGACACAGATCTATAGGCCAATTCACATAGGGTAGCATCACAAATGCCAGCCATCTCACGTACATTTTTATGTGAAACATGTGATTGGCGTAGTGACGTGTCGCCACGCTCTTGTAACAGTTGTAACTGTCGACGACTCCCGACTCGCTTAGTCACGAAAGAGGTCCGTCGGATATTTCATATATGCTTTTTTTTAGTTGTGTTTCGATGTTAGTGATCGACGACTAAAAATATGTCGCCCTAGAAAATAAATACATAGGTGCGTCGATCGTATTGATCTAGTTGATACCTAGGCCGTAATTATTGGATAGTATTCATATCTTATTTAAAGCAATATAACCACGTTCGCACGTTTAGTACAGAATAAGTAATAGAACTACCGTTACCCTAGCACCTGACCCATATAAAAAATATATATATATATAAAAAAAGATATAATTTACGTTCAGAATGGCTTTTTTCCGTTTGGAATTTCGAACACACATGCTGCTATTCGAAATTCCGAATTGATAAATAAATTGAACGGGGTACTGCTATACGTGTGTGATAAGTGTCCTGATTTTATAAGAATTTGCTGCGTTCGGAATCGAAACCAAATCGAAATTTCGAAACGGAAATCCGGCTGTATGTCGCTGGCCTAAATATGTCCCATAAAACATGTCCGTAATTTTATCAGAACTTATTTATATTCTCTTTGTCGGAATTTAGTAATGAACCGAAGTCATAGTATAAATAGAGTTTTGTAGATGGTTAAAGCAATACTTCCATATTATTAATTTTTTCTCCATATATAATATACTAATATCAATAACATCCGTACTTGCAAAGTATGTTCTGTTACCTTTTCACAACTACCTAATGGGCTGCACCGATTTGAATGAAATTTGTTATGGAATTAGATACCTACTCTGAATTAACGATTTTTTATATTGTAACTGTATCTGTATTTAGTTTATTAGAAATTGAAACGCTTTGTAGAAAAAAGTAAGATAAAGTGTTTGCGTATTCAAATTGGATTTTTTTTAGTTACGCCATTCTTAACGCAAATGACCGAAAGACTTGTCTAGCATTACATACAAGATTACATGTCCTTCATTTAGTGTTATAAGGTAACAAATACTCCACCACCAAAATAGTTACCAATTTTCTTTATTGTCTAACGAATACGGTCGTATGTTGTTTACAGCAATTCGACAAAGCTGCCGCCGACGTCAAGAACCTGAAGTCGCTGCCCGGTAATGATGATCTCTTGGAGCTATACGGACTCTTCAAACAGGCCACAGCGGGAGACGCCGATCCTGCCAGTAAGTTAGCTTACTTTTTAGGACCTACCACTAAGAGTTCAAGGCCCAAATGCACTAGGCGACCGGGACCAACTTGCGTAGTGCGTGGTGTTATAAAACATAACGTTGTTGGTCTCTGCGACCATGATTACGGTCGCCTAGTGCGTTTGAGCCCTAAGGCGAAACGAAAGTGTCTAAGCTGAAGCCGATGCCTATCGGATTTTTTTTACGAATATCAAACTTGCGCTTAGATGTATGATATTTGTGTTTAGCTTAGATGGTACACAATCTAGAGTTCTACCAACTAAGCTGAAGATGTTTGGCAATAACTAAAACGTATGACCCATTTTACTGGTTGCCGCGTTACCCACAGTTGGTGCGCCGCGCACCAAAACTTCCTGAGCGGTCGTGTAAATGACGCTTGGCTGTGTGCGTGCGCCGATTTGGGCGCTAGTATGAAGTCAAAGTACTGGTTGTATTACTATGCTGTGCCTAGACGTAGTAGTATTGTTGTAAAGTCTATTGTACAAAAGAAATTACATAAACACGATAATAAAAGAGTTACATGTACAAGGGCGGACATATCCCATAAGGGATATCTTCCAGTCAACTATTCAGTGAGTAGTGAAAAGGATAACATATATTGTGTAAACTTAGGTACAATATGATTAAATACAAATTCTTGGTAATAAAATAAATAAAATGACAACAATGAAAGCGAAGTATGAACATAATTACATATTTGATTATCAACCCGGCAAAAAAGAGTTAGGAGAGCCGACCCCATATAAAGTGGGAATGGGGAAAAAAGAAGAAGAAGATTATTATAGTGTATTATGCGTCTGGCTATTGTAGATCGTAATTTCGGCTGATGTGTCATTTGTTTTGATGGATTTTATAAAAAAAACACTGCGTGAGTTTTATCTGATTGTTTGGCGACATAGCTTCGGCAAGCGTGCCATCGAACTTAGAATACAACAATCATAAAGTAATTTAACAACCGGCCGAAACTATTACGCTACGGTTGTTGTGCACTGATTAATCTCCTCAACGCTCTGATTGATCTCAACTCTCAAACGTACACGCAAGTCCACTTGTAGTTTTGTATTGTTTTTGCGTGTAATGACGACTGTTACTAATTGATGATAAGATAACAAATAAGTGGCGAAATTCAAATGCCCTACATTACTATGGTCTATATAATTAGGGACATGATCGAAATTATTTAGTGTATATTACTATAGTTTGATAACTAAAAAATAAATAAAATGATGTTTAGAAACAATGTAAATTGTTTTGAATAAATACTTGTACTTAAACTTGAACATTACTATACTTATTTTTTGAAAAATGGAAAAATTCATCTCCCAACCCTAGGTGGGATCCCACCTAGGAAGGGCAGATGAATTTTTCCATTTTTCAAAAAATATTTATCTGGCAAGTTGGCCAAGACAACTATTTAAATAATAATAATTACTATACTTAGCCAACCCGCAGTTGAGCAGCGTGGTGGAGTACGCTTCAAACACCTTCGATTGAGCGGTTACCCGAACCCCAGCAATGGTTTTTGACGACGACGACATCACTATAGACTCTATTTGGGTCTTTACTAAATGTCTTCTGCTAACGCAGCTTTTCCTCAAACGCTTCCTCGTGCTTACCCTATATTCACCCTACTGCTGGCATACAGATCTTCCTTCAATCGAAGGGGTTTAAAGCGTACTCAACCGCGCTGTTCCACTACGGGATAGTGGAGACTAGTCTTATGAAGCCGCCCATAGGCCACTGACTTAGCTTAACAATTGCTATGTAATTATTACAACCAGGACCGATGGTTCAACGTGGTTTCCGGAGCACAAAAGAAGATATAAATAAATCCATCCGTCGACACAGTACGGTCGACGTTGCTTTACTTCCGTGATAGATATACACACTCAAGAACTTTCTGGTGATCCCAATTATTCGCAGGAATACAACAGCTCTTACAGATAGATACATCATTTACTTGTTTCTTGATACATACAAAATATGTCTAAGTGAAATAAAATTAGTAAACTAAGTAATACATTATTAGCTTATTCACAAAAAAAAAAAACACACACACACACACCGTGTGTATACAGCAGAAACAAAAGCAATGCAGTGCAGTGTATAGAATTACTCAGCTGAGAAGAACGCTGGTTTTCTGCTGCATCCAAAGGTTAGCCACCACACAACTGCTAGGCAGGTAACTTGAAATAAACATCTGCTACCATGCTACCCAGTGTTAAACTAAGCAAAGCTTGTAGGTACTATGAATGCTAGATAACTGGTACATTTATTTAAATACTTTTTTTTTGCATATACTCGTATATGTATAACAAATCTTTTATATTATTAGTGTAGAAATGTAGATAAAACCTTTTTCGAACCGAATTCAGAATTGAAAATTCAAATATATTTATCATTGGTGTTAGAGATCCAATTAGGTGAATAATTTACAGCTGATGCTTACTTGCCTCTCATATATTTACAGGGACCATTGATATCGCGTGCTGTACACAGTTTACAGCGTTTCGCGTACCGACTCAACTCAAGTCAACTGACTCAAGTCAACGGTCAACCGTTGCTTGCTGTTGTAATTTTTAAATGAATTGAAATATATGTTTTACATTCATAGTATGGTTAATTACAGGGTGTTATCAATATTTATAAGTAAACCCTGTAGGACAAAAGGTCGAAGTTTTAGTTTTGAAAAAAAAAAAAAAATCTACTCGTTTGTACAGTTGGTCACTCCAATTTGTTTCTGGGACAGTAATTTTTAATTGAATTCTATGTTTATGCATTCAATATTATGGTTTGGTGTTAACAATATATATAAATAAGTCCTGTAGGCCATATCAAACAATATTATAATGGGAAAATGCAGGCACATCGAAGTTTTAGTTTTAAAAATTAAAAAAATATTTTTCCAATCATTTCTACAGTTGGCCACTCATTCTTCGTCAGTTTGCCTCAAATTTGCGTCTCCGATTCAGGTAGTCACAATCAGCCGTAATCTATTTGCTTAATGAGGTCGCAGACTTTAAGTTATAATTAAAGAAACTGATTATGATTTACATCACACGGACACGCATCGATCAATGTCAAGCAAAGTGATAATAAGCGATGTATTTACACTCACCATTTTTATTTATGATTAGATATTTTCGCGGATGTAATGTATTGATAAAGTTGTTTACGTTATTTTTTTATTTATTGACGGCCCCCTTGATGTCACTGTTCTATGGTGTTATCACACACCTGTCTCTGTTTGTTGTAGGTGTTATCACACACCTGTCTCTGTTTGTTGTATGGTGTTATCACTCACCTGTCTCTGTTTGTTGTAGGTGTTTCAAGGGTTTGACAGCATGGAGTTCTTATGAAGGGCGTGAAGAGGTTTTTACAGGTTCATCAAATCAAATTTACGAGCCAGGTGGTCGAATGGCTAGCAATGGCTACTTTGACTCCGAGTTCGCGGGTTCGATCCCCGCACAAGACAAACATTTGTGTGCATGAAAATGTTTGTTTGTCTTGGTCTGGATGTTTTCTATGTATTATAAGTATGTATTTACAAATAAAAATGTTTTAAGTACAGTATCTATAGTACTGTCTTTGCGCTTAATTTGGGACTAGATGGCGCTGGGTAAATTGTCCATAAATATTTATTTATTATTTACTAGCGGCCCGACCACGCTTCGCTGTGGCTCAATCTTTTCGTTTCCATCCATTTCCTTAGAGATGGCGCTGTATGTGAAAAATGATTTTCCCGCTTTTCTTTTCAAATTTTTCCAGAATTTTCTTTGCTATAAACCTCACGCAGCCCGAGACCTTTCCAACGAATGCAAAACCGTGGAAATCGGTTCGTGCGTTCTGGAGTTATAGCGTCAGGAAGGAAAACCCGACTTATTTTTATATAGTAGATTATAAATATCTTTGTTTGTGAATACAGGTTACAAAGGCGTTACAATTAATTATATACATTCTCTATTCTCCCAACTAGCGTACAAATAAAAATTAAAATAAAATATCAGTCGACAATCGTCTACGACTGATGGCTCTGATAGTTTATTTATTCTGTGCCCAGGAGACCAATTCTCGTAATTATTTTACGATCACAGAATGAATGTTGACCGAATTGAAATTGAATTATGAATTGATTTCATTAATTAATTAATATCAATAGTTATTGAGACCAGCGTACCGTTCTTAGGTTACTCGCTTTTCAGTCATCGTCGTCAACCCTTATTCATCCCCCTGCTGCTGGGATACGGGCCTCCTCTCCATCGAAGGGATTTAGAGCATACTCCACCACGCTGCCTAACTGCTGGTTGACTTACGCCAGTGTTTTTAAGTCGCCTAAAAGCCACTGACTTGGCTTAACGACTCTCATCTATTGACAATATCCGTGACCGACGGCTTAACGGGCCCTCCGAAGCACGCAGGTCAGTTATATTGTGATACGAGAATACTTGACAATTGAATCTTCGAGATACGTGACATACGGAAGTCTTGGAATACCTCGATACCCTCGTACAACTGAATAAAAAATATAAAAATATTATAAAGATATTGACATAACATATAAGATTGTATAAACTATCTGAGCGCTGAATTTGCACATTACATTTTGTAATTATTACATATTCGATCACCTACGCGCACGTCGCCGTACGTGGCTTATTATTGTGAGGATACTATTTAACGTAACATTAAATAAATACATTGCAAACTTCGATCAAGAAGATTGCAAACCTAACCTAACCTATTCTGCACATCAAAAAATACTTAATGCACATCTAATGCAGGATTTGATGTGCAATCAGATTAATTCGATGTGCAAATCAGGTTTTTTTATGGATCAATTTAATATTTTCCTTATTGTAATAGAGGACTATCTCTAACTACTCAAAATAAACATAGCTTACGTTTTTGTAAGCTACACTACTGCAGTAATCGCTCACTTCCCCTCTACTAAAAGTAGCACTTTTTGTAGTCATGTTTTTTTCTGTCTTGCGTTGCGCTTGACGGTTGACGAGCAAGCACCGTAGCATAACCGAGATAATCATTGGCACACGCCCCGAGTAACTCAACGTATAAGATTTTTCCTGTGCACAACACAACAGAAATGAAATTAAACATGTTGATGATGACCATTCGTCACATCGCTACCTATTATCGTCATAGATTTTTATACCGCTGTTTTTACCAAACAAACACAAGACCCGCCTGATGTAAAGTGCCTATGCTAGTGTCTTGCACAGTATAAGTAATAGTACTAAGTACTTCGTTCTGTCTGTCACAAAAAAAAACCGTTTTTCGTGACAAGACAGATGTGTTCATCTGTCTTGTTACGAAAAACGATTTTTTTGAGCTGAAACCGATTCCCACCGGATATTTTGATTGGAAAAATCAAACTTCAGCTTAGATTAGTGGTAATTGGGTTTATCTTAGCTGGTAGAAACCCTGAAGCGCTACCGACGATGGTAAAGATGTCTGTCAAACACTTAAACTAAAGCCTAAGATTCTAAAAGACCTATTTTTAGAATCTTAGGCGGTAGGGCCTCAGATAGAAATTAAAAACTATGTTTATTTTTCCTTTTATGCAATTTCGAATCTTATTCCCATACCTAGCGTCTATTAGATCCCCTAGTACACTGGCTTTATATGTCTATGAGAAATATCAATTACTTTCAAAGTAATCGGTCGATTTCATTGAAATAAAAAAATAATAATCGTGTCGGTTTGTAAGCAATGAGTATATGATACCAAACAGCGACCAAAAAAAGTGTCTGTCATTACCAAAACTGTGCTTTTAGTCATAATTTTTTTTTTCAATATACATAGAGTATGTACAAAGTCAGTCAGCACCTATCTACATTATTAACATATCATTTTTTTAATTTACAGATAAGCCCGGTATGCTCGACCTGAAGGGGAAGGCGAAATTTGAGGCGTGGAGCACTAGGAAGGGCACCTCCAAGGACGACGCGATGAAAGCCTACGTCGCGAAGGTTCAGAGCCTCATTGCATCCATCGGCCTTCAATAGTATCTTCAAAATCCTAGCATAATAGTGCAGCGACAAGACACAATCTCATCACAAACACAACCTTATTACGTGAGCGATAAGGACACAAATCGATCTGTTGCTTGTCGATAGCATAGTTATGTTCATTTTTTAATGAGCGGAACGAGCAGGGTTAAAAAATTAAAGAATTTGTCTGTGGTGGTGTGGTCAGGGTTGTCAGATGATTATTTGGAAAAGAAGCGCTAATGCGTGTAAGTAGGATTTTGTTAAAGGAAGAACTTACATATGATTTGACAAGATGTTTTTAAATTACCTACACCATGTTTTATTCATATTTGGTTGTTCACTGTTCAATTGTTCAAGAAGTTTTTTTTACATAAGTCAATGAAAATGTTCACAATGACTTTGACATGCTATGAAAAATATTTTTGTTAAGTTTTAAGATAAGTAAGATTTTGCTAACTCGACTCAAATATGTTCGTTTCTTTGCTCCAGGACAGAGATTAAGTAGGGAGGATAAGAGCATAATCAACAAAAAAGTAGGACAATATTAGGATTCCATTTCGCAACCCTAGGCGTGGTACGATTTTATTGCAAGTGAGATGACTATCGTTCGATTTCGCATTTATTTTGTATACTTTTGTACTTTTTTATTAGCTTCAAACCTAAAAAATCGTTAGCACAATAAGCAATAGCCGTCCGTCTCATTAAAAAATCATGTATTTATTTTTGGTATAGGCACAATTAGGTTAGGTATACATTCAGACATCACATAATAATAAGTATAACCACGTATTTTGACGTTGAAGAACACAAATATTGGTGCTCTTATAGTTTTTTGTTTATAAAAGTTTTTTGCATTTGTTTTGTTATCAAGTTTTATACTCTACAAAAATAAATCTGTTGGGAATTGACTACGTTGTTTTTATCTGTGTAAATCTTAAGCTTAACTCTCATTCTATAAAGATTTTGCGTATTAACTTGGCAGATATGCTTAACAAATATTTTTAGATAGATATCAGTATTGTCGAATGCCCATGTTGCACTCACCTCAGTCACAATTGGGAACTTTGTTCTCGAAGTTGTTGACGGATATGTCTTCTTAGGACAAACAGTCCAGGTAGGTAGGTCCAACTTCGACAAATATTTTGGATGTCATCGAATCCAACTTGGTGGGCGTTCGGGATAATAGGCTATTTGACAATGTTAAAAAATTGTATAAATTATTTACCAATATCGTAAAATACACAAAACTATAAAGATCTGCAAACTTTCATTCTAATATCTTCCGTCCGAATTATTTTAGGGTCGATCAAAGTTTTGCGGGAAAGTCCATTTTAAAAGTATGAAATTATTAAAAAATAATGTTTCCATTGGAAAAGCAATAAAAATACTATAACTTTTATTATGATACTAATTATATAAACGTAATATTTAACATAGCTGTCGTAGAAATTCTGATTTGATGCGTACAAAATATAAACCTTACAAAATACAAACGTCATAACTCAGTAGCCTTTTGTATGGAGCGTTTTCGGGAAAGTCCAAAATTGTGATTTTCAAATTAAATTTTATCAATATTAATTATCTCGAGAGATTTATGTGCTATCGAAGAAATTCTTTGAGCCTAATAAAACCTATGGTTATATTATTGAGACGTCTCTACATATCAAACTGAAAAAAAAAATGATCAAATAGCCTATTACGAAAGATCTTGATTATAGGGTTTATAAAACAATAGTGAAACATTTCTTAATTAGCGAATAATATATTATTTTAATTCGAGTCGCGTTACCTCGTTTTGCAGCATGAACCCCCTCCCTTACGAGGTTGTAAGCTATTAGAGCATGATCACAGTTATCCCTTATACATCTCACTGCTGGGATACGGGTGTCTCCTCGACCGGTTAGAGCATACTCCATCACATTGCTCTATATATATTGTACTAGCTTTCACCCGCGGCTTCGCCCGCGTTTACTTCTTTTTAATTGAAAGTATCCTATGTCCTTCCTAATACCTTTAAGAATATGTATATAAAATTTCATGAAAATTAAACACGCGACCATGTTCATGTAGCATCTTTAATTGTACTAAATATGAATGCAAGAACTTTCCCGATAACTACTACACCTGTCCCGCTCCTGCCGCGCCTGCCGCGATCGCATAAGCACTGATTGACGCCAAATACAAATTTAAAAACCTATTAGGATAACACAAGTCTTATTACATCAGTTTAAAAAGGATAAATCAAACTTTAAAATTTTTTTACCGACTTCAAAAATCTCAGGAGTTGGTTTATATTTTTCGCAGCTTCGCTCCCGTGACATTTGGGGCAAACACGTGTTTACTCATTAATCAATAGAAGTACTCGTGTAAAATTTAGGATAAAATTGTCCAACAATTCTCGTTTTCCCATACAAACCAACTAATCTCGTTTTCCCATACAAACTTTGGACCTCCGTTTCACCCTCTTAGAGGTAAAATTTGAGATGTATTTTCAAATCGATGCCATTGTCGTAATTAACGTCCCAGAAAAACATAGCATCAACACCCATATTGATATTATGACATTTCAACCCCATTGCACCCCTACAGAGTTGTCACGTCGGCTATGTTGGATTATTAAATAGTTGTTTTTTTCGTAATCAGCGACCCAATATACCATAAAAACAATACCTATGAATATTTTTTTGACTTTTTCACCACATTTTAGACATTTCAACGCCATCGCACCCCAATAGGAGATGATGGTCACGTGGGCGGTAACGGTACGGGTACGATAAATAACAATAATAGGTAATTTCTGGGATAAAAACTATCTTAGGTATGTTTTCCTTTCCCAGGACTCAAGGTATCAATGAACCAAATTTCATCTAAATCGGTCCAGCGATTTAAGCGTGAAGAGGTAACAGACATTTTGTCGCATTTATAATATTAGTATGAATTGGTGTTCCGAAAACCCGTAAAAACGACACATATATTGATATATAGACATTTCAACCTCATCGCACCTTAATAGAGGATGATGGTCACGTTCGCCACGTTGAATTTTAAAATCGTTGTTGTTTTCGTAATCAGCGACCCGATAAACCATAAAAACGATACCCATGACGATTTTCAGACTTTTGACCCCCCTTTACCCTATTAGGGATTGAAATTTTCAAATCGATGCCATTTTTGTAATTGTCGTCCCTGAAAACCATAGTATCAACAACCATATTGATATTATGACATTTTAACCCAATCGCACCCCCACGGGGTGATTTTATGTCGTGTCGGCTATGTTGGATTATAAAATAAATGTTGTTTTCGTAATCAGCGACCCGATAAACCATATAAACAATACCCATGATGATTTTCAGATTTTTTCACCCTGTTTTACCGCTTTAGGGGTTGAATTTTGAAAAATCCTCAAAACATGTTTACTCATTTATCTATAGAAGTACTCGTGTAAAGTTTCGGATAAAATAGTCCAACTAATCTTGTTTCCCCATACAAATTTTGGACCCCCGTTTCACCCCCTTAGGGGATGAATTTTGAAAAACCCTTTCTTAGTGCACCCCTAGACATCATAAGGAACCTACGTGCCAAATTTGGAATCTCTAGACCCAGCAGTTTGGATTGTGCGTTGATATATATCAGTCAGTCACTCAGTTTCTTCTTTTATATATTTCAACCCCATCGCACCCCCACAGGGGTGATTTTATGTTACGTCGGCTATGTTGGATTATAAAATAGTTGTTGTTTTCGTAATCAGAGACCCGATAAACCATAGAAACAATACCCATGACGATTTCAGACTTTGTGACCCCATTTTACCCCTTTAGGGGTTGAATTTTGAAAAATCCTGAAACACGTGTTTACTCATTTATCTCCAGAAGTACTCATGTTAAGTTTTGGATAAAATAGTCCAACTAATCTTGTTTCCCCATACAAACTTTGGACCCCCGTTTCCCCCCCTAGGGGATGAATTTTGAAAAATCCTTTCTTAGTGCACCCCTAGACATCTTAAGGGGTTCCTTACCTTACCTGCCAAATTTGGAATCTCTAGACCCAGCGGTTTGGGCTGTGCGTTGATATGTCAGTCAGTCAGTTTCTTCTTTTATATATTTAGATATATTATATATAGAGCAGTGATAGTTCTGCAGGCACTATAATTGACGAGTTCAGTGGCGTAGCGGTCAACGACGCGGCTTCGACACCAACGCTCGTGGGTTCGATTCCCACATAGGACAAACATTTGTGTGCATGAACATCTCTGTTTGTCTTAGTCCGGGTGTTTTCTATGTATCATAAGTATGTATTTACAAAAAAAAATGTATTTACGTATGTTTATCAGTTGTCTAGTACCCATAACACAAGCTTCGCTTACTTTGGGGCTAGATGGCGCTGTGTAATTTATCTGACAATATTTATTTATTATTATTTATAATAGATAGATGATCTATTATAGTGCCTGTTAGTGCAGGCCAAGTGTTTTCAAGCCGCATACCGGCCAATGACTTGGCTTCATGACAGACATAGACATCATTAGCTGTAATTGAAGAAGTTAATAATAAGCCCATGACGCTCTAGCAATCTTTGATATTTTTTTAAAGACTGGTCATAGGCGAACATTACGGCACTAAAAAGTAGCGACAAAGAGCTTGTTAGCTTAGCTTAGTTTGTTAGCTTAGTTAAGCTTAGTTTGGAGTAACTATATCTCTTTATCAGTATAGATAGGACAATGTCTAAACATAAAGGAAGGCATTTTATCAACAACTTTAAACTATTCAATAACTGTTTCTGATTGACCGCTAACGTCTTTCCGCGATGGTAAATGGCGCGTGTCTGTGTGAATGCCGGGCAAGTTTTTTTCTTGTCACAATAAAGGTGAGAAAAGGCATCTATAGAACGATATAGATATTTCACGAATGCCTTGAAAAGGTGATTTGTAAACGTGTAAGTATTTACCACATAACCAAATTACGAGTAAGTTTTTGAAAATCTTATGTGAATAAATGAATATTGAATATAGATTAAAACATCCTGCAGATCCAGCAACATAGGATTTTCACCGGAGAAATATATTTTAATGAAACACAAAACTAAAAAAAATAATTTTAATTAATCAGTACAAAAATAAAAATAACTTAATTCAAGTATCCAATGATACCGCAAGCCACAGCGGGGCCTGATGTACCAGTGAGGGCGCTGTCCTCCGTGCTGGCCCTGCCGTAGTCATCCTCACTTTGCGTGATGGCCAACGACCTGCCTACCACAGACCTGGGCCCTGCCAGGGATATCAAGTGATCGACGATCTTAACGTTGACGGTGGCGCCCTCTTCGGCTTTTATATTGCCAAGGTCGCCGACGTGTCGGATGGGGTCTCGCGGTCCGCCGTGACGACCCTATCGAAAAAAATTGTGTTGAAATTTAATTTGGTGCAATGTTCGTAGATCTTACCAAATTCGAAGTCCACCGCCCGTCAGTTTTTTAGGTGCCATCCATAAATTACGTCACACGTTAAGGGGGAGGGAGGGGGTCCTAAATTTCGTGCTGTGACATTTCAAAATCTAAATGCTAAAACACGAAACACGAACTTTGAACTTTTAACGAAAAACTTAAAAACATTTGCAACTCTAGATGTAAAACGTCAAACTAGGGAGGCGAGTCTCACAAATGTGACCAGCTGTGACAAGGACGTCGTTGAAGGAGGGGTCAAAAATCATGAAATTCGTGTGACGTAATTTATGGATGGGTCCTTAGTATATACCAGAGTTTTTCAATCTTTTTGAATACGGGACCTATTTACAAGTTAAACATTTCTGGCGGCCCTTTCCTCGCTTCCCCTCATCTTCCATGACGAAACTTCAACAATTCACCTGGCTCTTAAAGGCTTACAATTGTTAGTGCCATTTGCTACCGATTTTGTTCTTAGGTTTAACTAATCTATTTAATTAGGTCTTTAATGATGAACATAAAAATTTGGAAGAGAAAAAGGCTTCAATGGGCGTGTGACCAATGTTCTAAAATTATAAAAACTCTCTATCAGTAACGTAAAATACATAAAAGTAGAACGATCTGCAATCTCAAAATTTTAATAACTTACGTCCGACGTGTTTTATGGTCGATCAAAGTTTGGTGGGAAAGTCCATTTTAAAAGTATGAAATTATAAAAAATAAATATTACCATTGTAGAAACAATAAAAAATACTATAACTTTTGTTACGGCACTAGCTACATAAAGCAGTATTTAACATAGCTGTCGTACAAATTTCTGATTTAATGCATATAAAATAGCGTATCATGACGTCATAATACTGTATGCCTTTTGTATGGAGCGTTTTCGGGATAGTCCAAAATTGTGATCTTCAAGTTATCATATCTCGAGAAGTTTTTAGCCTATTGAAGTAATTCTTTCACCTTTAGTTATATTATTGTGACGTCTTTAAATAACAAATCGAAAAAAAAATGGTTCACAAGCCTATTGAGAAAGATTGGAGTTGATGAATTATTGAAAAATAATTAGGCCTGCTTACGTTTTTTTACTGAGACGAGACGAGAGTACCTACGAACATATTTTGCGTGTTTTCCCCTGCGACCCCTCGAATGTAACTTGGTGACCCCACTGGGGGCCGCGCGACGCGTCCCACAGTTTGAAAATCACTGGTCACCCTTCGAGTCAATAATGATCGAAGAATGTACTCTAGTGTTAATGTTCGAAGTCTATACCACAGTAGAATAACATCAGGTATGTTCTTTACTGATAGATATCTGTTAACGTTCAAGTGATTTGAACTTGCCTACGTCATCAGCTGCATTTTGTATGAAAAATTACAGATTTTGACAACCAAATTAGTGACGTAGTCTTGGCCATATCCGAAAAGACAATACCTTGTGTTTTTCTACCATAGTCTACTATACTAACATAATAAGCAATGAAGTGAGGTCCAATGTCCTTGCAGTTGTCCTTGATAGCGCCGACTTGATGGACGTGCACGCCGTGAAGACCTGGACTCAGGCCTGTTACGTTGCCCTCGATGGTCACAGGGCCGTTGGGGACTATCTGGGTGAAGACTAGCTCCCCGCCTACTCCTGAGCTCTCATCAGCTTGGAGATTGACTATGGCTTGGAGTCCTGGCGCTGATCGCGGGGCCTGCGGTTAGAAAATGAAGTTTTAACCACTGGTGGAATGGAGGTGGCATATGAGATTAGGGTACGGAGGTTGGGAAAGTGAGGAGAAGTATGTCTAAATTATGTTAACGTGGTTTCAAAACTCCCGGAAAACTACCCAGTCGGTTTTTTTTTAACACCAAATGACTAGAATAGAACCTAGTTTAAAATCCATCTAAAATCGTTTCAGGAGCCGGAAGGAGTAAGTAACGTATAATAAGTATAGTGAAAAAATCCATTATCTAAGATGGTAGCAGTACCTAAGTCCACCTTGTTGCCAGGGCCTGATTAACCCTTAGGCTAATTAGGCTGCAGCCTAGGGCGCGAGGATCGAAGGGGGCGCGCTGAAATCGTGTCTTCGCATGCACTTTTAATCTAGCATCATTACAACTACCCTACATATTTCAACAACTTAGACCGAGACAAAACACTGAATGCGCTGTGAACTGAAAAAGCTTGAGGGCCCCTGATTTTAAAAATAATTTTTAAAAAGCGCGCGTAAAATAAACACTTGTGACTTGTGACTCGAATCAGTCGGTGGTATCGTCCTCTTAATTAGCCTAGGGCGGACAGAACTCTTGATCAGTCGCTGCTTGTTGCATATATACAAGTCTATAATAATTTATTGAATCGCTGTAGGTACTTTAAATTTGTATTACGCAAATAAAGTACACTATATATCTATTTAATCCTAAACACTGTTTTAGTTAATTGATTGGTAAGTTGCATATAATTACGTTAGTACTATTACTTATACTGTGATATAATACTAAATAGGTACATACTTACTACCTAAGCTATATTTTTATTTGAAAGGAAAACGCCTGTCATTATTATTTAAGCAAAATTTGTTTATTACCTGCATGTAGTTACGATTAGATCAGGCTTTTATAAACGGCACATCAATTGTTTATATAGTTGAAAAGGAAACTTGTTTAACTATGTAGATATTAACAGTAATTTAACAGTTATGGTTATTTATGCAATTTGAGTTTTATTTATTGTTACATATATTTTTATGGTGGACTCCTAAATATCTTTATTTTGATACCTTCTGTTACTTACCAAATCTATGAGTTCGGAAGATATTTTTTCAAAAATATTTGTGAGCAAGTTGTAAGTGAAATAGCAGATAGGAGGTAGGGAAGTGACGCGTCAAGCTGCCAATAGGCTTGTTGCCCATGTTACAAAATTATAAAAACTCTCTATCAGTAGCGTAAAATACACAGAACTAGAACGATCTGCGATCTTAAAATTTTAATAACTTATGTCCGACGTGTTTTATGTTCGGTCAAAGTTTGGTAGGAAAGTCCATTTTAAAGGTATGAAATTATAAACAATAAATATTGCCATTGTAGAATCAATAAAACATACTATAACTTTTGTTACGGCACTGGCTACATAAACGCAATATTTAACATAGCTGTGGTACAAATTTCTGATTTAATGCATATAAAATAGCACGGTGTGACGTCATAACGTGGTAGCCGTTTGTATGGAGCGTTCTCGGGATAATCCAAAATTGTGATCTTCAAGTTATCATATCTCGAGAAGTTTTTATACAATCGAAGTAATTATTTCACATATTTATATTATTGTGACGTCTTTAAATAACAAATCGAAAAAAAAAATGGGATACAAGCCCATTGTTCATTGTCTGTAGTGTCTAGTGTCTGATTCACTGCACTTAGGTGTAACGATTGTCATCCAGTTACCGTGCCATGAAGACGTGAAGAGAAGAATACTTTGCGACACTGTTTTAACGTTACAGCACAGTCATAAAATTATGAAGGAAATCAGTAATCAGATATAGATAAAAAACCGGACAAGTGCGAGTCGGACTCGCCCAGCGAGGGTTCCGTAGGTACGTAGTATCATTATTAAATTTGATATTTTAGTAGGTACATTTATCAGTTGTCTAGTACCCATAACACAAGCTTTGCGCTTAATTTGGGACTAGATGGCGCTGTGTAAATTATCTAGAAATATATATTTTTTTTTATTATAGTAGACAAGTATCTACATTGCACTCGTGCAAAACGGGGGCGACCCGCTAGTAATACATAATATGAAGACGTTTATATTTTAACATCGTTTGCCTATTGTTCGGAGTAATGTAAACATAATTTATTATTACACAAAGGTCACACAGCACCATCTGTGTCCTTGCGTTCAAGATTTAAGGCCAAAATATGGCCAAAATAGTGTCATCGTCATTTAGCTGTGTCTGCCAGTAAATTACCTATGGATTTTTAGGATTTTTTTATTAAAAAAATCAAACTGCTAAGTTTACGTAGAAAAAAGTTACGGCCGTTTATTCAGCAAAAATCGCATATTTCGACACACTCAAGGGAATCAAAACCTATAGGGTACTTCCCGTTGACCTAGAACTATGAAATTTGGCAAGTAACATCGTTATAGACTATAAGTACAGGAATAAATCTCAAAACTACACATTTGTAAATAGATCTTAAAAAATAGGGGGGTCTATATTTTTTATAGGGTGTCGAAATTTCAAATTGAAACTACTAGTTCAAATGGGGTATCATATGAAAGGGCTTGATGTACACATTGCAAAATATATTTTATTTAATTTTTTCGACGCATTATTTTCTTATTTATAATGAAAAATATCAAATTCAATAAAGATACTACGTACCTACGGAACCCTCGGTGGGCGAGTCCGACTCGCACTTGTCCGGTTTTTATTTTGAATTGCCTCCATATGGAAGCAAATTTAAAGATTCCAGTCAATAGAAGATAAGTAACGTTAAAATATTTTTCTTAGTAGGTATCAAGATCCATTAAAAGCATAAACGGATTAATTACCGCCAATAAAAAACTGTTTTGGATTAACCTATGATTAAGTTACGAGGAAGTCGTATCCATGACATAAATGGAGCTTGTGGTGTACAAAAAGTGGGACAAAAAATTATGACACGATTATCCGGCTGTAAACTATACATGATTTTCTAATTATCGATTTGTAGATATAAATAGAATGATTCTCTAAATCAATAAATAATAAAATTAGACCCTAGTAAAACCACAGAGCATGAATTATGAAGTTTAATAAAACAAAACCAATAAAAAGAGATTTTGTTCTTTTTATCTACTATATCATATATAATAATAATTCGCAATAGTCTCGACGCCTGCTGAGACCTGCTCATGGGTATATCGTTCCATTGACATATCCTGGAGCGGGTCACGGCGGGCGTACAACATTACATCAAACTTCTCAAAGGGGCCTCTACGCGTTGGATCCATATCCCCGCGCACGCCTATCAAATGACCGGGCTTGACCCGTGATTTAAGAGAGATAATAATTATTACATCGGTGACAAACACGCATACGGCCTTTCCGATGTCATGCGGTGACCTAGCCTAATAGTCGCTTGCAACATATATCCCAACATATATTTTGACGAGCCCGGTGGTCGAATACTGAATAGCAATGGCTACTTTGTCTTCGAGGTTTGAGGAACGAACCATCAGGTTCGTTCCCCGCACAAGACAAAAATTTGTGTGCATGAACTTGTCTGTTTATCTCGGTCTGGGTGTTTTCTATGTATTACACGTATGTACTTACAAAAAAAAATGTATTTAAGTACATTTATCAGTTGTCCAGTACCCACAGTACAAGCTCTGCGCTTAATTTGGGACTAGATGGCGCTGTGTAAATTGTTCAGAAATATTTATTTACTTATAATAAAGTTAAACTGTGCCATATGTGTCTCTTGATGGAGTGTAAGTGTACCACGTAAGGTTGAGGTTGGCTTTGGCTTGAATGTGGTGGTGACTCCTCCATAAATGCCTGGTCGAGGGTCAGAAGAGAGCTTTCCTTTTTCGTTGTCATAGCTAATCCTCCCGTCTATCTCCCTCTCATGGTTTTTTTTAAGTTTTAGTGCTTTTTTATATTGCGTTTAGTATACGGCAATGAACATTTTCAACACTGCTTGCCACCTGATGTAGTATATAGAAAACCGGACAAGTGCGAGTCGGACTCGCCCACCGAGGGTTCCGTACGTAGGATCATTATAAATTTGATATTTTTCATTATAAATAAGATATAAAATAAATAAAATATATTTTATATAAGATTAAAAAATAAATAAAATATATTTTAATTAAAAAATATATTAAAATATATTTTAATATATTTTGCAATGTGCACATCAAGCCTTTTCATATGATACCCCATGGGGTAACTAGTAGCTTCAATTTGAAATTTCGACCCCCTATAATAAGACCCCCTATTTTTTAAGATTTAATTAGAAATGTATAATTTTGAGATTTATTTTTGTACTTGTAGTCTATAACGATGTTACTTGCCAAAATTCATAGTTCTAGGTCAACGGGAAGTACCATATGAGTTTTGATTTCATTGAGAATGTGTCGAAATATGCGTTTTTTGCTGAATAAACGGCCGTAACTTTTTTTTACGTAAACTTAACAGTTTGATTTATTTACAACTTCATGGGACCGTAGACCTGAGTATACAGTTCAAATTTCAGCTTGATACCTCCACGCATTCTCGACATAGAAATTCTTGACAGACAGACAGACAGATAGACGGACAACAAAGTGATCTTATAAGGGTTCCGTTTTTCCTTTTGAGGTACGGAACCCTAAAAAAAACCGATATCTCCTATACAGCATTAACTAGGTAAAGAGATGGTCTCTTATGGCTAGTAACTTTTTGACCCAGTACCTGGTCCCAACACCTTTGGACACTCTGGTTATACACTACCACAGTATAAGTAATAGTACTACGTACAGTATGGCCTCTCCCTGCCGCTCTCTCGTGTCGACCTCACCTCCCCTCTGAGACAGATCTGAAACAGCGCACACACGCTCATTTTCGCTCTGCACAGACGTTGTTATTTATGTAGTAGTTCTCGACGCGACATTTGTATGGAGTGGCCGGGGTTAGACACTACGTAAAAACCGATCGGTATGTTCCAGCGGTATTACATTATTTTCGTCTTCAGAAAAAAAAAACAAATCTAAACACTGTCAATTCGGAAACTGTTCATCCAGAAGCCATCATCGGACGTGGGAGGAAACGTCAATTACAACGTGATAAAATACTAATTGCGCATGCCAATCAGCAAGTGTCAATTAGACGAGGTCCTTGGCACCGCGGCTCGGCTGATTACTGGCACGCAACCGTTGGCAACGCTTGATTACAGCATGGTAAGCGGACATGGTAACAGACTGGAACGACATAGTATGCTTTGATTATTGCATCAGAATCTGGGTAGATTCTTTTTGCATCAACCCATATTCATCCCACTGTTGGGATACGCGTCTCCATTCAATTGAAAGGGGGTTTAGAGCGTAGTCCACTACGGTGCACATTGCGGGTTAGCGGAGGCCAGTATTTTCGAGCCGCTCAAAGGCCACTGACTTGGCTTAACGACTGTCATATAATAAATAACACAGATTAGATAGGCTGCTGTCGACGTTGCTTGACTTGCGTGATTGATTTGACACACACGAGCAACGATGTCTCGGGCAGGTGGGTAGGCGCGGATCCAGCCCTCAAAACATGTTGTGATCACAGACACCCGAAAGCTCGAAATTGTGTTTTATTTATTAAGGCATAGCGTTTATTATCATCAGCATATCGATTACACAGCTCAACAAAAAAACAATTTTTTTTTGTTGCCCTGGATATCTCTGCAGATTTATATATTTCAAGTACCCAGTTTGCGAATATATTCATGAAAATTACTTAATTGGCTCTAGATTTTTTTTTATCATAAATTTAAAACACTAAACAGTTTAAGTTGGCTCTTCAGAACAAGTGTTTATTTTTTTGGCAAAATTCGTCTTCTGCGCATGTCTTCGCGCAAAAAGCGAATTACATGTAAAAACGCGGGAAAAGGGATGCGTGGGGACGCATCCCTTTTCCCGCGTTTTACTCAGTTATTTGACAACATAGGAGGACGCACGGCGCGCATTTGAGTAAGTTGCTAATGTGATGACTAATAACTTTGTTTTATTTCTTGAGTTTTGATTCTAATATATATATGTTTTGTCCGTAGAAGTATGAGTTCATCGCGAAGAAAATGCAAGTATAGTCCTGATGTGTTTTGCTATATTTGTGGTGTTTATATAACTACAAAACAGGCACGGAATATCACAGATTTTGTCAAGGAAGTTTATGCCGCTTACTTCGGACTATACATTGAAAAACAAGATAAATCATGGGTTCCTCATAAGGTTTGTAAATCCTGTATTGAGTCTTTACGTTTATGGAAGAAAGGAAAACGCCACGGGTTAGATTTCGGCATCCCTATGATCTGGATGGAGCCTAAAAATCATTTCGATGATTGCTACTTCTGCGTCGTAGACGTTAAAGGATTCAATCGAAATAAAAAGTGGATATATCCTGATTTACAGTCTACAAGGTGTCCAGTTTTGCACAATGAAGACCTTCCTCGACCTATTTATGCTACAAAAATAATTCGCATGGCTTCAGAAACCATGATGTTACCAAACTCCCAGCATTCAGTACAATCTACAAGTGGAAGTGAATATGATGGTGGAACATCGGCACCACAGTTGTTTTCTCAAAATGAACTAAGCGATTTAATACGAGATTTAAGTTTATCGAAACAAGCATCGGAACTGTTAGCTTCCAGATTAAAAGAAAAGAATTTATTGGCACCAAATGTAAAAATTACAGCATACAGGAAAAGGGAAAGTGAAATATTACCATTTTTTTGTGAAAATGAACAACTTGTCTACTGTAATAATATCGCGGAGTTACTTCAAAACATAGGTTTAAGTGAATACAAATCTACTGATTGGAGACTTTTTATTGATAGCTGCAAAAGGAGTTTAAAATGCGTTTTATTGCACAATGGAAATCGATTTGCATCAATCCCTATTGCCCATTCAACAAAACTTAAGGAAGAATATCAGAATATTAAATTGGTTCTGCAAAAAATTAATTACTCTGAACATCAATGGTCGGTTTGTGTTGATTTGAAGATGGTGAACTTTTTACTTGGTCAGCAAAGTGGATACACCAAATACCCTTGCTTTATTTGTTTATGGGACAGCAGAGCAAAGCAAGTTCACTGGGAACAAAATGTTTGGCCTTTGAGAGAATCCTTAACTGTTGGTAAAGCCAATGTAATAAATGAACCATTGTTAAGTAGAGAAAAAATCATACTTCCGCCACTACATATCAAGTTAGGTATGATGAAACAGTTAGTCAAAGCGTTGGACAAGAAAGGAGAAGGTTTTAAATATATTTGTAAAACATTTCCTAAGCTAAGTATGGAAAAGTTAAAAGCTGGAATATTCGACGGTCCTCAAATTCGAACATTAATAAAAGATGAAAATTTCACAAAAGTTATGACTGATACTGAAAGTGAAGCATGGAGAGGTTTTGTATTGGTAGTAGAAAATTTTTTAGGTAACTATAAAGCACCAAATTATACAGAAATTGTGCAACAGATGTTGGAAAGTTTCAAGACTTTAGGAGCAAATATGAGCATAAAGCTACACTTTCTCCACAGTCACCTGGATAGATTTCCAGATAATCTGGGAGATTACAGTGAGGAACAAGGAGAACGCTTCCACCAAGATCTAAAAGTGATGGAAGAAAGGTATCAGGGTAGATGGGATCGTCACATGATGGCAGATTACTGTTGGTCCTTAAAAAGAGATAATTCCCAAATTAACTATAAACGAAAAGCTTATAAAAGGTGTTTCTTTGAAGTATAACAAAAGTTTTAAAGATTTTTCTCTCTTTTTATTCCTGTGTACATTAATTAAAAACTAAAACAAAAAAAAAATACTAATATTTTATAATAAATAAATTATATTACAAAAATATACTAACTATTTCATTTTGTGTTTTTAGTCTAATAAGAAAATTAAGATTAAAAAAAAAACCAGAGCCAATATTCCAAAATCATTCATAGTTTTATAAATTGTACCCATAAAATTATTCGAAACCACTTTCACATCAAGGGCAACAAAACCATTGTTGACCAGTGTTATCAATAGACTGTCAAAGTTTAACCACATTATAAGTTCTACGTACAGTATGGACACTCTCTGCCGCTCTCTCGTGGCGACCTCACCTTACAGACAAATCTGGAACAGTTTGTATGGTGCCGCACGCACACACGCTCATTCGCGCTTTGCACAGACGTCATTGTTTATGTAGTAGTAAACGACGCGAAATTTGTATGGAGTGGCCGGGGTGCGGTGTAACGTTACAAGTATATTAGGGTTGTGGGCATGCCCACCGTGCCCACAACGGTGGATCTGCCCTTGCAGGTGGTAGATTCTTCAGGGTAGGTTTATTCAGGTCTTATAAAGCCTTTCTGTTATTGAAAAATGTTGTCATTCGGATGCAAGTGATTAACTATCATCTTCAGAGCATAAAAACCCATCAGCAGATAATATAAACCCATCCATGGTCTGGCTACGGTCGATATTGCTTAACTTGCGTATTCGATTAGAGTGACACGCGCAACGAAGCCATCGAGCTTCTCCTATTCAAGTTACTCAACGTAAATATTGTTTAAGTGTTTTATATCAATCTGTGGGGAACGTTGCTGATAACACAGTTAACTTGTATTACTTTAGCTTAATACTGCTGTATAAAACCTTTACTGTGCCATGTTTAGGGTTCCGTACCCAAAGGGTAAAAAGGAACCCTATTACTAAGGCTCCGCTGTCCGTCCGTCCGTCCGTACGTCCGTCCGTCTGTCACCAGGCTGTATCTCATGAACCGTGATAGTTAGACAGTTGAAATTTTCACAGATGATGTATTTCTGTTGCCGCTATAACAACAAATTCTAAAAAATAGAATAAAATAAATATAAAAGGGGGCTCCCATACAATAAACGTGATTTTTTTGCTCATTTCTGCTCGCAATTGATAATGGTAATAGGTAGACGCTTGAAATACTCGCACTTGACAGGCTATTTTTTTTATCGGGACGGAGGCCCACCACACATTCCCTTCGCTATGTCTCCTGTGTAGCCAGGATTAACAGCGGCGACTACCAAAAAGGCAATGAACAATGAAGTCCATTGCAGTCCCAGGGGTAAGACTAAGACGAATTTAATCATACGAAATTAGTAGGAGCAAGGAGTAAGAAGCTTTTTTGGTGATCTCAATGAATAAAAAAAATCAGACAGGGAAAGCGCTTGTATGTATGGCATACGTCGTGGTACAACAAAAAAGTCAACCATCTAGCTCCTTATTTAGTCTGATAAATCTGTACCCACGATTATCTAATATTCAAGGTCTACAGGTAGTGATATTACATATAAAGCTGACGAGTTGTTTGGTTTGTTTGTTTGGTTGAACACGCTAGTCTCAAGAACTACTGGGTCCCTACTGGGTCCTTTTTGAATGCGAAATTGGAACTACTGCTTAGGTTGTTGATTTTTATGTTTAGCTCAAGTGATAAAAACCTAACTATAGAACTCTACCTACTAATCTGAAGATGTTTGTCAAAAACTTTAAGTTAAGATCACTTTTTGGAATCAAAAAACCGGTGGTTATCGGCCTCAGTTTAGACGGGCCACTGGTCCGAATTGAATAATTATTATAGTGTTGGATAGTCTATTTATCGAGGCTTATAGGCTATAACATCAAGCTACAACCAATAGAAGCGGAGCATCAATGAAAAATGTTACAAAACGCGCAAAATCTACGGGCAAAGCCTGAGTGGGTCGCTAGTAAAACTATATTTTAAACCAGACTCTGCAATAAAATATGATAATTTATCACAGTCAACTGATATTCTGACTGATAGAGGACCAACTATATCATCATGAGTCGTGACGCGCATATAAACTTGACAGCTACGCATAAATCCTAAAATATAATGACTGTATCAAGTATTCAATCTGTATTTACGTTTCTAGGGTCACGAATTTCGTGCCTTACGCATCATTGAAGAGATGTTAAACGTCGCCATGACAGTTTTTAATTAAAATGATGTAACAATAACCAGGAAGAACTTAATTAATAGGCGGATAGGATGTTCCTAGAAAACCTGATAAGCATAAAAAATTGTGAATGAAGGTTTTTTTAACAAAACAACTTATAAAGTATTAATTCTTTGGTAGGAGAACCTGTTTACATCATTTTTCCGAAGGTATTATGTTACATACGGTTATCAATGTAATCATTGTTTCCTTTTGTTGTCAACAAGCAACAAGCCTGCAAGCATTTTTAACTGGGCATGGCAACTAAGACTCTTTTCGATTAAACTAATGCTGTCACCATTGTGCCGTACAGGTACATCCTTTTTGATAATAGTTTATTTTTTATACTTTTTCTACGGATTGCATTGTCTTAATGACATCATTGTTTACTTTTTCTTGTCTTGGTTACCATTATATATCTTGTCAGCAACCACCATTTGCGCCTATTATTTATTAATATTAATTTCCCATACAGTCCATAAGATATCCTAATTACATAGGTCCTTCGATTCTTTAATTTGTGCCTTTAATAATGGTGGTTGAAACAAGGTCGAGAAAAAAAACGCAGGCCGAATTGGCTGCCGACGTGCGCAGCCCTGGCCCGAGTGGTCGTCATTCCAATAATGACGAACCCCCCGCGTCATCGTTCACTTCAGTTTCAGGTTCATCAACGGCCAGCCAGGTATTGGCTATTCAAGCGGATTATGCCGCAAAGGTTGCCGCCATGGAACGAGCTGCAATGGAGCGAGAACGTGAGCGTGAACGCATAGTTTTAGAAAAAGAGCGCGTAGTTTTGGAAAAAGAGCGTGCTGCCCTGGAATTGCAAACACAGGCTCAAATCGCAGCTATACAGGACACGCGCAGCAAGCGCTCTTCGAGTAGGTTGTCAAAAAGGGACATAACAGAATGGTTAGACAAAGCATTCGATTCTAATATTCCTAATAGTAATGTAGACATTACAGAATCACTGCCAAATGTTACGGATGAAAGCCAGCTGGTTACGTCCGTTAATGTAGAACATTCAGCGACGGTTCCAAAAGATAGTGTTGTCGTAGATAGCACTAGGCCAGTGTTGCCTACAGTTAGTGTTACTACGAAGCCTACTTGTACTTACGCTGGTAGTGCGAGGCGTATGCCGCCCCTTTCTTGTACTACCACGCAAAACGATGTCTATAGGAGTACTAATGCTTATAATAGATGTAATAATCATTCCCATAACGACAACATAGTAGATACCACTCGCTTACAACATAACTACCCCAATAATAACATTAAAACTACTTCCTCAGATATTGCCCTACTGGCACAAGCCATCACGTCATTGGCCGGTAGCGCACAAACTAAACCAAAGGTAGGTGACGGACGCCTGCCTCTGTTCGACGGGAGGCCCATTGACTGGCTTGCCTTCAAACGTGCCTTTGATAATACGAGTGAGTCATATACACCATCAGATAATATAATGCGCATAGGTATGGCTTTGAAAGGAGCTGCGCGTGATGCTGTCTCTGTTCTGCTCGTGTCAGCTCGTGACCCGCGCGAGCTCATCACTGCCTTGGAAATGCGGTTTGGTAGACCAGAATTAATTGTTTTACAAGAGATAGCATCAGTGCGCGCTCTTCCCAAAATACTAAGTGATGGCAGTGATCTTCATAGGTTCGCCTGTCGCGTTCGTAACTGTGTGGAGGTCGTAAAGCTTCTTGAAGAGCATGCTTATTTAAACTCTCCTGAACTTTTTCAATCGATACTTTCGAAATTGACTCCACTGTTACGCACACGATGGACCGATTTTGGAGCGATACATTTCACTAGTAGAGAGGGGAAGACTAAGCTGGAACTTCTCGCTGCTTTCCTTGCTCATGAGGTAGATCTACAACTCAAATTTGGTCTCCTCACGGAACCGATAACTACAGCAAAGAAAGTAGAAAGAGTCCACGCCGTTTCTTTTTCGACACTTTCTAACGCCGCTCCAAATAAAAATAAATCTGAAAAATCTAAAATCATTTGTGCATTTTGTAAGGCAAATCATTTTGTTGACAAATGTGACAAATTTATATCTATGACATTAAATGACAGATGGCAGTTTGTAAAAGAAAATAAACTTTGCCATAAATGTTTACAAAAAGGTTCACATAGTTACAGGTTTTGCAAAAACTCGAAGGAGATCTGTACTGAAAATAATTGTTTCCGTAGGCATCATAAATTATTGCATAGTGTTAAGGCTTTAGTGGCACATGTTAATGAACATGAGAGTACAGGTGAAGCGTTTTCGTCAGAACATTCTGAAACCAGAGAGGTATGTTCTGTTGAACAATCGTCGGACTTCGTGGCTCATGCTGATAGCCATCCAACAGTGCGCGATCGCCCTCTATTAAAAATAATATCAGTCACTGTGAGTGGACCCAAGGGTTCTGTCGATACATACGCTTTGCTTGACGACGGCTCATCAAGCACCTTTATTGATTCTGAGATTTCTAGGCGGATTGGCATTTCAGGTTCAAAGTCAGTAATTCAAGTTAATTGTGTAGGTGGTCTCTCAAAATCAATGGAAGTTGAATACGTAGATTTTGACATAAAGGGCCGCTATACTGCCAGCTTACATAAGGTTTCTAGAGCCCGTGCGGTGACAGGGTTAAATATCATTCCGCAAACTCTTTCAGTTAAGGATACTACACATTTAAATGATTTGAGCGACCAGTTATGTTTATCCTACGAGAATGTGCGACCCATGATACTATTGGGTATTGATAACTGGCCTTTAACCATCCCACTAAAGGTACGCAAGGGGGTAACAAATTCACAACCCGTTGCCTGCCTTACCGCTCTAGGTTGGGTAGTTTTTGGATTTACAAGCAGTAGGACTAAAACCATAGAGTATGTCAATCATAGCGTGAACCATAGCGCGGTCTTTGATAGTTTGGACGGTTTTATTGAGTTAGAAAATACCATCCGTGACTATTATAAATTAGACTCGATAGGTATAACCAAGCGTTCTGTTCAATCTTTAGCTGACAAACGAGCAGTTGCTATATTAGAGAATACAACCCGTCGTCTGCCCGATGGCCAGTTCGAAACCGGTTTACTATGGCGGAGTGACGATTTGGTTGTACCTGAGAGTTACTCTTTGGCATTATCACGTCTGCTTAGCTTAGAAAAGAGATTCCTTAAAGATAAAGCATACGCTGAACATTACCGACAAAATATTCACGCAATGATTGACAAAGGTTATGCCGAGCTTTGCGACAGCCAATCTTCTACCTCGGGAATTACCTGGTACTTACCTCATTTTGGGGTAACGAATCCAAATAAACCGGGAAAACTTAGAGTAGTCCATGATGCGGCCGCAAAGTGTCAGGGTGTCAGCTTGAACACACTCTTATTAACAGGACCTGACTTGCTTCAGTCAATTTTTGGCATTCTAGTTCGCTTTCGCGAGGGGAAAATAGCTCTCACAGGAGACATCAGAGAAATGTTTCCACAAATAAAAATAAGGGAAGCAGATAGAGATGCACAGCGTTTTTTATGGCGAGATACTAAAAATTTACCCATCTCTACATTTAGAATGTCGTCTATGGTGTTTGGCAATGTGTCTAGCCCATTCACCGCGTTATATCTTCAAAACAAGAATGCCCTGGAGTACGAACCTCTTTTCCCTGAGGCAGCTCAAGGAATTATCCTTAATACTTATATGGATGATTTCATTGCTAGTACAAATAGCGTAGAAGAAGCCGCAAAACTAGCCAAAGACGTAGTAACCATTCATAGCCGGGCACACTTCGCAATTCGAAATTGGGCTTCCAACGAGGAAGCCGCTCTTCTCAGTATTCCATACGACTTGCGTCTTGAAAGTTCCGCACCTGTAGGCCTAGGGCAGTTATCTCAGACTGTTCGAACATTGGGGCTAATGTGGAATACCAGAAATGATACGTTAGGTTTCAATGCCGGTGTGTTTGAATCGCTGCCTCCTAGACTATCTAAAAGAGCGGCATTATCTAATATGATGCGCGTTTTTGATCCACTGGGTTTTCTTGCACCACTAACTATTCGGGCGCGTATTATTTTTCAAAAAGTTTGGCGTTTAGGCATAGATTGGGATCAAGAGCTCCCTCCGCATCTTAAGGTAGAATGGGAACAGTGGAGTTCAGATATTATGGCAACGCTGTCTCTTAATATTCCTCGCTGGTATTTAATCCGTCCTTACCCGATGGAACAGGAGTTGCATGTTTTCTGTGACAGTAGTGAGGAAGCATATTTATTTATTTATTTATTTAATCTTTATGCACATACAAACAATGTACAAAGGCGGACTTAATGCTATACAAGCATTCTCTACCAGTCAACCTTAGGGTGATGCAGAGATAAGACATGGTAGGTGCACAAGGCGAATATTGATATTAAAATTACTGACATATTAAATATAATAAGAAGCATTATCAATAAATAGTAATTTAGAATATAAATACATAACAGATAAAATACATAACATACGTATCAGTACTTAAATACATAAATACATATCCATAACTTTATACATACATACACATACAAATACACATATACATACATACATACACACATATATACATCTACATACATATCCATTTAGAAACATATTATGTCTGTAGATCCTTTGTTATCTTGAAGAAATAGGTACGCGTCATAGATTTAAATGAGTTCCGAGTTAAAGCTCTTCTGATTTCAACAGGTAGCGTATTCCAGAGACGGATGGACTGAATCTGGAAAGATTGGTCTACAAAACCAGAGTGATGGGGAGGGCAAAAAAGGAGAAGATTGTTTTCAGAGCGGAGGTTCTTAGAGTGAATAGAACAGAGGGGTTGGAATTTGGTTTTTAGATAAACCGGAGAAGCGTTGTCATTAAGGATAGAGAAGAGGGTAGTGAGGATGCGCACACTTCTACGCTGACGAATAGGCAACCATTTCAGTTGAGATCTATAAGCTGAAACGTGATCATACTTCCGAAGCCCAAACGCGAAACGTATGCAGCTGTTGAGAAGTCGTTCAAGCTTGTTGAGAAGGTCTGCGTTCAAATCGGTATAGCACACATCGGCATAGTCGATTATAGGAAGGATCAGACTTTGCACAAGCAAGATCTTTGTCTTAAAAGGGAGAAAGTTTTTATAGCGAAAAAGACTACGCAAAGTACCTATAACTTTCTGACATATGCTGGAGACCTGCACTTGCCAGCTCAGAGCGGAGTCGATATGCAGTCCTAAGTTCTTTACACTGGGGGAATAAGGGATAGCCGCATTGTCGTAAGTAATAGGTGGCAAAGAAGATATATCAAGCCTGTCAAGCATCCGAGAACTACCTACAACTATTGCTTGACATTTTGCTACATTAACAGCAATCCCGAACTGCGCAGACCAATCTCTAATACGAGACAGATCACGATTGATGTTGCTGATTGCTGCCGGGAGACTACTCAAATCAGCATGACAATAAAGCTGCAAGTCGTCGGCATACAAATGAAACGAGCACTGAAGATTAGAAACAAGCTGGTTGATGAAAATAGAGAAGAGAAGAGGGGAAAGAATGCCGCCTTGTGGTACACCAGCAGCAAGTACAGACCAGCTAGACGAGGTCTCACCGAGCCGGACAGACTGGCGGCGACCACGAAGGTAACTGGAAAACCATTCTAGAGCCAATGATGAAACCTTAAGATGGGAAAGGATAGCAAGCAGGATGTCATGATCAACAGTATTAAAGGCATTTGAAAAATCTACCAGTGCCAACACACTAAGCCTTGAATCCCCCATATTGTCACGAATGTCTTGGGTCACTTTAAGAAGTGCAGTGACAGTGCTATGTCCTGGTCGAAAACCAGACTGAAATTCACTGAGCAAGCTGTTACTAAACACGAAACGGGACAGATCTCTGTGAACACAGGCTTCCAGTACTTTGGAGAGAAAAGGGAGTATTGAAATTGGTCGTAAATGCTTCGGGAGAGTGGGGCTAGAAATTTTGGACAGGGGAATTACAATAGCATTACGCCACAACGTAGGGAATTGACCAGAGGAAAGGGAAAAGTGAACAATATGAGCAATGGCTGGAAGTAATTGATCTAGGATTGTAATAATCATAAAACGACTAATACCATCACAACCGACAGCTTTGGACTTGATGGACATGATAATCTTCCTGATTTCACCAGAACTCACTGGAGTAAATTCGAAAGAGTCTACATTGATAGATGGAAGATCAGCAATGAAGTCGACTGTCTGCTGTTTGGTGAGGGGATTGAATATGTCAATGGTGGAAAAATGTTTATTTAAATCATCTAAACTGAAACAAGAAGGAACCTCTGTGCTGGAAGATTTACCAATCCCAAGTGAATGCAGAAACTTCCATACGTCCGCAGAAGATCCGCTTGATACATTGTCATGGATATGGCGGCGCTTAGCATTTCGTATCAGCTGGCTACACCGATTTCTTGCAATTTTATACGCTGTCCAGCTATCCTCGGATCGAACCTTTTTATACCGACGAAACGCACGATCTCTATTCCTCATAGCCACTCGAATGTCATTTGACATCCAAGGTGCAGGACGATGTTTGAGTTTGACTTCTCTAACCGGCGCATGACGATTGTACAATCCGAGAACGATATCATTGAAAATTTGAACCTTATCATCAACGGTTGCAGCTGAGTCCATTCGTTTCCAATCAATGCTCGACGCATCCTTGCGCAGCTCCTCCACATTCATACGAGAAAAGCATCGCATGCGCAGAACCTTAGGTCGCAGTTTAGGTGATTTGATGGAATATGTAAAAAAAACAAGGTCATATTCCACTGTCGCTTATTGGCGTTTCCTTTACAGTGACGGAAACGTGCAACTCGCCTTTATTTCTAGTAGATGTCGTGTAGCTCCCTTAAAACCTACAAGTATTCCTAGATTAGAACTACAAGCAGCTTTGATAGCAGCTCGTCTAGCGTCCAGTATCTTAGAAGCTTCTAGGCTAAAACCCGTAAGACGTTTTTATTGGACAGACTCCATGAACGTCTTAGGGTGGCTTCGTAATGATGCTCGTCGATACAAACCATTTGTAGCTCATAGAGTAGGAGAAGTTATAGAGTTAACGGAAGTTACTGAGTGGCGGTGGGTTCCGGGCGATTTAAACGTTGCTGATGATGCAACTCGCTTAAAGCGTGGCCCGTTATCTCTCGATTCCGATGGATCACAGGACCCAGTTTTCTGTTGTCTTCTGACTGGCCGCGTGAACCTACCAGCAACTCATCTCTTCTTGAGCTTAAACTATCATATCATGTTCATCTAGTTAGTGAGGTAGATATTACTCGTCCACTTTCAGCAGATCCACGACGTTTTAGTTCGTGGCTCCGCCTATTGCGTGCTACAGCTAGAGCCCATCAGTATATATCTTTACTTCGTTTAAAGGCTTTACAGTCGAAAGGTATTAGTGTAGATTTTTCCTGTAAAGTAGACGGCCATTTAGTTTCCTTTCTTCCACGCCAGGTAGTGGCGAGATTGACTAACCGACGTTTTTTGGATACCATAAGCCTGCGTGGTACACTCAGCTCGGATGATTTGTATCTGGCTAAGATTCACATTTTAAGACATAGCCAGCAAGATTCCTTCTATGAAGAACTTAGATGCATTTATAATAACCAGCCCGTGTCCCGCCGCAGTCGTCTATCCAAGTTACCTGGTCACCTTGACAAGTACAGCTTATTAAGGCTGTCATCTCGCATTGCGGCAGTAACTGGAGTGGAAGAAGAGGTTAAAACCCCCATTATCCTTGATGGAAAGCACCCTGCTGTACGATTGTTGGTACTACACCACCATTACAAAGCTGCCCACGCAAATACAGAGCTAGTGGTAAATGAACTTAGGCAGCAATATTGGATTTTAAGTTTGAGAAATACTGTAAGATCAGTCGCCTACCGATGTCAAGTATGCCAACTTCGCCGTGCTTCTACAACCATACCTGTTATGGGTGCATTACCTGAAGCAAGAATGGCACACCATCAGCGTGCATTTTCTTTTGTCGGGCTTGATTACTTTGGGCCAATAACAGTATCAATAGGACGCAGGCGAGAAAAAAGATATGTTGCCTTGTATACTTGTCTCACTGTACGTGCTGTTCACTTTGAAGTAGTGTATGCGCTAACAACTGATGCCGCTATAATGGCACTTAGACGATTTATCGCAAGACGCGGTACTCCGAAAGAAATAATTTCAGACAATGGTACTGCATTTGTAGGTGCCAGCAGAGTATTAAGAAGTCTTTACGGAGATGCAGTTACAGACTTCGCGGCATGTGAAATGATTAAATGGAAATTTCTTCCACCTTCGGCTCCATTCATGGCTGGTGCTACCGAAAGATTGGTGAAGTCAGCTAAAATCGCATTAAAAACAGCTCTAACTTCCAGATCTCCATCGGATGAAGTATTGGCCACACTACTATGTGAAGCTGAGGCGCTGATTAATTCACGTCCCCTGACTCACGTCGCTTGTGACCCAGATTACCTCGAGGCATTGACACCAAACCATTTTCTTTTGGGCGGCTATTCCTCTGGTCAACCGTTTCCAGCTGTCGTGGAGGACCGTGATATGTGCAGCAGGGCTGGCTGGCGAAAGGCGTTGCGACTATCGGATTTATTCTGGCAGCGTTGGATTAAAGAGTACCTGCCAACCCTATCTCCAAGCCGTGTAAGAGGAGAACAGACATTGTGGTCAGTAGGAGATTCAGTGCTGGTAGTTGATGGAAATCTGCCTAGGGGCTCTTGGCCAAGAGGTCTAATTACAAAATTGTATCCTGGTAAAGACGGGGTCACTCGAGTGATAGATGTCTCAACCCCTGCTGGTGTACTACGCAGGCCTATCAGAAAGGTTGTGCGACTCCCACTTTAAAAAGGGGAGCATGTGCCGTACAGGTACATCCTTTTTGATAATAGTTTATTTTTTATACTTTTTCTACGGATTGCATTGTCTTAATGACATCATTGTTTACTTTTTCTTGTCTTGGTTACCATTATATATCTTGTCAGCAACCACCATTTGCGCCTATTATTTATTAATATTAATTTCCCATACAGTCCATAAGATATCCTAATTACAACCATTATGCGAATGTTCTACTGCAAATCGTGAAATCGATCAAATAACACACCATGTTCTCTGTGAGTGTGACCTTTGGCGACGGGAACGGGACGATATATTGGATTTTTGCATGTCGCATCCGGGGTAGAATACTATTCTGATCTGGTAACAACAAGGGAGAATCGTGTTAGGTAACACAACTCATTGTTTTAGGTTCAAGGTCAGATATTTAAAATTCGTGGTGCACGACAGTTGAGCTTCAATTGACTGGCCATCTCTTTAGTCTTTTAATGCCTTATCTGCCATATTGCCGTCTCTCACATTGCTAAGAGGAGTATTTCTTATTCTAAATATATTTTTTATTCTAAATAGTAAATTCACCATAGCGTAATGCTCAATCTATCCATACGCCGTGGTCTTGCCTAAATCAAAAATCATAAAAACTGAGATCAAGCGAGGCGAACGGAAGTTGAGAGGGAGATATAAGTTAGTGAAGATTGAAAGAGAGAGAGTTACGTTTCGTATATTACTGTAGGGGCAAGTGAGAGTGGGGACATTTTCTTTTTCTCTTTCCCTCATAACCAATTACGTTTCGTAAATTTAAGACATAGTGCCGGTTTGTCTGTATACATAATTATTTTTTGACATTTAATTCGTTGATGACTTTATTTTAATTTATACAATTAATAATTTATATAATTTCTACTACTAAGTTAATTCAATTCTTATATAACTTATGATGATTTTAAATATCCAGTTAATTAATATTATATAAATTTTATCTATTAGTATCTACATTTATATTTGACTATTGATATCAAACACAATGTAAAAATTGTTTATGATTAAACAAAAAAAAAAACATACATATAGATAGAGCTAAAGAAGTTTTACTTCAGTCGTGCGTTCTGAAGCACACTCGTTTTTTTTTGACAAATCAATCGTCTGAAACTAACCAACAATTCGGTCAGTATGAATTGCTACATAGTCACAGGCTTTAAAACATGTCATTGTTTTTAAGAATACCTACTCGATACTTCCTATTTCCTCCTCCTCGAAAGGTCAAATCGCACAGCGTTCAATGAAAAGAGGTATTATGGTCTTATTACATTACAAGATATTCAGACAGTATCATGGTATCATCTCACCAGTGAGGTGCTTACACGTGATGACAATTACACTTGTCACTTACGAGATGACACTACTTTTTTATATGCATATGAGAGGGGCGCAAACGAGCATGTGGGTCACCTGATGGAAAGCAATCACCACCGCCCATGGAGCAACACCAAGGGGTCGCCGATCCGTTGCCAGCCTATACTCCTTCCTTTCTTTCTGATGACCTCACTCGCAGGAACACAACAACTCTTAAGGGAATTGTTATTTGGCTGCAATATTCTGTGAGGTAGAGGTATTTCCCCAGTCGGGCGGCTTAAAAAATACGCTAAGCCCTACCTCTCTTTTCGCCAGAGCCTCGTTTGTGAGTCAGCAGGTGCATCACGTGCAGGTGAGGATGGCTTAGGTTTAAAGATGTTGATGATTTACACCCCAAACTACGATAGACAGTCTGAATATCACTTCGTCTAATAGACACTATAATTTTTTAAGTGTCTAGTTATAGAGACTCAAGACTAAAGTGTCTAGTGGAGTAGACAGTGATAAACGAGTCTTCACTGTCTATTTCACTAGACACTTCAGTAACTATTTATTTATTGTTTGTAACATTTTTCACACGTACATATCTACACGTTTGTCCATACTCGGAAACCTCGCTGGCTGTATCTGTATAGTAGAGTGGAATCATTATAATGAACAGTCGGTTTCCTAAGATAACTGACTACTCTGCCATACATTTCAGTATGGCAGTGATCTCAGGGCACCGACCGTACTTAGACGTTGTCGTCAACCCTTACTCATCCCACCGCTGGGATACGGGTCTCCCCTCAATTAAAGGCGTTTTGAGCTCACTCCACCACGCTGCTCAACTGCGGGTTGGTGGAGGTCAGTGTTTTCAAGCCGCCTAAAGTCTACTGACTTGGCTTAGCGACTGTCATCTAATTGCAACAGCCGGTACCGACGGCTTACCGTGCTCTTGGTAGCACAAGCTCGAGACAATATAAACCCATCCATAGACAGACAACTGGCGACGTTGCTTAACTTGCGTGTCCGATTAGACTGGCACGCGCAACGACGCCATCGAGCTCCTCTTACTTATACCGTACTTATACATTGTATGTATAACCCTGGCCGGAAATCAGCCTCAAACGTACTTTACTACCTATTAAAAAAACTCCATGTAGCTCGGATGACTGGTTCTCGTGAGAAAAGGAAGAGACTGGAAGGTAATTAGTTTCAAACATTTCACATAAGGAGGATGTTTGAACGGTCTGTAATGTATATATAAATAAATAAATATTTCTGGACAATTTACACAGCGCCATCTAGTCCCAAATTAAGCGCAAAGCTTGTACATAGGGTACTAGACAACTGATAAATGTACTTATACACATACATTTTTTATTGTGAATACATACTTATAATACATAGAAAACACCCAGACCAAGACATGTATATGCACACAAATGTTTGTGTTGTGCGGGGATCGAACCCGCGACCTCGGAGTCAAAGTAGTCATTGCTACCCATTCGATCACCGGGCTCGAAATGTATGTTTAAATGTCCGTCCGTATGTTCCCCGTAACTGCTAAACGGCTCAGCCCACAGAAATAAATTATTTCTGTGGCTCAGCCGATACGTCTCGTTAGATTCGGCTATATTTCTCAAGAGTCACTAAGTATATTAAAATAATTAAAAACAAAAAAATTACGACATGGATTTTTGGCACCAACAAATTTTTTAAACCCGTCGAATTTTTGATAACTTTGTAGTTAACAAAAACAGGCACTTAAGAACGCATCATAAAAATAAGTATTACTTTTGAGTATAAAAGTAATTTGAGATAATAATTTGTATTTACTATATTTTGTTATGTTTCGTACATATTCATAGGGTTTTTTTCACTTATTACCATGAAGTTTTTACAGGAACTACTGTATGGGATTCGTCAAAAAGCCTCTGGTGTTACAAGCGTCCATATGTTGCGGTAACTGCTTTCTATCCGGTGGGCCATATACTTGTTTGACAAATAAGTGGTATTTATACAATTTAATAGTTTGTACTTACAACTGCCAAGTCAATTTGCTTCTCGGCCCTATTCCCAGCAAGCGGATACACTGGTCTGCTGAGATCCTGGAAAAATAACACGGTCATTTTACTCTTTCATACTCCTGACCTGGTATCGTTAGTTCGAAGGGAGGCAATGGTGCCAAAGTATCTGTTCAGATGGACAAAATTGGAACTAACGCAATTATATAATAGACATTTTCTACCACCAACTGGGAAATTGTGGAGTCAACTTCACTGTGCAATCAAATTCCCAAAAAAATACGACATGGGATAGGGTTGCCATCTCTAAACGCTAACAACTTTGGGGTGTAAGTGGTTCATCAACATCTTTGAACCAAAGCCAACTTCACCTGCACGCGGTGCACCCTGCTGACTGACAAACGAAGCTCTGGCGAAAAGAGAGGTAGGGAGCGTAATTGTAAGCTACCCGACTGGGGAACGTACCTCCACCTCACAGAAGACCGCAGCCAAATAACGGTTCCCTTGAGGGCTGTTGTGTTCCTGCGAGTGAGTGAGGTCACCAGAAAGGAAGGAGATGCTGCGATGGCAGCGGGGGTGGCGGCGCGCGAGCGATATTTTATGTTGCGAGCGTTAATATGGCTACGGTAACCGCTTCACATCAGGCGGGCCGTATGCTTGTCTGTCACCCGACGTAGCATAAAAAAAAAACTAGGACAAGAAGCGTGAAAACTGGGGATTTTGAATCCTAAAACCCGACATCGGCAAAATGTCATCAATATTTTTTAGTACTAGTACCATTTTTTATTCTGTGACAAGACGGTTATTCGCAGCATGGAGCGGGCGGTAGTGATTTAAAACTTTTAACCCTGGACTACAAATGAAATCCCACTACCCGCACGCGCCCTCCAAACTAGGACCAATGCAGGGAAACCCGGCAATGCAAGGCAAACCTAATGGCAACCCTACATGGGAGCTTTCAAGAACAAAGTCAAGTTTTCCCTTATAAGGCTGGCAACGGATCGGCGACCCAATGGTGTTGCTGATTTCGGTGGCGGTGATTACTTTTCATTAGCCCCCTTACCACCATCTCTTATTGCGATTCAATAACTGAATAGATTGCTTTTATATACCAATTATATATACCAATTATACCTTATATATACTTATACCAATGAATAAGCTACTCTATTCCACTTAAAATAGAGTCGCTTATTCATTGGTATGAATGCGCGATTGCCATCCATCCATCATTTTAAAAAAATATATAAAATGACAAGACTCCCATAGAAGATTGCGCCATAGAAAAAAATCAAACTGTTAGTTTATATTCCGAAATGCTAGTAGATAAAATAATAAGAACATTATTGAGGGCGCACTCCAGTCACTCCATACAATGTCGAGTCGGTAACTACATAAACAATCACGTCTTTGCAGAATGTGAATGAGCGTGTATGCGTTCGGCGCCATACAAACTGCCCCCTTACCACCATCTCCTTTTGCGATTCAATAATTGAATAGATTGCTTATTCATACCAATGAATAAGCGACTCTATTTCAAACGCAATAGAGTCGCTTATTCATTGGTATTAATAAGCATTATATTCAGTTATTGAATCGCAAGAAGAGATGGTGGTAAGGGGGCGTTCCAGATTTGTTTTATACCACAGTATAAGTAATAGTACTCTTTTACTGTGCTGAGGGGCAGGCGGCACGCGAGCTATAGGTTATCACTGCTTCACATTTAGTTTAAAATATATTATTATAAAAAAAAAAAAAAAAATGAATGTTGCCTAAAATATCTTAGCGAGCATTCTCAAAATTTGAGACGTCGAGGTATGTCCGAATGCCTAGTTCAACAAACTTGTAAATGGAGCAAAAACGACGTGTTACGGTTTCCTGGTCATCATTTGTCATTTTTTGCCCGCGGTGGCATCGGTAATTTTTCTACTTTATTTATCTTACTATTCTAGATTCCATCAGTGGCTACACTCGCGGAAATTAAAATTATAATAATCATGTGTATCATGCATGTAAGGTAGTTTTACATACCTTTATTATTGCCTTACGTTTCGACCAAGGGCCCTATCGCCGAGGCTCAAGCCGATTACCATTGGAATTTTTGAATAAGAAAACAAAACTACTGCTTACATTGTTGCTAATTATGTTTAGCTCAGCTGGTAGATACCCTAGAGCTTTAGCGAGTAAGCTGAAGATGTTTGTCAATTACTTTAACCTAAGAGCAATTTTGACGTGACAACGTCTTATAAATTGGTTAGCCGGGTGACACTTCAAGAAACTGGGTCACGTTATGCGCTTACAATGAGAGCGAGTGAAAGGCGCGTGCCTTTCACTCGCTCTCATTGTAAGCGTGTCGTGGACGCGTGTCCCTTCTAAGAGCGAGAGAGACAGACATAAAAAGTGAAAGGCATGCGTCCCTTCCACTCGAAAACATTTTACCACTCAAAGTCGTTGTCACGTAAAACTTTCGCCCGTATACCGACTTTACAGGCAACCAATTTTTTTGGAATCAAAACAGTCGATTGTAATCGGTTTCAGCTTCGGCGGTAGGACCCTTGGTCCTTCCACTATTAGCATAGATTCGAGATAAAGGTCTTACGTTTAAATAATTTACAAAAATTACAAACATCTTCAGCTTAGTCGGTAGAGCTCCAAGGTTTCTACCAGCTGAGGTAAACCATCACAAATTTAAGCTTTAGTTTAATTTTCGCATTCAAATAATCCGATGATAATCGGTTTCAGCTTCGGCGGTAGAGCCGCCGGTCTCTTAAGTTTTTTCCACTTTAGGGTGGTGCCTACTCCTAGTATCTCTGTGCCCTATATATCTGTACACTAGTGACACGAACTGTGAAATTGTGGAATCAACTTCCCTCATCAGTATTCCCAAATAAATACGACATGGGAGCCTTAATGAACAGAGTAAATTTTTCCCTTTGGCTGGCAACGGATCGGCGACACCATGGTGTTGCTGATTTCTATAGGCGGTGGTATTACTTTCCATCAGGTGACATATATGCTCGCTTTAACCCCCCTCTCCCCTCCCATATAAAAAAAAAACCTCGTTTGACAATGGGTACTATTATTACACCTGACAACTCTCTGGAAAACTCTAACCAAATAACACAAAATTCGCAAGGAGTACAAAGCAGATGTATATATTTGTTTATTTAGCAGAAAATGCCTGTTTTTGGGGGCAAGACAGATTACAAATTTAAGAAGAAGAGGGAAGAAACTAATAAATTGGCCCCTGTTCAAAATTATGCGTAGACACAATACGGTAAATGAGTGTGTACGGAAGCACAGGCGATCCAATTCACCGCGCACGTTTGTGTCGATGTGTTTTATTTACTTTATTTCTTTTGTAATGATAATAACAATATCAAATCTTCTATTGTAATAATTGATTACTTATACTCCTGCCTTAATTTGTCCCATTTACCAAGTTTAACATGGAAGCCTTGAGATTATTTGTCAGTTCACAATACAAGACAGGCTCAAAGACTGATGACTTTGTCAAAAATAAATATTGACCCGGCATTGAACACGACATGCTATGCTATCAACAGAGTGCATCACTATTGCAAAATATATACAAGATGTTTTAATAACTTAAACTTTAAATAAACACTCACACTTTTTAAAACCAACTTCACCTGCTCAGGGGTGTAAGTGTTTCATCAAGATCTTTGAACCAAAGCCAACTTTACCTGCACACGGAGCATCCTGCTGACTGACAAACGAAGCTCTGGCGAAAAGAGAGGTAGGATGCGTAATTGTAAGCTACCCGACTGGGGAATGTACCTCCACCTCACAGAATACCGCAACCAAATAACAATTCCCTTGAGGGTTGTTGTGTTCCTGCGAGTGAGTGATTCACCATAAAGAAAGGATATGCTGCTTTGGTAGCGGGAGTGGCGGCACGTGAGCGATATTTCATGTTGCGAGCGTTAATATATGGCTACGGTAACCGCTTCACCCGACGTAGTATAAGACTTCAATATAGTTACGTTAATCGCTTTGCATCAGGCGGGCCGTATGCTTGTCTCCCACCTGAAGTAGTATAAAAAAACTGTTTGTACGAAAATGCTGTGTGGATTTTATTCAAATTCACCAAAAGTTCTTCTGCAGATTTAGGTGCCATTTCTTGAAGCGCAGTTATAATATTGTTAATAAAAAAAAATACTTACATATAAATAAGGCTCCATGAACACTTCGTAGACATTGCTCTGATAATCTTCTATAGCGGGTAAAGTCTTAATAATGAGGTTTCTGCCGTACCCTGGAACTCCTTGCAAGGTTTTGCCATTCAGAACAGCAACCAGATATAGCAACTGGCCGAAAAACACGTGCAACCGCAAATTCATTTTTTAAAAAGATAATTTAAAATTGGCCACGCAACACGTGTTTAGCAGTCAACCGATTGGGCACCAATGATGTTAAGATTTTACTCGACGAAGTCAGGTTTTTGCTCAGTCGAGACGGCTAAACGATGCGATGGGCTGTCATTACATGCCTCCCTAGAATCCAAGGCTCTGTAATTGAGCCTTCTGACGTAATGATAAGTTAGACACGGCATTGTTTGAGATGTTGAGTGGAAGTCGAGCTAATCCGTGGTGTAGTAAACACGAGAGCGTCCCTTGCGTTACCTTCAAATCATGTTATGCAATTATGATAATAATGAGCAATGACTTGTCTTATGTGATTCAAGTGACATAAGTAGCTGTATATTTTCTGGTCTAGAGAAACGTTGGGCACAAAATATAACTACATTGATGCACAAAAATATACGAGTAAGCATTAGATGAGTCGTAGTCATTTCTAAAGTTTCTTCATACATGTAACTTTTTAGACGACAAATTTTCTTACGATTTCCCTTTGAATTTACAGTACTGGCTTATTGATGTATATTTTCCATTTTGTTTGAGGCGATTATATGTGTCGGATTTTTATTTTAACCTTACTTTTTTGTACTTAATAAAAGTAGACAAAATATAATCGTTAGTTCCGATGACGCCATGACCTTATGTTCGTTCAGGATAATCCCAGAAACTATTGTAGGATTTTCATATGAATTTTAGTAATCGAAAGAGGTTATCTAGGAACGTAATATTATGGGCAATTATTTGATTTATCAATGGGTAGTTTATTTTTAAGATTTATATGTATAATTAGTTTTTAACTTACATGTATACATGATATAGACTATTATGTCTTACAGTTAGACATACAAGTCTGCGCCATATATACAATCATTCAAATCATCTGTATATATAAAAATGAATCCCCTATTTCCCTTAGTCATGGCATCACGCGTGAACGGCTGAACCATTTTCGCTATTTTATGTTGTACCTATTTGTTAATTCTCATGAGAACGTTCTCATGAAAGAAAAGAAATAAGAAAATTAGAATATGTATTTAAGAAAGTTGAACGACAACTTTTGTAATGTAACTTTACGTCGTTTGACAGAACTGTTAGTCATTTGACAGATTGCGCGAAACCAATTCGAATTCAATATTCATTGTTATGAACACAGGACAACGTCTATTGGGTCAGCTAGTATTAAATCATATCAATAATATATAATATACACAAGTCTAAATTTATTGATAATATTTACTGTACTTTTTAATTTGTCTTGCGCAAATAAAAATAAATTCAGATATAACAAAAACACAAAAATATATAATATTATAAATTCAATCTTTGTAGCAATATCTTATAAATAAATAAAGCAAGATAGACGGTTAGAAAATGTCTAACTATCTATATACCTTTATTATTTACATAATTATAAGATATTGCTACAAAGATTTAATAGATAGTTTTGTGTTTTATTTTTCTGCTAGATTTATCTAGAAAGAATCATTTCATTCCAGATCAAAGTTCGGTTACTCTGATATTTGTATGTTTACGTGAGTTGATATGATTTAGATTTGGTTGAACAAAAAATGATTTATAATTATTATAATATGTACTTGTACATATATAAAGTCAGAGCCGTGTGTGCGTAGTTCTAAATATATTCAATCATTATTTTATTTGGCGTATAAATTAATAAAATCCAGATAAATACACATAATCGAGGTATTGTTTCATGTTAAAAAAATTGCTTTTGCGTTTGCACGAATTTCGCAAGTTTTTGTTCCCACCAACAAGTTTTTATAGATTTTAAACAACATTTTGGATGTTCAGTTTAAACCAGGGATGTAACGGAGCTTCGGTTTCGATTCCGATACGTCGGAACTTCCGATTGCTTTTGCATCCTCGGTTCCGACTTCGGTTCCGATAAATTTTAAACCGAAGTCAGAAGTCATATCGGAGGTCGGCGGCCGGCGCGGCGGGCGAGGGTGGGTAGACGGGCCGGGCAGCGCGAAGCCGCGGCGGAGTCGCGATCTGTGCGTACACAAAAAGGTCATGTGTGCAATTCACACGTGGTAGAAGTGAAACCTTCAGAAATATTGGTTTCGAGATAATGAGGCGAATGTAAAATTTCGGGAAAAGGATGATTGTAGATTTCAGTAGTGATCATAGTGATACAAAGTTAAAAATAAAGATAACACTAAGTTAGTGTCACTAACGAATAATGATGTGTAATTATTTCATTGAAAATGATATCTACACATATCTCTGACTGACTTCATATTTTATTCCGATTCCGGTTCCGATTCCGGTTTCGACTCCGATAAACCAAATTCAAAAATTCCGATTCCGGTTCCGGTTCCGATATAACCACATCCGTTACATCCCTGGTTTAAACGTTTTTTATGGGAATAACATGGTAATATTTTTTTGTGTAACTCACGAAACGCTATGTTTTGGCCGGCATTTTTTATTTTATTTTATGGTAGCCTCATTTAGAAATATATTTCTCAAGAGGCCGGTGTATAGAGTGGATTCTTGTAAAATAACATTTATATAATTCCGTACATCGTATACCTTGAGGGCATATACCTTTCATCATAGCTCAGCAGAGGTGTTACTGATAAGTCCGGACAGACAGACGGGCATTGATCATAATATACGTAACCTACAGCTAAAGTTCTCTCATGTACCGAACTTATGGTCACACCACGACGGTTGTAGAGTTTCTCGCCCAGTTCAACCAGGCTGAAGGACCTATCCAGTAAACCAACTAGCAGAGCTGGGTGACAGGTCTTACCCTCTTTCACTTGCAAATTCTACTTGGGTATTCTTAATCCGTATAGCTAGTTGTGACTGCTACTCTATATTTTTTTATACTACGTCGTGTGGCAGATAAACGTATGACCACAGTGTTATGGCCCGCATGATGTGAAGCGGTGACCGTAACCTATAGATGCTTGCAATATAAAGTATTACTCGCTTGCCATCCCAGAATTTCTTTCCTACTCGGTAACCTCAGTCACTCGCAGGCACACAAAGAATAAATTCTTATTTGGCTGCGATTTTCAGTGAGGTAGAGGTTCTTCCCCAGTCGTACAGCTTAAAATTATGCTGTGCTCTACCTCCTTTTATGATGTCCTTGCTTGGTTCTAAAGCTGTAGGCAGTTTGCCACGCTACCTAAGAAGGTATGTTTGCTCACTTCCTGACACGCAGGCACGTCTAGTGATTTCATCTTCTGCTTAGTCGGTAGAGCTCTAGGATCTCTACCATCTAAGCTTAACAATTAACATATTTACCATCAATCTAAAATTTAATCCAATGGTAAAGGCTTCAGCTTCCGCGGTAGGACCCCTCGACGAACTCTCTCGAAGGACTCTACCGTCCCCGAAGTATCCCGATCCTAACAATCGGACCTTGTAGTTTCGGCTGTGAATCTATTTAAGTGCCGCAGGGTGTCTCAGCGACAGCCAAAACTGAAATATATATATTTATTTCAGTTTTGGCTGTCGCTGAGATTATTATTTTATTGCCCGGCGCCGCGCATTCCCTATGGATGAAATATTGTGCACGAACTTAATCACGAAATTAGATTATTTTTTTCTTATGACGATTAAATATAGCGATGGAAAGATTGCAACTATTTTGTATCAATAACTGTCTCTTCTTATATTTTCAATTATACTCTTTGGGTGTCTCTTTTTACGGAAAACATTATAATAGTAAGTGCAACATCTGGCATTTTGGCAATAGTACAACTCACATAAAATAAAGAACCTTTTCATTCTGTACCATGCTACCAATAATTAATTAATTCTAATTACCTATTAATGAATTGATATCGCTTCTGGTCATGGATCAAAGAGTAATTTAATGTATATTCGTGTCATGGATTGAGAACCTGCTTACATAACATTGAGGACGTCTTTGTTATTACTGGCATCCATTATCCTGTCAATATAATATACTGACTTAACCTGTCAACTGTCAAAGTCCAAACCCACTAGATGGCAAGATGTAGATACGTGTAATGAAGTGATATTCTTCTCTGTGCAATAATGAATCGGGAGTTTGTTTATTACCACCAGCGGCCAAGGCCAAGCGTTTGGTCTCGGGCCGGGAGTACCCTGCATAGATGGATGTGGGGAGCCCTGTGCTGTGGTGTTCCCGGGATACCTTGCTACTTCTGCACATGCTGTAAGAGATTAGATGATGATACTGGAAGCCGGGAACGCATGGGGGTTAACCGTAAGTTTTGTGATGGAAACATATTAGGAAAGAAAGAAAGGAGCGTAGGCGGGCAACGGATCGGCGACCCCTTTGTGTTGCTGATCTCCATGGGCGTTGGTGATAGCTTTCTGTCACCCACATGCTCGTTATATAAAAAATAATCCCTATACATTTTTATACACTTAGTTGACAAACAAGCATACTGATGGCAAGCAGTTACTGTGACCAATGGGGGTTTGCAACACCAGGGGCATCAATCGTGCGTTGTCGACACTGTTAAATCATTTCACATTGGTTCTTTTTGAGAATCACATGCTATAGTCTCCCGGGAAAACCTTGATAGGGATTCATTTTTGGGAAAAATCCCTCTACATGTAGAACCTCAATGTATATTTCGCTTCTAAAATGTGAGAATGAATTCCCTGTCTATGGGGAGCTGTGCTATTGTAGAAGAAACCCGTTGAATGACATCAACCTCTCAGCACAGCCTGCTATACAATCGGTAGAAAACATTAAGGAACGCAAAGTCCTTTCCCAGAAATAATGGCTCAATACCGCCTATTAGCTTGGAATTGTCAGCAACTCTTACAGCTCGCCTTTGTATCGAATCACAAGGTCAAGTTGGTATTTGGGAGCTAAATCCAAATAACAATAGTACTTCATGCGTGGTTATACTTGTGCTTCTAAACAACATGTAATGTTTTAAAACATTTGAAAAAAATATTTTATTTTATTAGTGAGGCATTTTTGTCAGTAGCTTATTACTTCATTTACTTTGATTACACCTCATTGTACAATCGCTAGAACACACAAAGGGACGCAAAATCTCTTCTGAAACTTATAGGTTCTAATCTATTATAGAAGAATTACATGAATATGTATTTTGTGTGTCTATGCGTACGGCAAAGAACGGAAACCGCAATTATGTCTAAGCAAATACATAATACTTAGAAAACTGCGAAAATATTTGCGGAACATGTATCCGAGATCACTCTTTGCAAAAGCTTTGGTCTTTAATATTTCCACGTACATTTGTAGATATATAATATTGTAGTTTTTAGATACTTACTGTATGTCTAAAGTACAAGGACTCTATGCCTACAACTAATACGCTCCCATGTACCGACCTTACTGACATATCACAGGATTGCGAGTCTCTCAGTCACTAAACCAACCTGACAAGAGGACTTTTACCCTGTCTCGTGCCCAGTAAACCAACCAGGCAGTCATCCAGTTCTCTAACAGGTCTTACTTTCCTTTCGACTGCAAGCAGAATACTTGGGCACTTAGCTCGTAGCGACCGACGCTCGCTTTCCTAAACATCAGGGCCCTACCAACACTCCTCAATTCCCTAGGTGCCGGAGCGGCGCGCTTTCCTAAAAAGCGCGGCTTGTTTATTTCCCGACTCGCTCTGCACGTCTAAAAGTATTTGTATGTACCCACACTTGTGCGCCAGATAGTTGCCTACCTGATGTCCATGACGGGTAATAAAGTGCACTAAGAAGGTGAATTGAGGTGACAAGAGGTGCTGTGAGTGTGTAAGCGAGTCACGACACTCACGTCTACGATACAATGATGACCAAACTTCATAGATGCATTTTTATTTGCGTGTATTTTCGGAGGGTATGCAATATAGATTTATAAAATTTATTTTAGCCTAAGGGCTCTAAAAGCCCTTTTGTATCCACTACTCACTCCCATCTTTTGGGTGTAAGTGGTTCATCAACATCTTTTAACCAAACTTTGTCATTTTTTTTTTTTTTTTTTTTTTTATACCACTAAGGTGGCAAACAAGCATACGGTCCGCCTGATGGAAAGCAGTTACCGCAGCCTATGGACGCCTGTAACACCGGAGGCATCACATGCGCGTTGCCGACCCTGTAAAAACCTCTTCACGCCCTTTTTGAAGAACCCCATGCTGTAGTCTCCTGGGAAAACCTCAACAGGCAATTCATTCCACAGCTTGATAGTACGTGGAAGAAAACTCCTCTGGAACCGCACAGTGCGTGACCATTTCGGTTCTAAAGTGTGAGGATGAATTCCCTGTCGATGGCGAGCGGTGCGACTGTAGAAGGAAGCCGTGGGCATCATGTCAAACGACTCCTCTGAACACACCCCATTGTACAAACGGTAGAACACACAAAGGGACGCAAAATCTCTTCTCAGACTTAAAGGTTCTAAACCGTCTGTCAGTTTGGGATCGTCAACAATATATAATATACAATAGACATAAATTTCGTTGCAATAAGTCGCTTCCATCCCATTCCACAGCGGACGGTGTAAATTGAGCCTTAGGGAAGGCTTATATCCAGTAGTAGGTAGATTACAGGCTGATGATGATGATGTTGATTTTGATTGACTTTAGTATAAAGCTCTCTGCACACCACAACGTACCATACTATGACCGTGCTAGGAACGTATACAGCAAAAAATATTCTTCGTATTGAAAAGTATGAGTCTATGCCCACTGGACCGTTCGACACCGACCAAGACCGTCGCGTGCCATGCACGTAGTATCGGAGATTGTCGGCGAGAATATGATGGCCGTTGCAAAGGCGACAACGGGAACTGTACTGATATTGTGATACGTGGATGATATGCGGAGGCTCCCGTCACTGAAACCGTTACACACGGGTATGACACGCGGATGATACGGAGATGATACGCGGATGTTACCGTCACTAAACCCGTTACGCACGGGTATGATACGTAAGTGATACGGTCTAGTGGGCATAATAGAGCGTATCGTATTTCTTTCCGTGCTTGATACGTTCATAGCACGGTCATAGTATGGTACGTTGTGGTGTGCAAACAGCTTTATACTCAGCTGCATTATTACGTACACGTACCTACTACAGCCTCGTTTGAATATTTTCAGAAGCAACAGCTACAGCGGAGCGCTTGCCTCGTCCACACAGACCGCACGCACCGCGAGGCAGAAAGTCCACCCCAGAGATGCTTTCGGCAGTAAGGTGTGCCTTGTCTCAACTTCAAGGGGAGCCAGCACCACCTCTACCTGATTCACCGGTGGAAGTCAAACAAACGCCAGATCCTGGTTGATCACCTTCTTCTCGTGGGTCTGCCTCAGGCAATCGCAATATCGGGTAACGCCATTATGTCAACTGATTTTGGGTATCATTAAAAAAAATTAGGTAGGTACGGTGGTCTAAATTAGTGCTCTACCATCCTTATATTGACTTTCGCTTGTAAAACTTCAAATTAAATTGTATTTTCACTATTCAAAGTAATAGGTGAACTTTATTAACTGATGTACTTTATAAAGACATTGCACCTTGGTAGACATTTATTCCTTGCATAGTGCATCTTCGTAGCACTTATCTTTGGTGGAATGGAAACAGATAGAAAAGAAAAAATAAGAAAGTTGCGCGGAAAATTAAAAACTTTAGGAAAACTGACCGACCAGATTAACTTTTCTAATGTAACTTTCTGGTATTTGACAGATAGTGCGAAACCAATTCAATATTCATAGTTAAGTAGATAGGAAAACGTCTGTCAAGTCAGCTAGTGGAAAATAAATTCGTAAGATCGTGTAAAAAGGTATGCATATTTGACTTTTTCGTTATATGAGCATTGATTTTTCGTTTAACATGACTACACTGCACCTTATGTGGATTTTAATGACTAATGGAATTTTAATGACTAAATCATGTTAAATTCTGAATGGCTCGTAAATATTACTTGTATTGAACAATCTAGTCACGAATTATTTAAATTCAAAACGAAATTATTAAATTTATTAGTTTATGTTATTTTGTAAGCTAAGCTCAAGTATGTTAGCTTTACCCAAACGAATTTGTTTCGACGTTGTAATTGTTTGTAATTGTCTATTACCTTATACCTGCTTCAAAAACACAGGTGTTATAATTATATACCGCCGCATATTTGTATTATTTTTATAAGACCTCTGTTTAAATCAGAAATAATAATCAAGATGTGAAATATCGAAATTATTTTGTATAAAAATTATGCCGAGGGAGAGCGAGGTCCCCAAATGAAATAAGGAGAGCCATCGTCATTGTCAACAGCCGGTCTGGGTCCTACCGGCTAAGCTGAAGCCGATTACCACCGGATTTTTTAATTGCGAATATCAAACTTCAGTTTAGATTTATGGTACACTGTTTTAAGCTTAGCTGATAAAAACTCTGGAGGCAGGAGGAGGAGGAGCAACTAAGCTGAAGATGTTTGTCAATAATTTAAACGTAAGACTTGTTTTTGAATCAAAATATTCGATAGTAATCGGCTTCAGCTTCGTCGGTAGGGGACCTGGCCCACCGAAAGATCTTGTTTCACATAAATAAAAAAGACAGATTTCTATTTAAAAAATTAATATTGCAAATCGAAGAATGGCGAAGCTACTATAGAATATGTTGACTTATTTGACATGATCCTGCTTTCGCTTTTGGCTGAGGTGTCTTGCGATATATTTTATGTGATTCAATTTGTTCTATTAGGCATAAGGCATCTAATAATTTATATACTTATGTTCTATTTGTGACCTAGGTATAATGAGTGGGAAGGGACGAGTGACATATTGTACTTACCGTATGCAATATTTTCTCCAAAGAAACTATGCTCATGGAGTTATAGTTTCTCAAAGTTTATTAGAGAAAAGGCCCATCCATAAATCAGCTGATTGTGTATACATGTAATAAAAGCAATGATCGACACTTCGGTTTTTAGAAGTGCTGGCATGTACAGGTCATTGCTTTTATATGTATTATAGTCTAGTATAAATCTAGGGACTTCTAGATTTGACTTGCCAAACCTCGGGTACCTCACCAACAAAAGCGAGGCTCGACTTGGTTTTGCAAATGGAGAGTAATATACTTGAGTTTTGAATAAATTGAAATCTAGGAGCGTCTAGACTTCAGGTATTGACTATAATATATGCAATAAGCTTAGCTTAGCAATGTACATTGCTCTTTTTTTTTCTAATAAACATTGAAAGGCCATATCGGTTAATAATAATATCTTCGGCGACAATGTTGTATACGGTATGCTCAATCTGTCATTTTTTGCTGTGTCGGTCGTCCCTTTCCTCCAGGCATAGTGTGATAAACTAAGTATGTATAGTAAATAATAAATAACTGATAGTAGGTTTAGTCACACAATACAAAGAGTATAGAAGTAAACCCAGGCGCGGATCCAGCCCTCAAAAAAGGATGTAGTCACTGCCGCCCGACAATCGGCCAAGGACTTGCTCTTGAACAATCCTGACTTGACGATTATGAAGACATAGCGTTTATTTTGATCAGCCTTTCGATCTGAATTGACCGTGGAAGTGTGACGTTACAAGTATATTAGGGTATTTTAGGTAACATTTTAAACTTGTATGTAAAAATTTTAGTTAACTATAAAAGAACCTTGTCCACGACAGGGGTGTGCGCACGCCATTTCGAAAGTAAGCCGATCTGCCGGATCTGCGCATACTCAGCGGCTATTTACACCGCTGAGTGTGCGCATATTGCGATTGGCGATAAAAAAAAAATATATTAGGGTTGTGGGCATAACGGTGGATCTAGGGATGCCAACTTTTTTTTACAAGAAATAAAGTATATTTAGGTCTGAGACGGATTTTAAACAGTATTTTAGAAAACCGATCAGTATTTTATTTGTTTAATGTTTTGATTTTTTTAGAGCTTCTCGCACTACTTATTGATTTACAGTCTATTTTAAATATTACATGCGCCTCACCACAATTATAACTGAAATTAAATCAGGAGCACATTTTTTATTAAATTTACAGTTATATATTATTAATGACTAAATTAAAAAATAATGTGTGAGCGTCTAAGTCTAACGCTAGTGTTAAGCATTTGGATGCTGAAAACAGTATTTTGTATACTTTATTTTTGTTCAACAGTAAAAAGTATAGTGTAGCGAAAAACAGTATAATACTGTTTTTAACAGTATAGTTGGCAACCCTAGGTGGATCCGCCCTTGAGTAAACCTCATGCATGTACTGCATTCTTGCTAGACACGCGAGAAGCGCTAGGGCCGTCAAAATCCCTACGCGCGTTTTTTAATTGCAAATACCAAACTTCAGTTTAAATTGGTCGTAATTGCGTTTACCTTAGCTAGTAGAAACCCTGGAGCACTACCGACTGAGCTGAAGATGGTTATCAATAACTAAAACGTAAGACCTATTTTTGGAATCAAAATATTCAATTGTAAAGGAGCGCGTCATTTATAGGTGCATTGCGCAGAAAATGGCGCTAATGTCCTGTAGGATAGGTGGTCTGTCTTCAAGAACGCCACAGAGAAGAATTGAATTGAATAGGTGGTCTGTACTTCGTAGCACAGGTGTAGTCTGACTTAGTCCGGTATTTCGTGTCCGTGGTCCGCGTTGTCTATGCGTGAGTTTTTGAAGAACGTTATATGTACCTTTACGTCTGTACTCCCTGTATTTTGTGGTTTAGTGTTGTACATATTTTCAAATTATAGCAGCTTTATTTTTTTTTTATGTGTGGAACTTGTAGAACGCTACGCGCTAGCTACGCGAGTTTATAATCATTGTATAGTGCTATATTTTAGATTTAATAATTTATGTTAAAAAATAAATTATCTTTGACAGATTTTTATTTTTTATTTGATTATTTTTGTGATGAGTTTGATTTCTTATTGTTTATCCAATGTCCTACGATATAGTCGATTCTTAAATTGGAGAGTCAGCCGCAATTTTATCTCTGGGGCAGGACTTCAGTGTTAATTTTCTCTTTGGTGGTCGCCGCCACAGACCTAGGATTTATCGCTACGCTTAGTCGCCGCTGTTGATCCTGGCTATAGGAGACAGGGAGTGATGGGAATGCGTCTCGCGGTTGGCCTGTCCCATCCTTTTTGTCATAATATACGCATTATCAAAGATATTTAAGAATGGTAGGCCTAGCGTATTTTTTAAGCTGCCTGGGTAAAGTTTAAGTAAGTATTTTTTAAGACTGGGGAAGTACTTTCACCTCACAGAATACCGCAGCCAAATAACAATTTCCTTGACGGTTTTGTATTCCTGCGAGTGAGTGAGATCACCAGAAAGAAAGGAATATAGGCTGGCAACGGATCGGTAACCCCTTGGTGTTGCTGATCTCTATGAGCGGTGGTGACTGTTTTCCATCGGGTGAACCAAGTGCTCGGGCAAGCGAGCACTTGGTTCACCTGATGGAAAGCACCTATTTATAAAAAAACTTTTCATAATCTGTACTTTCCCTTTATTGATGAATAAATGGATATAATATCTATTTACTTTGTCTGGAAACACGACGTAAATAAATTTTGTTCTATGAACTAACGCCATCTATATACCAATACACAAATTAAGTACTAACGACGCTACCTACAATGAGCAACTAAAAAGCAAACGTGTTGACCTGTATTGCTGTTTATTTATGGTAATAGTTCGATTTGTTGTTAATAGGTAGCAGTAAACCAGTAAAATAATAATGTGACTTACATTTATGTATGACCACTGACCACAGTTTATGTAATAGCACAGTATAAGTAATAGTACTAGTAATAGTACTAACGTAGTATGACCGTGATCATTCACAAGATCTGCGTCTCACAGCTAAATGGTTTATAAGCACAAAACTGATGTTAGTTGCTTAGATGACCTTGCACAAAATTAGCATATGTTTTTGAAACCGAGCTACCTACTGACCGCTCGCTATCGGCAGGGAATTCATTGTCACACAAGGAATCCAAAATAGCCACATACAATTTTATTGGGTTCCAGAGAAGTTTCCTTCCGCGAACTCTTAAATTGTGGAATGAACTTCCTGCCTGAAGGTGTTTTTATACGGTCAACCTGATAATGATGCTTCTGGTGTATTATGGTATTAGCGTCCATAGGCTGCGGTAACTGTTTATCATCTAGCAGGTTGTATGCTTGTTTGCCAATAGTATATAAAGAAACGGTGTGTGCTTAAAACCAACGACAGACGTTAAAATTTCATCTCTCGCGCCGTTTAGTTTTCTCCCTGCCGACTTTACCCAAACGACCATAATATGCTATGATGATGATATTATCATCTTATGACAACAATCGGAACCGACGGCATAACGTGTTATAAATTATCTTTGAACTATGGAGGAACTCGAGTAAAATAAATCCATCCATGGATAGGCTACGGTCGACGTTGCTTAACTTGCGCGTTCGATTAGACTGATACGTGCAACGACGTCATCGAGTTTCTGCTAAGCGGCCATAAAATGTTGGAATTATGTTCCTCCACCTTTTTATACTGCGTCGGATGGCAGACAAGCATACGTCCCGCCTGACGTGAAGCAACCCCCACTACCATCGCAGCAACTTCTCTTTCTGGTGACTTCATTCCCTTGCAGGAACACAACCACCCTTAAGGAAGTTGTTATTTGGCTGTGGTATTCTGTGAGGTGGAGTTAGTTTCACAGTCGGGCAGGCTAAAAATAGGCAGTATCCTACCTCTCTTTTATCAGAGCATCTTTCGCTAGTCGGCAGGGTGAGTTTAGCTTTGACTTTAAAGATGGTGGTGAGCAATTTACAACCCAATAACAACTAGTATATTATGTACGACTGACCCGTTTTCATTTCGATGGCGGTAGGTAAGCATTTTTACGAAAAAACCTTCATCAACCCGCAGTTGAGCAGCGTGTTGGAGTACGCTCTAAGCCCCTTCGATTGAGGAGAGACCCGTATTCCAGCAGTGGGATGATTAAGGGGATACGATGATAAATCCTATGACACTCACAAATAACGTGGCTTTCTATTGGTAAAATAATTTTCAAAATCGTTTCAGTAATGCCAGAGATTACCCCCTACAGCCTCACAATCAACCTCACAAAGTTTACCTCTTTATAATATTAGTATAGATTGATTTTTAACTCGTGCATGTACACGAGATTTTTGTTATTTAAATCTAGCGTTACAGCCGCCATTTTTCTAAATTTCGTGGGAAATTTTGTTATCTAAATCTAGCGCTACAGCCGATGATTTTCTAAATTTCGTGGGAAATACGAACAATGACATGTAAGTATTGGTTAAATGGCCGCTGTATTCGTCACACCAGTGTGACGATGAAGAATTATTAGCCTTGTACAACCGCACAACTCGTTTTAAATGGAGATAAATCTAGATCAGGATATGAACACATAAATTTTTTTTTTTCTAAAATGTGTAAATGTTAGTTAGAATATTTTTAAATACATTATTAGTTTCATAAAAACGTTTTTCTATAGTTATACTGACTCCAAGACTATTTCATTATTTTCAAATTCTTTGTATGGAAAATATTTTATTACTGAAAAGTAATTTAAAATACTAATTGACGTGAATACGTCTATAAATTCAAAAACCAGAGATAACAAAATCGGGGGATACAGTTTGGTGTTGCAGCTACAAATCTATCATCTCCATCCAAAATTCAATCACACCATTAATATATGTAGGATCAGGGATGTTTAAATCTGAACCATCAGACATTGTGGGCTTACGTGGGTATCGTGCAATGAGAAACCTTGTACTTTAATCACTGTTCATATAATGTTAATAATAGAGAACAAATACTTGCACTTAGGTGCTACTACTTGAACACTAAGGAAAACGTAGGACAGTTCCGTGCTTCGTGGCGACTCGATGCAAAGTGAGTCCAGTCGAGCCCGCTGATAATATCACGACTCTGTCGAAGCGCGCCAAAGCTACGTTACTCGACCACGCCGCTAGGTGGCGCGCTTGCGTTCCGCTTAGTGTCCGTACTCATGACCGGCTACGACACGGCCATCCTGCTCGACACACGTCCTCGTGTGTTAATCTGAAATAAGGAGAACAGCACAGTTTTCGTTCGGCCAACCCTGAATCTATCTAGACCACAACTTGTGTCTTTAAAATAAAATACAGTCTAATTTTGTTTGTTTATTTTAACTTCACTGTAACTTCTTACTCAAAATAATTGCTTGGATTACTTTTACAATAGTAAATCATCATCATAATAAGTGTTAACCAAAGAGAAATTACAAATTATCTCGCTGTTGATTACAGTTTACAATTCATTTAATAGACAACGAAGATCACTGAGCCCATGTACCATTGAGCACCATTATTTACAGAGTACAAAAAAAAAAACTCATTAAAATCATTTACGTTTAAAGCAAGCACCAGGAGTCGCATTCGTGGTCTACAGCTATTACAATAGCTCCAAAATTCCTTATTACTATACACCCTTCCCCACGGGAAGCCTGAGTCGTCCATGACTCTATGATCTTCGCTACAAGGCAAGATCCGACTGTACTACCCAGAACTACCGTCTACCGCTTACCCACGGACTACTTAAAGAGCAGACGCCGATTTCGCTTAGGCTACGACTACGGCATTCTGGTACAGTCTCCGACCTTACGAATCGAGAACCTGTGCACATAATTAACCATTCATGGGTGTTACTTCGTCATCTATCAAGTCTTCATCAACTATCTCAATAGGTACTTGGCCCTCAGGCATCTTCCTAATACGATCGTGCGCATACTTGTAACTACGCCTGTTAATTAATGATCTTAAAATATATCGGTCTCCATCCAGAATTTCAGTTATTTCAAATGGTCCTCTAAACTTAGCATCTAATTTAGTTTGATTACGTTCCTCGTTTGCAATCAAAACAAATTCACCTACTGAAAACCTATTCACGCTTGCCTTAGTGCTATCAAAACGCTCTTTTTCATAACTCGCGGATTTTTCTATACCTTCAGCAGCAGACTGCCTAACTTCGCTAAGATCAATGACGTCATCATTATCATTGATCATCAAATCTAGCGGACGCGCTACCTTCCCTATTAAGAGCTCTAATGGACTAGCTTTAGTAACGCGATTGACGGTACAATTTAAGGCAAGCTGTACGTCGCCTAGGGAATCTTGCCACGATCTATCCTTGTCAGACTCTACCGCAGTTAACATCGACTTTAACACGCTCATTACCCGTTCCACCTGACCATTCGCACGACAAGATCCTGTAGCAATAAGATGAAGATTGATATTCTTACTTTCACAGAAGTCACGGAACTCCTTGCTGGCGAAGCAGCGACCTTGGTCCGCAATTATTCGAACAGGTGCACCGAATAATGCAACACTGTCTTTAACTGCCTTGATGCTATTCTTACTGTCAATGTTTTTTGTGTGAAAAAGTAATACGTACTTGGTAAAAGCGTCGATCATCACGAATACGTACTCCTTGTTATCACTTTTCCCGCTCAACTTACCGGTAGCATCTATGTGCACAGTATGCCATGGAATAGCAATTTTTGGTATAGGATGAAGCTCAGCTTGTATCTTACCTGAATGAGACTTTGCTACTTTACAAGTCACGCAACTGTCCACAAACTTTCTTACGTACTTACTCATTCCCTTGAACCAATAATGATTATAGAGCTTCTCCAAAGTTTTCTCCCATCCAAGGTGTATTAGAGAATCGTGGAAATTATTAATGATTGACCATCGCATAGCTTGAGGGACAATGGGTAAACATCTTGTCCGCCCATTTCGCTGTACCTTACGATGGAGCACTCCTGATCTTACCTCATAAGTTTTACTTACATCGTCATTGAGAAGTCCTTGATCCAGATCAGAGATATTTTTTTTTATCTCCTGGTCTCGCTGTTGCTCCGCAAGGAGCCAATTGTTGGATAATTCGGTTATATTTACCTGTTTCTGTTCCACTCTGCCGATTTTTGGTTTAGTGGGGACAGTTGGTAACAGGTTACGGGAGAAGAAATCAGCGTGTGCCATTTGCTTACCAACTCTATATTTCACGTCAAAATCGAATGACTGTAAAAAGGCCCACCATCTGTGAACCCTCGGAGTCAGATCGATCTTGGAACGTGATAACTTCAGAGAGTTACAGTCGGTTATAACCGTGAACTTTCGGCCATGTAGATACTGCCTGAAATGTCTTACCGCATTGACGACGGCTAGTGTCTCCAACTCGTACGAGTGGTATCTTGACTCAGCTGGCGTCGTACGTTTGCTAAAATAGGCTACTGGTCGTCGCTTACCATCCACAATTTGCAACAATATCGCTCCGTAACCCTCAGCACTTGCATCTGTGTGAAGCTCAGCTGAGTACTGTGGGTCAAAAATCATGAGCACTGGCTCATTGGTCAAAACTTCAATCACCTTTTGACGAACTTCCTCACTTTTGGGCGTCCACTCAAACTGACACTTACCTGAGGTAAGTTTATAGATTGGACCCATAAGGCGAGCAAAGTTTGGTACAAACTGTCGAAAGTAAGTAGCCAAACCCACTAGATGTCTCACCTGTGTAATTGACTGAGGTGGTGGCAATGATGACAGAGCTTCTATCTTGCGCTTATTAGGCTTAATCTCACCTGCCTCCACCTCATACCCTAAGAATTCTACCCGATTCTTGAGAAAAGAACATTTCTTAAGATTCAACGAGAACCCGGCTCTTGTGAGCTTATCAAGCACAGTTTGCAGCCTCTCCAGACCCTGAACTATCGAGTCCGACAGGATTAAAATATCATCAACGTAGACCACCACATATTGGTTAGCAAGGTCACCTAATGCAGTTACGATGGCTCGCTGGAAAACAGAGATTGCGTTTCGAAGACCGAACGGCATGGCCAAAAAGTCGTATTGCCCATCGGGTGTGATAAACGCTGTGCGCTCTATTGACTCGGTCTGAACGGGAATTAAATGAAATCCGCTCGCGCAGTCGAGTTTTGTAAAGAAATGAGCACCCTGGAGTCTTGAAATCTGATCAGAAATCAGAGGGAGTGGATAATGATCAGGCACAGTGTTCGAATTCAATTCCCTGTAGTCTATGCACATGCGATCCGACCCGTCACGCTTCTTCACTAATAAGGCTGGACTAGCGAAGGGCGAGTTACTAGGTTTAATAATATTCGCTCGTAATAATTCGTCTACTCTGTTTCGCATAATCTGACGTTCATCCGGAGATAACCTATAAGGGCGTCTTTGTACCGTACGATTGGAATCTACCAACCTAATTACTAACTCTCCAGTATTTACACGAGTGGTAGGAAACCCATTGATAAAAAAATCAGAGTACTGTTTTAAAATATACACAAGCTCGTGTAACCTATCAGCTGGGATATCGGTGTCAACACAATCAAAATTATTCGCGGATGTACATACTTCCGCCGGAGTGCACATGTTTACAATCCTATCTCTATTTAAGGTAAATTTAGTTGCAGTCATGTTTACACAAAAGCCGTTGCTTAGAATCTCACGGCCTATTAAAATGTCACTTCGTAAAAAAGCATCTGGCAAAACGTGAAATAGAATTTCAGTAACAAAATAATTAATTTCTACCTGACATAATATTTGCAAAGTACAATTAACATTTTTATTGCCTATACCAACTAATGAAATAAAATTAGAAAATCGTTTGCCTCTCAATTTACTCGCTACACTCTCCTTAATTAACGAGCATTCAGCTCCAGAATCAAAGTCAAATTTAAAACACTCACCAAAGTGTTTCAATGTCCCGGACGGCGGCTCAACAGAGCACAGGTCGACCCGCTTCGCCACCGGGGCTGAGGCGCTGGACCCGCCGGCTGGACAGCGGCTGGCGATGTGGCCCTGGCCACCACACCTGTAGCAAACCACAGGGCTGCTGCTGGTTGGCTGGCGTTGAACAGCACTCGTTGTCGCAGGTGCAGGGACAGTTTTCTTGCCATCATTCTTCCTCGAACGACAATCCGCTTGCTTATGCCCAAGTTTCCCACAGGCATGACACTTAATATGTGATTGCGATGAAAACTTTTGTCGTTTTTCGTACGTTGCATCGGTCCGAGTATCTATAGAGGCCTTCCGCTTCAAGTAGGAGAAAGCTTGAAGCTCTTGTTGTAACTGATGACGTGATGTAAGCTCGGTTGTGAAAGCAAATCGTTGTAAACGAGTATCGATTTGTGCCAAATGAGCAACAACTGTTGACACTGCAATTTGCTCAATACTCGCATTTTTCCATCTACTAAGCAATGACGTAACAAGACGACTCGCGTAGGCGTTATACGTCTCGTTTTCTTTAGGTTTTTCATTATTTAAATTAATGAGCGTAGCTGCGAATGTTTCTACACTGACAAATCTTGCCATAAATAATTCTTTAAATTGGGCCCAAGTCATACCTGGATAGGCTATCTGCGATAACCACGATGATGCCGCTCCTTTTAACGCCTTACTGATCATCATAATGAACTGGCCACCTTCCAATGCACTGCCATCCAAACACAAGCTCGCTGTTGCGCACCACGAACGCGCATCGGAATCAGGTTTGTCGGGGTTGAATTCCGGCAAAACTATGTTGTTACTGACGCTCGGAGTTTTCAAGGCTTGAATCAGTTCACGCATTTGCTGATTTTGCATCTCAAAAAGTAATCGCCACTGACTTTCATTTTGACCACTATGAGACTCATTTGCACGATTTGATCCCACAACTGATGTAGGATCAGGGATGTTTAAATCTGAACCATCAGACATTGTGGGCTTACGTGGGTATCGTGCAATGAGAAACCTTGTACTTTAATCACTGTTCATATAATGTTAATAATAGAGAACAAATACTTGCACTTAGGTGCTACTACTTGAACACTAAGGAAAACGTAGGACAGTTCCGTGCTTCGTGGCGACTCGATGCAAAGTGAGTCCAGTCGAGCCCGCTGATAATATCACGACTCTGTCGAAGCGCGCCAAAGCTACGTTACTCGACCACGCCGCTAGGTGGCGCGCTTGCGTTCCGCTTAGTGTCCGTACTCATGACCGGCTACGACATATATGAAAAATCAAAGAATTTATTACGCTAAGTAAGGACTATGGAACATCGCGTGCGGGAGAGGGGGATACGCTGACATTTTGAGATAATTTTAGTGCATATAACGTATTCACGTACAACACACGGCCGTGTCCATGACACAGCCACACCCCATTTTTTTACATTTTGACTGTGATTTTTGCGTAAAATGGCCAATTTTGGCGTTCTTGATCTCGGAAACAAAAATACATTAACAATGTTGACTTATTGAATAGTACAGAATAGCATAGTACATAGCGGCCTCGCTTTTTCTAAATTTTGCTTAACTTTTTAAATAAACCTAAAATTGCAGAGAAAGATTTTCATAAAATGCGCGCATTCACTATTTTGTGCTCCTGGATTGTACTACTGTTCCAAATAAATGAAATAAAAAAAAAATAGAATGTTATTTGTTATATAGTCGTATAGTACATAGCGGCCTCGGAATTTTGAAATATCATTGATTTAATATAGAAAAAAAACATTCTTTTAAAACTTCGAAAATCGCTTTAAGTAAACTGTTAATTTCTCGAATAAACGATAATATTATTGAGCAAAATTTATACGAGAATAAATGTTACTTCATGATGAATAAACTTTGTAGCATCAATTCTTATTTCAATAAAAACGATAAATTCTTCAAAATTACTACAAAAAACGATGCGCCCGCGGCCTTCGCGGGTTTAGTACTGCGCGAGAGCTCGTCACCGTGCAAATGTAATAGGACTCTTAACTATAAATTTCTGAATTAATAACAAACATCTCGATTTTAACTTGAGAAGTGCAGGAAGATCGCTAGCCCTTTTTGTAATAAAGTTAAATGAGAATATGCAACCTTATTACGTGTTCTGTCTTTAAATGACATCTCTACCGCAACGCCGCGAAACGTTGGTTCCTAGCAGAGACCGCGACCATCATTCAAGTGACACGTTGAACTTGACACCGTTTATAACGAGAGCACTTATTGTGCTTACTTCCCATTGATTGAACGAGTAAATTGATTACGCACAATTATACTGAAAACGTGACATATAAATATACCAGGCCGGATTCTAGCCCACGGGGCCGAAATCGAGGTTAAGTGGAGCTAGTAGATTCGCTGAGTGTATGTTTTCTATTGATTTCAATGGAAAATGTATTTGGTGATCATTCCTTAAGGACATGATCAATCTCAATTTATCGACACAAACCAACAAAGCATGTCGAGGTCTTTAATTGTAACAAGTTTCATCAAAATTGGTTCAGTGGTTTTGGAGCCTATTCATTCCTAAGGGTGACTTTTCGGCGTATATAAGCGTTCGCTCCACTAAATCAACGACTAGCTAACGATGCAATCCCACATGTACTGTATAGCCTTTTAAAATGTGTTTTAGGGTATCGGGACTGTACCACACATTCCCACCACTGTATCTCCTGTGTAGCCAGGGGCCCTACCGCCGAAGCTGAAGCCGATTACCATCGGATTTTTTGATCGCGAACATAGTTCTTAAGTTTAAGTTATTGACAAACTTCTTCAGCTTAGTCGGTAGAGCTCTATGGTTTCTACCAGCTAAGCTAAACACAATTACCGCTAACCAAAGCTAAAGTTTGATTTTTGCAGTCAAAAAAACCAATGGTAATCGGCTTCGGCGGTAGGGCCCCTGGCTACACAGGAGATACAGTAGTGGAAATGTGGATTAACAGCGGTGACCATAGAAAAGGTAATGAACAGTGAGGGTCACTGCATTCCAGGGGGTAACTAAGACTGCTTTGGAAACTCAAAATGAATTTAATCATAAGAATAAAAGCGTTCTACCGATATAATATGTATATTGTACCCCTCAGGGGTAACAAACTAGTTGTTGGTTTTGCAATGCTTACCGACATTGGTGGTACTCGTACTAACAGTCAACACCATGCCTCGTCGACCTCATCTCTACGTGAGGTTACGCAATCAGCCGACATTAGAAAGGTACAAAATATCAGCACCGAAGTGTTAAATTATTATTTTCTACTACTCTAGCGACAGTTCAATACGAGTATGTTTCAAAAGTGCATGATTAAATAAAAAAACATGTACAAACAAATTTTATTACCTACATAATTACATACTTGTATACAATTAGTTTCGAATGCAAATATTGTAGAATGAAAAATTCATAACAAAGTATTTCACGAATTTTTTTTACACACTACTTTACGAGATCAAGCTCCTCCGTTATAGCACAGTATAAGTAATAGTACTAACGTATTATAGAACAAAAAATTACTTATTAAAAAAAATGTCAACTCGATTGGTCTCACTTTTACGTCGCGAAAATTACATAAATTTAGTTCAGCTAATAAGTAACACGACAATCATAGACTGTCATCTTAATAAAGTACAACTGTTAGCAAAACATAGCAATGTGTTATTTAGTTGTCACGGTGTCTTTAGCCAGTATGAATAATTGTTATTAAATAATGCATTATCAAATGTCTGCGACAATCAAGTTGATGTGTATACAGAAACAAGATTGCAAAGAAATATGAGAATGTGAGACTCGACATAACCCTGCCAATCTTCTGCTAGAGCCCCGTTTGTTAGTCGGTATGGTCAGTACAAGTAGTGAGCCACTGACATATGCGAGTGAAGTCGCGTGGACTAGTATACATATACATATCGCTATCCAGCGTAGCGAAAAATGTTAGTTCTATGGTTAAGTCTATGTGTATACAGACGTATACAGAGCCGTTAAACTCTCAGTCTAGTATCGTTTAAGAGGTTCCATGCGACGAAACTAGCACCACTCGAGTCAAAAACGATAATTCAATAAATACATAATGAATCAAAAAACTGTGTTACACAAATGTTTATTAAACCCCGTAGATTTATTATAATTTAGAAATTCTGTAGTTGTTGCAATGACTTTTTTTTTGTTTTGGCACATTTTACTTCAATAACTATTATCTAACTATAATTATCATTTTAGCAATTTTATGAGTTATTAAAAAATATAGCTTCTGGTCCTGTTTGCCACAGTATTACTGTTTGCTATGTGTTTGTCAAATGTAATAAAAAAAACTGTGTTACATGATTGTACATCATGTAATACAGTTTTTTTGATTACATTTCAAACAAACACATAGCAAACAGTAATACTGTGGCAAACAGGACCAGAAGCGTGAAAACCCTTAATTTTCAAGGTAAGAACTCAGACATATTTTTTTAAAAAGTGATTCAGTAAAATATTTATTTATTTTTATTTTCATAAAATATTTAAACTAAATTTAGGCTGTTTGAGGAACAAAAGTAATAAAATTCTTCTATTCTAGTCTTGAATTTTTAATTTCTTTGAATATGACAAAAATATTTTTTAACAAAATAAAATATTATTAGATATAATACTAGTACATACTGTTACTTATTGTGTGTAGTCACAAATATTTAAGACCGGACTATAAATGAAACCCTGCCCGAATGCTCCTCGGACGCCCTCTACACTAGAACAAATCCAGGGAAACCGGGACGGATGGCAACGCATGCAGCGGGACCGCGGTAACAAGCTAGTTGCAGCTAGTAACATATAAATAAACCATTAGGTATATGACGAATTATCGTCTAGGAATCTGCACGTTGACTTTAAAATAGACTTATCATTCGTTTTTAATTAAAACGAAAAAAAGGATGATCTGTAACCTATTAACATTTAATGTATTTTTTGTTTTTGTCAACACGATAAAAAAGTTGATAGGTAAGTTTGTGTACTATTTGCGTAGTGGCTCGGTTACTCTGATTAGTCCATTGGTAGACCGGTCTCTCACTTCCAGTTTAGTTTGAACTCTAGAGTTGTGGATTATAGTCTTACTTACATTGGCTCAAGAGTGTTCTTTTTAGTAAATTAAAGGTCGTAGTAAATTTGTCGAGTTGATGTAACGACATTACTCTGCGGCAGTACAGAGGCACCATTCGCTCCAAATAGGCAGAGAGGTAAGTCGTGTCTTTATTTTAACGTGTAATAACTTAATTTTTTTCCTCAAACACGAGAAATAAGTTAGAAAACTACATAGTTCTTATGACAATAAGTAACTTATTGTGTTATTATTATCCAAATTAGCATTCTGAACACGGTCTGTCTGTAGATGTGATGTCTCGGTTGCAAGTATGTCGAAGGCATATTTTATTGCAAACATTGTGTTAGTTAATTTTTTGTATTATACTGGATATAAAAGCTCAAAGTGTTTGCGTAAATGTAATACAATTTGTTATAATAACCTGCCTGAATATTTATCGTGTGCATGTGTGTGATTTACATAATTCTTTCCATTGTTTTCTGCGTAATACGGCCATGCTAGACACTTTTTTTTATATGTAGGGAAAAACGAGCACCGGGTAGAGGTCAGAAACACCAAGGGATCGCCGATCCTTTGCCAGCCTTTCTTTCCCCCTTCCTGTCGGAACACAAAAATCCTCAAGAGATTATTTGGCTACGATATTCTGATAAGTGGAGATACTTCCCCAGTCGGGCAGCTTAAAAATACGCTATGCCCTATCTATCATTACATCTATAGTTTAAACATTTGTATCGTTCTTATGCTGTAAACAATAACCTAATATGCTGTACAAAGTGTAACGTGCTATATGCTCTAGGCGTCAATGCAATTTTGATTGTCGTTAATTTTAGTTTTAACCTTCGATAAAAAACAAATATGTGATAGCCGCTGTGTGTAAGTATGTCTGTGGATGTTAACTCCAAAAATTCTGACATACCAAATGCCTTAATGCGTTGAGCGTATTATTTCTTATTCGTTGCCGGAATCTTTATTGTTTTTATTTGACTAATAAATTAAAATAGTAGATAGTTATTTGTAGTTAACGACGCACGATCACGGCATTTAAATTACATGTGTAATTACCAGAAGACTTCAACAGAACTTAAAAACAGAAATCAATCAATCAATGAAAATCGGATGAGTAGTTTAGATGTGAGTTAGGCGTTGATAACATGCGTTACAAACATATACAGGATGAAAACGATAACTGATCTTACTCTATTATTTCTAAACTATATAAGATATTGAAAGTTTACTGATTACTGAAAGCCAATTCTTGAATGAATGAAACAAATGAATTTTTCATTTTTATATTTAATATTTTTTATTATATTGATAATAATAATGTATGGTAGACGAAAGCATTTTTCTCATTCGGATAGATCCATTTTGTATTAAGTATAAATTATTATTGATACCATTTCACAGTATTATTATATTATATATTTAATAAAATTTGTATCATTAATATATTATAATATATAATGTTAATAATAATTTATACGACAAGTACTCGTGAAGCTCTTTCAGAATCAGTGATGAGTTTTCAGTATTTTGTGTAGTTTAGAAAATAACCTAGTGACATCACTTATCAGTTTTTATCAGACCGATTAGTAGTAGACCGCAATCGGATAAGAAATAATAGCAATTCATCTTGATTTCAGCGTTCAGTGGGAATCTACGAAAGTATTTATTTTTTTAATTATTATTACTACTTACTAAGATGGAAAATAAATATACGACCAGCGTGATGATAAACAGTTATATATTTTTATCTTCCATAATATATAAAATTCTGGTGGCACAAAGTTAGAATAGAACAGAATAATGTGGGTATACAGGTGTACAAATAACATTAGAAGTGTGATCCATCACATTTGCCAGAAATATTTAGGCATGCAAATATACACTAATATTAGATTATATCTGGCGCTATGTTGCAAATTGCTCTTATGCACCGTTTTTGGTCAATTTATGCTTTATGTTTATTCGTACTGTTTCCCTAGATTAGAAGGCCATATCTAAGCACAGATTCAACGTATGCTTATTAGGCTGTGATGACCGTGTTTCTGCTAGACACCCTCGTTAATTTCATTAGTGCATAAGAAAACCTATTTAGCTTATTACATACTGTAACATACCTTATCCACATGATTTTTCCAATCGAATCTTGGATCTAATACTAATCCTAAAAATGTTACACTGCTAGTGCTCGTCAATGTTTGTCCTTCATAATCATTTTTCAAATCAGTTAGTTACCATACTCCACCGAAACGGCTTGACCAATTTTTATGAAATTTTATATACCCATTCAGTAGGTCTGAGAATCAGCTACTATCTATTTTCCATACCCCTAAGTGATAAGGGTTGTCCATCCCTAACATTTTTTTTATTTTTTTCAGAATTTTTTTTTATCATGTGGCCTTAAAAATACATATATACAACCCTAAATTTTCACCCTTCTACCATCAACCCCTATTTTAATAGCGAATTAATAGCACAACAACCGGGTGAGCTATTATAGTATAGACAGCAACACCAGAGGCATGACACATCGTTGCCGACCCTGTAAAATATGTACATGTGATGTGCGAGATTATGTACGTGCATTTTTGAGCATAATCATCACGCTTAAGTGCCAGCTAGTAAGTTAACTCCAGCGAACTCAGATCAGGATAAACGTAGTTTGGGGTGTAAGTGGCTCATCAACATCTTTGAACCAAAGTCAACTTCACCTGCACACGGTGCACTCTGCTGACTGACAAACGAAGCTCTGGCGAAAAGAGAGGTAGGGAGCGTAATTGTAAGCTACCCGACTGATGAATGTACCTCCACCTCACAGAATACCGCAGCCAAATAACAATTCCCTTCAGGGTTGTTGTATTCCTGCGAGTGAGTGAGGTCACCAAAAAGGAAGATGTTGCGATGGCAGCGGGGCTGACGGCGCGCGAGCGATAGTTTATGTTGCGAGCGTTAATATGGATACGGTAATTGCTTCACATCAGCCGGGCCGTAGGTATGCTTGTCTGTATAAAAAAAAAGAAAAGAACAGCATCGTCAAAATGTCAACTGTGACGTGCTCTCAGCTGAGTGCGTATAGAAGAAAGGTCGACGTTCTTCGTAATCCCTTACTGGACCTTGAGAAATCATAATATCAATGTCGAATGTAATAAGACCAGACTATTTTTTTATTCATAACAATGAAACCCGTTCGCTCAATTACAATCGGAGTTTTTCCTTATTTGTGCATGCCGTCATCTCATAATTCCGTGTACCTATCGAATTCACAATAAGGTATATTATGCATCATAATCTCCATCAGCCTGTATCTATCCATTTCTGGACATAGGCTTTCCCTAATGCCTTGCATCATATGCGAATCCCGTTTCAATTTCAAAGAGTACTTGCGAATTTAAACCATATTCGAATTCACAATAAGGTATATTATGCATCATAATCTCCATCAGCCTGTATCTATCCATTTCTGGACATAGGCTTTCCCTAATGCCTTGCATCATATGCGAATCCCGTTTCAATTTCAAAGAGTACTTGCGAATTTAAACCATATTCGAATTCACAATAAGGTATATATTATGCATCATAATCTCCATCAGCCTGTATCTATCCATTTCTGGACATAGGCTTTCCCTAATGCCTTGCATCATATGCGAATCCCGTTTCAATTTCAAAGAGTACTTGCGAATTTAAACCATATTCGAATTCACAATAAGGTATATTATGCATCATATCTCCTTCAGCCTGTATCTATCCATTTCTGGACATAGGCTTTCCCTAATGCCTTGCATCATATGCGAATCCCGTTTCAATTTCAAAGAGTACTTGCGAATTTAAACCATATTCGAATTCACAATAAGGTATATTATGCATCATAATCTCCATCAGCCTGAATCTATCCATTTCTGGACATAGGCTTTCCCTAATGCCTTGCATCATATGCGAATCCCGTTTCAATTTCAAAGAGTACTTGCGAATTTAAACCACATTCGAATTCACAATAAGGTATATTATCTTCTATATATATATATATTATACAATAAGGTATAGAAATTAATTTATAATATTAACTGTTTACTCGTAGTTCTGTCTAAATTGCTATTGTAACTCATGATGAATTACATGCTTCAAGAATGTTATGTTCTTGTTGTGTTGTGAACTTGTGAGTGAGGGTCGTGAGGAGATCTTCGATAAGATGATTTCTTTTATTTCCATTCGTTATTAAATACAGTCTTGCATGTAAAATAATTACAGTTTATCTCTGCAACTAATTAATTTTATTGCATAATTGCTAACCTGGAGGTTAAGTTATCAATAATTATTACAATGGCAGTAAATGAAATATAAATAATTAAATATGTTAGTCAGTTTATCTGGGCATAGCGGAGATAACAGTAACATGGATAAACTTATAAAGTAAAATATTATTGAAATACAAAATTTCATCTAAATCCAACGACTCCACGAACCCTAATCACATAAATGTCATTTTTAATATGTGGTTGATTTTGGCCAAGTTGCCGGATTTTTATTTAAACGTTTCACATACTCTACACTCATCTACAGTGTAGAGTATGTATGTGTATTGATAGATTGACAACAACAACAATTTTAACAACAATTTTTATTCACAGAAAACAACAAATACATATTCCACAATGTGGAGACAATAATGACCTGATGATGATGATGATGATGGAGTGTTCGATTTACTGTCCGTTTTATTGTTGCTTTGATACTGAGTACTTAGTACGAGTTTTTTGGTCACATTCGAACGTGGTAACGTTTACAAGCCGACCGAATTGAGAAAAGGTTTCATATCGTGAATTTACCAGAGGCGTGTTACATATCCAAATTAGCCGGGTTGCTTACTTCAAAATGTGAGCAATTAAGCCACATAATTTTGATATTTAACACATCATCATCAGGTCCTTTAAGTCTTCACTACAGGAGTACGACCCTCTCGTCCGTGATAGACAGGACAGGAGGATTTGGCCTACACTCTCCACGCTGGCCAGACGGGTTGGGGAGGCCTGATCGATGTTTCATAATGTTAGCCCTTAGTCGCCTTGTACGACATCCACGGAAAGAGACGGAGTGATACTATTCTAGTCTGCTGGAGACCACACGACCAACACATACCTATATAACACGCGTGTTATAAATTCACAACATGAGAGTTCTTCTTTGTTTGGTCGGTTTGTTAACGTTGACATGATAGATCGCGAAGAAAAACTTAAAAAGTAAAGTTTTTCTTCGCGATCAAACAAAGATTTAACAAACCGACCAAACAAAGAAGAACTCTCATGTTGTGAATTTATAACACGCGTGTTATATAGGTATGTGTTGGTCGTGTGGTCTCCAGCAGACTAGAATAGTATCACTCCGTCTCTTTCCGTGGATGTCGTACAAGGCGACTAAGGGCTAACATTATGAAACATCGATCAGGCCTCCCCAACCCGTCTGGCCAGCGTGGAGAGTGTAGGCCAAATCCTCCTGTCCTGTCTATCACGGACGAGAGGGTCGTACTCCTGTAGTGAAGACTTAAAGGACCTGATGATGATGTGTTAAATATCAAAATTATGTGGCTTAATTGCTCACATTTTGAAGTAAGCAACCCGGCTAATTTGGATATGTAACACGCCTCTGGTAAATTCACGATATGAAACTTTTTCTCAATTCGTTCGGCTTGTAAACGTTACCACGTTTGAATGTGACCAAAAAAGTCGTACTAAGCACTCAGTATCAAAGCAACAATAAAACGGACAGTAAATCGAACACTCCATCATCATCTCTCTCCTCAGTCGTTCACTCTTGACAGAGTGGTCGTGGTTTCACGATGATGCGTCTCTGGAAAACGCAGCTCTCGCGATACGCCTCCACTTGTTGCGGTCTTCAGCATTACGGGAACATTGGACCATAGTATTTTGTGTGGCAGCCTTTATGCAGACATCAATCATCATCATCGGGTCATTATTGTCTCCACTGCAGGAGCACGACCCTCTCTCGTCCGTCCCAGACAGAAGGAGGATTTGACCTACACTCCCCACGCTGGTCAGACGGGTTGGGGAGGCCTGATCGATGTTTCATAATGTATTTCCCTTAGTCGCCTTGTACGACATCCACGGGAAGAGACGGAGTGATTTTATTCTAGTCTGCCGGAAACCATACGGCCGACACTCTATAATATAACACTCCATACCAAACGATATTATCGTTTTGTGCGATGTTGATACAAAAGTCACTCGAACAAAGCCAGTGATGGAAATTGTTTAATAAATTTTATCTCAAAACACGTACGAATTATTTGAACCTGCAATAGTTCATTATTATGCTTAACAATAAATATCATTGAATGCTTAATTAAAGCTATCTGTGGCAGTACGAATATTTACAGAGTGAACCTTGAGTCAAGGCGAGAAAATCAATCAATACTAGGAGTGGCTCAAATTATATTCATTGAAATTATGTAGAGTCGTGAAATTTGTTATAAATCCAATTGAGGCCATTTACTACTTTATTTATTATATAAATAAATTGTTTGTCTGTACAGTCGGTTTACGGACGATAATTTTACGTGATAACGTCATAAGAAAACATCGGTCGATGGAGTGGAAGACGGATAGATGCGTCACAAGCCGAACGCATAGGCCGCTCGTGCCTCTCTGTCGCTTGTTCCGCGCTCTCGCTTACACACTCGGCTCAGGCGGAACGTGATGTTTATAAGACGTTATCACGTCAAAAAATATAATATAAAATATGCGTTTTTTATTTATTTATTTATTTATTTAAACTTTATTTACCACAAATTAAGGGTACATAGGCGGTCTTAATGCTAAAAGCATTCTCTACCAGACAACCTTTGGGAAGAACAGATATGCACGAATGCGGCATACAAAATAAATTAACAACATTATTATTATGGTATAGTATAACAGAAAATATACATACATACACATTACTTAAATACAGAATATTTAATACATATAAAATAATATAAACATACATATACATATATAATAATATATAAACATATATATACATATGAATAGGAGGATGATTCACAGTTTTGGAAAATTGTCCAAGAGATATGCATGAACTTTATTTTTGAAGTTAAGTTTATTCGCAATTCTTCTGATGCTATCGGGAAGCGCATTCCAGAGTCGTGAAGCTTGTAAAGTGAAGGAGTCAGACATAAAGCCAGTACGAAAAAGTGGGATAGAAAGCGCAAGGGAGTTGTCAGATCGGAGCTGCCTTTCGTGAGAGTCGCAAAGATATTGAAACTTACATTTTAAATATTCAGGGGAGAGAGGATTATACAGAATAGAGTGAAGTGAACAGAGCAATCTCTTTTGCCTGCGCTGACGAATAGGAAGCCATTTGAGCTGTGACCGGTAGGAAGAGACATGATCAAATTTACGAAGACAGAAGATAAAACGAATAGCATTGTTGATAAGCCGGTCCAGCTTATTAAGAAGATCTTCATTTAGATCAGGGTAGCAGACATCAGCATAATCAATGATTGGAAATATGAGAGATGTGACAAGAGTGACCTTAATATTGATGGGGAGAAAATTTCGAAACCGATTAAGATATCGCAAAGAAGATATGACCGCACGACTTACCTCTGCGATTTGTGTAGTCCAACTCAATGTGGAATCAATGTGTAGCCCAAGGTTCTTCACACTAAGACTAAAAGGAATTACACATTTTTCAAACATGACAGGGATGACAGAACTGGAATCCACTTTCGCGACTTGCCTAGAGCTGCCCACAACAATAGCTTGGCATTTGGCAGGATTCACAGAAATCCCAAAGTCTTTAGACCAGTTACTAATACTGCACAAATCACAATTTAGCCCAGTAATTGCTAAGTTTACATCGTCTGCAGTAGTTTGTACGTAAATCTGCAGGTCGTCCGCGTAGAAATGGTAAGAACAGCATAACGACAAGGAAAGGAAATTGATAAATAAAGAAAACATTAAAGGCGACAGGATCCCGCCCTGCGGTACGCCAGAAGACAGTATTTTTTATCTATGAAATTATAATCCATTTGATGTCAATTACATAATTACTCTAAGAAAGTATAACGGATGTACCTAGTAACAGGACGAAGTAATATCACAATAGATATGGTCTTTCAAAGTGCAGTGACGGAGCGAACAGTTTTGTAATCGTAAATCCATATGATCACAATATAAGTATAATAGGTACTTAAGTACAGTGTGGACACTCCCTGCCGTTCTCTCGTAAGGTTAGGTCTATACCACACCTTATCTGTCCTCTGTGAAGAATCTGGAACAGTTCGCACGCGTAAAAGCTCATTCCGCTCATGCACAGTATAAGTAACGTACAGTATGACCACTCCCTCTCGTGTCGAATTCACCTCCTCGCTGAGACGAATCTGGTACAGTTTGTACGCTCACACACGCTCATTTTCGCTCTGTACAGAGGTCATTGTTTATGTACTAGTGAACGACGCGACATTTATATGATGTAGCCGGGGTGAGAATGCTGTATGATCAAGAATAATCTGCTAATTAATTGTTCGCCGTGAACCGAAACCTCGTGTTTGTTTCAAAAAGGTTACAATGTCTCAAAACTGCTCTACGGATTTCGATGCATAATGAATAACCGTGTATTCGTTTACCCATCTTTCAAGTTTCATCAAAATCCGCTGAACGGTTCGAAAGAATTAGGTAACGCAATATTTGTTTTTAAATTAATTGGTAAGCCTTTCTCCAGAACTGCTAACTAATTTGATGCTCAATGAACGTAAAATTATGTACAATCGTTGTCTACAAAGCGTTGGTTTGAGAGTTATTGTGACGCGTACATACAAAATAATATCTTTATTATTTTTAACTTTAACTTTATAATAAAAACTTTATTTCGTAATAACTTTATTAAAAGTCTTTATAATCACTACACATAATATAATCAGCACATTCGTATCGGCACCCATAACACAGACTTTAAAAAAAAAACTAATTTACAACGTAACAGGTTATCTAAATTCTAGTTATTTTAAGTAATTTTATTCGTATTATCAAATGTGTAAAACACGTGTTCTTTTTTCTCTAACTTGTAATCATTAAACAAATTTAGATTTATACAAATCATTCCTTGGCTGTACGTTCGTTCACATGTATTTCAGGCAAATGTGGAATATGTATTTGTTGTTTTCTGTGAATAAAAATTGTTGTTAAAATTGTTGTTGTTGTCAATCTATCAATACACATACATACTCTACACTGTAGATGAGTGTAGAGTATGTGAAATGTTTAAATAAAAATCCGGCAACTTGGCCAAAATCAACCACATATTAAAAATGACATTTATGTGATTAGGGTTCGTGGAGTCGTTGGATTTAGATGAAATTTTGTATTTCAATAATATTTTACTTTATAAGTTTATCCATGTTACTGTTATCTCCGCTATGCCCAGATAAACTGACTAACATATTTAATTATTTATATTTCATTTACTGCCATTGTAATAATTATTGATAACTTAACCTCCAGGTTAGCAATTATGCAATAAAATTAATTAGTTGCAGAGATAAACTGTAATTATTTTACATGCAAGACTGTATTTAATAACGAATGGAAATAAAAGAAATCATCATATCGAAGATCTCCTCACGACCCTCACTCACAAGTTCACAACACAACAAGAACATAACATTCTTGAAGCATGTAATTCATCATGAGTTACAATAGCAATTTAGAGAGAACTACGAGTAAACAGTTAATATTATAAATTAATTAAATAACTAAAATTCGAAAACTGCTCGAAACTAACCGTAAATTTTTCGGTATAGCAGAAATCAATCGTGTTCCACCAGCACTAAGACATGTGTGGCCAGGGGCCCTACCGCCGAAGCTGAAGTCGGTTACCATCGGAATTTTTGAATGCGAATATGAAAATACTTTTTAGATTGTTACTAATTATGTTTAGCCCAGCTGGTAGAAACCCTAGAGCTCTAGCGACTAAGCTGAAGATGTTTAATAATAACGTTGACCTAAGACCAATTTTTGGAATCCAAAAAACCAATGGTAATCCGCTTGGGCTTCGGCAGAAGGCCCCCAGGTTCAAAATTTGATGTACAATAGGAAATACAAGTCACCAATTTAGAAGTCTTCAGTCGACTTTGTACTATATTGTTAAGAAAACTCACGTCTGATAATATCCGTCTTTGATCCAGGGTAAGAATGCTTCTTTCGATTTATTTAGATGTTTTATATGTATTTTATGGATATTTTTTTTTAAATAATGGACGGAGGCCCACCATATATTCCCACCACTGTATCTCCTGTGTAGCCAGGATTAACAGCGGCGATCGCCAAAAAAAGCAATAAACAGTGAAGTCCATTGCAGTCCCGGGGGTAAAACTACGGCTGCCTTGGAACTCACAACGAATTTAATCAGAAGAAATTTGTAGAAGTAAGAAGCTTTTGGAATCTGACTTCCCCTCTTAGCAATGTAAGAGACAGCAATATGGCAAATAAGGCATTAAAGCCTAAAGAGAGTCAAGTGAAACTCAACTACCGTGCACCACGTATCTAACACTATTGGGGACCTAAAACCTTGAGAGACCTAAACTAACATAACCTATCACATCGATTCCAATAATATTGTTGCAAAATCGTCAATTTTTTTTAGATATTGTCCATTCGTTCTTTATAAATACTGTAGTGATCATATAGTACACGCATACTCTGGGATACTACGTACATAAGCAAAGTATACAGACTTGACGGCCGTGATATTTTCCAAAGCTGTGAGCGCGAACAAGAAAGCCAAGATTGTGATACCCGTTGTTCGTTATGTAGTCAATATTCTGAACATATTGACTACATAATATAAGATACGCGGTTGCTACTGCTTTACTGTATATAGCTAGATAGAGAATCTAGTAGGAATGACAATGCAAAGTTTTCGTTTCATAGTTACAATAGTAATTCCTGCCGATAAATTACAATTAAGTTAATTGATTTTTAATACTGTTCGCATCTCTAGGCCGGAGCGCTCCGGTAGTTGCTAGTTATATTTGACCGAATACAACGAAGAACAGTTTGAATCGTCGGTGACCCAATGTTGTCGGATCGACTGGACTCTCTGGTAGAGATGTAGCGTTTCTTTGTATTCTATACAAAATATGCCACGGGGAGTGCTCGGATGAGCTATTTGATTTGATACCTGCCGGTGAGTTCCACTTTCGTACAACTCGCTATAAATTAAAATTGCATCCATCCATATTATCTCGATAGTTGGCGATCTACTACAGTTCGTTACCTAAGATTTTTATACCATGAACGGTGAAACTGTGGAATCTACTTCCCTCAACGGAGTCTTTATTTCTCCATGGGCGGTGATCATTGCTTTCCATCAGATGACACACATTCTCGTTTGCCCCCCTCTTATATAAAAAAAATATATAACATACGTGTTTGTTTTCGATGTTACAGATAAAAGCGAGAAGATGCTGAAACAAACTATTTTCCTGCTAGCGTCCGCAGCGTCTATGGTCGTTGCACATCATGTAAGTTTAACTTAACCTGTTTTAATGAATAGATTTAGTCAGTCAGTCAGTCAGTGAGGACAAAGCCTTTTATTATTATAGAAAATGTTAAATCTCTTTCAGGTAACAGATACAAAGTTTTATTAATACTAATATTATTTAGTACTTGTTCTTGTGTTATCATAGACACAATATATGAATGTTTTCAAAATTTAATTACGAGTAGTTTAATGGGAAGGGCCACACATTCCTACCACTGCCACCAAAAAAGGCAATGAACAATGAAGTTTACTGCAGTCCCGGGGGTAAAATTACGGCTGTCTTGGAACTTCCAACGAATTAAATCATAAGAAATTAGTAGGAGTAGAAAGCTTTTGGAATTTGACTACGGTTAGCTTAGAATATTAAAAAAAAAAAAAAAAAATGGTTATCTGTAAAGTCGGTTTACGGACGATAATTTTACGTCTTAACGTCATAAGAAAACATTGGCCGATGGAGTGGAAGAGAGATAGATGCGTCACAAGCTGAACGCTTAAGCCGATCGTGCCTCTCTATTGCTTGTTCCGTCCTCTGCTTGTACGCTCGGCTCAGGCGGAACGTGACAATAAGTCATACTTTGTCGTGCGTGCAGCTGTCGTTCATCCATTTATAAGACGTTATCACGACAATAGCCCCTGTTTATCGTATTCAGTCACATAAAAATAAGGATTAGGAAATAATAATAAGTATTCGTTTCAGGGTGATCCTCATCGGGCAATAGCAAAACTGTGTGGTGATCATATCGACGGAAACGTGACATTTACTGAATTAGAGAATGGTCAGGTACGAGTTCAAGGTAGCATTGCCGGTATGGAGCCTGGGCAGTACGGATTCCATGTCCACGAGAAGGGGGATATTACTGGTGGATGCAACTCCGCTGGACCTCATTTTAACCCTGAAAAGGTAAGGCCCCTGAAAAAGTATATTATCTTAATTTCAACAACATTAAACAATTTTTTAAACAATAAAAGGGGTACATGTTTCTACTTATTACCTTTAGACCATTAGTAGAGCTGGTGAGGCTTGGCGTGTAAGTGGTTCATCAACATCTTTGAACCAAAGCCAGCCACACCTGCACGTGGTGCACCCTGCTAACTGTTAACAAACGAGGCTCTGGCGAAAAGAGATATAGGGCATAGCGTATTTTTTAAGCTGTCCGGCTGGTGAAGTACCTCCACCTCACAGAATACCGGAGCCAAATAACAATTCCCTTGAGGTGTTCCTGCAAGTGAGTGAGGTCACCAGAAAGAAAGAAAGAAAAAAAAGTATATAGCCGTGTAACGGATCGGCGACCCCTTAATGTTGCTGATCCCCCCTTAATAACCTGCTCGTTTGCCCCCAGAGGGGGGCCTCTGACATAGAAAAAAGGTCAGGTTGGCATTTATTCTAAACAATCCTTAAGTAATTTATACACAGTTGATCTTTTTTTATATACACTTTCGGGTGGCCGACAAGTGAACGGCCCATCTGATTTAAAGCGACTACCGTGGCCATATTATCGCTCGCAACATGAAATATCGCTCGCGCGCCTCCATCCCCCTGCCAACGCAGCAACGCCATCAATGTGAGGTCTTACTCTTTCGGATTGCAATGTAAATTCTGAAACTTTTAAATTACAGTTGACCCACGGCCACCCTGACGATGAAGTCCGCCATGTTGGTGACTTAGGGAATATAGTCTTCGAGAACAACGTCAGCAACTTTGACTACGTCGACAAAAAACTGGCTCTCCAAGGGCCTAATAATATTATTGGAAGAACTGTTGTTCTTCACGAGAGAGCTGATGACTACGGCAGGACAGAACACAAAGACTCAAAGACAACGGGTAATGCTGGCGCCAGGGTCGCTTGCGGAGTCATTGGAATACTGTAGGAGTTTTTTTTTTTATTAAGTTTAGTTATTAAGGCACCATAAATATTGATGGAGTATCTGACAAGTTTGAAGTGATGGACAGCAAATTAACCAAGAAGTTGGCTTTAATTGGCATGCAATATAATGTATTTCTTCAGATAAAGCAACTTCATTCCATTTCGCATCTTCGTCATTCTTTATCTTCCCACTGCTGGGATACGGGCCTCCCCTCGAAAGGATTTAGAGCATACTCTACCACGCTGCTCAGCTGCGGGTTGGTGGAGACGACCATTTCGTATGTAGTCGACGAATTCGGAATTAAGAAAATAAAATATGCATAATAAATAGTCATTTATATTTAAGCCAGAACTTTTAAAATTTTGAAATGTTGTCTATGTCAGATATTGTCTCTATTTTAAAATGTTGCGACAATTTTTATTTTTTACAAACCAATCTGAAGAAATACTTATTGGTGCTGGTAAATATGGCTAACACAAGGATCTAACACTAATTTTATGTGAGCACATTGCTTATTGTTTGTATAAAGTATTGTGTACAAATATTTGTTTTTTTTTATTTTGGATCCTTCTCCTAAAATGTTGCCTGTGCTTATCTTCTCCTTTGTTGTAATCTAATTTCTCTGGGAGTGTTCTACGTCGTAGGCATATTTTGATTACAAAGTGTCTAGAAAACATATTGATATGATTGCAATATTATAAAAACGTTCGCAGCATGTCGTAAGAACTTGTTTGTGTGCAGTTCATTAATCGGTCATATCGACAGAACTGGTTCTTGTTTTCGTAACGTAATCAATCATTTGTCTGCCGTCCACCATTATACGAACCAGTCCAGTCGTCGATCGAAGTCGACTCGATGGTCGTTAACTTTCATGGGAAATAAAGATATATTTTAAAGATACTAAACATTTTGGTGCCACTGCTGCTGATTCCAATAATGCATACTAGAACAGCAAAACAAAAATAAATTTCATTTCCTAAACTCGACTTATAATCTTATAACATAAAAAATATTACATTCCCTGCATAAATCCCTTAAAATATAGATAGGGTTCGCGATTAAATGACATTCAGTGTTCAATGGGCTTGGATATCATTATTTAACCATCTTCAAATAAGAAGAAAAAACACGGGTTGCACTCCGGGATTGCCGTCAGAAGTGAAAACTTGAACATTAACGTTGTACATTTTTTAAGATTTTGGAATGGTTAGGGAATAATTTAGCACGAATTGCTTTATTTATCAGTATAAAAGTACTATTTATGTAGTAAAACTGTAAAATACGTTGCGCTATCGTACACAAACATGACAATTTATATTACATTAAAAATAAACAGGAGGAGCAGGCATACATTTTCGCCGCGCGGTAGAAAGAGAGGGGGATATTACATCCTCTCCTACGCCGAGCCTGCGGTCTACTCTCCCACCGTCTTACGAATTTTCGATCAGGCCACGTGTTCTGACGCGAGTTTAACATTTTTTACTCATCCCAAAAAGTGCACAACGCCGCTAAAGAAGTTTTCACTTACAAAAATATTAATCGGAAATGGTTGTTTTGAAACTCTGTATATATCCTGCAATGTTTTGTGGTCTATACTAACTATTGCTTTAAGAAAATAAAATTGCATATGTTTGCTTCTGCAAAAAAAAATAAGAAATGAATAACATAGGGAGAGGTACTCTTTGAAGAGATTTTTCACGTTTATATCTACACTACCCATGTAAAATATTTTAAAAAAATCCAGCAACAACTGTTTTTTCCAAATACATTACTTTAGAACAGTGTTTTTCAAATGATTTCATGGCGCGACTCTTAGTATCTAAAAATATTTTGCAACCCCCTACCCTCCAAAGTTATTTGTATGTATTTTATTATATTATAAATATGAAATCCCTTCGATACATTATTTATTTTCACAATTAAGAATCGTTAATTAAATACAATAAATAAAATAAATGTAATGAAGTATCTAAAAGTATTTTTAACGTTGTTTTTTTACAACTTTGACACCTTCCGCAACCTCCATATAGACACTTGGAGACCCCCAAGAGATCTCGACGTACACTTTGAAAAACACTGCTTTAGAGAAAACGGCACGCGTTAGATCAGCAAACAAGAAAACTCTCTTTTCTAACTAAACAAGCAAATACGTATAATGATTACTTGTTGTACATCTGTAAACAATAAAACTAAGTAATGTTTGCAATAGTAAATATTGCATACGTTAGCTGTAGTCGAAAGTCACTAAATAAATGATTGGTATACTAATTTATTTGTTTAGTGGCACAGGAGAAAATATTAAATTGAATGTGTGTCAACAACCCTTATTCATCTCACTGCTGGGATAGGGGTCTCTCATTACTCCCATTAGTGTCACTAGTACCATTGATGGTACTAGAGATACAAAGTTGTGTCACTTCTACCATCATTGGTACTAGTCAGTGGTACTACTGATCCGGAGCGCATTAATCGAAGGGGTTTAGAGCATACTTCACCATGCTGCTCAACTGCGGGTTGGAGGAGGTCAATGTTTTCAAGTCGCCTTAAAGACTATTGACTTGGCTTAACGACTGTCACCTAACGACAACAGCTGGGACCGACGAATTAACGTGGGCACGTTAATACGTTTGTCTCGAGGTCCTCCGTGCTTCGGAGGGCTCCGAAGCACGGAGGACCTCGAGACAAACAAACCCCAAAGACAAGCGGCATGCAATAAACACCCATCCACACGTTCTTTGTTGCTTGCTGTTTGGCCGTTGTTTGGCAAGAGTGTGGACGAGCCGTAAGAATTGACAGAGCAAGCTCAGCGAGCAAGGGGTTCCCAAATTTTTTTTGCCACCGAACCCTAATTGATTATACTTTTCCTAGCGGAACCCTAGTATCTATAATTATTATATAGGCCCTAAGTGGCCTAATTAGTAATTTTTTTTCGAAGAATGTGTTAATTTTTGGACGGATCGCGTAACCCTTGCGGCCCTTCCACGGAACCCTAGGGTTCCGCGGACCACTTTTCGGGAAACCTTGGTCTATCTAGTATATGACCCCCTGACTCAAAGACTGGATCCGCCCAGGACCAGGGAGATAATGCAAGCAAACGGCACAAAATCGATTATTGTTCAGTAACAAACATTATAAGGCTGAAATTATCATTAGTATGCTTTGTAGACGCCATTTTCGAAACCAGATGCATGATGAGCAGATGCTGCGTTAACAACGGAGGTGTCAGCGGGCGAGAAATGTTCCTTGTGTTGCAAACGTTTGTATGGAACACTTAGAACTGGATTGGTGAATTTTTTTACTCGTGGAATAACTAATGAGTGAAATTATTAACCTATCGAGATTTTCCTGCGAGTATGAAGAGACTCTTCAAAACGGGTCTGCAGAGGTTTTTACGGGTCCGATAACGCGCAAGTGATGCCCTTGGCGTTGCAAGCATCTGGCGGGCCATATGATTGTTTGGCACCTTAGTGGTATAAAAAAAAGAATCAGTGTATGGTCCGCAAAATTAGCTGATTTACTTTTTTAATTTTTCCTGTTTTATCATACCTGTGATCATACACAATAATGTTTGGGAAAATCCCAGACACATAGAACAGAACATCGTCACAATGCAAATGATGGATATTCACATCTCGACACTAATTTTATTCTCTAAGATAAAATTAGGCATTTGTCATAAGGTTAATATACCTAGCGGAAGATATATCTACATATATAAAAATCAATGCCACTT